>LR738709.1:135426157-135447729 GCA_902687465.1 Secale cereale
CCCCCCCCCCCCCCCCAAAAAAAACTCTCACGAACCCACACACTATATCTCTCTACGTTTGTATCTCTCTCACACAACCCCACGTAGGTGGTGTATGTATACAAGAAGAGAATAGGTGCACCGTGCACGTACTCACGCTTCGTGCCCAGCCACACCCGTGCAGGTACACGGTGGAGCTCATTTCTGTACGAAATGGCGGGCCATGTGATAATTTGAACGTGTGTAGCGGTTGTTTACCTACGGAGGTCATGGACCACGCGTGCACGAAACAAAGTTCAACTTGATGCGTTGGCGCCTTATTTAAAAAAAAAAGTTATATCGCTCAATGGCACGTACACAAAATACAAAACGATTTTTATGGAGAAAAAGGTAGTCCGCTCCACTATATATAATGGAGCCTGCCTGCCTGGTTTGTCTCTCTTCAGAGTATCTCACACAAGGCTGAAGTGGCCTCTCTCTCTCTCTCACCGTTGGTCACTGATCCGGCCGCATCCCGTCCGCCGGCGGAAAGGGAGGACGTGCATCGTTTCTCCATTCAACGGCACCGAGGCAGCACGCCCCGATCTGCGGTACACGTCGTTCTCTCTGACCAAGCTCCGACGTGGTAGGGCCTACGCCACCTGCTCGCCGCCGTAGTATGGGCAGATTCCGCCCGCCGCCACTCACCTAGTTACATCCCGACGACCTCCACGTATCCCCTCCGGCCTTGCTCCACTGCCCATCTTCCCACGTTGCTGCATGTGGATCTTCCATAGTGCTTTGCCCAAAACGTTGCTCATCCGGCGTACTTTCCATATTGCAATCGCTTCCTCACACCGTTTTAGACAAACGCAACCGTGTTGTTATCTTCCCTTATGACAAGAAATATGCTTCTTTTTTGTTGTCGCATGTGTCATCATCTGTTATTGGCCAGCAATTGTTTCCTTTCTACCTCTTTTTTGCAAACATGGCTATCCATTTCACCTCGTTGCTATTGCGACCTTTTGGTGAACTGCACAAATCACTTTTTTCTTAAGAGTGTTTTGTGCAGTTCTACCAAAATGTCACACGGGCAACGTCTCTACATTTCAGTGCGACTGCACAATGGGAGATTGGTTTTGCTTTATCCTCCTCATCCAACTCTGAGCCTAATCTTCTCCAACTAGTTAGTCTTAAGAAAGACTGCAAAGGTGACCGGCTTCTATTTGTGTGTTTATTGTTTCATCAGCAGTCCTCTATTATCGTAATCACACTTAATATCTTTGGAACAGGGACGCTCACCTCTATTTTAGTGGAACTGCACAAAATGATCGGAATGTTGCATGCTCCAGACAGCTACTTTTTTTCCCAACATACCTTGTTCATTTAGACCAAGCTGGGGGAACGTTGCTGCCAATGAAAGCATGGATCATTTTAATTTAACACCTTCTCACAACTTTGTCTTCAGTTGTGATGTCAATATTAGGTCTGATTACCAAGGAAGTTAGATTTTATTGTTTCCGAAAGAGCATCGATGGCAAGTCACACGAAACAAAAGCTAAAAGCTCACACCATTGTACAATTTCATGTCGCTAGAAAATTATTTGTATAGTACGTCAATTATGTAAACAAATGCTGGAAGCTTGATAGCATTGCCAGAAGCCTCTTCGGCATCCGGGTCCATGTGCTATGCATAAAATTATACTCCTTCGTTCCTAAATATTTGTCTTTTTACAAATTTCAAATGGGCATATTTTAGAGTGTAGATTCACTCATTTTGCTTCGTATGTGTACTCCCTCCGTTCCTAAATATTTGTCTTTCTAGAGATTTCAACAAGTGACTACATACGAAGCAAAATGAGAGAATCTACACTCTAAAATATGTCTATATACATCCGTATGTTGTAGTCCATTTGAATCTCTAAAAAGACAAATATTTGAGTAGTCACTCGTTGAAATCTCTAGAAAGACAAATACTCCGGAGTATATTTAAGAACCGAGGGGGTAGTGCACAGCCGCATGGAAGACTCAGACCGGTCGTTGCGCCGCATTAATAGTGAGTAATGAGCAGTCAAATCATAAGCCCCGCCTTTCCCACTATAAGTTTCTCAGAAGAAGCAACCATCAATACGCTCTTCTTTGAATCCGCTCATACTGCTCCGTCCGTCACTATTTATAGAGCGCGCTTCAAAAAAAGAGAAAATCTCTGGGACCAAGGCGACTAGCGATCGGCCTGAAAAATGGCATTAGTAGTTATAGCACGACGTCTATTACTAGAAGAAACAATGCGTACGCACATGCATGCAGTGCTTCCACCCCGGGTACACACATGCATGCACTTACTCCACTCCGTAGTACTACATCGAGAGAAAATTGCGGCTACCACACCCTAACTAATTGAGCATTAAACCAAACGCGGACAAAGTCTCTCTGGTGGTGGAAATGCATTGAGAGAAATGCATCATAATGAAGCGCGCCCTATAAACTGTGACGGAGGGAGGAGTAGTATGAAGGTGCAAAACCAAGTACGCGTATGGCCAGTCGGTCAACGCACCTCCTCTTGGCATATCACTGACATGTGGGACCGGAGTGTGAGCGAACCGATCTCAATTGACGGCAAAATGGCCAACCCGCCGTTCCTTGAGAGAGACGAGGAGCGAGAACACACAGACGGGCTCGCACGGAGGCCAAGATATATTCAAGCATGGTTGATCGATATCATCATTACATGTTGGGCTGCCGTTTTCCGCCCTTGTCCAGAATAAATGTGTACTTTATCAGAGATTAAGAAAAATAAGAGTACAGAGGCTCCACCATGCAGTTCTAGTAGTAGTACTACTCGTACTACTAAACCTTGCGCTTGGCTCTTCGCCTCTTCGTGAAGTCGAACAATGATGGTACTCCGCATGTTCGGTACTACAGTGTATGCCTCTGGCAATCTGACACCGAATGAAATGATGCATGTCCACCGCCTGGGCGAGCGTACGTTGCATTGGTCAAAAGGTGTAAGCGAGCTTCACCTTGTCCTGCAAGCTTCTCCTCGTTCTGCGAGTTGACGGGACACACCAACAAGTAGTGCTAGTCCATACTCCCTCCTTTCCGGTTAATATGCATTAATCTTTTTTGCGGGTAAATGAGAGAGATTTATTCATATATAAGCATTCTTTGGACGATCAGCCAAGACACTGGTCACTAGGAAGTGAGGTACCCCGCAAAAAAGAAGTAGGAAGCGAGGTGTTTCATCAAGCCAGCTCTCGGCCACATTCAAAGTGTAGCAAGCACGGTTGTCACAAAGATGCGCCGCAAGGTTTGCTGACCTATTTACATGCTGAATAACAAAAAAAAGAAATATTACCGAGCGCTCCTATTTGTAACAAGATATGAGCCAGAATTAAGCGAGAATTATGGTGAGTGTTCCATGCAATCAACTTCCATTATCACATGCGAGAACCCTCGAAGAGAACCAAATGTGTTGAAGATTGATTTATCACATTTTCAAAATATAATAAGAGTGCAGACGCTCCTCCATCCGGTTCGTAGTACTAGTATAGTACCTCAATAGACTATAGTACTAGTACTAGTAAACTTTGCGCTTGGTTGTTCGCCTCTTCGGGGAGTGCAACAATAATAGTACTAGTATAGTGTATGCTTCTGGCAATCTGACACCGAATTAACTGTTGCACGTCCACCGCCTGAACGAAGGACAGCTTGCATTAGTCAAAAGTTTCTCCTTGTCCTATGAGCCACCGGGCGCAAGCTTCTCCCATCCTGCAAGCTTCTCCTCCTTCGGCAAGTTGACGGGACACAACAAAGTAATGCTAGTCCATACTGCCTCCTCACCGGTTAATATGGCTTAATTTCAAACGAGATAAATACATTGTCTGTCACTATATATTTGTAAAAATACGGTCGGTGGACTTCATAATATGCTCATTGCACTCAATATATACATTTTCCGGTGTTTATACGGTCGCTAGCTCACGCTGGCTGAGTATGTGTGTGCATGCACGTGTAGGTTGAGCACTTGAGCGTGACCGTTTGTGTTCCGTCGTGTGCTCGGACATGCATGCATTAGGGCGTCGCGCGCGTTTTTGCGTCCAAGTGTACGTGTGACTGTTGCATACACGTAGAGGGAGTACGTGTAGGGGCCACTAAAGGAGCAGTTAAATCACACAGTAAGTTAGTCGGATGAAGCAACCATCATTTCACTCTTCAATGACACGTACGCAATATAAAATGGTTGATATGGAGAGAAAAAGAAAACTACTATATATACACTAGCAGGAGCCTAAGCTACAAGCCTGGTTGCTTGGGTTGCTCTCTTCACAAGCATAGAACGACGGTGGCCACACCACTTGTCACATATCCAGCTTGATCCTGCAGCTGGGCGAAGGGAACAATGTTCTTCGTAGACGCGGTCGACATCGGCGAGGGAGAAAATCCACAGTCGGTGCGTCCCAATCGGGGGTCACCGCGGTATGGGCCGATGTCGCGTCCCAACCGCCCTTCTAGCTACAGCCCGACGTCCCAGGTAGTCCATCTTCCTTTTGGAGTCGTCTTGCTCCACTGCCGCAGCTCCCCACGTAGCTCCATCTCCATGTAGATCTTTCTCTACTTCTACCGGCTTTTACTTGTGATGAGTTTATGTCTCATGAACTAGTGCTAGTACTATTATTCTAATTACACTTCTTCAATATCTTTGCCATCAGGGATGCTCAGCTCGATTTTAGTGGAACTGCACAAAAGCATCGTATGATCCAAGGGTGCCACCCGTCTTTTATTCGACAGGTTCTACCTGGCCAGGAAATTAAATCATGTTTAGGGTTTAGGGTTTAAGTCATAGTGACCCCATTAGTAGTTTTTCTTTCGTACACGCTCTCACAACTTTTGTCTTTAGTTGTGAAGTAAATATTGGCTATGATCTCTGAATCATTTAGATGCATCAGCATGCGTGTTAGTTTTCCTTTGTATTTGATGGAATGCTGTAAGGGGGAAACCTTGGAGTAGGAATGAAAATAGAGTGGGAAGTTTCCGTTTTTCTGGAGAAAAAATGGAAACGGAGAGAAACCAATGTTTCATTTAGTTGGATTGAGCAAAACCAACATTTAAATCACGTCTGTCCCATTCGTGTCTCACCCTCCTCCACGGCTCAACCCCACACGGTCGCTCGGCATGCCACTCACCACAAACCGAGTATACGATAACTTTCCCGCCTGCTTGTCGATGGATCGCGCCATGGAGTACTAGTACTACTGGAAGAGATTGACGAGTTGGGGGAGGACAACTAGTTGTAGCACGGACTCCCAAGAACTTTTTACATGCATGTTGTGGCCGGCTATTGCAACCTTTGAACGCGGAGCAGTCGCGTGCACCAGGAAGCGGCGCGGGCGACACTCTCTCGTCCGGTGCGCCGCTTCAATGCCGGCACCAGTGAGAGGTCGCGTCCGCTCTGGCCGGGCATGAATGCGGCACTGACCGTTTCGGGCGGGAAGCATGCGCGGGTGATGAAGAGGGTTTGGGTTGGTCAAGAGCGGCCGTGGCAGTGGTCTGGACACCCGAAAACAAGAGATGTTGTACGTTAATATTGCCGCGTATATAATTAACAACGTAAATACTGTGCCAGTTGGACAAATATGATTGGAGATGGAGATGGAAATGGAATTTTACATAAACACGGGTATGCATGTCTATGTCTATGTGTGTGTGTGTGCGACGACTCTCGCGACCTAGAAGCGGGGGCTTGTTTTTGATCGAGTTTTCTTTCTTGATGCGTTAAGAAATTGTTCACCAATTTTCGACTCTTTTTTCCAGGAACGCACATATTCTATTTAAAACCACTGCTATGGAGAGATTATTTTACTCCATTATAGCCTCTTGTTTGATAGAGTTTCTCGCGTTTCGCTCTCTCACCTTCTCCATACCAAAACAAGATGACAATGTCCACACTATCTCTCTCCTCACCGGTGGTCACAGATCCGGCCAAGTCACGTCCGCTGCGGGAGGTGAGGAGGTGCAGCGTTGACGTTGTCGCCGTCGGCGATGGAGGAAGCCGATGTGCACCGTCCTCTCGGAGTCGTCGCTGGCGCGGACGAAGGTCCTCCACGCCCTTGTTCGCTGCCGTCGTGTGGGTAGATCCCTCCCGCCCGCCTAAGCGATATCTCGCCACCTGAGTTATAACTTCTTGTACTGGTCCAGCTCCCCAGGTTGCTGCATGCGGGTTTTCTTCTATGCGACTACTCCCCAACTCCCCATGTATAGTAGCTAGGGTTCGTCGGCTGGTCCAACATCACCTACTATTTTAGAGGAAATACCACTCGACAAGTTGTCCTGATTTATGCCTCGATGGAGGTATACATGTTGTTCGGACAAAAAGTACATGGTGGTTGTGCGGTCATTGTCCATGTGATCCTATTGCTGCTGCTAATCTAATACTATCACTGGTTAAATGAAGAAATGTTTTTTTGTCGGGTATCCTGGTTTAGTTCCCATCAAGATAATCATGATGCTTTTGTTTGTTGGTGTACTTTTCATAATTCTTATTGACAATTGAGATGTCGTTGTTAATCTTGTAAAACAAAGTAACAACACTATATTCCGTTTTTATATTTTTGGAAACAGCGATGCGTATCTCCATACCCGGGCATGTCTTCCTCAATTTTAGTGGAACTGCACAAAATTGGATGGCCATTGTTGTTCCGCCTCACTGTCCTCTGCCACGTGGTTCTTCCTTCCACGAGCTTGACTACTGAGAAGAAAGACACCACAATGAGGATTTGTTGAACTTCATAGATGCCTCACCCAAACTTGATGCCAAATGGATGATGCATCACCACGGTGACCTATCGATGCTCATGGTTGCGCCTCATGGTTGCGTCGGCTGGTGAAGCTGATCGATTTTTAATAAAAAACAAGATGTCTTCCATCAGTGCTCTTTGCTTGTTGCCCACAAATATGATATCCTTCGTCAGTTCACCTTGGTTGCGTTGGAGACGCAGTCATCTTTCACGTTGGTGCAATTTTATCACACAATTGGCTATGAACCAAATGTTTCCTCGAAGAAGGATCGACGTTGGTACTAAGAGCATAAGTTATGTATTGATTTCTAAGCCTTCTCACAACTTTGTCTCCAGCTCCCCTGTAATTTTATTTGTCCAACTATTAACTTTGATTAAAAAAATTGTGTGGACTAAAACCCCGGATGGATGTAGTAGCCCTCCATTTTTATTTACTCCGCATATTAGATTTAAGTGAAGTCAACTTTGTAAAGTTTGACCAAGTTTAGGCCGAACACAACAAACCATAATTATTAGAGAGGGAAAACTGTACATACTCTCAAACCTTTCCAATAATTGAAATTAAAATTCTTTATTTGTACACACTCTCACACGTTTCTGATAATTTGGCGCATGTGTGGTTGTTCACTTAAGGGAGGGTAGTGTGCCGCATGTGAAGGACAGGAAGTGCGACCAGGATGCGTGGATCGTTAGTTCATCGGAAGTACTCCCTTTGTTCCTAAATATTTGTCTTTTATGTGGTTTGCAATGGACTACCACATACGGATGTATATAGACATTTTTTACAGTGTAGATTCACTCATTTTGCTCAGTATGTAGTCATTTGTTGAAATCTCTAGAAGACAAATATTTAGGAACAGAGGGAGTAGTAGTTTTCTTCACTGGTACGTTAAATAAAGAGTTTCGTTTCGTACTTACACAATTTAAAACGATTGTTATGGAGAGAATAAGAAAACCATTCCACTATATATTAGTCGTATACACGAGTACTATATGGATGCAGCTTCATTGACTTTAGTGCACTTGCCTTTGGGTTTATGACAGGTGGGCCCAAAATGTGGCTGGCCCACCTATCATACAACCAAAAGTAGGTGCAGTTAAGGCACCGAAGCTCAGTCCGTACTACAGTATATATATAAGCTGGAGCCTCAACGCTTGTTCGCTAGGGTTTGCACTCTCCACACTCTCGGCACACTACACATATATATACACGTTGGAGGCTCAGCGTTCCTTTGCTAGGGTTTGCTATATTCACTGTCTCTCACCCTCTTCATCAGATCTAAACAAGACTGCGTTGTGGCCTCTGTCTCTCTCACCCCCCTCACAGCTGGCGAAGGAGGCGTCCGGATCCCGTCGCACCGGGAAGGGGAGGAGGTGCAGCGTTCACTCTATCGCCTTCGGTGAGGGAGGCAATCCACTGCCGGCTGCGCTTTTCTCTTTCACCCAGCGCCTATGCGGGAGGGCCACCGACCCCTTCTTCCTCGTTGTCGTACGTAGGGTGGGCAGATCCGACCTCCCGCTGCACGCCTTGCCACATCCCGACGACCCTAAGGTATAACTTTCTTTGAAATTGTCATTATTCTAGCTGCATGCTGATCTTTTCCAATTATGTAGTCGAATCTAGGTCTTGGTTCAAAGAAGAAAGAAGGGTGCGGTGGGGTGGAGGAAGAATCTAGGACGTGGTTCAATGAGGAAAGGAGGGAGGGGAAGTAGTATAGACTAGCTATCCAGCCGCTTTGTTGGTTGAAAAGGGGAAAAGGGGGTAACCCAGTACACACTTCTGCACGGAACTGAACTCTTTGTTGAAAAGGGAAAGAAACTGCGGGGTCGGGTAGTTTGTGCAGGACTAGATTTGCTGCCCTCACATCGGAAAAAGCTTCCAAGAGAACAAATATGGGACCACCGCAGATATGTTGCTTGGATACATACTATGCATCACCCATTTATACGTGTGGACGCACATGGTGCTGGCATCTCCCATGTCCCATCCACATGATTGTGTAGTGTGTTTTGAGATTTTGTGCTACTTGTATTGGTACTATTTTAAATAAAATATGCATCACCCCCTTTATAAGTAGATGGAAGCACATGTTGTTGCGCCCACTCTCCCCTGGAAATCTTTATGCTTTTTGTTAATCTAATGCCGCTGGTAAAATTAAGCAATGCCACTCTCAGAATTAACCACTGAATCTTATTTCAAAACATCAACACTTGCTAGGGATTGGCGGGATTATCATTTTTGTGGCCACATGTTTCATCCTCCTTTATTGGCCAGTAATTGACTCCTTTTTGCCTCTGTTAAAACAGGGATATCTATTCAACTTGTTGCTATTGCGACATTTTGCTTTGCTTAATTTTGGTGGAACTGCACAAAATGAGACCGAATTTCCATATATGTGTTGAGATCTGTCTCAGGTCTTCCTCATGAGTTATTTCAAATCTTGGTCTTGAAAGGTCAGTACCAACTTTCCTCAGAATTAACTAGTGAATCTTAGTTCAAAACTGCAACACTTGTTAGGGATTGGCGGGAGTACCATTTCTGTTAGGGATCGGCCGGAGTACATGTTCAAGAAATGTATTGTTCAGATAATGTCTCTGTTATTATATATCAGTTGCAGTGTTTTACAAATGGTACTATCCCGCTTTGTAGTTCTTTCTACATGTTTAACCAATGTATTGTTAAGATAATGTCTCTGTTAAAATGAATCAGTCGCATTGTTTTAGGAATGATACTTTTCTGCTTTGTCGTTCTTTATACATGTTGAAACAAGGCATTGTTAAGATAATGTCTCAGTTAATATGAATGAATCACACTGATTGAGAATTGCTACTCTGCTGCTTTGTTTCCGATTAAGATAAGGTAGATCAGTAGATGTTTTTCTTCTGGGAGTAAGTCATCAACCGTTATTTCTCAGTAATTGTTTCCCTTATACCTTTTGTTGCTTACAGGGATATCAAAATTAAAGCTCGGTTTTATTTCGACTTTGATTTTAGTTGAACTGCACAAAAGGAGCCAATGTTCAGATGGTTCGTGTCCTCCGTAATAATACTTCATCATGCACAATACATTGAATGGTTTTCTAATCATTCGTCGTCACCTTGAGCCACCGGACTATCAAATGACAAACTGATGACAAACCCTGCCCGTTCCACAATCATAGGCATTACATATTTGAATGGGAAAAGCTTGTCAAAGTTGACATTAGTTTAATATATTGGAATTGGAAAACCTTGTCAATTTTCGCTCATTGATGTTAGCCAGAAGACATGTATTTGATATTTTTGAGTGGGACGCCCTTTGCTGTGAGCAACGTCGATCTTTTTTCCTATTCCCGTCTTCAGTTCAGAAGTAAGTATTTACTCTGCTGAGATGCATAGTCACATGAATGTTGACTTATGTAAGATATTTTAAGAGTTTGTTTTGAATATTGTCTATGTAATGCCAGGCCTTGTGTTTGATTGCAAAGTTGAGCTTGGAATGTTGTGGCATGCGGCATCACGAGCTGTTCACCGTGCCTCCTGAGAATAATTATTCATATTTTTTTGCATGTCGATCTAATGCCAGTGATTTGCCTGTTAGGAAGATCACCCTCTTCTGTTGTTTCCGTGCTTAAGAAGTTCATCGTATTATGTTTCATTCATAGCCTATACGATAAGTCGGGTAGGTTAGACGTGAAACCATATGATCTTCCGAACAACTCATCATCTTAGGCCGTGATTGGATCGTCGTTTTCCAACCAAAACCGCTTGTAAAACTGACGCTTGTAAATAAAAGCAGATGGTCTCGGGCGAAGCGCTTGGTTGGTCGATTTTGACTAGTAAAATATACATCGATTTCTCAAATTACACGCATAACCCGCCGGTTTTACTTACAGACCTCGGGCCCTCGGTTTCATTACGCCTTTATTTTACGCGTTGTTTCAGATGACGAGTAAATAACACCTGTATCTTAATACATGTGTGAACTGAACCAGAGCTCCCAAGCGCGGCCTTACCATTTCATGCCATCCCTGTCTCTCGAAGGTGCTCATAGGTGTCCGATGATCCTGGCTTCCTGAATGAGCAGCGGGCGCTATATCAGGCCATCTGTAGGGCCCGCAAGGCCCTCTCCGTCGTCCTTCGAGTTGTTGCGCTCGCCGTGGCGCCGAGCATTGTTAACATGGTCAATAAACATGAGGATTCAAGAGATGACTTTATTTTTACTGGTTGACAGTAGGGACCCACTAGGGCCATAGCCGTACGTACGCAAGTGCCTCCTTATTATGTACAACTATATTTTTGTTTGCTTCCTCCTGGTTTCCTGACATCACGGTCCCACACCATTGTCAACCTATGTAGTCAATATAAACGAGAGAATTGCACAAGGTGCGGCCGACAGCTGGGACCAAGCAGCTCGAGCGGTATTTGTGTTTTTGAGGCGTGAGCATTGCAGAGTTTTTCTTGGTGATGTTTTCGTTGTTGTTCAGAGGAGAGCAGGGTATTAACTGGGCGGGCTATGGCCCGTCTAGTCCAGGACAGATATCCAGCCCAGATATTAAAAAAAATCAAGATGAAAATGGCTAGCCCAGCTATACGTTTTTTGAGGAATAACGAGGCAATGTCAACTTGTTATTCTCCGCCCCGCTGGGCTGCAAATCTTTCCTAGGAGGGATGCATTAGGTTTAACAGGAAAATGGGCTTTAAAAAATACTAAATGAGATGTAATTATAAGAACTGGGCAGTAACTATAAAAAAATGCATCAAGCACGAAATTAGTTTATAAAATATTATTTATGTATTTTGAAAATCTTAATTTTTAATTGTTGCGCGCGCAATGTTTCGTTAGATTTGTACGTAATACAAATTTATATTTAATCTGACTAGAAATTTTGGGATAAAAATATTTTGGATCCCATCAAAATGTGGGAAATTTTATTGAATTATGTCTTGAACGGTTGGTAGAAATTATTAATCGTTGTCCTAGCTAGAAAATGGACTGTAGTTTTAACAAACTGTAAAATGAGGCCAGTTTATTTTTTCTGAAGAATACCCAATCCAGGCCTGTTTATTTTTCTACGCCCCGATGGGCTGCAACTATTTCAAGACGCCTGCAAATCTTGAAAGTAGCGTGAAATTGGTTAAATATAAAAACAAGTGACAAATTGGCAATTACTTTATAATTTCTGATTTTTTTTTCATATTTTCACATTCCTATTCCACTCGGCATTAACCTAATTTAAATATATTTTAAAGTACTTTAAATCTGGCTTGACATTTCGGTATTAAAAATAGCTTGGAACCCACAGAAATATGCGAAATTGGCCCTGGCCAACCTAAAAAATGGATTGCAATAAATTGCATAAGAGCTCGCAATGAGCTATATATAAATTATTAAAAAAAGAGGGAATGGTTTGACTTATGGGCCTATTAAGTTGACGCGTATGCAAGATTTTTTTAGTTATTATATACATCAACAAACGATTCTAGCAGACGTAACCGTTGGATGTCAATCCAACGACCGTCGTGTTTCTTCAATATCTGATCTTCTTGCTCCAGCCGCCAAATCCAGCGCCGGCGGGACCGCCTGCTCCCGCCTCCCGTGCAGGCCTCACCGCTCCCTACTACTCCCACCGTTGGCCAAGGCATCCCTCTACTCACCCACACCCCATGTTATTATGTGGCGACTGCAGCCTCACACCGTAGCCGAACCAGTGAACCCTCGTACTCCTCTCCGCGTGGGCATCCAATGCCGCGTCTTCCCCGGCTCCGCGTAGTCCCCTTCCTAGGCCTCGCCATCATCCACCGCCCTAGTGCTCTCGGCACGGCATGGTCAACGTGGTCAAGGAACGACTTCCATTGGAAGAGTACTGTCGTGGAGAGGCTGACAGCTGGGTCCACGGCAGCCGCAAGGAAGTGCCTCCTTATTACGCGGAAAATAATTATTCCTCCACCTGACAACAGGGACCCATCAGACGGGCCACCGTATTTGGCAAAAAAACGTTTCCCCCTGACTGATGGGACCCACCAGACGGGCCACCGTATTTCGCGAAAAAAATGTTCCCCCCGCTGTCAGCTCGGACCCACCAGAAGTGCCTCCTTATTATGCACAAAAAAATGAATAGTCCCCCTGCTAGCTGGGACCCAATATAGTGGGAGGCTGACTTGTGGGCCTACTTACTTGGCGGGGACGGAGGACTTTGTCAACTTAGTCAATATGCACGATTCTAGCTCCATTGACCGTACGATGTCCATCCAACGGCCGTAGTGCTTCTTAAACCTCTGGTCTTCTTGCTCCAGCCGCCCAAACCAGCGCCGGTCGTGCCACGTGCTCCTGCCTCCCATGGCCGGCTGCGATGTCGCGGAGGCCTCACCGCCCCTACTACTCCCACCGCTGGCCAGGCCATCCCTCTACTCACCCACACCCCCTGTTATTTTGCGGCGACGACAACCTCACACCACAGCCGAACTAGTGAACCCTCGTACTCCTCTCCGCGTGGGCATCCACTGCTGCATCTTCCCTGGCTCCGCGTCGTCCCCTTCCTAGGCCTCACCGTCGTCCACCGCCTTGGTGCTCTCGGCGCGGCGTGGTCAATGTGGTCAACTACCGACTTCCATCGGAAGAGTACTATACGTGGAGAGGCTGATAGCTGGGTGCACGGCCGCAACAAGGAAGTGCCTCCTTATTACGCGCAAAGTAATTATTCCTCCACCTGACAGCAGGGACCCACCGGACGGGCCACCGTATTTTGCAAAAAAAAAATGTTTCCCCCTGACTGCTGGGACCCTCCAGCTACATCTTCGCACGCAAGGAAGTGCGTCCGGGTAAAAAAAATGATTCACCCCCTGACTGTTGGGACCCACCAGCTACATCTTCGCACGCAGGGAAGTGCCTGATAGTCGGGACCCACCAGCTACATCTTCGTAGCGTTGTCATTTTGGTCGCGAACGTGTACGTACCTACTGGTCGATGTAGAGGCGAGCACGTGTCGTAGTAGAGGCACGCACGTAGCATGTACACGTATGTACAGCGGCCAGTGTGCAAGAAAGCAAATACGGCCATGTACGTACATACGGGCAGGGTCTCGAATGCCTACTCGCGTATACGTATGGCCAGGGCTCGTGTACATGGCTGGGTCGGAACTGAGAAACAGCGTCGTCTTCGTGTTCATGGGGAGCCAACCGGCTGGGTCGGAACAGAATGCATCGTCGTGTTCATCAGGAGGGCTTGGATGGAACAACCGATGGAAACAAGGCCTGGCGTACCGCAGAACGAAGGAAACAACCTTGTGTTCGATCGGCCACGTTCGAAACGGGATCTTGTTTATCGGGAGGGGTTTGGCGTACCGCAAAATGGAGGAAACGGACCTCCTACGGTCGAAACGGGGTCCTGTTGATCGGGAGGGGTGTGGCGTACCGCAAAACGGAGGAAACGGACTTGTGTTGGAGCACTACGGTCAAAACGGGGGTCCTGTTCATCGGGAGGGGTGTGGCGTACCACAAAACGGGACGCCACGGGATATTGTTCATCTCCACCGTCGACCCCCTCCAGCCTCCACGGGCTATTGTTCATCCACCGTCAACCTCCTCCAGCCTCCACCTGCGACTGTTCATCCACGGGCTCCTGTCATCCAGCCTCCACCACGCGCTACTCCGCCGGCTACTGTTCAACCAGCCCTCTCCACGGGCTCCTGTTCAACCACCCCTCCACAGGCTACTGTTCATCCAGCCCTCCACCGTCTACTATTCATCCTGCCCTCCACGGGGTGGTCCTATTCATCCAACCATCCACGGGCTCCTATTCATCCAGCCCCAACCGGCTTGATCGATCAGGGTCCTGTTCATCCAGAGGCAACACCACGGGGTCTTGTTCATCCACCCCCACCGGGAACTGTTCATCCAAACCCCCCAGCAACGCTCACTGTTCATCCAGAGGCAACATCGATCGGCTTCAGTTAGCAGCAGTAGCGAAGGAATCGCTCGATCGGGTTTAGTTAACAACCATCGATCGATCGCTCGGGTTCAGTAACACGTAGCCTGCAGTGCAATCGCTCGGGTTCAGTTAGAGCCCAACGCCTCGCACCCACGCGCGTGCATGTATGAGAGACATGCGCATCACTCGGCCCCGACCACCCATCGTAACCGGGACCACCCCGATATTTTCCTCGCCCTCGCTTCTACCACGGTTTTTTCCGTCATGGACGGCCCAAAGAAAGTCATGCAACTGTGTCTCCGGCCCGCCTAGGACGAAAAGCCCATTTTCTGTCATGATTTTTTGTCATAGAAATAGGACCCCACCACATCTATGATGATACCGGGTTTTTTCACAATTATCGTCATAGAAGTGTCATAAGTATGGCGGCCCAAAATGTCAGGAATGTGTCTTTTTTTGTAGTGGCAGGGCTTTGCCTAAGCACCGCAACGGTATGACCAAGGTGTGTTTCTATGGAGAGGGGCACCACACACGGCTAGAACAATGTTTCTCGCGTGTCTTTGGCTGACTCCTACCCCCGTATATAAAGGAGCAAGGGGGAGGTGCGGCTGGCCAAGGGGCGCGCCAGGGAGTAGGATTCCTACTCCTTGCAGGAATAGGAACCCCCTTGTCATATTCCTACTAGGAGTAGGAAAGGAAAGGGGAGAGGAGAAGGAAAGGAGAGGGGGCGTTTCCCCCCTTTCCTAGTCCAACTAGGAACCCTAGGGGGTGCGGCCAGCCCTATGGGCTGCCCCTCTCTTTCCCTCAATGGCCCACTATGTCCCATACTCCCTCGGGGGGGTTCCGGTAACTCCCTCCGGCACTCCGGTTTTACCCGATAACACCCGGAACATTTCCGGTGTCCGAATATAGTCGTCCAATATATTAATGTTTATGTCTTGGACATTCCAAGACTCCTCGTCATGTCATTGATCTCATCCGGGACTCCAAAGTACCTTCGGTACATCAAAACTCATAAACTCATAATACCGATCGTCATCAAACGTTAAGCGTGCGGACCCTACGGGTTCGAGAACTATGTAGACATGACCGAGACTCATATCCGGTCAATAACCAATAGCGGAACCTGGATGCTCATATTGACTTCTACATATTCTATGAAGATCTTTATCGGTCAGACCGCATAACAACATACATTGTTCCCTTTGTCATCGGTATGTTACTTGTCCAAAATTCGATCGTCGGTATTTCAATACATAGTTCAATCTCGTTACCGGCAAGTCTCTTTACTCGTTCCGTAATACATCATCTCTTGACTAACGCATTAGTCATTTGCTTGCAAGGCTTATTATGATGTGTATTACCGAGAGGGCCCAGAGATACCTCTCTGACATTTGGAGTGACAAATCCTTTTCTTGATATATGCCAACACCACGAACACTTTCGGAGACACCTGTAGAGTATCTTTATAATCACCCAGTTACGTTGTGACGTTTGATAGCACACAAGGTGTTCCTTCGGTATTCGGGAGTTGCATAATCTCATAGTCGTAGGAACATGTATAAGTCATGAAGAAAGCAATATCAGTAAAACTAAACGATCATCGTGCTAAGCTAACAGATGGGTCTTGTCCATCACATCATTCTTCTAATGATGTGCTCTCGTTGATCAAATGACAACTCATGTCTATGGCTAGGAAACATAACCATCTTTGATCAATGAGCTAGTCTATTAGAGGCATACTAGGGACATTCTGTTTTGTCTATGTATTCACACATGTACTAAGTTTCCGGTTAATACAATTCTAGAATGAATAAAAGACATTTATCATGATATAAGGAAATACAAATAACATCTTTATTATTGCCTCTAGGGCATATTTCCTTCAATTACATGGTTGACATAATTTTTTGCTCTTAACCCTTAAATCTACCACCACAACACACATTGTTTTCTTTCTTCATAAAATAAACTCACTTGCACACATACCAAATGAACATGTGTATGTTCTTACCACGGGAATTAATGCTTTGTTAAGAACTTAAGATGCATTCCTACATTGTGTGATTCTTCTAAATCTTCTTCCCTTCGAAGCTTCCAGTCAACATCATCGGTAAAAGCTGAATCATGAATGCTTATACTTATTTTCATTCTAGTCTTGTCAAACTATTTTTTGAACTACCAAATCCATTCATGTGTCACCCGCAAAAAAATCCATTAATGTTCTCAAATCTTCTACGGGTTCCGCATATTTCACTCATCAACATGTTACATGTGTCATTGCATACTACATGTTATCTGAAAACCAAATAATTTTATAAATATTTCAACTTGAAATTGATTAACCTATGTAAATCCTACCCCTAACTACATTTTCAATTTTAAAGTTATATCTTAATTAGTTCAACTTCATACATAAGTAAATGTGTACTCTCTTACTCACGCTCGCCATAGTTATTATCTAGTACCAGGTTGTTGTTTTTTGCGCGTGCATGTTTTTTCTAGGGGGTGGCTAACGTGCGCGCGAGCGTCGGAGCGCTCGATTTCTGGCCCGACGAGTTGTTCCCGACTAAGTAACTGTAGGACACATTATTGCTAATTAAGAAAAGGAAGGCCCACCTGGCCACCCCATTAAAATCAGGGGGGCGTGATTAATTGAGGGATGGAAAGATGGGTGGGCCCAATCGGAATTTCAGGGGGCATGTAGATTACACGTGCATGCATGGATGGGTTAGTTGCATCGTGAAAGGAATAGTGGGGCCGGTATATGGAAACTGTTAGAGTAAAAAGAGATTGAAAGTAAAAAGGACGATCCATCCCGGTTTCTATTGATTCTCAAGTATATATACATCTGGAAGAGATGGGAAGAAGAGGTGCCTGTTCGGAGGCATCCCTCCAGATTAGGTGTCGTTGGTAATAGAGAGAGAGAAGGGACATGACTGTTCGGGGTTGGACACACCCCTTTGCTAACGACTATTCACTAATTAGCATGTGATAATTAATCTACTAATTAATTCCTAACACTCCCCCTTGTACAACACCACTTCTTGAATGTTTCATCAGAAAACTTCTAGTACATAGATCTTCCATCTTGAGAAATCTTTTGTATAATCTTGAGAGTCTCCCCCAAAAACCCTGTGGGAAAAATATGAGGAGAATAGAGCAGATATGTTGCTAAACCTCCTTTAAACCCAATGGGAAAAATAATAAGCAGAAAAAGTGCAACATATAATAATTATTGTCTCCTTGATAACTCATACGAGAAAACCTTTGGGAAAGGAGAAAACTCATTGGTGAGTTTGGAGAACAATAATTATGCTTTGTATACTTTCCTTTAAAAAAACAGTGGGGAAACATAGAAGGTATTGCATACGTCGCCTCGTTAAAACCTTTTACGAGAAGCTTTGAGGGAAAACTCATAAGGGAAAAGAGTGCAATCTGATATATCATTGAAAACTCCTTTAAAACCCGGTGGGAAAAATATAAGGAGAAAATGATATGACATATCATAATAATTGTCTATTTTAACTCGATATGAGAAAATACATAGAGTTTAGAGGACAATAAATATGTCGTGTATACTTTCCTACAAAAACCCGGTGGGGAAAACAGACAGTATGACATATGATCTCATGTTGATATTACCTCATTAAAAACCTTGATGAGGACCTGTAAAAGTAAACTCATAAAGGGAAAAAGAGTATAATATGATGCTTTGAATAGGAGTAATTGAGGAAGATACTCCCCCTGATACTTGCCAATCCTGAAGTCGTCGAATACCAATTCCATGAAATGTTTCTAAAATGTTCAAGTTGGTAGAGCCTTCATAGACAAATCAATGACATTGTCACGTGATTTGATTTGCAAGATGAGAAATATAGTGATATTGCTTACTATGTAACATGTTTGCATCCAAAAAACACAAGCAACATTATCTTTGAGATAATGGTTGGTGGATGTAGCCACGAGGTCTTTTTTGAAGACCTTCATGGGATGGCTACCACACCTAGCTGGAACACAAAGCTTGTCTATGATCTAGCATAGTAGGTATCTAATCAATGGATCCAATGATATTGGTGTTCAGATTTCTCTGAAACTGAAAGACTCGGACAAAATGTTTGATGCCTTAGAGATATCGAAAGATATTCTTGACTCCCAACCAACTGTGTTTGGTGGGTCCAATGGCATAAGGATATGGAACTTTGTGTCCCAATATCTCAATCCCATCAACTCATGGTTTTAATGGGTCTTTCTCTACGTCTAGTGAATGAAGCCATGTGAGTTATGGATGTATAAGAGTTGTCCACAATGAATTTCTCCAATATATTTGGGATATAGAAAACATAGTGTACCATAATGTATGAGTGAAGGCTCTCGAGGTTTTACCCAATCCTTCATCTCAAAACCCGCCATTAATATGATCATGTGCTTTGTCATTGCAGGAGTAATCCCTGTGTATGACAGACATGCATGGGTAATCATTATTGTAGGAGTAATCCTTGTGTATAAGGAACTCACTATGTCGATTGTACCAAAATGTACCGACAACAATAATTCATATGGTGACTTATTGGTTTTTACACAGTGTATGTTGCGTTTTGCATTTCGATTCAGAAGTGAGGTTTCATTGGGAACCATCTATGTCTAAATCTAGTGATCAACATGGATATGTTATCACTACATCTATCAACTGCATAGATAGATGATTTTGTACTGCCAATGATATAAGTTATCGGAATGAGATTTCACCTCTGGAGAAGAGTTGGGTATCTGCATGAACCCTTGTGCTACAATACTTGCTCTATGTTCCACCACCTCGTTGTTCTCAATTTTGTTTCCAGAAGAAAACTGGTGTAGGTATTGCTTATGTGAATACCTTTCCTTTTATTGAGCAAGATTATTTCTACCTAGATTATACCCTTTGCTCGAGTTCAATCCTAGTGTTGTTCACACTTTGCCATGGCCATGGTGAATCATGTGAAAGTTTTTTTAATCTAGTTGAGAAATGTATGTCGATAATTGTAGACTTTCGGTTATATGTTTCTCCAGAATCTATATGTCAATATAGAGTTGATGGAAATATCGTTACCCATGGTGACTATTTGCAATTTCCAATGCGGTTGAGTCGGGTATCCCGATGTCCCGGTCATTGTGTGCACTATGACCTTAGTTGGTGGAGGTTGACAGTCCACTTGGTGTATACTACCCATTAGGTGTCTGCCAACGTGATGTTGACTGGCATTTACTGATTCAGAGGCCTCGATATCCTTGCTTGCGAGAAGCCGAATCCTGATATACTATTGCCATACTTCCCCCCTATTGCTGTGAAGGGGGAGTTGAGTGGTTTTGTTGTTACCTCCACTCTTTCGGGCATATTTTTGCAGGATTGTAGGATTGTGTGACACCTTTATTTTCAGTAAATGAATCAGGCAGGTTATTTGCAATGTGGTGCAAATCTTCTGAATGAATGGTTCAAATCTTTGATTACGTGGACTTGAGGCAGAAATGTGTTGGGAATTCCACTAATTTCCTGGCATTCTGTATGGTACTTGAAATCTCCCCCTAATGCCTGGAAATGTTCCTCATTGAATCAACATACTGACCTTGAATAACTACCCATGTGAGGGGCTTGAGGTATTGACGGTTATACAATTATTCCTCACATAGATCCCAAATATATGTTGAGGGGCCAATGATGTATGTCGGGGTGGTGATATCGGTATGCAACCGAATTATCGCAGATGGGAAATACTTGGTAGATTTCCACGCATCAAAGATAGAGGGGAGTAACATTATGCAGTTTGGTCATGAGCGTGTAAAATTGCATGACTCCAACGTAAAGTTGTTAAGTTGCAATTATGAGGTTAAGATCATGGAATGAGCTTAATTCTTTGGATAAAGGATTCTACTAACCCAGTTTGAGTCTAGATATATAGGACAAAGTGCTAAACTTCAATCCTAGGGCCATAGTGATGCGGGGACAACCCGATAGGAGGCCAATCTTTCACAAAAAGGAGGGATCCCAAGGAAGAACACGAAGAACACGAGGGATAACACGAGAGAAACAAGAAGAGAACACTCAAAGCAACAAGTTTAGGTCACACATATGCTAGATCCGGAAATACCAAGAGTGATACACGATCCAGGATCAACTAAGGACAATACAAGTAGCGATAGTGTTCTCCGTGAGGAGGTCTTGAATCCGCAAGGGGATCTTCCCGTTAGGGGTCTTGAATCCAGTTTGGATCTTCTCCGTAGAGGCCGCGGTCTCTCGAGGAGATGAACCACTAAGGATGAGCAATGTTCTAGGTTTAAATGAGCTATCACAATGCTGACCCTAAAAATAGGTAGGTGGAGGAGTATAAATAGTTTAGGGGAACGAAGGGGTACATGGGCCTCGGCCCAGGAGTAAACGACACGCACATGGAGCGGACGTCCGCTGGGCACCGGACGTCCGGTGGCTCGTGAGGGACCGGACATCCGGATGTCCTCGGATGTCCGCTATTTTGTTCTGTCGTGGGATTACGGGCGTCCGGAGAAGGCCAAACGTCCATTCGACGGTCGTCCGGTGGGCGTCAGTCGTCCGGAGCCTGGGATGCGTCGGACGTGCGGTGCGTGCCGGTCGTCCGGAGCCTATATCTCTTCGGGCAACTTCTCTTGGTCGTTGAACTTGCCGTCCTTGCCACCTTGTCCAGTGGGTGTAGCTACACCATGGCCTTCATCCAAGCACCTGATCATGCATAAAGTTTTTGTCTTAGGTAGTAGCCATGTCTCGAGTGTTGAAAGTGGTATTTCGGAGAGGAGCGAGTTCACCTTATCTTCGATAGCCCTTGCACGAGCTCTTGTCATTGGTCCAAGTGGCATGTCCATGGGAATGCTTGAGGGATGCTCCGCATCATCTCCCCCCCCCC
>LR738709.1:135447793-135527329 GCA_902687465.1 Secale cereale
CTCCCCCCCCCCCCCTTGGGAGAGATCCGGCCTCGGATCAAAATCTTCATCACCATGGAAAAGAGAGAGATCCTTGATGTTGAAGGTATCACTCACATTGTACTTGTCATGTGGGATGTCGATCTTGTAAGCATTGTTGTTGTAGCATGCTAGCACCTTGAAGGGTCCGTCGGCTCGAGGTAGGAGTTTGGACTTGCGTTCATTGGGGAAGCGGTCCTTGCGAAGATGAAGCCATACAAGATCTCCCGGTTGGAACACCATTGGTGTCTTGTTGACATTGAGCTTGGTGGTGAGGCGATGTACTTGGCGCTCGATTGTCGCCCTTGTATCTTCGTGCATCTTCTTGAGATAACTTGCTCGAGCACTTGCGTCCATGTTGGTGCGCACTTGTAGAGGTAGAGGGAGAATATCCAATGGGGACAAAGGGTTGAAGCCGTAGACGACCTCGAGAGGGGACTTGCCGGTTGTTGAATGTCTTGCGCGGTTGTAGGCGTACTCGGCGATGGGCAAGCATTGCTCCCATTCCTTGATGTTCTTCTTGATCAACACGCGAAGAAGTGTCGATAGCGTCCGGTTTGTCACTTCCATTTGGCCATCTGTGTCACAACCCTAGTTCTGGTATGCACTAGGCTAGCTTGGTGTTTGCATCATGTTTAAAATTTCAAATGAATTTGAATTGGGAACATGTGAAACCCTCAGAAACCTTTTTGAAAAAAATGACCCAGATAAAAATTGTTCCAAAAGGGTCCAAGAAAATGTTCATGTTTCTCTCTAAAAATATTGGTGAGAGGTAAAATTCAAACCAATATTTTTAGGAGCTCATAAATATTTATTTTGGGCATTTGAAATTAATGGAATAATTATTTGCCTTGGATGTATATTTATTACATATTTTATATATGTCCAAAAATTCTGATTTTTATTGTGAGGGGCTTTGGATTAATTCCCTAGGTCCCTGCAAAAAGGGTCAGAAGAAAATAAATGATTTAGTTTAGAAACTAAATAAAAACATAATTATAGAATTAGAAAAACACAGAAAGAAAAAGGAAAGCTCTTACCTGGGCTACTTACCTGGCAGCCCAGGACTATGCAGCCCAGCACCTCCACCTGGCGGCCCAGCCCATCTGGCGAAGCGGTTGTCTTCAACCTCTGCCAGTAGGCAGAGGCGTGTCGACACGCGCGCGTCACCGTGGAGAGCTGCGTGCCTGCCTGCCCTCTCCCTCGTCGCCCTGGCCATCCTGAACGACGCCACGACGCACCTGGACCCCTCTCACTCTCTCTCGCGGCCTCTCTCCTCCTCCGTCTCTCTCTCTCTCTCGCTCGGACCCGAACGCCGTCGTCGCCGCCGCTCGTCGTTGCCGTGGCTACAGGCCACTCCACGCCCAGCCGACGCGCCAGGAGCTCCGCCACGCCGTCTCCCACCTCTCCGTCGAGCCATGCGTCGCCGGACACCTTGCAGCCTCGCCGTCAAGCTCGAGACCGCCGCCTCTGCACCGAGATCGCCGGCGACCCTACGTCGTCTCCGCCGCCTCCCCGAGCCCGCTAAGACCACCGTACGATTCGCCGTGAGCTTCTCTACCGAACCCCTCTTCTCCCCCTCATCATTGCGAGATCCAGCACTATTCCCGCCGAGGCCGAGACCTTATCGCCGCCGTGCCTCATCGTCGTCGTGGCCAGAACCCTTGCTGCTCGCAGACGAGCACACCAGTGTGCTCAGCGGCCCTCCACGAGCCCGTATCACCCCTCCTCTGGCCTCCCCGTGCCCCGTAGTGCCAACCCCACCACCAACCAAACTCCGGCGCCCCCGCAGCCTCCCGTTGGCATAGATCGATGCGGATGAGGCTCCGCAGCCCGTAGATGCTCTCCGCCGTCCAATTGGTCGTCGGAGCAGCGTTTCCGACGCCCTCCGTCGCGTTTGCTACTGCCAGCGGCTTATCGTCGGCGAGTTTGACCGCTAACCGTTTTGCCCCTGTGGGTCAATGACAGGTGGGTCCCCCCCAGTTAGTAGACCCCGTTTAGTTTTAATTAATTAGTTTAGTTAATTAGTATATCCACTGACATGTGGTCCCTGCCCTGCTGGCTTTTGGATAGGATTAGTTTAGCACTAATTAAACTCAGTTAATTAGTAGAGTCACTAACCAGTGGACCCCCACTGTCAGGTTTGACTCTGGTTAGCTTGGTTGACCTGCTGACGTCATGCTTTGGTCATGCTGACGCAGTAATCCAGTTCTAGAAATTGAATAAATCTTAAATGATTTATTTATTCCAGAAATTGGTTTAAACTTCAAAAAATCATATAAATTCAACCGTAGCTCAGAATGAAATAATTTATATATGAAAATTTATCAGAAAAATTCAATCTATCCACCTGTACCATTTTCATGCATGACAAATGAAGTTATACCTACTGAATATATGAAAAAACATAAATGGCATTTATAAATGTTTATTTTAGAGTTGCATTTGAACCCTTGGTTCAAATGGACTTCACCCAAATAAATGCTAGTTGCATTAGCTCAAACAACATCACATCTTCATGCCATGTTCATGCATCATATTGTTGCATATGCTTGTGTTTGATTGTTGGCACCGTCCTTCTCGATAGGTCCTGCTCCGGAGACCGTTCCAGAGTACCTGTCAGAGGAGTAGTGCCCCCCTGTTTATCTACCAGGCAAGTAAACCCCCTTGTTCTTTCTGATACAATCCCACTCTCTCGCTCCTGCTCTCTATTATTGCATTAGGACAACAACGATTCAACTGCTACTTTATGCTGCGGTAATTGAACCCATTCCTCTGCATGACCTGTCATTGCCATAGTAAATAGTTGAAACCCACTAGCATGTGTAGGAGTTGATTGAAGCCTTGTTGTGTTCTTACCATGCCATGCCTGCTATTGCTTAGAGTGTGTCAGGTCTGATTCATTGGGAATGAATTGGAGTGCAGTGTTATGTTCTGATGCTGAGAGTTAAGTGTGTGAACACGATTTGGTAAAGGTAGCGGTGAGAGGCCATGTAGGAGTACATGGTGGGTTGTCTCACTGGAACCGTCCTTAAGCACTGAGTTATGTGTTTGTTATCCAATGACTAGCTACTAACACACATTGGGTCCCGTTCCTCTTGGCTTATTAATCAACTTGATCTCTGTCCAGGAGTCGCAACTAGTTTCTGATGTTTGTAGGTAGTGTTATTTTTCTACCAAGTGGCACCCAGTAGGGTGGGCTTCGGACAGACTAGGCACACGTGGCCGGTGTACCGAGTGGCACCCGGATGGTGGGCTCGGGAAACCTGTACACATCGTTTGGGGCGGTGATGGAAACCTCGGCTAGACTCCCTTGCGAATGGAACCCGAATAGGCGATAAACCTGGACTAGAGTCTTGTGTGGTTAGTCAGGTCGTGGCCTACACCCTCGCCAGGCTTCCGCTTGAAGGTTGCCGAGATACACGACGTGTACATGGCGGTAAGTGGCGAGAGTGTGTGTGTGAAGAAGTACACCCCTGCAGGGTTATCATGATCTATTCGAATAGCCGGGTCCACGGTTATGGACTTCTTTGATGCTTATGTGGTACATAGACAACTGGAAGTGGATACTCTAAAATACTCAAGACAAGTGTGAGTGCTATGAATGGCCTTCTCATAGGGAGACGGGGATGAATCCATAGTGGTGTATTGAGTGGTGATTAGTGGACTCGTGTACGCCACCTCAAAGAGTTACCAATAGTCGTAGAACAGGATAGCCACAGAGTCAAAGCTGTCTTGCTGCAACTAAACCCCACTTCGCCTTCTTGATACAAATGCATGTATGATAGGTTCTGATGTAAGTCTTGCTGAGTACCTTGTACTCATGTTTGCTTAATTTATGTTTGCATGAGACTTCTGTATTACTAGTAGTTCCGCTTGGACTTCGACAAGTAGCTTGTTACCTCAGCTACGATCTTGTACGAGTGTTGTAGATAGTCAGGCTCTTCAGCCTTTTTAATTTTGTAGTTGTATGTACTCAGACATGTTATGCTTCCGCTTGTTGCTTGTATGCTCTGAATGTTGGGTCATGAGACCCATGTTTGTAATATCTGGCTCCTCGGAGCCTAATGAATAGACACTTTGTTTCATAGAGTCTTGTTGTGATGACATGTCGTATTTCCACATATCGAGCATATTGTGTGTATGTTATTGAAATGCTTGGTATGTGTGGGATCCGACAACCTAGTTGTTTCCTCTTGGTAGCCTCTCTTATGGGGAAATGTCTCCTAGTGCTTCCACTGAGCCTTGGTAGCTTGCTACTGCTCGGAAACACTTAGGCTGGCCGGCATGTGTCCTTCTTTGTTCCTGTGTCTGTCCCTTTGGGGAAATGTCACGCATGGTTCCCTTAAGTCCTTGTAGCTTGCTACGACTTGGGTTCATACGTTGATGACCGACACGTTCGTTGCTGGGTCATGTATGCCTGTCCCTGTAAGTTAGCGCCACCTTGGGATTATAACTAGTCATGTCGGTCCGGGTTCTCTGTCATATGGATGCTAGCGACACTATCATATACGTGAGCCAAAATACGCAAACGGTCCCGGGCCAGGTAAGGTGGCACCCGTGGGGTCACCGTGCGTGAGGCCGCAAGGTGATATGATGTGTTACATGCTAGACCGGTGTGACTTAGGATCGGGGTCCCGACAGAATTTGGTATTAGAGCCTGACTGCCTGTAGGATTACCAAGCCAAACTAGTCGAAGTTGAGTCTAGAAATTCTTTAGTTATATAAGGGAATTGATTGTGGAAGGGAACGTAAGGCTCTTTTTACTCCTCATACCTTATGTCCTCTGATCTGAGTCATATTACCTTTCCTACGGGGTTAAGGAACTAGGCTTTCTCTTCTGTCTATCAGGATCATGAGTTACTACTCCATAGTTCCATAGGATTGTTTGATGAGAGTCATACTCTAGTTTCCAAGTTCTTTGGTGTAGATTGTTAGTACTATCACAGAACCTTGAGTAATGTTGTTGAGTGTGGTACTGCCCTACTGTTGCAGGATGACTCTTTTGAGCATTTTACTGCCGTTATGCTACCAGATTTGTCCTAGGAATTCGAGAGATACTCGTTTCTTGTCCTACCTTTTACAGCCTGGTTGATGTTGATTCCGTCCTTGGTTTCATTTCTCAGGATGTCATCAGTTACCCGAGGTTCAGTTGCTCGTAGAAAGAACCACGGAGGTGGTGGGGATGAGGAGGATCCTCCCGACCAACCTTCGTTAGCAGAGGTCATGTTAGAGATGGAGAGGAACAAGCGAGAGTCTAACCGCTTGTTGGCACGTATTGAGGAGAACACCACACATCAGTGCAAAGAGTCAGCGACCATCCATGACTTCATTCGTCTGAAACCACCCACCTTCCATCATCCCATTGAGCCGCTCGATGCAGATGACTGGCTCCGTAGTATCACTCACAAGCTGCATTCTGCGAATGTAGCTGAAGGTGACAAGGTCACCTATGCCACATATCACCTGGAAGGTCCTGCTAGTCTTTGGTGGCAGAATTATGAGGCCATGATTCTAGCTGGCTAGATTCCTACCTGGAGAGATTTCACTGAGGCTTTTCGCGAGCATCACATGCCTCAAGCCCTCATCGATCGCAAGAGAGAAGAGTTCTGTAGTCTTACCCAGGCTAAGATGGCTGTTGATGCTTACACTAGAGAGTTTGAGAACCTCGCCCGCTATGCTACAGAAGAAGTGTCCACGGACGCCAAGAAGCAGGCTAGGTTCCGGAAGGGTCTCAACCCCAAGCTGCGTCGTGATCTCCACTTGCATCAGTGCAATACATTCCAGGCTCTCGTGAACAAGGCCATCAACGCAGAGACAACTCAGATCACCTACGAGGAGTCTCGTGAGCACACCCGTGGTTTGGGATCTTGCTCCGGCACTAATTCCCAGAAGCGTCGGATTTGGGTTCCAAACTCCGCTCTTCCACCCAGATATTCTCCGAGGTCATCTTATGAGGTGCCTCATCCAGCTCAGTCATATGCTCCACCAGGCCTATTGGTAGACCGCTTGTCAATGCGGGTCCACGACCTACCTCAGGGACTTGCTTCACATGCGGGAAGCCAGGACACTATGCACGTGACTGCTCTCAGGCCAGTCTTGCTCCACCCTAGCCCGAGAAGTCCGTTCTTCGTGGTAAGCCACCATGCAAGACGATCAGTGCCAATCCAGCTTCCACTAAACGTGGACGTGTGCATCACGTCTCAGCTAAAGACGCTCATGATGATCCAAATGTCGTTCTTGGTACAATCCTTGTCAATTGCCATCCAGCTTCGGTTATATTTGATACCGGAGCATCTCACTCCTTCATCTCTGATGGCTATGCTCGTTTGCACGACATGTCATTTTGTGATATGCCAACTCCGCTTGAAATCCAAACCCCAGGGTCTAGATGGCAAACTACCAGAATAAGCCATGGTAATGGAATCCTTGTTGACAGACTTGTATTCCTTGCCTCACTTATAGCCCTCAAGTCTTCAGATATTAACATCATCTTGGGTATGGACTGGATGACAGCTCATCATGCCAAGATTGATTGTTTCACTAGGTCGGTTCAGCTTACACACCCATCTGGCAAGATAGTCACTGTCTCCACAAGAGTTGCAAAGCGTCAACTCTATTCTCTCAATGCCAGCCCCCTCCCAGACCTTGAAGATATCCCGGTAGTCCGTGACTTTCTGGATGTCTTTCCAGAGGAACTGCCAGGTGTTCCACCTGAAAGGGATGCAGAGTTTGTCATAGATCTTATCCCAGGAACTGTTCCAATTTCTAGGAGACCTTACAAGATGGCACCCCTAGAACTAGTTGAGCTTAAGGAACAACTTGATGAGTCATTGCGAAAGGGTTTCATCCGTGCTAGTTCTTCTCCTTGGGCTTGTCCCGTCCTCTTCGTCAAGAAGAAGGATGGTACGGACCAGATGGTTGTAGATTATCGTCCCGTTAATTTGGTCATGATAAAGAACAAGTATCCGCTCCCCAGGATCAACGACCTGTATGATCAGCTCGCTGGATCCTCAGTTTTCTCCAAGATGGATTTGAGGTTAGGCTACCATCAAATCAAGATAAAAAATAGAGACATTCCTAAGACGGCTTTTGTCACTCGTTATGGCCAATATGATTACACCGTCATGTCCTTCGGTGTAACCAATGCTCCAGCCACCTTCTCCCGCTTGATGAACTCAATCTTCATGGAGTACTTAGATAAGTTCGTCGTGGTTTACCTCGATGATATTCTTATCTACTCGAAGAACGAGGAAGAGCATGCCGAACACCTTAGACTTGTGTTGGAAAAACTCAGAGAGCACGGCCTTTATGCCAAGTTATCCAAGTGCGAATTTTGGTTGCTAGAAGTGACCTATCTCGGCCACGTAATCTCTGGTAAGGGCATTGCTGTCAATTCCAAGAGAGTTCAGGCCGTTCTTGATTGGACTCCACCTGAAACAGTTAAACAAGTTAGGAGTTTCCTTGGTCTAGCCAGTTATTGTCACCGCTTTGTTGAGAACTTCTCTAAAGTGGCCAAACCTCTCACGGAACTTCTCAAAAAAGATAAAAAGTTTGAGTGGTCCCCATAGTGTGAGCACAGTTTTCAGGAACTGAAAAGACGCCTGACTTATGCTCCCATACTTGTGCCACCGGATTTCACTAAGGACTTTGTTATCTATTGTGATGCCTCACGATAGGGACTAGGTTGCATTCTTATGCAGGATCGTCATGTGATTGCCTATGCATCTCGACAGTTGCATCCACATGAGGAAAACTATCCTACACACGATCTAGAGCTTGCAGCTGTAGTCTATGCACTTAAGACCTGGCGACATTACCTTCTTGGCAATCATTGCGAGATCTACACCGATCACCAGAGTCTTAAATATATCTTCACCCAGCCAGAGTTGAACCTTAGGCAAAGACGTTGGTTGGAGTTGATCTCAGATTACGACTTAGGGATTACTTACACCCAAGGCAAGGCCAATGTCATGGCTGATGCTTTAAGTCGTAAGTCCTATTGCAACAATCTCATGTTGCAGCAGGGCCAACCACTTCTCCGTGAGGAATTATGTAAACTAAACCTTCACATTGCTCCTCACGGATTCCTTTCAACTTTGGTGGCGAAACCTACTCTTGTGGATCATATCATAGAAGCCCAGAAGTGTGATACGGGATTACCCGAATCAAGAGAAACATTGCCAAGGGTATTGTTGGTAGTTTCTCTATAGATGATCGAGGTGTTGTTTTCTTCCAGAACCGACTGGTGGTTCCCAAGAAGCAACATCTGCGACAACTGATCCTTAAGGAGGCTCATGAATCTCCTCTCACGATTCTTCCCGGTAGTACTAAGATGTATCAGGACCTACGCCAGAGGTTCTGGTGGACTAGGATGAAGAGAGAAATCACTCAGTTCATTGCTAACTATGATGTTTGTCGTCGTGTTAAGGCAGAGCATCAAAGACCTGCTGGCACCCTTCAGCCTTTAGCTATTCCTGAGTGGAAATGGGATAAAGTTGGTATGGACTTCATCACCGGCTTTCCCAGGACCAAGAGAGGGAATAATGCTATCTTCGTAGTCATTGATCGTCTGTCCAAAGTGGCTCACTTCCTACCTGTTCGAGAGAGTATCACTGCAAGTCAGCTCGCTGACTTATATATTTCTTGAATGGTGTCACTTCATGGTGTTCCACTACAGATCAATTCAGACCGTGGTAGTCTTTTCACTTCTCATTTCTGGGAGAGTTTCCAAACTGCCATGGGCACCCATCTTTCCTTCAGTACCGCTTTCCACCCTCAGTCAAGTGGTCAGGTGGAACGGGTCAACCAAATTCTCGAAGACATGCTTAGAGCTTGCGTTATCTCACTCGGTATGGATTGGGAGAAATGTCTTCCTTTCGCCGAGTTTGCTTATAACAATAGCTATCAATCCAATCTCAAGAAAGCTCCTTTTGAGATACTCTATGGACGAAGATGTCGAACACCTTTGAACTGGTCAGAAACCGGTGAAAGACAATTCTTTGGACCGGATATGATCCAGGAGGCAGAAGAGCAAGTTTGCATCATTCGTGAGAATTTGAAAACAGCTGAATCTCGTCAAAAGAGCCAGTATGATCGTCATCATAAGGAAGTGACTTATGAAGTTGGCGACAAAGCTTACCTTCGGGTTACCCCTTTGAAGGGTACCCATCGTTTCGGTATCAAGGGCAAGTTGGCTCCTCGTTACATTGGTCCTTTTTGCATTCTCGCTAAACAAGGAGAGGTTGCCTACCAGTCGGAACTACCCCCACATCTTTTTCGAGTACATGATGTCTTCCACATCTCTCAACTCAGGCGTCGCTTCTCGGATCCCATCTGCGGAGTGGACCACGAAATGCTTGATCTCCAAGATAACCTCACATATCGAGAGTACCCCGTTCGCATTCTAGATCAAGGAGAGCGTGTCACTCGACGACATAACATCAAATTTCTCAAGGTTCAGTGTTCTCATCATTCCGAGAGAGAAGCTACTTGGGAGCGAGAAGATTGTCTCCGACTGGAGTACCCCACCTTCTTTCCGCCGACTCCTGAATCTCAGGACGAGATTCTTTCGAGTGGGGGCGATTTTTCACAACCCTAGTTATGGTATGCACTAGGATAGCTTGGTGTTTGCATCATGTTTAAAATTTCAAATGAATTTGAATTGGGGACATGTGAAACCCTCAGAAACCTTTTTGAAAAAAACGACCCTGATAAAAATTGTTCCAAAAGGGTCCAAGAAAATGTTCATGTTTCTGTCTAAAAATATTGGCCAGGGGTAAAATTCAAACCAATATTTTTAGGAGCTCATAAATATTTATTTTGGGCATTTGGAATTAATGGAATAATTATTTGACTTGGATGTATATTTATTACATATTTTATATATGTCCAAAAATTCTGAATTTATTGTGAGGGGCTTTGGATTAATTCCGTAGGTCCTTGTAAAAAGGGTCAGAAGAAAATAAATGATTTAGTTTAGAATCTAAATCAAAACAAAATTACAGAATTAGAAAAACACACAAAGAAAAAGGAAAGCTCTTACCTGGGCCACTTACCCGGCAGCCCAGGACTGTGCAGCTCAGCACCTCCACCTAGCGGCCCAGCCCATCTGGCGAAGCGGTTGTCTTCAACCTCTGCCAGTAGGCAGAGGCGTGTCGACGCGCGCGCGTCATCGTGGCGAGCTACGTGCCTGCCCGCCCTCTCCCTCATCTCCCTGGCCTACCTGAACGACGCCACGACGCACCTGGACCCCTCTCACTCTCTCTCGCGGCCTCTCTCCTCCTCTGTCTCTCTCTCTCTCGCTCGAACCCGAACGCCGCTGTCGCCGCTGCTCGTCGTTGCTGTGGCCACAGGCCACTCCACGCCCAGCGGACGCGCCAGGAGCTCCGCCACGCCATCTTCCACCTCTCCGTCGAGCCATGCATCGCCAGACGCCCTACAGCCTCGCCGTCAAGCTCGAGACCGCCGCCTCTGCACCGAGATCGCCGGCGACCCTACATCGTCTCCGCTGCCTCCCCGAGCCTACTGAGACCGCCGTTCAACTCGCCGTGAGCTTCTCTACCGAACCCCTCTTCTCCCCCTCATCTTTGTGAGCTCCAGCTCCGTTCCCACCGAGGCCGAGACCTCACCGCCGTCGTGCGTCGTCGCCGTGGTGGCCACAACCCTTGATGCTCGCAAACGAGCACACCAGCGTGCTCAGCGACTCTCCACGAGCCCGTAGCACCCCTCCTCTGGCCTCCCCGTGCCCCGTAGTGCCAACCCCGCCACCACCCGAACTCCGGCGCCGCCGTGAGCTTCGCTCCGGCCTGCTCCGGCGCCCCCGCAGCTTCCCGTTGGCATAGATCGATGCGGACAAGGCTCCGCAGCTCGTAGATGCTCTCCGCCGTCCAATTGGTCGCCAGAGCGGCGTTTCCGACGCCCTCCGCCGCGTTTGCTGCTTCCGGCGGGTTTGACCCCGCTGACCGTTTTGCCCCTGTGGGTCAATGACAGGTGGGTCCCCCTAGTTAGTTGACCCCGTTTAGTTTTAATTAATTAGTTTAGTTAATTAGTATAGCCACTGACATATGGGCCCTGCCCTGCTGACTTTTGGTTAGGATTAGTTTAGCACTAATTCAACTCAGTTAATTAGTAGAGTCACTGACCAGTGGACCCCCACTGTCAGGTTTGACTTTGGTCAGCCTGGTTGACCTGCTGACGTCATGCTTTGGTCATGCTGATGCACTAATCTAGTTCTGGAAATTAAATAAATCTTAAATGATTTATTTGTTTCAGAAATTGGTTTAAACTTCAAAAAATCACAGAAATTCAACCGTAGCTCAGAATGAAATAATTAATATATGAAAATTTATCAAAAAAATTCAATCTATCCATATGTACCATTTTCATGCATGACAAATGAAGTTATACCTACTGAATATATGAAAACACATAAATGGAATTTATAAATGTTTATTTTAGAGTTGCATTTGAACCCTTGGTTCAAATGGACTTCACCCAAATAAATGCAAGTTGCATTAGCTCAAACAACATCACATCTTCATGCCATGCTCATGCATCATATTGTTGCATATGCTTGTGTTTGATTGTTGGCACCGTCCTTCTCGATAGGTCCTGCTCCGGAGACCGTTCCAGAGTACCTGTCAGAGGAGCAGTGCCCCCTGTTGATCTACCAGGCAAGCAAACCCCCTTGTTCATTCCGATACAATCCCACTCTCTCGCTCCTGCTCTCTGTTATTGCATTAGGACAACAACGATTCAACTGCTACTTTATGCTGCGGTAGTTGAACCCATTCCTCTCCATGACCTGTCATTGCCACAGTAAATAGTTGAAACCCACTAGCATGTGTAGGAGTTGATTGAAGCCTTGTTGTGTTCTTACCATGCCATGCCTGCTATTGCTTAGAGTGTGTCAGGTCTGATTCATTCGGAATGAATTGGAGTGCTGAAAGAACATGCGGTGCCCCCATGTTTGGTTTTGGTAATTGATGACAATCTCTATCGACTAATGGTTGCCTTGAGTTATATTTGAAGGGTTTGCCCATTGGCTTTTCTTGGAATTCAATTGTTGGTTTCAAGGAGAGTTTGTGATGACCAAGGTGCTATTAAGGAATTATCCAAAGATTGGTCTTGTGGGTGTTGAGCTTATTGCAAGCATGTCTTGAAGAAGAAGAGTTTGTGAGCATTCATGTTTACCTTCAAGACATCATCCAAATGAAGAGAGTTGGAAAGATTCAAGGTTGATCGAAACTAAGTCAAAGAATGAATCAAGTTGATCAACACACAAAGTGTAGAAGATGTACCGAGAGGGATCAAGCAATCCCATGGTATGGTAAGCATTGTTAATCACGCTTTGTGTACTAACCCATGTTCTTCGTGAGAGTTCTTTGTGGGGTTAGGTTGCGGTGTGCAAGTTCAAGTGGAGCATCACGAAGAAATCAAGTGCTTGAAGCTTGCCGTCCATTGTCGTGACAATGGACTTGTGAAGATATGCCGAAGAGTGGCTCACCCATAGAGGAGTATGGGAAGCAATCTACTAGTATTCACCGAGACAACGCAATCAAGAAAGATAGTCCAACTTGAGGAAGTCAAGATCGTCTACATCTAGCTCAAGTGGAATTTGTGCAAAGAAAAGGTTTGCCCTTGATAGGTTTTCTATTTTACCGGTCTCGTGGTGGTAGTTGGGAGACCGGGTTATAGGATCGTTTGCCGTACTATCAAGGGGGGCTCTCAAGTTGGTAGCTTGATCGTATCGTTAGTAGAGAGCTCAAACCATTGCATCCTTGCATCATGTTTCTTGGTTCTTGTTTGGTTCTCTTTGTGAGTCTTAGAGCTTATGGCCATCTTGATGACAAGCTTGAGTTCATCGAAAACGGAGTTCACATGCGTCTTCTATGATGTTTTCGGTGTTGGATGTTTTACCGGTCTTATCCAAGGAAGGGTTCTCACCATTTTCTTTTGGGACTTTTATAATTTGCTTCTTATTGATATTTCTATCAATATTGTGTTAGCCCTTGTCTCTAGCTTTCCAACAAACTTGGTTTCATCAAATTCGGAGTCCGTATGCAAAAGTTGTGGTCGTTTTGGTGTTCTGAAAAGGCTGCAGCGGTACTATCGCGGGTAGGAGCGGAAGTAATTTTTTACTACCGCTTTCGGGAGAGGTACTACCGCTTTCGGGAGCGGTACTACCGCTTGGAGCAGTACTACCGCGGCTACTTCCGTGGCTACTTCCGCTCGGGACCAAAAACTCGTCACAAGTCCAGCGGTGGTAGGCACGGATGTATTTTTTAGTACCGCTCGCAAGCAGTAGTACCGCTACCCTTAGCAGTACTACCGCTACCCCTAGCGGTAGTACCGTGAGGTCAAACGGTACTACCGCTCCGACGGTTTTTCTGCCCTTTTTGCCTCCTCGCTGTTGTTTTCCAAAGGGGCACTACCGCCCTAGCGGTAGTACCGTTCCTGGAGCGGTAGTACCGCTCTGTGCGGGCTGTGAGCATAACGGTTGGATTTTTCCCCACCTATAAAAGGGGGTATTCTTCCCCAATGAACCTTATCCTTTGAGCTTGTGTTCTTCCCCCATTGTTGACCTTCTTCGAGTTTGCTATCTCTCAATCCCTCCATGGATTCTTGCTAGTTTTTGGGGGAAAAGACAGAGGAGATCTAGATCCACATTTCCACCAATCACTTTCTCCTCTAGGTGAGGGGAACCCCTTGGATCTTGATCTTGGAGTTCTTGGTGTTCTCCTTCTTGTTCTTCCTCTCATTTCCCTCCCTAGCATTAGTTGCTTTGGTGGGATTTGGGAGAGAAGGGCTTGGGCACTCCGTGTGCCCTTGCCATTGCATTTGGTGCATCAGTTTGAGTTCTCCACGATGATACGTGGAAATTACAAGTTGAGTTGGGTGCTTGGTACCCTTGAGCTTGTCCCTCTTGGGTGCTTGGGTGCCCTAGACGGTTGTGGTCACCTCGAAGCCATATTCCATTGTGGTGAAGCTTCGTGGTGTCGTTGGGGAGATAGCCCCAACCTTTTGGTGTTCGGAGCTCAATCATTGTGGTGCAAAGCTTCGGGCAAGCGTCGGGGTCTCCAATTAGGTTGTGGAGATCGCCCCGAGCATTTTGTACGGGTTCGGTGACCGCCCCCAAGGGTTGCCATTTGTACGGGTTCGGTGACCGTCCTCAAGGGTCCCTTAGTGGAATCACGGCATCTTGCATTGTGCGAGGGCGTGAGGAGATTGCGGTGGCCCTAGTGGCTTCTTGGGGAGCATTGTGCCTCCACACCGCTCCAAACGGAGATTAGCATCCTAAAGGGCGTGAACTTCGGGATACATCGTCGTCTCCGCGTGCCTTGGTTATCTCTTACCCGAGCCCTTTACTTATGCACTTTACTTTGTGATAGCCATATTGTTTCTTGTCATATATCTTGCTATCACCTAGTTGTTTATTTTGCTTACCATAAGTTGTTGGTGCACATAGGTGAGCCTAGTTGTTGTAGGTTTTGTGCTTGACAAATTAACCTCTAGGTTTATTCCGCATTTGTTCAAGCCTAAACCGTAATTATTTTAAAGCGCCTATTCACCCCCCCCCCTCTAGGCGACATCCACGATCTTTCAATTGGTATCAGAGCCTCATCTCTCTTTATAGGGCTTAACCGCCTAGAGAGTAAGGATGTCTCCTAGGGGCTTAGGATTCTCTGACACTCTTAGTTTCAATGGAACAAATTTTGATGTTTGGGTAATTCGCATGCTTAATCTCTTTAGGGTCATGGACCCAAATTTAGAGCGAATTGTAGATATGGGTTTTTCTCCGCCAAAGGATCCACAAAGATTATCTTTAGAGGATGAGAAAAACTCTTATCTCAATGCTCAAGCTTCTAATGTGCTTTTTGATGCTTTGAGCAATGTAGTTATATTTCAACTCATGCCGTTCCGGGATGCTCATGAGTTGTGGACAAAGATTCAAGATAAATATGGTGTGTCCAAGAATTGTGGGAATGATTGTTCTCCCTCCACCTCCGGCCATGTTGTCTTCTCAACTTCTTCTACTTCACCTACAGGTGGTTTGCCACAAGGTAATGATATGGTGAGTAGTGTTGGTCATTGCAATGATGATAGTATGCTTATTGTGGATGATCCTTCATCACTATCTTATTGCAATGCATCTTCTTTGGACTTTAACACTTCGAGCACCCTACATGTTTCACATGCTTGTGTTGATAGTCCTTGCATATCATGTAGAAATTGCTTGCTATGTCTTGTTGCCATGATAAAAATGCATCTATTTCCTCGAATTGTTGTGCTAACAATGTAGAGGAAACCCAACACCCAATGGAACAAGATGTAGTCTTGAATGGTGCTTCAAGGGATCCTACATCATCATCTATTGCGTTTTGCCTTATGGCTAAGGCGTCAAAGGTATCTCCCACTTTGAACCCCAATATATCTTGTGATGATAGTGATGATGACAATGATGATGATGTAGAAAATGATGAAGAGAATGATAATGTTGCCTCCTTAAAAATTAAGGGGGAAATAATTTTTAAAGCTCTTCTTAAGAATAAATTAGCTCGTTCCAACTTTATGGAAATCATGTCTATTGCCATTGAGGGCAAGAACTATATTGATGAGTTGGAATCTCATCTAGAGGAGCATGAGGTCACCATTGAGAAAATGGAAGGTCATGAGCGTGATTACGCTAATGAGATCGCCGACCTCTCGCAAGCTCTTGAACTTGAACAAACCACCAAGGAATCTCTTGAGGAGACTTTTGCTCTAGAACTATCTAGAATAAAGGAATCCCGTGATAGAGCTCTCAAGGTGGCTAATGATTTTAAAACTAAAAATGAGAAGCTTGAAGTTGCACATGTTAAACTCCTTGAGGATTTTGATCACCTCAAAAATGGCTCAAGGTTCATTAAGAGTGAGCTCATCAAACTCACCGAGTCTCATGCTCAACTTAAAGCTTCATATTCTAAAGAGCTTGCCAAGTTACCTTCTCCTCTTGCTATTATTGATGATGCTTGTGCTACTAACTCTATTTCTAGTAAAGCATCCATTTTGAAGGAGAATGTTGAGCTAAGGGCTCAACTTGAGTTGCTATCTAGCAATTATGGGAGATTGGAAGAAAGTCGTGTAAATCTCTCAATCTCTCATGATGATCTTCTAGTATCCCATAATGTGCTAAAGATAGCTCATGAGGCTATGATCATCAAGGTAACATCTAGTGAGTCTCATGTGGTCGCTAGCACTACTTCTAGTCAAAATGCTATATTGCCATGTGCTAGTCCTCGTAATTCATCTATGCATAACATTGGTACATCTTGTGATGAATTGCTTTCCTTGCCTTGTTGCTCTAACAATGAAGCCTATGAAGGAAATATGCCCTAGAGGCAATAATAAAGATGTTATTTATATTTCCTTATATCATGATAAATGTCTTTTATTCATGCTAGAATTGTATTAACCGGAAACTTAGTACATGTGTGAATACATAGACAAAACAGTATGTCCCTAGTATGCCTCTACTAGACTAGCTCATTGATCAAAGATGGTTATGTTTCCTAGCCATAGACATGAGTTGTCATTTGATCAACGGGATCACATCATTAGGAGAATGATGTGATGGACAAGACCCATCCGTTAGCATAGCACTATGATCGTTTAGTTTTACTGCTATTGCTTTCTTCATGACTTATACATGTTCCTATGACTATGAGATTATGCAACTCCCGAATACCGTAGAAACACCTTGTGTGCTATCAAACGTCACAACGTAACTGGGTGATCATAAAGATGCTCTACAGGTGTCTCCGAAAGTATTCGTGGTGTTGGCATAGATCAAGATTAGGATTTGTCACTCCGAGTGTCGGAGAGGTATCTCTGGGCCCTCTCGGTAACACACATCACAATAAGCCTTGCAAGCAAAAGACTAATGAGTCAGTCACGAGATGATGTGTTACGGAACGAGTAAAGAGACTTGCCGGTAACGAGATTGAACTAGGTATAGAGATACCGACGATCGAATCTCGGGCAAGTAACATACCGTTTGACAAAAGGAACAACGTATGTTGTTATGCGGTTCTGACCGATAAAAGATCTTCGTAGAATATGTAGGAGCCAATATGAACATCCAGGTTCCGCTATTGTTTATTGACCGGAGATGAGTCTCGGTCATGTCTACATAGTTCTCGAACCCGTAGGGTCCGCACGCTTAACGTTTGATGACGATCGGTATTATGAGTTTATGAGTATTGATGTACCGAAGGTAGTTCGGAGTCCCGGATGAGATCACGGACATGACGAGGAGTCTCGGAATGTCCGAGACATAAAGATTGATATATTGGATGACTATATTCGGACACCGGAAGTGTTCCGGAAAAGTTTCGGATTTATCGGGAATGCCGGAGGGGGTTACCGGAACCCCCTACGAGAGGGGATGGTCCATAGTGGGCCTAAAGGGAAAGAGAGAGGCAGCCCATAGGGCTGGCCGGCGCCCCCACCTAGGGTTCCTAGTTGGACTAGGATTGGGGGGGGGGGGCGCCACCTCTCCTATTCTTTTCCCCCTTCCTTCTTTTGGTGAATCCTACTAGGAATAGGATTGCAATCCTATTCCTAGTAGGAGTCCACTCCCTAGCCGCACCAGGAAGGGCCGGCCGGCCTCCCCCCCTTGCTCCTTCATATACGGGGGCAGGGGGGCACCCAAAGACACACAAGTTGAATTGTTTTAGCCGTGTGCGGTGCCCCCCTCCACAGAATCACACCTCGGTCATACCGTCGCGGAGCTTAGGCGAAGCCCTGCGCCGGTGAACACATCATATCCGTCACCACGCCGTCGAGCTGACGAAACTCTCTCGTGAAGCTCAACTGGATCAAGAGCTCGTGGGACGTCATCAAGCTGAACGTGTGCTGAACGCGGAGGTGCCGTACGTTCGGTGCTTGATTGGTTGGATCGCGAAGAAGTTCGACAACATCAACCGCGTCACTTGACGCTTCCGCTCCCGGTCTACGAGGGTACGTAGACACACTCTTCCCTCTCGTTGCTATGCATCTGGTAGATAGATCTTGCGTGATCGTAGGAAAATTTTAAAATACTACGTTCCCCAACAGTGGTATCAGAGCCAGGTCTATGCGTAGATGATATGCACGAGTAGAACACAATGAGTTGTGGGCGATACTAGTCATACTGCTTACCAGCATGTCATACTTTGCTTCGGCGGTATTGTGAGATGAAGCGGCCCGGACCGACATTACGCGTACGCTTACGCGAGACTGGTTTCACCGTTACGAGCACTCGTTGCTTAAAGGTGACTGGCGGGTGTGTGTCTCTCTCACTTTAGCTGAATCAAGTGTGGCTACGCCCGGTCCTTGTGAAGGTTAAAACATCACATACTTGACGAAATATCGTTGTGGTTTTTGTATGCGTAGGTAAGAACGGTTCTTGCTAAGCCCGTAGCGGCCACGTAAAACTTGCAACAACAAAGTAGAGGACGTCTAACTTGTTTTTGCAGGGCATGTTGTGATGTGATATGGTCAAGACATGATGAGTTATACGGTTTTGTATGAGATGATCATGTTTTGTAAAGTTATCGGCAACTGGCAGGAGCCATATGGTTGTCGCTTTATTGTATGAAATGCAATCGCCATGTAATTGCTTTACTTTATCACTAAACGGTAGCGATAGTCGTAGAAGCAATAGTTGGCGAGACGACAACGATGCTACGATGGAGATCAAGGTGTCGCGCCGGTGACGAAGGTGACCATGACGGTGCTTTGGAGCTGGAGATCAAAAGCACAAGATGATGATGGCCATATCATGTCACATATTTTGATTGCATATGATGTTTATCTTATTATGCTTCTTATTTTGCTTAGATCGACGGTAGCATTATAAGATGATCCCTTACTAAATTTCAAGGTATAAGTGTTCTCCCTGAGTATGCACCGTTGCGAAAGTTCGTCGTGCCGAGACACCACGTGATGATCGGGTGTGATAAGCTCTACGTTCAAATACAACGGGTGTAAGCCAGTTTTGCACACGCAGAATACTCGGGTTAAACTTGACGAGCCTAGCATATACAGATATGGCCTCGGAACACTGGAGACCGAAAGGTCGAGCGTGAATCATATAGTAGATATGATCAACATAAGATGTTCACCATTGAAACTACTCCATCTCACGTGATGATCGGACATGGTTTAGTTGATTTGGATCACGTGATCATTTAGATGACCAGAGGGATGTCTATCTAAGTGGGAGTTCTTTAAATTAATATGATTAAATTGAACTTTAATTTATCATGAACTTAGTCCTGGTAGTATTAGCATATCTATGTTGTAGATCAATAGCTCGCGATGTTGCTCCCCATTTATTTTTCATATGTTCCTAGAGAAAAACCAAGTTGAAAGATGTTAGTAGCAATGATGCGGAATTGTTCCGTGATCTGAGGATTATCCTCATTGCTGCACAGAAGAAATTATGTCATTGATGCACCGCTAGGTGACAAACCTATTGCAGGAGCAGATGTAGACGTTATGAACGTTTTGACAAAAGCTCGATATGATGACTACTCGATAGTTTAAGTGCACCATGCTTTACGGCTTAGAACCGGGACTTCAAAAACGTTTTGAACGCCACGGAGCATATAAGATGTTCCAAGAGTTGAATTAGTATTTCATACTCATGCCCGTGTCGAGAGGTATAAGACCTCTGACAGTACTTTGCCTACAAGATGGAGGAGAATAGCTCAACCAGTGAGCATGTGCTCAGATTGTCTGGGTACTACAATTACTTTAATCAAGTGGGAGTTAATCTTCCAGATAAGATAGTAATTGACAAAGTTCTCTAGTCACTATCACCAAGTTAGTAGAACTTCGTGATGAACTATAATATGCAAGGGATGACGAAAGAAATTCCCAGCTCTTCGCGATACTGAAGTCGGCGAAGGTAGAAATCATGAAAAAGCATCAAGTGTTGATGGTTAACAAGACCACTTGTTTCAAGTAAAGGGCAAAGGGATAGAAGGGGAACTTCAAGAAGAATGACAAGCAAGTTGTCACTCCCGTGTAGAAACCCAAAGCTAAACTCAAGCCTGAAACAAGTGCTTATACTGCAAAGGAAATGGTCACTAGAACTGGAACTGCCCTAGATACTTGGCGGATAAGAAGGATGGTAAAGTGAACAAAGGTATATTTGATATACAGATTATTGATGTGTATTTTACTAGTGTTCATAGCAACCCCTCGGTATTTGATATTGGTTCAGTTGCTAAAGAGTAGTAACTCGAAGTGGGAGTTGCATAATGAACATAAACTAGTTAAAGGATGATGTGACGATGTGTATTGGAAGCAGTTCCAAGATTGATATGATCATCATCGCACACTCCCTATACTTTCGGGATTAGTGTTGAACCTAAATAAGTGTTATTTGGTGTTTGTGTTGAGCATGAATGTGATTTGATCATGTTTATTGCAATACGGTTATTCATGTAAGTTAGAGAATAATTGTTGTTCTGTTTACATGAATAAAACCTTCTATGGTCATACACCCAATGAAAATAGTTTGTTGGATCTCGATCGTGTGATACACATATTCATAATATTAAAGCCAAAAGATGCAAGGTTAATAATGATAGTGCAACTTAATTGTGGCACTGCTGTTTAGGTCATATTGGTGTAAAACGCATGAAGAAACTCCATAATGATGGACTTTTGGAATCACTTGATTATGAATCACTTGGTGCTTGCGAACCATGCCTCATGGGCAAGATGACTAAAACTCCGTTCTCCCGAACTATGGAACGAGCAACAGATTTGTTGGAAATCATACATACTGATGTATGTGGACCAATGAGTGTTGATGCTCGCGGCAGGTATCGTTATTTTCTGACCTTCACTAATGATTTGAGCAGATATGGGTATATCTACTTAATGAAACACAAGTCTGAAACATTTGAAAAGTTCAAAGAATTTCAGAGTGAAGTAGAGAATCATCGTAACAAGAAAATAAAGTTCCTACGATCTGATCGTGGAGTAAAATATTTGAGTTAGCGAGTTTGGCCTTCAGTAAAAACAATGTGAAATAGTTTCACTACTCACGCCACCCGGAACACCACAGCGTAATGGTGTGTCTGAACGTCGTAACCGTACTTTATTAGATATGGTGCGATCTATGATGTCTCTTACCGATTTACCACTATCGCTTTTGGGGTTATGCATTAGAGACAGCTGCATTCACGTTAAATAGGGCACCATCTAAATCCGTTGATACGACACCTTATGAACTATGGTTTGGCAAGAAACCAAAGTTGTCGTTTCTTTAAGTTTGGGACTGCGATGCTTATGTGAAAAAGTTTCAACATGATAAGCTCGAACCCAAATCAGAGAAGTAAATCTTCATAGGATACCCAAAAGAAACTATTGGGTACACCTTCTATCACAGATCCGAAGACAAGGTCTTTGTTGCTAAGAGTGGATCCTTTATAGAGAAAGAGTTTCTCTCGAAAGAAGTGAGTGGGAGGAAAGTAGAACTTGATGAGGTAATTGTACCTTCTCCCGGATTGGAGAGTAGTACATCACAGGAAATTGTTCCAGTGATTCCTACACCAATTAGTGAGGAAGTTAATGATAATGATCATGAAACTTCGGATCAAGTTTCTGCTGAACGTCGTAGATCAACTAGAGTACGTTCCGCACCAGAGTGGTACGGCAACCCAGTTCTGGAAATCATGTTACTAGACCATGATGAACCTACGAACTATGAGGAAGCAATGATGAGCCTAGATTCCGCAAAATGGCTTGAAGCCATGAAATCTGAGATGGGATCCATGTATGAGAACAAAGTGTGGACTTTGGTTGACTTGCCCGATGATCGGCAAGTCATCGAAAATAAATGGATCTTCAAGAGGAAGACCGACGCAGACAGTAATATTACTGTTTACAAAGCTCGACTTGTTGCAAAAGGTTTTTGACAAGTTCAAGGAGTTGACTACGATGAGACTTTCTCACCTGTAGCGATGCTTAAGTCTGTCCGAATCATGTTAGCAATTGCCACATTTTATGAAATCTGGCAAATGGATAACGAAACTGCGTTCTTTAATGGAATTATTAAAGAAGAGTTGTATATGATGCAACCAGAAGGTTTTGTCAATCCTAAAGGTGCTAGCAAATTGTGCAAGCTCCAGCGATCCATCTATGGAGTGGTGCAAGCATCTCGGAGTTGGAATATACGCTTTGATAAGTTGATCAAAGCATATAGATTTATACAGACTTGCGGTGAAGCCTGTATTTACAATAAGTGAGTGGGAGCACTACAACCTTTCTGATAAGTATATGTGAATGACATATTGTCGATCGGAAATGATGTAGAATTTTCTGGAAAGCATAAAGGAGTATTTGAAAGGAATTTTTCAAAGAAAGACCTTGGTAAAGTTGCTTACATATTAGGCATCAAAATCTATAGAGATAGATCAAGACGCTTAATTGGACTTTCGCAAAGCACATACCTTGATAAGATTTTGAAGAAGTTCAAAATGGTTCAGTCAAAGAAAGGGTTCTTGCCTGTTTTACAAGGTATGAAGTTGAGTAAGACTCAATGCCCGACCACTGCAGAAGATAGAGAGAAAATGAAAGTCATTCCCTATGCCTCAGCCATAGGATCTATCATGTATGCAATGCTGTGTACCAGACCTGATGTGTGCCTTGCTATAAGTCTAGCAGGGAGGTACCAAAGTAATCCGGGAGTGGATCACTGTACAGCGGTCAAAATTATCCTTAGTAATTGGATGACTAAGGAAATATTTCTCGATTATGGAGGTGATAAAGAGTTCGTCGTAAAGGGTTACGCCGATGCAAGCTTTGACACTAAATCCAGATGACTCTAAGTATCAATCTGGATGCATATTGAAAGTGGGAGCAATTAGCTAGAATAGCTCTATGCAGAGCATTGTAGACATAGAAATTTGCAAAATACATACGGATCTGAATGTGACAGACCCGTTGACTAAACTTCTCTCACAAGCAAAACATGATCACACCTTATTACTCTTGGGTATTAATCACATAGCGATGTGAACTAGATTATTGACTCTAGTAAACCCTTTGGGTGTTGGTCACATGGCGATGTGAACTATGGGTGTTATTCACATAACGATGTGAACTATCGGTATTAAATCACATGGCGATGTGAGCTAGATTATTGACTCTAGTGCAAGTGGGAGACTGAAGGAAATATGCCCTAGAGGCAATAATAAAGATGTTATTTATATTTCCTTATATCATGATAAATGTCTTTTATTCATGCTAGAATTGTATTAACCGGAAACTTAGTACATGTGTGAATACATAGACAAAACAGTATGTCCCTAGTATGCCTCTACTAGACTAGCTCATTGATCAAAGATGGTTATGTTTCCTAGCCATAGACATGAGTTGTCATTTGATCAACGGGATCACATCATTAGGAGAATGATGTGATGGACAAGACCCATCCGTTAGCATAGCACTATGATCGTTTAGTTTTACTGCTATTGCTTTCTTCATGACTTATACATGTTCCTATGACTGTGAGATTATGCAACTCCCGAATACCGTAGAAACACCTTGTGTGCTATCAAACGTCACAATGTAACTGGGTGATCATAAAGATGCTCTACAGGTGTCTCCGAAAGTATTCGTGGTGTTGGCATAGATCAAGATTAGGATTTGTCACTCCGAGTGTCGGAGAGGTATCTCTGGGCCCTCTCGGTAACACACATCACAATAAGCCTTGCAAGCAAAAGACTAATGAGTTAGTCACGAGATGATGTGTTACGGAACGAGTAAAGAGACTTGCCGGTAACGAGATTGAACTAGGTATAGAGATACCGACGATCGAATCTCGGGCAAGTAACATACCGTTTGACAAAAGGAACAACGTATGTTGTTATGCGGTTCTGACCGATAAAAGATCTTCGTAGAATATGTAGGAGCCAATATGAACATCCAGGTTCCTCTATTGGTTATTAACCGGAGATGAGTCTCGGTCATGTCTACATAGTTCTCGAACCCGTAGGGTCCGCACGCTTAACGTTTGATGACGATCGGTATTATGAGTTTATGAGTATTGATGTACTGAAGGTAGTTCGGAGTCCCGGATGAGATCACGGACATGACGAGGAGTCTCGGAATGTCCGAGACATAAAGATTGATATATTGGATGACTATATTCGGACACCGGAAGTGTTCCGGAAAAGTTTCGGATTTATCGTGAATGCGGGAGGGGGTTACCGGAACCCCCTACGAGAGGGGATGGTCCATAGTGGGCCTAAAGGGAAAGAGAGAGGCAGCCCATAGGGCTGGCCGGCGCCCCCACCTAGGGTTCCTAGTTGGACTAGGATTGGGGGGGGGGGCGCCACCTCTCCTATTCTTTTCCCCCTTCCTTCTTTTGGTGAATCCTACTAGGAATAGGATTGCAATCCTATTCCTAGTAGGAGTCCACTCCCTAGCCGCACCAGGAAGGGCCGGCCGGCCTCCCCCCTTGCTCCTTTATATACGGGGGCAGGGGGGCACCCAAAGACACACAAGTTGAATTGTTTTAGCCGTGTGCGGTGCCCCCCTCCACAGAATCACACCTCGGTCATACCGTCGCGGAGCTTAGGCGAAGCCCTGCGCCGGTGAACACATCATATCCGTCACCACGCCGTCGAGCTGACGAAACTCTCTCGTGAAGCTCAACTGGATCAAGAGCTCGTGGGACGTCATCAAGCTGAACGTGTGCTGAACGCGGAGGTGCCGTACGTTCGGTGCTTGATTGGTTGGATCGCGAAGAAGTTCGACAACATCAACCGCGTCACTTGACGCTTCCGCTCCCGGTCTACGAGGGTACGTAGACACACTCTTCCCTCTCGTTGCTATGCATCTGGTAGATAGATCTTGCGTGATCGTAGGAAAATTTTAAAATACTACGTTCCCCAACAGCCTATACTTCCTCTAGTACTTGTGTTGATACTAACCATGTAGAGGAAATCAAAGAGCTCATGGCCCAAGTCTCTTCCTTGAAGAAAGACTTGGAAAAGTGTCATGAAGGGAAGTCCACACTCAACAATATCTTGAGTGTGCAAAAATCCCCCAATGACAAAGGTGGACTTGGATTCAACTCCAACAAGAAGAAGAAGTCCAAGAGCAACAAGAAGAAGGGCCAAGAACAACTCAAGAATTCGGCCAAGATTATTTGCTTCAAGTGCAAAATTGAAGGGCATCATGTTAGATCTTGCCCATTGAAGAAGAAGGTCATTAGTGACAAGCAACAAGGGAAGAGGCCACAAGTTCAATCTCGTGCTCAACCGCAAGTTGGAGAAAGGCCGCTTCCCAAGAAGACTCATGGTAATGCTTCTCATTTTGAGAAATCAAATGAGAAGAAAGTGAAGAGTAGATGTTGCTACCTATGTCGTGAGAAGGGTCACCTTGCTTCTTCATGCACTAGTGGTAACTTACCCAACCCAATTATTATTGATGATGTCTATTTTCTTGGGAAGGATAATGTTGGCAATGTGTTTGCCAAGTTTTTTGGTATTCAAAGTGGTGTCAAGAAAAGAACCATTTGGGTGGCCAAGCCTATTGTGACTAACCTCTTAGGACCCAACTTGGTTGGGGACCAACAAGCTAAAACTTGATCAATAGGCGTTGTTGGAGGGCATTGGAGACTTTTTACATTATGAAGAATTAAGGGGTCTTCATCATTCATATTGTCTCAAGCCAAGTCATTCGGATGATCAAGTTTCTATCTTATATCCAATGTTCCTCCTTGCGGTAACTCGTGCTTAAATTGTTAACATTGAAAGTTACTTGCCCCTTTGCATGTTTTGGTTTTGTTCCTTGCATGTGTTTGTATATGATGTGCGTCCAATTTGTATATCTTGAGAAATCAAGTATGTGTATATTGGTTTGCACATCATGTATGCGTGTGTCGTCCGTTGAGCCTTTGTGCTTCTTGCTTTTATCTTAGTTGGCTCTTGTGAGAGATTAATGGAACAACCCATTTTGGGGGAGTGATGTGCTTTGTGCACCTCACAATCCTATAAATGTGTGTACATGAGGAATACCATCTAGTATTGATATTACAAGATTATCTAGTCTCTATGTGGTATGTCTTCTCATAAGAAAGTCAAATTCTAAATGTTCCATTAATTATCTCTTGTTGGTTCTCTTTTGCATCTTGGTAAGTTTTTCATTGGTATCAAATTATGGGGGAGTAATATTTTATGTGCATATTACAAGCCTAGAAAATGTGTAAATTTGAGATATTGTCACCTAGATTTGATAGTATAATTTATGTTGTTCCTAGGTGGCATGTTAGCTCTACAAGTTGCATTTTGCTTGTGTTTGGTGTGAAGATGATGTTGGATATCATTGCTATCTATCACCAGGAATTATTTCCAAAATACCTCTTGTCTTTGACAATTGGTAATCATTTATGTGGTGGAAATTATTGATCATCTTTACATTGTCTTTTGGTATTATTTTGTCTTATCTCTTGCCAAGTTTGTGTCAACTCCCATTGCCTTCCGTGCCACTTGTGAATCTTGTTATTTTATTGATTTTGTCAAGTGTTTTCTAGATATAGTGAAAGTGGTGATCCTACCTTGTGCATTTTGTATTCAAATGCAAATTCTCTTTAATTCACAATTCTTGGGGGAGCTATCCTATCTTCTATAGAACACCCATCTTGTGATCCATATCAAGTGTGTGTTGATGGAAGGCAATCCGTTTCTTTTTGGTACTTTGTGCCATCATGAAACTTTGTAGATGGGTTGGTTTGTTTGGAACCATCCTCTCTTTTGGGAGTGCGATATATTTCCTTTTGCGTGTATCAATGGATATCTCATTCCTTGATGTATCTTCTAAATAGATATCTTCCAAGTGATGATTTCTCCATTCAGTATCCTATTTTCACTTGGTATTTCTTTTTCATTTCATTTCGTTTCTTGAAAGTCTTGAGCATGCATATTTACTACATATATTTTCTTTGGCATGCTTTCTTCCTTTAACCCAATATATAGGGGAAACTCCACCTAGTCTCAATTTGGATGAGATGTGCATGAAATTCATTTTCATATTTAAATGCACTTAAGTTTGTGGAGTTTGTCCTATGTATTGGTGTTTCTAACTCTTTGGTCCCAATGAGTTTGGGTACCATTTTGTTTGTGTTGTTCTAGGAACAATTGGAGATGCATTGGATGCTCGGCTCATTCAAAAGGAAGGTGGTGTCACCATGTGCTTATTGAAGTCAAATTAGGATGATCAATGAACTACTATCTACCTTCATTTGGTATCTACTACATCCTTCCAATGGTATCTCGGTAACAAGTATCATCATCTACTTTATGCACACATTTCTTGCACCAACCTTGCGTAGGTTGCATCATGGCATGTTAGCCATTCCTTCTTGTGATATTTGTTTCCTTTCTCAAAGCATCCCAACAATGATGCCTTGTTGCTAGTTGTGATGTCTTTGATGTTCGCTTGGTTGGAATTCATGTATATACAATAAGACCTTATCTAGCCATGTGCTTGCGTTTAAGCAAAATATCTTATTGGTATAATTATGACTTCCTTGTGGATATCTTTTTACTTCCTTTTTGTAACTATTTCGAGTGTACATTATTCTTTGTGGATTGATATCATCTACCTAGAATCTTATACACTTGGGAGAAATTACATATTTAGAAGATATCCTTTCTTTCACGACCACCTTGTCTTTCTTGTATCATTTCTTTGGTGGCTCCGTGAAAGCCTTTGCCTTGAGTGCGGATCTTGTCTTGTTGCATCTAGATGCACTCTTGTGTGGTGAGGATATTTTTGTCTCTTGCTTGTCTTGACAAGGCTTATCCCTCGTCTTGATAACGCTCTCTATTTATATCTTCACCACGGGTTGTCACAAGCATAGGTTCTTTATATGCTTATTAGTGAGCTTGTGAACCCATTTGCTTGTTGTGTGTGGGAATGATAGGCCTTGCACCGAGTATCTCTTTCATTCAAGACTATATTGATGCTTAATGTTCATCCATACATTAGTCTTCTCAAGTACTTTGCCATGACTCACACACATCATTTTGGTTGAGCATACTCTTAAGTTGTCTCTTTTATATCTTGCTCAACCATTTGTTTGTTGCAAGTGCTAGGCTTTGTTACCTTCATGCTCACTTGCACTTGGTGTGAGTTTCTATTGATTTTGGGGAAGTGATGATCCTATTTTGTGCACTTGGTATCCTAATGAAAATTTTCTAAGGAGTGCACAAATTATGGGGAGCTTCACCAGTGTCTTTAGAAAAATCGGTTGCTATGTCATGAGTTCTATTGATCTTGGGGGAGCGACGATCCTATGTTGTGCTCGTTGTATCCAAATACAAAATTAAATTGTGCACAAATCATGGGGAGCTTCTCTAGTTTCTGTAGAACACTCCTTAATCATATCTTAATATCTTTTATTCATGTGGCATGTAGGATCATTGGTCTAGTTGGTTCAATTAGTATCTTTTGATAGCTTGCTTCAATTGGTATCCTTTGATTGCTTGATTGCGTGTCTCTCCTTTTGTTATGCCTTTGTGGCATATCTTTCTTTTGCAATCTTTGAGCCTCAATATAATTTGTGTCCCTCCAAGTATTTACCGTTGGATATGTGTATTGCATTCCACTATCTAGTTGAGAAATACACAATTTATGGAGGAGCATAATTTATATTGGCCTTCTAAGCTTTTCACCCATTTTGGCAATCAATGCCAATGGGGGAGAAGTTTCAGAGAGTTTGGTGGAGAAGTTTAGAGAGTCATCTAGTCATCTCCTCTTGCTTTGGTTTGTTCCTAAGCTTTTAAATCTCATGCGCATACATTATTGTTGCATGGTATGGTGATGCATAATTCCTTATATAAACTCTCTTGAAAGTGATTGTCATCAATTACCAAAATGGGGGAGATTGAAAGAACATGCGGTGCCCCCATGTTTGGTTTTGGTAATTGATGACAAACTCTATCGACTAATGGTTGCCTTGAGTTATATTTGAAGGGTTTGCCCATTGGCTTTTCTTGGAGTTCATTTGTTGGTTTCAAGGAGAGTTTGTGATGACCAAGGTGCTATTAAGGAATTATCCAAAGATTGGTCTTGTGGGTGTTGAGCTTATTGCAAGCATGTCTTGAAGAAGAAGAGTTTGTGAGCATTCATGTTTACCTTCAAGACATCATCCAAATGAAGAGAGTTGGAAAGATTCAAGGTTGATCAAAACTAAGTCAAAGAATGAATCAAGTTGATCAACACACAAAGTGTAGAAGATGTACCGAGAGGGATCAAGCAATCCCATGGTATGGTAAGCATTGTCAATCACGCTTTGTGTACTAACCCATGTTCTTCGTGAGAGTTCTTTGTGGGGTTAGGTTGCGGCGTGCAAGTTCAAGTGGAGCATCATGAAGAAATCAAGTGCTTGAAGCTTGCCGTCCATTGTCGTGACAATGGACTTGTGAAGATATGCCGAAGAGTGGCTCACCCATAGAGGAGTATGGGGAGCAATCTACTAGTCTTCACCGAGACAACGCAATCAAGAAAGATGGTCCAACTTGAGTAAATCAAGATCGTCTACATCTAGCTCAAGTGGACTTTGTGCAAAGCAAAGGTTTGCCCTTGATAGGTTTTCTATTTTACCGGTCTCGTGGTGGTAGTTGGGAGACCGGGTTATAGGATCGTTTGCCGTACTATCAAGGGGGGCTCTCAAGTTGGTAGCTTGATCGTATCGTTAGTAGAGAGCTCAAACCATTGCATCCTTGCATCATGTTTCTTGGTTCTTGTTTGGTTTTCTTTGTGAGTCTTAGAGCTTATGGTCATCTTGATGACAAGCTTGAGTTCATCGAAAACGGAGTTCACATGCGTCTTCTATGATGTTTTCGGTGTTGGATGTTTTACCGGTCTTATCCGAGGAAGGGTTCTCACCATTTTCTTTTGGGACTTTTATAACTTGATTCTTATTGATATTTCTATCAAGATTGTGTTAGCCCTTGTCTCTAGCTTTCCAACAAACTTGGTTTCATCAAATTCGGAGTCCGTATGCAAAAGTTGTGGTCGTTTTGGTGTTCTGAAAAGGCTGCAGCGGTACTACCGCGGGTAGGAGCGGAAGTAATTTTTTACTACCGTTTTTGGGAGAGGTACTACCGCTTTCGGGAGCGGTACTACCGCTTGGAGCAGTACTACCACGGCTACTTCCGTGGCTACTTCCGCTCGGGACCAAAAACTCGTCACAAGTCCAGCAGTGGTAGGCACGGATGTATTTTTTTAGTACCGCTCGCAAGCAGTAGTACCGCTACCCTTCGCAGTACTACCGCTACCCCTAGCGGTAGTACTGTGAGGTCAAGCGGTACTACCGCTCCGACGGTTTTTCTGGCCTTTTTGCCGCCTCGCTGTTGTTTTCCAAAGGGGCACTACCGCCCTAGCGGTAGTACCGCTCTGTGCGGGCTGTGAGCATAACGGTTGGATTTTTTCCCCACCTATAAAAGGGGGTCTTCTTCCCCAATGAACCTTATCCTTTGAGCTCGTGTTCTTCCCCCATTGTTGACCTTCTTCGAGCTTGCTATCTCTCAATCCCTCCATGGATTCTTTCTAGTTTTGGGGGGAAAAGAGAGAGGAGATCTAGATCCACATTTCCACCAATCACTTTCTCCTCTAGGTGAGGGGAACCCCTTGGATCTTGATCTTGGAGTTCTTGGTGTTCTACTTCTTGTTCTTCCTCTCATTTCCCTTCCTAGCATTAGTTTGCTTTGGTGGGATTTGGGAGAGAAGGACTTGGGCACTCCGTGTGCCCTTGCCATTGCATTTGGTGCATCGGTTTGAGTTCTCCACGGTGATACGTGGAAATTACAAGTTGAGAAGCTTATTACTCGTGGGTGCTTGGTACCATTGAGCTTCTTCCTCTTGGGTGCTTGGGTGCCCTAGACGGTTGTGGTCACCTCGAAGCCATATTCCATTGTGGTGAAGCTTCGTGGTATCGTTGGGGAGATAGCCCCAACCTTATGGTGTTCGGAGCTCAATCATTGTGGTGCAAAGCTCCGGGCAAGCGTCGGGGTCTCCAATTAGGTTGTGGAGATCGCCCCGAGCATTTTGTACGGGTTCGGTGACCGCCCCCAAGGGTTGCCATTTGTACGGGTTCGGTGACCGCCCTCAAGGGTCCCTTAGTGGAATCACGGCATCTTGCATTGTGCGAGGGCGTGAGGAGATTACGGTGGCCCTAGTGGCTTCTTGGGGAGCATTGTGCCTCCACACCGCTCCAAACGGAGATTAGCATCCGAAAGGGTGTGAACTTCGGGATACATCGTCGTCTCCGCGTGCCTTGGTTATCTCTTACCCGAGCCCTTTACTTATGCACTTTACTTTGTGATAGCCATATTGTTTCTTGTCATATATCTTGCTATCACCTAGTTTTTTATCTTGCTTAGCATATGTTGTTGGTGCACATAGGTGAGCCTAGTTGTTGTAGGTTTTGTGCTTGACAAATTAACCTCTAGGTTTATTCCGCATTTGTTCAAGCCTAAACCGTAATTATTTTAAAGCGCCTATTCACCCCCCTCTAGGCGACATCCACGATCTTTCAAGTGCAGTGTTATGTTCTAATGCTGATAGTTAAGTGTGTGAACACGATTTGGTAATGGTAGCGGTGAGAGGCCATGTAGGAGTACATGGTGGGTTGTCTCACTGGAACCGTCCTTAAGCACGGAGTTATGTGTATGATGTCCAATGACTAGCAACTACCACACATTGGGTTCCGTTACTCGACCCCTCTCGGCTTATTTAATCAACTTGATCTCTGTCCAGGAGTCGCAACTAGTTTCAGGTGTTTGTAGGTAGTGTTATTTTTCTACCAAGTGGCACCCGGCAGGGTGGGCTTGGGACAGACTAGGCACACGTGGCCGGTGTACTGAGTGGCACCCGGATGGTGGGCTCGGGAACCCTGTACACATCGTTTGGGGCCGTGATGGAAACCTCAGCCGGACTCCCTTGCGGATGGAACCCGAATAGGCGATAAACCTGGACTAGAGTCTTGAGTCTTGTGTGGTTAGTCAGGTCGTGGCCGACACCCTCGCCAGGCTTCCTCTTGAAGGTTGCCGAGATACACGACGTGTACATGGCGGTAAGTGGCGAGAGCGTGTGTGAAGAAGTACACCCCTCCAGGGTTATCATGATATATTCGAATAGTCGGGTCCACGGTTATGGACTTCTTGGATGCTTACGTGTTACATAGACAACTGGAAGTGGATACTCTAAAATACTCAAGACAAGTGTGAGTGCTATGGATGGCCTTCTCGTAGGGAGACGGGGATGAATCCATAGTGGTGTATTGAGTGGTGATTAGTGGACTCGTGTGCGCCACCTCAAAGAATTACCAACAGTCATAGAACAGGATAGCCACTGAGTCAAAGCTGTCTTGCTGCAACTAAACCCCACTTTGCCTTCTTGATACAAATGCATGTATGATAGGTTCTGATGTAAGTCTTGCTGAGTACCTTGTACTCATGTTTGCTTAATTTATGTTTGCAGATGAGACTTCTGTCTTACTAGTAGTTCCGCTTGGACTTAGACAAGTAGCTTGTTACCTCAGCTACGATCTTGTGCGAGTGTTGTAGATAGTCAGGCTCTTCAGCCTTTTTTCTTTTGTAGTTGTTTGTACTCAGACATGTTATGCTTCCGCTTGTTGCTTGTATGCTCTGAATGTTGGGTCATGAGACCCATGTTTGTAATATCTGGCTCCTCGGAGCCTAATGAATAAATACTTTGTTTCATAGAGTCTTGTTGTGATGCCATGTTGTATTTGCACATATCGAGCATATTGTGTGTATGTTATTGAAATGCTTGGTATGTGTGGGATCCGACAACCTAGTTGTTTCCTCTTGGTAGCCTCTCTTATGGGGAAATGTCTCCTAGTGCTTCCACTGAGCCTTGGTAGCTTGCTACTGCTCCGGAACACTTAGGCTGGCCGGCATGTGTCCTTCTTCGTTCCCGTGTCTGTCCCTTTGGGGAAATGTCATGCATTGTTCCCTTAAGTCCTTGTAGCTTGCTACGACTTGGGTTCATACGTTGATGACCGACACGTTCGTTGCTGGGTCATGTATGCCTGTCCCTGTAAGTTAGCGCCACCTTGGGATTATAACTAGTCATGCCGGCCCGGGTTCTCTGTCATATGGATGCTAGCGACACTATCATATACGTGAGCCAAAATACGCAAACGGTCCCGGGCCAGGTAAGGTGGCACTCGTGGGGATACCGTGCGTGAGGCCGCAAGGTGATATGATGTGTTACATGCTAGACCGGTGTGACTTAGGATCGGGGTCCCGACAATCCGTTTGTGGATGGTATGTCGAAGAGAATAGTATCTTGATGCCGAGTTTGGCGCATAGAGTCTTCCAAAAGTAGCTTACGAACTTGACATCTCGATCCGAGACGATCGTCTTGGGCACTCCATGTAGGCGCAAGATTTCCCTACAAAAGAGATTTCCAACATGTGATGCATCGTCGATCTTGTTGCAAGTAATGAAATGAGCCATTTTGGAAAATCTATCCACAACAACGAACATGGAGTCCTTTCCATTTTGAGTTCTCGGCAAACCAAGTATAAAGTCTATACTAATGTCCTCCCAAGGTTGGTATGGAATAGGTAGTGGCATATAAATACCATGAGATTGAGCTTTGGACTTAGCTTTGCGGCATGTAGAGCACCGGTTGGTGAAGCGTGAGACGTCACAGAACATCTTGGGACAAAAGTAATGCTTGGAGAGCGTTGCGAATGTCTTGGCGCGTCCAAAATGTCCCATAAGTCCTCCTCCATGAGATTCCTGCAAAAGGAGCAAATGAAGAGACGACTCGGGAATGCAAAGTTTATTATCTCTCATAAGATATCCATCCTTGATATAGTATCGTTTCCAAGAAGTGTGCGTCACACATTTGGTGTAAGGGTTTGCAAAGAAAGGATCATGTTCATACAAGTCTTTTATGTGCTCAAAGCCAATAAAATTCAACTCAAGGTGGGTAACAAGCATGCATTTGCGGGAAAGTGCATCCGCCACAACATTCTCTTTGCATTTTATATACTTGATGACATAGGGAAAAGACTCTATGAACTCACTCCACTTAGCATGATGCTTGTTCAACTTAGATTGGCCCTTGAGATACTTGAGTGTCTCATGGTCCGTGTGAAGAATGAATTCATGAGGTCGAATATAGTGTTCCCAAACACGCAAAACTCGCACTAAGGCATAGAGCTCTTTATCATAGATGGGGTAGTTAAGTTGTGCTCCAGATATTTTTCACTAAAATACGCAGTCGGGCGCTTTTATTGCAGTAACATGCCTCCTATGCCGGTACCACTAGCGTCACAACATATCTCAAACGGTTTGTCAAAGTTTGGTGGGGCAAGAAGTGGTGCGTGGGTAAGCAATGTTTTTAGCTCATTGAACGCGGTGTCTTGTGAAGGACCCCAAATAAAGGGCGCGCTATTCTTGCTCAAGGCGTGAAGAGGCATTGAAATTGTGCTAAAGTCCTTCACAAAACGTCGATAGAAACCGGCTAAACGAAGAAAGCTATGCACTTGTTGTAGATTCGTTGGTTGTGGTGAAGTTTTAATTGCTTCAATTTTAGTTTCATCAACATGAACACCTTGTGAAGAAACGACAAATCTTAGGAAAACAACCTTATCAACGCCAAAAGTGCATTTTTCCATGTTAGCATAGAGGTGTTCTTTCCAAAGGTTTTGCAAAATCATACGGATGTGTGAGACATGATCCTCAAGCGACTTGCTAAAGACGAGGATGTCATCAAAGTAAACCACTACAAAGACGCCCATATAAGGTCGGAGAACGAAATGCATGAGACGCATGAATGAGCCGGGCGCTGCCGATAAGCCCATCGGCATGACCAACCACTCATATAACCCAAACTTGGTTTTGAAAGCTGTTTTCCACTCATCACCCTCTTGAATGCGAATTTGGTAATAACCACTTTTAAGATTGATTTTTGAAGATATGGTAGCACCACATAATTCAGCAAGCATGTCGTCTAAGCGTGGAATAGGGTGATGGTATCTAACGGTGATAGCATTTATTGGACGACAATCGGAGCACATGCGAAAACTTCCATCCTTCTTAGGTACGAGAATAACTGGAATGGCACAAGGGCTTAAGCTTTCGCGTACATGACCTTTGTCGATGATTTGTTGTACTTGACATTGTATCTCCTTTGTTTCCTCGGGGTTGACGCGGTAAGGAGCTTTGTTCGGAAGTGGTGCGCCGGGTATGAGGTTGATGAGGTGTTCGATGCCGCTAAGTGGAGGTAGACACAGTGGTAGCTCATCGGGAAAGACGTCCAAGAATTCCTGCAACAATTGAGACAACACTAAAGGTAGAGGTGGTGAAGTGTTAGTAGGTTGTGCTTCCCCTTTGCATAGAAGCATAAGGTGGAAGATGGTCGATGGGTTCTCACACACTTATCTCATATCACTTTTGGTGGCGAATAACACTAGTTGTTTGTTGTCGCTCATCGTGGAGGCGCTCGAATTTGGCTTGTAGCTCTCACTCTCCTTTTGGTGGTTCACTCTCTCACCATTCTCTCCATGATGGCTGGTAGGTATTTTTTTTGTCGACGGCTACTTGACTTGGTGACATTGGGCGTAGCACGAAATCTTTGCCCTTCATCTTGAAGCTATAATGGTTGGTCCGTCCGTTGTGGGTGACTCCGCGATCGTATTGCCATGGTCGTCCAAGAAGAAGGTGGCACACAGACATAGGGACCACATCACACTCAAGTGTGTCCTCATAGCCGCCTATCTTGAAGGATACTTGCACGGTGTGCTCGACTCAGATAGTTCCGGCATCGCTAAGCCATTGGACCTTGTAGGGTTGAGGGTGTTTCATCTTGACCAATTGTAGCTTGTCGCATAGCTCTTCACTTGCTAAGTTATGACAACTTCCTCCATAGATGATAACTTTGACGGAACATCCATTGATGACGGTCTTGGTGTGGAAGATGTGACATCCCTGATCTTCATCTTGATGATGTTGAAGTGTCAATACCTTGTAAACTATGACAATGGGACTCGAGTCATTGTCGCAAAACACTTGAAGGTCTTCATCTTCATTCAGTTGGCGATGCATAGCTACATGCTCTAGTGCTTCCATCTCATCATCGCTCATTGAGTCATATGATCCGCCATCATTGATGATCATGGTGCGAATGGTCTTGCGCTCAAATGACTTGTGGCCTCGTCCTTGGCATTTGAAACACTTGATGGAACTCATCTTGGATTTATCCTTGGTTGGAGTTGTAGAGGATGAAGCTCTTGTCTTGAAGTTATTCGTGGGAGGGGGCGACTTGGTGTAGTCGGATTCTTGTAGCCTGACTTGTCACCGAAGCTCGAAGATGCTTTGGTAGAGGTAGGAGGTGCCGAAGTCGTTTGAGCTTGGTTGTAGGAGTCATAGTTCTTGGAGGTGAACTTGGAGTACTTGTAGTCTTCTTGAACTTGTCGCTCCGCTTTGGTTGTTTGGTGTACTAGCTCGAGGAGATTCGTCTATGGTTGGAAGTCCGCAATCTTCTTGATAGGATAGTTGGGTCCATTCAAGAATCTCACCATAGTTTGCTCTTCATCTTCCATGATGTTGACTCTTATCATGGCAATCTCCATTTCCTTGTAGTACTCTTCAACGAACTTGGTTCCTTGCTTGAGAAGTTGCAACTTTTTGGACAAGTCACAGTTGTAGTGTGTTGGCACAAAACGTGCTCTCATGACTTCCTTCATTTGACTCCAAGCAGTGATAGGCGGTTCGCCTTTTGCTTCTCTTCTCTCGATGATTTTCTCCCACCAAATGAGAACATAGTCTTGGAACTCAGGGGATGCCATTGCGATCTTCTTTTCTTCATCAAAGTTGTGGAGGAAAAAGATCTTGTCAACTTTCAATGCCCATGAGAGGTAGTCTTCGGGATCAATGCTTCCGAAGAACTTTGGCATGGTGAACTTGAGCTTGCCATAGCGATGCTCTTCATTGTTTGCTTGTCTATTTTGAGGGCGTTCTTGATTTGAAGGATTGTCAACGACATGTTGCTCTTGGCGTGGTCGAAGCTCATGGTCATGTTGTTCTTTCCTAGCTTGTGGTTCTTGTGCAGCTTGTTTCTCTTGTTGTGCTTGAGGAGGAACTTCTCGTTGCATTCGTGCTTGATAACGTCTTCTTGCATCTCATCTCGATGTGCTTCATCGTCTTGACGAATGTGTCGATTGCGAGTTGCAACATTGCGATGTGTTTCACGGAGGGCACGTTGCACCTCAAGAGCTTGAGCTTCTCGGTGTTGTTGAACTTGAAGTTGTGCCTCGGCATCTTGCTCTTCTCGGCGTTGACGCGCTCGCTCTTGTTGTTGTCGACACGCACGTTCTTCTTCTTGTTGGCGCAGTCGTTGTCGTTCTTGTGCTTGTTGAAGTGTAGCTTGGTTTTGACGATGTCGACTTTCTTGCTCTTCAAATAGCTCTTGTGAACTCTTGTCATGAAGTGGGTTGCAGTTGTCATGTCGACCTTGACGCACGGCTTGACGAAGAGTGTTTGATGTAGGTGTACTTGAGCCGGAAGTGTAGTCGGTATGACGACTTGAGCGGCCCCGTCTTTGAGAGGACGTAGAGGAAGAGTGTCGGTTGACTATCAATGTCTGTAGCTCGTCAAATTGGGTAGACATGTTGGAGTTGATGATATCGAATTTCTCTCGGGTGCGTGCTTCGAATTGTCGTGCGTCGGCGGCAACTTTCTCAATGCGCTCTTGCATGGCTTCATTCTCTTGATGTAGAGCTCGTTGGACACCGAATAGATGTAGTTTGGTGACGTAGTTGTTCGACTCTTGAGGATCGTCGAAGAGCGGGTTCGTAGATGTACTTGGCCTATCCATCATTGCAAGCAAGAATGCGTGAGTTGGAGAAAGGAAGGACTATACCAAATGTACCTTGACCGAAGTTGAAGATGGATCAATGATCACTCAATAGTATAACCCGGAAATAGCACAATTGGTACCGTATCTTGTCGATCTCTCCCACCTACACAAATAAAGCTTTGGGTGGAGCTTGGTTAGGTTGGTGGACCGAAGTATGCAATCGTTAATAAGACTCAATGATGTTGAAAATGATTCGCAATTTGCCAAAACAACAAGAAGACCAATAGCTAGAAGGGTACACGGAAACACACACGCAAATAGATAAATGGGGTCGTGCAAACCAAGGGTGAGCGGTAAATGCTCTTGTTGCACAACACTAGAGAGACGCTAGCCCGATTGCACTATAGGCGGATACGAGACTTGTGCACGACCTACTAGGCAAAAATGCAAGGACCTCTATCCCAAGTATGCTATATGTTTGTTGTTTCTATGCGATGATGATCAAGTATGATACCATATGATATCATATGTTTGAATGCGATGTTATGGTTCTTACTTAAAAGCTCTTTGCTTATCTTTTTATTTTGCTTACAAGCTTTATTGGCTCTTTGTCTTTGAGCTCTTTTGCTAGAGTACTTATGTGATGCTTTTCGAAACAAGATAGCAATTGTGTATATGCTATGGCAACCTTGTGACACAAGAGATGATGATAATATACCGCTATGACTTCTATTATGATATGTTGTGGCTAAATAATCTCTAATGTGCACAAGTGTCGTTGCCCAACAATACTCGAATGGCTAGTCTCAAAGGGAAAGCTACGCAAAATAGTCGATGAGGGTTTATCAATGCAAAAGCAAGGTTGAGTATACAAGGTGTCTTCGATGTTACCGTCCTTGTCGAGGTTGGGAAGTGGTCTTGTCGATGTCATTCCGTTCCAAGATAGCCGAAACACACAAGGAAACGGGTAAACCACAACTCAAATGGTCCAAGACAAAATGAGAGTAAAATCATAGTGATGGAGGTTATGCAATGGTGGTAGTGGTATGGTATATGTAGAAGTAGAAATCGGTAACTGTGTGTGGAAGGTGGAATGAAAACCGATGAAGTTCAGTTTCGTCAGGGTATAACTGACGTCCGGTGGGTTGCCGGTCGTCCGGTCGCCGGACGTCCGCTAGGCTGGCGGACGACCGGTGCCTGGGCGATTTCGGGTTCGAGAAAAACTGCTAGGGTTCGTGGTAAATGTGGCCAAATTGGTCAAAATTGGCCAAATTTGTGGGAGAAATTTGGGGAAAAGGTGGGGAAAAGCTAGATCCACTCGTGGCAAAGCAAATCCACGGATCATATCCAACAAAACTTCGTCAAATCAACAAATCACAGGGAAAAAAATGGGGCTATTTTTGCGGGGAATTTTTAAAATTGGGACAAAATCAACAAAACACGGCAAGAAAACAAGGCTAGGGGCTCCAATTTCATAAGAAACCGTGGCTCTGATGCCATATGATGCGGGGACAACCCCATATGAGGCCGATCTTTCACGAAAAGGAGGGATCCCGAGGAAGAACACGAAGAACACGAGGGATAACACGAGAGAAACAAGAAGGGAACACTCAAATCAACAAGTTTAGGTCACACATATGCTAGATCCGGAAACACCAAGAGTGATACACGATCCAGGATCAACTAAGGACGATACAAGTAGCGATAGTCTTCTCCGTGAGGAGGTCTTGAATCCATGAGGGGATCTTACCGTTAGGGGTCGTGAATCCGGTGTGGATCTTCTCCATGGAGGCCGTGGTCTCTCGAGGAGATGAACCACTAAGGATGATTAATGCTCTAGGTTTAGATGAGCTATCACAATGCTGACCCTAAAAAGAGGTAGGTGGAGGAGTATAAATAGTCTAGGGGAACTAAGGGGTACATGGGCCTCGGCCCAGGAGTAAACGGCGCGCACAGGGAGCGGGCGTCTGCTTGGCACTGGACGTCCGGTGGCTCGTCAGGGACCGGGCGTCCGTAAGTCCATGGATGTCTGCTATTTTGTTCTGTCGTGGGATTACGGGCGTCTGGAGAATGCCGGACGTCCGATCGCCGGTCGTCCGGTGGGCATCAGTCGTTCGGAGCCTGGGATGCGTCGGACGTCCGGTCCGGGCCGATCATCCGGAGCCTGTAGCTCTTCGGGTAGCTTCTCTTTGTCTTTGAACTTGCCGTCCTTGCCACCTTGTCTAGTGGGTGTAGCTACATCGTGGCCTTCATCCAAGCACCTGATCATGCATAAAGTTTCCTTCTTAGGTACTAGCCATGTCTCGAGCGGTGAAAGTGGTATTTCGGAGAGGAGTGAGTTCACCTTATCTTCGATAGCCCTTTGTCAGGACCGGTTTTCCAATAAAATACTTATTGAGAAACCGACCTTTTTATCGGACCAGTGTAGAAGAATCCTTCTTACTGGTAGACAAATCCTTGATACAGAATTCCAGAGTACTGAATATTATGCAAGGTTTAGCTGAGGCTGCTCAACAATTTATTACAAGCACGCCGATATTATACATAAAGGCGGATATGACGCAAGGGTAGGGTGGCATAACTACTGACTCGTAATAAAAGGGGTGGTGGATATGTCACAGTGTAGTGGGTGACACGACTCCAATATCTTACAGCTCATCGAGTGTCGGAGTGAGACTCGATGAATTTATTTGGGTAGCGGAAACGTATATAATACAGTGATCAACTCCAGGATCGCAAGAGACTGACTGGGACTCCTCTAGGCGTCGGACTCGCTATCGAACTCTTCATCCATGAGATCGCCTTCGTTAACATCTGGCCAAATCAACAAGCCAGGTGAGTACTTTGAATGTACTCGCAAGACAGTTCGGACATAAGATATAACAAATGCAAACGTGATGCATATGAGCAGACTAGCAATATTTATTGAGATAATAAATTCGCACTGCATGATAAATAAAAATGGAAGTCAGACGGTAGTCCTCCCGAAATCCCAAGGAAATAAAAGAATACCGATCGAGTGTCTGAAATGACGCCTCGAAAGGAAAAACGAATAAACATGCCACAGGCGGACGTCTGAGCGACATCACATAAAGGGCTTATATCAAAGTAAATAATAAGAATGCCACAGTCGGACGTCTGAGCGACATCACTTAAAGGGCTTATATCAAAAATAAATAACGAAAACGCCACAGTCGGACGTGTGAGCGACATCACATAAAGGGCTTATATCAAAAGTAAATAACGAGAATGCCACAGTCGGACATCTGAGCGACATCACATAAAGGGCTTATATCAAAAGTAAATAACGAGAATGCCACAGTTGGACGTCTGAGCGACATCACATAAAGGGCTTATATCAAAAGTAAATAACGGGAATGCCACAGTCGGACATCTGAGCGACATCACATAAAGGTATCAAAAGTAAATAACGGGAATGCCATAGTCGGACGTCTGAGCGACATCACATAAAGGGCTTATATAATCATTCGAAACCAAGTAGCATCTTGAAGGTAAATCATCTCAAGGAAACATTTAGTACAGAATAGATTGTCTAGTTCTTTTACCCGGATAACATTCAGCCGGTCTACTACTCATAGAGTTAGATTAAATCACTAGAGCCTATCGCGGAGACTGACACGGAGGCTGACGCTAGGCCATGGACATGGCTACTCGAATGGGCTTTGACTCTGCAGAGTTTGTACTCTTTAATCACAGCCAACGGATTTCGGTAGTCGCAAGGGACTAGTTCCGTTTACGGTATTTTAGCAGAAACACAACTAACCAGTACACACCCATTCCACATCCCGTTGCCCGGAATCACCCTAGGCAACGTTCACGAAAAACTTTAAGACGGGGAGGCTACAACCTCGAATAGCATGGGATCAAATTTATACCGCGCGCTCTAAGGGGTGTGTAGGATCGAAAGTAGGTCTAGAGGGGGGGTGATTAGACTACTTGACAATATAAAAAATCTGCCTTTAGATCGTGCAATGTTTTTGGCAGTTTCACAAACAAGATCAGTTCAAGTAACACCCTACACATGCAATTCTAGAGTTTATGCAGCGGAAAGTAAATTGCACATGTAAAAGAGAGGTGGAGAAGATCAAACGCAGTTTGGTGACACGGAGATTTTTGTCGTGGTTCCGATAGGTGGTGCTATCGTACATCCACGTTGATGGAGACTTCAACCCACGGAGGGTAACGGCTGCGCGAGTCCACGGAGGGCTCCACCCACGAAGGGTCCACGAAGAAGCAACCTTGTCTATTCCATCACGGCCTACGCCCACGGAGGACTAGCCTTACTCGGGGTAGATCTTCACGAAGTAGGCGATCTCCTTGCCCTTACAAACATCTTGGTTCAACTCCACATCATCAAGACGGAGGCTCCCAAGCGACACCTAACCAATCTAGGAGGCACCACCCCCAAAAGGTAATAGACGGTGTTGATGATGATGAACTCCTTGCTCTTGTGCTTCAAGTGATAAACTCCCCAACACTCAACTCTCCTCACTGATATGGCTGTGGTGGAAGAAAGATTTGAGTGGAAAGCAACTTGGGAAGGCTAGAGATCAAGTTTCATATGGTAGGAATGGAATGGCTTGATCTCAACACAAGGGTAGGTGGTTCACTTCTCAGAAAGTGTATGGTAGAAGTGGTGGTACTTTCTGATGGCTCTCCTCACGAATGAGGAGGGGGTGGAGGGGTATATATAGCCTCCACACAAAATCCAACCGTTACACACACATTTGACCAATCTCGGTGAGACCGAAGTTAAAACTCGGTCAGACCGAAAGTTCAAATATAGTGAACGTTGGGATTTTCGGTGGGACCGAAAATACCATCTCGGTAAGACCGAAGTGAGTCAAAGGTTAGGGTTTGCCATTTCGGTGAGACCGAAAATATAAACTCGGATATTCCGAATTGATGTCAACTGATCACAGAAGGTTGGCAGCCCTTTTTCGGTGAGACCGAAACTCAGAATCGGTTTGACCGAGAAGCTAGGGTTTGGAGAAACAACTGAAGTGGTTCATCTCGGTGGGACTGAGTTGGAGAAATCGGTGTGACCGAGATTACTTATGGGTGTGTGTTAAGTAGTGAATAGTGCTGATAGTTGAGGGAGTTAGATCACCAAGCACTTGAGCAACAAGAACATTAACACAACCTCATCCCCTTTTAATAGTATTGGCTTTCCTATGGACTCAATGTGATCTTTGATCACTAAACCAAAAAGGAGTCTTGAGCTTTTGCCAATGCTTGTCTTAGCATTTTGAGGGGTCCACTTCTTCAGACATTTCCATACCCACATCATTGAACTTTTCTGAAATGATTCTCAAGATAATATTAGTTCAATGATATATATGTTGTTATTAATTACCAAAACCACCCGGGGATTAGTTGCACTTTCAATCTCCCCCTTTTTGGTAATTGATGACAACATATAGATCAAAGCTTCGACAAGAGATATAATCAAAGAATAATATCGTCGCTTTGAGAAGTATGTGATAAACAAGAGCTCCCCCTAAATTTGTGCATTATTTAAAATTTGCGTTTGAATGCAAATGCACAATCGATTAGGATTATGGGTCACTCTTCCATGTCACATACATCTTGGTGGAGCGCACAAAATGATAAGAATGAATAACATGCACTCAATCACCAAGACAAGAGTAAATAGCCATACAATAAGAAATAGCATATGATAAGCAATAAGCACACATTAAGGCATAGTATGACTAAGCACTCATTAAGGTAGCATCAAACGTAGTAGCAAGCACACATAAAGTATCTAGAACCAAAAGAAACCAATGTATCTCAAGGAAAACCGGCAAAAGAACGAAAAGACGAAAGAGCACTCTCTCTCTCGAAGCCCTATGATCTATAGCAATTTCTCCCCCTTTGGCAACAAGTTACCAAAAAGTTCGAAAAGGTATAGAGCTAAGCGTCACTGCGGGCTCGGCTGGCTGCTCCCGTCTGGGTCGATGTCGGTGTAGAGATAGCTGCGTCGGCGAAGACTTCTGCTGATGTCTGCGCTGGAGGAGTGGATGCTGGAGCTGGAGCTGTGGCTGGAGCTGAAGTAACTGGGATAGCTGCAGACCTGGATCCTCTGGGAACCGGAGCAGTCTGGCGATGAGAGTCCTGGACTATATCATCCTGCATAAGCTCTGCTCTCTCCTGCCTAGTCTCCTCCATGTCTGCCTCAAGCTTGTTGACAGACACCTGAATCTCAGTCAGCTTCACGTCTAGAGCGTGGATCTTGTCCTCGACAATCCTCTCAAGGCTCTCCTGAGATTGCTCAATGCTGGCCAAGCGTTGTTCAATTCTCTGGGTTGCTTCAAGGATTTGCTCTCCAAAGCTCTTTGGCTTAGCTGCTGCTGCTGCTGCCTCTCTGTCAGCTTTGGCTTTCTTTGCAGCTTCGATCTTGGCTTGCCCTTCAACTGAGGTGGGATCCTCTTCATCCATCACAACTACGTTGTCCTCATGCTCTGGCTGCAGTGGCAAGTGCTTCCTATCCAACATGAATTTGCCCGTGCCAAACTTGGCGTTGATGAGCATCTGTATCTGCGGAGCAAACCCACATGACCTCTTCTGGTCAGCTGCAGTCCTCTTAATGGTCTCAACCATCAAGTCCATCACCTTAAAAGGTGCCTTCTCATCGAGAATGTGCAGCATGTTGATAGAATAGCCTCGTATCATCCGGTGGTCACCTGACTTAGGCATCAAAGTATGCCTCAGAATAGTGTTGGTGGTGGTCAGACCTGCCTGGAGATAATACACTGAGCCGAGCTTCCATCCTTCCAAATCAGCAGCTGGGATCTCCTTGTACATATTCTTCATAGAATCATGACTCTTCTTAGGAATCCCATAGACATCAATGTCGTCCTCTCTCTGCACTGGAGCGTTCAGAATTTCTGCCCATTCTGCAACAGTTGAAGAAAACCTTTGACCTTCAGTCATCCAGGTGATCTTTCCATCAGGATAGAAATGGGCTGTGGCATAGAACTGCATGATCATCTCGTCATTCCAGGCTGTCAGTTCTTGACCCACAAAATCAGCAACTCCACATGCAGTAAAGCTCTCATGCACATGGGGAAAGAAGTCCCGATGCTCTCTGCTGTCAATGTACTTCCAGTCAACATACCTGGTGTCAGCAACAATGGGCTTCTTATCCATTAGCACGGTCTCATAGAAATCCTGCTGCTCTCTGGTGTGGAATCTGGGGTCCACAGCAGTCCTTCTTCTTACGGCATATGGATCAGACTGTCTCCATAGCCTGAGACCTTTGTCCTTTCTTGCCTTCATATCCTCAGCTTGAGGATGAGCATCATTGTGGAGTGGCAACTTGGGACAGAGCTTGAGCAACACATGCTCTTCATCTGACTCAGAAGGTGGCATCTCACCTTTGTTCTTCTCAGAAGCTGGAATGCTTCTGGTTGTCCTCTTGGGCTTGGCTGGAGCTGCCTTAGCTGGAGCAGGCTTCTTGGGCTTGGAGGAGGCTTGAGCCCGAATAGCATCACCCATGAACTTAGCTTTCTGAGGAGGAGGCTGGGGTGCATCTTCTTCTTCTTCTTCTTCAGCAGCATCAACTTGAGGTTCAGCATAAACAACTCTCTTCCTCTTGGAAGTCTTCTTCACCTTGCTTGGAGCAGGCTCTTCCAAGTTGAGCTTCTTGGCAACTGCAGACTGCTTCACTTTGCTCGTGCCTTTCTTTGGCTGCTGCCCTTGGAGCTCTTTGGCAACCACTTGCCTCTTTGGCTTGGAGGTAACTTCCTCAGCAACAAAGTCGGAATCCTCAGAATCAGAAGTTCTCTTCTTCCTGGTTCTCGTAGCAGCAGGAGGTAGACCACTAGGGGTGCTCCTCTCACCATCATCACTGGAGCTGCTAGCCTCAGGACTTGTACCTGCCTCTGGAATCTCAGCAAACGGTCACTCAGACCTGTTCTGGCTGTCACTGACATCTGACATGGCTGAAAAAACCTGTGAATAGATAAGGTATAGGCAGAGTAGAAGAGTTATCACAACTGCAGAAGTTTTTGCAAAAAAAATGAGTTAAAAACTTAGTTTTGAGTTTTCACAGAATGTATTTCGGTCAAACCGATTTCAAGTTTCGGTGTAACCGAAGTGTTCAACAGAACCTACACACCACTTTCGGTCAGACCGAAATGGGTTTCGGTCCTACCGAAAACTTAGGGTTTCACAGAAACTTCAATTCGGACATTCCGATTTACACAACTCGGTCAGACCGAGCTATGTAGTGCAATGGTCAGAGACCAAATCGGTCAGTCCGAGTTTCAGGAATCGGCTTCACCGAGATGCATTCCGTGGAAACCTAAACCTAAGAATTTTCCTCGAAACTAAACGATCTGAACAATGTATTGGGAACATATCAAACGTGGATTGAATCAGGGCAGTCCTATCATGCAAGAATCAGAAGTGGAGCATGAATAGGGATCGGGACACACCCTAACTTGGTGGTGTCCCTCTACGGCGGCAACGGCGGAGAAGATTACCGTTGACGGCGGCGGAGACCTGCGGCAAGGGCACACAGGCGACGAAGGCGACGATCCTTAGATCAGGGCGGCGGCAGCAGGGGTCTTGGAGGGCGAACGGTTTGAAAGGAATAGATCGCGCGCAGCCCTCAGTATATATAACCCCGTGCTGTCGGTGGGACCGAGTTGAAAAACTCGGTGTCACCGAGATGTATTTCTGCTGTGCAGTTACACATATCGGTCAGACCGAGATTTTGAACTCGGTTTCACCGAGATGAAACCTAGATCAATCTAAGTGTTTCGGTTGGACCGAGATTGAGAAGCCGGTCAGACCGAAATAGACTTAGAAGGTTTTGGAAGTCAGCCTTAGACGAATCGGTGGTTCCGAGTGCTCCTCACTCGGACTGTCCGAAAAAGACTTGTTCAAGGTTGTGATATAAGCATGAATAGAATTTTGAGACAAGATAGCATAGATAGCTAGGGAAAGTGCTTAGGCATTCTTGTCCATCCATTTGGCCAGAAAAAGAAACCAAAACAGTCAAAACAACAAATGGATGTCCTTGAATGGATAAAATCATGCATCCAACATGCTCACACAATAAGATAGCAACTGAAATATGTGTCAAACATGCACAACCAAAACTCTAGCTACTAGCACACAAATTGTCGATGACTAGGTCATCTATATATGAGTATATTGACTTAGGAGTCAAATGAGAACATTTGATCATAGGTCATACTCATCGTTTAAGCACAAGTGGGGTTACCACTTTTACATAAAGCATTTATGTGTTCACATCATTTGGAGATGCTTTTAGCTCAATTTTTAGAGCAAAGCTCCCCCTAGATGTGAGAACCCCGTTTAAAGGGTCAAACTAACCTTGGGTTGTCGTAGAAGACTTCATGTAGATGTTGAAGATGTGGATGCTCAATGTTGATGTAGACCATCAAGAGTTAGGAGCAGTCCTTTGGATTAGGGCACTTTCAATACCTACATGGGTTAGTCCCACAAGGAACAAACAAGAATATCCATGGACATAGAGTGAAGTACACAAAAGATGATGTCCATGAAAGCAATGATTACCTTGTCCCTTGACTTACCAACAAGAGGGTTTGTGACTCCATGAACAAGTGCATGATGTGGAAGTTGATTGCACAAGTTCTTGCCAAAATGAATATGAGTGAAGTTTGTTGGCGGAGTCACCCTCAAGAACCTACTAGTTCTTCTTCTTTGGGATCCACATCATCTTGATGGGAATCCTTGGTGTTGTAGTTGAGCTTGATGAAGTAGAACTTGATGTGTCCTTGGGAACCCACTTGACCATGGCTTGAGGTGCTTCAATGAATGCATCAATCTCCTCTTGAAGCTTGTCCTTGGCCTTTAGCTTGTGGTCTTGTGGTGGAAGGTCATCTTGAGCTTGTTCCACATTGGAAGAAGTAGGATCATACTTCTCCTTTTGTGAGACAAACTGTGGAGTAGGGTATTGACCTTCTTCCCACTCAACACCTTTGGCTTTGAACCTTCGCTCAAAACCAATCCCTTGATTCTTCCGGTGTCTTCCTTGTTTGCGAACAATCTCCTCAAAGTTCTTGCTTCCGGCAAGACTCTTGTAGACACCTTTCTCTATGTTTTCCTTCAATAGGCTATTTTCTTGCTCAAGTGTAACTTGGCTTGAAACATTGTTAGTGGAATCAAGAGAACTACTAGAAGCAACAATATTGGATTTAACATTGTTATTGTTACTACTAGAGGAAGAATTTTTCTTATGCTTGTCATGCTTAGTCTTAATAGGTGGCAAGAAATTAGACAAGAGAAGTCGTTTGGCAAGATATGAAGAACTCTTCTTTCGAAGATCGTCATTGATCGCTTTTAGAAACTCATGTTCTTGCTCTAGAGTGAGCTTCTCGAAGCGTAGCTTCTCATGAGATCTTAGGAGCTCTCTATGATCTTCTTGAGTTGTTTCATGAGCTAACTTAAGAGTGTTTAGTTCTTTAGTTAGACGCTCAATCTCCTTCATAGCATTGTCATTCGACTCTTCTCGACTATAAGGACTACTAGCATTTTCATCATTACTAAGCTCACTAGATTTATCATGCAAGAGCTCATCTTCACCAAGCAAGTCATCCTCATCACTATCAAAGTCAATGAATTCAGGGTGTGTTACCTTGGGGCCTTTAGCCATGAAGCATCTTCCAATTCCCTCATTTGGTGAATCAAATAAGTCGTAGGAGTTGGAGTTGGAGGATACGAGTGCAAGTCCGGCAACACCTTCATCTTGACTATAGTCGGAGTCGGAGTGATAGCTTCCATCGGATTGACTGTCAGAGTCGGAGCCAGAGACCCATTCACCAACATGAGCTTGATGTCTTCTTCTTGTGTAGCTCCTTGATGACTTGTCTTTCCTCTCCGAGTCCTTGCTTCTCTGAGAAGGTCTTCGTTCATAACGATCATCTCTACTCCTTCTCTCTCTCCGAGGTGACTCATCTCTTGCTTTTCTTCTTGGAGACTCTTCTCTTCTCTTGTGGGGAGCCGTACACTCATTTGAGAAGTGTCCGGGTCTTCCACAATTGTAGCAGTTTCGATCACGACTAGAAGATCTCTTTCCATCATATGATCTAGACTTTGAGCTTCTTTCTTTGCCTCTATTCTTGTAGAACTTGTTGAAGTTCCTGACCATTAGGCTTATGTCTTCATTGGAAACTAACTTGTCACTTGAGGTAGTAGGAGCATCACTTGCAGCTTTGTAAGCACCACTTGACTTGTTGTGAAGCTCTTCCTTATCCTTAAGTGTCATCTCATGAGCAACAATCCTTCCAATGACTTCAGTTGGCTTGAGAGTCTTGTAGTTTGGCATCATTTGGATCAAACTGCACACGGTGTCATACTTTCCATCCAAAGCTCTGAGAATCTTCTTAATGATGAATTGGTCGGTCATTTCTTCGCTTCCTAAGCCAGCAATCTCATTTGTGATGAGAGCAAGCCTAGAGTACATTTCAGCGACTCCTTCACCATCCTTCATCTTGAACTTGTCAAGTTGACCTTGAAGAATATCTAGCTTTGATTCCTTCACAGATTCAGTACCCTCGTGCATTTCAACCAAAGTATCCCAAATCTCTTTAGCATTCTCAAGACGGCTGATTTTGTTGAACTCTTCGGGACACAAAGCATTGAAGAGAATGTCACAAGCTTGAGCATTGTTTTGCAACATCTTCAATTCTTCGGGTGTAGCTTCGCGATCCGGAACTTTTCCTTCTTCAAAGAAGTCACCTTGCATGCCAACACAAATAATGCCCCATGCGGCTGGGTTATGACCAAGAATATGCATTTTCATTTTATGCTTCCAACTAGCAAAATTTGTACCATCAAAGTAAGGACCTCTACGATAATTACCCTCACTAGACGCCATACTCTCCTAGGTTGTGAAACCAAGCTTATGGAGTCCAACGCTATGGAAACCAAGGCAATGGAGACCAAAGCTCTGATACCACTTGTAGGATCGAAAGTAGGTCTAGAGGGGGGGTGATTAGACTACTTGACAATATAAAAAATCTGCCTTTAGATCATGCAACGTTTTTGGCAGTTTCACAAACAAGATCAGTTCAAGTAACACCCTACACATGCAATTCTAGAGTATATGCAGCGGAAAGTAAATTGCACATGTAAAAGAGAGGTGGAGAAGATCAAACGCAGTTTGGTGACACGGAGATTTTTGTCGTGGTTCCGATAGGTGGTGCTATCGTACATCCACGTTGATGGAGACTTCAACCCACGGAGGGTAACGGCTGCGCGAGTCCACGGAGGGCTCCACCCACGAAGGGTCCACGAAGAAGCAACCTTGTCTATTCCATCACGGCCTACGCCCACGGAGGACTAGCCTTACTCGGGGTAGATCTTCACGAAGTAGGCGATCTCCTTGCCCTTACAAACATCTTGGTTCAACTCCACATCATCAAGACGGAGGCTCCCAAGCGACACCTAACCAATCTAGGAGGCACCACCCCCCAAAAGGTAATAGACGGTGTTGATGATGATGAACTCCTTGCTCTTGTGCTTCAAATGATAATCTCCCCAACACTCAACTCTCCTCACTGATATGGCTGTGGTGGAAGAAAGATTTGAGTGGAAAACAACTTGGGAAGGCTAGAGATCAAATTTCATATGATAGGAATGGAATGGCTTGATCTCAACACAAGGGTAGGTGGTTCACTTCTCAGAAAGTGTATGGTAGAAGTGGTGGTACTTTCTGATGGCTCTCCTCACGAATGAGGAGGGGGTGGAGGGGTATATATAGCCTCCACACAAAATCCAACCGTTACACACACATTTGACCAATCTCGGTGAGACCGAAGTTAAAACTCGGTCAGACCGAAAGTTCAAATATAGTGAACGTTGGGATTTTCGGTGGGACCGAAAATACCATCTCGGTGAGACCGAAGTGAGTCAAAGGTTAGGGTTTGCCATCTCGGTGAGACCGAAAATATAAACTCGGATATTCCGAATTGATGTCAACTGATCACAGAAGGTTGGCGGCCCTTTTTCGGTGAGACCGAAACTCAGAATCGGTTTGACCGAGAAGCTAGGGTTTGGAGAAACAACTGAAGTGGTTCATCTCGGTGGGACTGAGTTGGAGAAATCGGTGTGACCGAGATTACTTATGGGTGTGTGTTAAGTAGTGAATAGTGCTGATAGTTGAGGGAGTTAGATCACCAAGCACTTGAGCAACAAGAACATTAACACAACCTCATCCCCTTTTAATAGTATTGGCTTTCCTATGGACTCAATGTGATCTTTGATCACTAAACCAAAAAGGAGTCTTGAGCTTTTGCCAATGCTTGTCTTAGCATTTTGAGGGGTCCACTTCTTCAGACATTTCCATACCCACATCATCGAACTTTTCTGAAATGATTCTCAAGATAATATTAGTTCAATGATATATATGTTGTTATTAATTACCAAAACCACCCGGGGATTAGTTGCACTTTCAGGGTGCCCCCCTCTCGGTCCTAACCGGAAACACCCATGCCCCCTGACCGGATGACGGACTTTAATCCAGGGCCATGGAACCCTCATCCCGGCCCCTCTATTTGGTGTGTACAAGGAAAGAGGTTTGCAACTGACTAAACTGTATTCTTTGCAGAAGACATGTGACAGTAACAAAAAGGAGACGAACGGGATCATGACTTGATCCACGTTAACACTGGAGTTAAACGGTTGACTGGCATGTTTCAACAATACCAGCTTACAACCTATCATGTCACCACATGATCAGGTTGGCTCACCATCAACTTTCAAAGCTCACACGGAGCTTGTCTTGCATGAAATATAACACCCATAAAATGCTTATATAACCATGCCGTGAGAACCCTACTCAAGCAAACATGCAAAACACTCATCATATCAAAGGTTCAAACATGCTTGCCTGGCTCGGAGTAGTCGGAGTCTAACTCGGTGAAGTTCGCGGTTCCGTCACCTCCTTCGGTATCTACGGATAAAATAAAACGGATACTAACATAAGCACTGTGCGCATAAAAGTTGTCCCAAACATTTTTCAAATAAATATGATAAACAACTAGACAGAAAAATAAAGAGGACAGAAAAAGGATCAACTCAAAATCATCTTTTGTTTAAAAGTTATTAAGGTTTTTGTCCAGGGACTTGTCTGTAATGAAATAGAAAGTTTCCAGGGGATTGATTATAAAAACAGAAAACGTTTCAGTAAGAAGTACGCCAGCTGAAAAGGGAAACGTATTTTGCCCGAAGGCGTTTTCCAGAAAAACGATTCGAATAAAACAGAGACGCTGACGAGGGGGTCCCACCCGTCAGGTTTGAATATTCAAACGGAAAAACAGAGTGCGCCGACGCCCGAGAGCTGCGGTGGTCGCCGGCGCAGATCCACGGCGAGGTAGGGGAAGTGGGTGGTACCTACGGGTTCATGGTGCTCTTCCGCGTCTGTGGGTGGTGGAGTTGGACGTCGGCGAGCACCACGTCAACGGCGACCTTCTCTCCAGCGGACGGCGGTTCGGGTGGTGGTGGATATCGCCGGGGAGAGCTGCGGAGGTCAAATTGAAGTGGGGGTTAGGCGTCTAGGTGCGTCAGGAGACTACTGACACGACAAGGGAGGTGGAGGAGCTCTCACAAGAGAGAGAGCTGCCGGAGCCCGAAGCGGACCGGGGCGGCCGGAGTTGGGGAAGAAGGGCTCCTCGAGGTCCTTCCAGTGGCTGGGCGGGGTTTGGTGAGATGGTGGAGCCGTGCGAGGTCGAATGCGAGCTTGGGGCCGCTATTTATAGCCGGCCCGAGGCGGTTGCCGCAAACGGGATAAGTCCGGTGAGTGATTACGGCGAGGCCGTGGCCGAACAGGTGGCAGTTGGGCATCGACGTGATGGTTCACTGGTTCCATCGTCATGCTGAGCTTAGCAAGTCTTGGGCGTTTACCGCAATTCCTCAACGGAACGGCTGTGCGGCACGTCGGCGGCAGAGAGCATGCTCTTCGCATGTCAGGCCATGGTGACGGTGATGTAGCGTGCACAGGGGAGGAGACGGCCACGCGGAGCTCTCTGGTGGCTTGGGCGGTGCCGAACGGCGCCGTTTTGTAGGGTGGCCCCTGTTGGCCGCCACGGGTGGCTCTGCCGCCGCGGAAGACGCTGGCGTAGGCAAGCCACGATGCCACCGACGCTCGCAATCGGCCAAGCAAGCGTGCGGCACTCTAGATAAGGGAGAGGAGCAGTGCAGCAAGGCGCCAATGCAACACTGGTGAGATTGATGCAGCGGTCTGACGGGAACAACACTGTCGACTGAATCTTGAGTGAACTTTTCTGAATTTCGACAGAAACAGTGCACACCAACTGTTTGATCAAATGATTTATGCAATTGCCGAATTTTTCTTGAGTTGATCTTTGGTGAGGTGGTCCCTTGATGCATCTAGAGGCTGCCTGAATTTCCACAGATTTTTAGGAAGAGAGAAAGTATGAATTTCACCAAAATTGGCAAATCTAGTCCAAACTTGCAGCAAGCAAAATTTGAAAATTTTGAACTATGGACCAGTAGATCATGATGGATCTAGGTTGAGGGTGCTAAGGACTAGTCAGGGGAGTTTGTTTAGAAACAAAACTCAAAAGGAAACTAGCAGTTCCTTTGTAAATCAACAAGGCTCAATTTAAAAGACACAAAATGTTTTTGGGGTAAAATAATTAGAAGAAAAATTTAAAGGAGGTTGAAACCTACTGGAATTGATGTTAGACTTGTCCAAGGTGAGAATGAAGGTTTTGGGAAGAAAGATCTTCATTGGGTGTCATGGCAAAAGAAAAGTTTGAATGGGGGAAAATAAGCCCAAGGTTTTATAGGAAGACTTTTCATACAAAAGAAATTGTCAAAACTATTTTTGAAAATAATTTGTGTTGAGCCAACACAAGGTGAAAACCCTCAAGACCAGAAATCAAGGTTGAGAAGAACATGGAAATCTTTTGTCATGAAATATTTGAGAAGGAGGGGTTTTAAGAAAGATTCAAATATCCTCCTTCCAAAAGACCAAAGAATTTGATGAAAACAAATCCAAATTTTTTGGAGGGTTACAACACCTACCCCCTTAGGAAAAATCTCATCCCCGAGATTTCAACTGATCCTCATATAGGTGTGGGTACTCTGTCCGAAGAAAATCCTCTCTTTCCCATGTTGCCTCATCCTCGGTGTGATTGCTCCACTGAACCTTGAGAAACTTAATTGTCTTTTGACGGGTCCTTCTTTTAGATTCCTCCAATATTTTTATTGGGTGTTCCCTGTAGGTGAGGTCTGGCTGCGCATCAATGTTTTAATGGGACACATGCTTCTCCGGGTTGCTTACACATTTCCTCAACTGTGAGACGTGGAACACGTCGTCGACGTCTGACAGCTCTTTGGGTAGGTCTAGCTGGTAGGCTACTGTGCCTCTCTGTGCAACTACACGAAAGGGTCCAATAAACCATGGTGCTAGCTTTCCTTTGACATTGAATCGTTGCAGGCCCCTCATAGGAGATACACGTATATACACATTTTCACTGGGTTCAAAACTGACTTCACGATGTTTTTGATCGTAATAACTCTTCTGTCGGCTCTGTGCTGTCTTGAGTCGGTCCCTGATTAGTTTAACCTTCTCTTCAGCTTCCCTGAGCATGTCTGGGCCCAAGATACGACCGTCTCCTATTTCTGACCAATTTAATGGGGTACGACATCTTCGTCCGTACAAGGCTTCAAAAGGTGCCATTTGTAGACTGGCTTGGTAACTGTTGTTTGTATGCGAACTCGGCATACAACAAGCTTGCTTCCCAACTGGTCCCATAGGTGAGAACGCATGCCCTCAGCATGTCTTCTAGAATTTGGTTTATACGTTCAGTTTGTCCTCCAGTCTGGGGGTGATACGCTGTACTGAACACTAGTTGCGTTCCCAGAGCCTCTTGTAAATGATCCCAAAATTTAGAGACGAATTGAGTGCCTCTATCGGATATTATAGTCTTGGGAACTCCATGCAGGCAAACTATACGGGAGAGGTAAAGTTTGGCAAGCTTGTGGGTGGTGTGGGTTGTCTTGACTGGGATGACGTGTGCCACCTTAGTTAATCTGTCTGTGATGACCCATATGGCATCATTTCCGTGTTGTGACCGAGGTAGCCCAACAATAAAGTCCATCCCAATATCGCCACATTTCCACTCAGGTATCTTGTTTGGCTGTAATAGTCCTACTGGTTTTGGTGCTCGGCTTTTATGCATTGACATGAATCACAACATGCAATGAATGTGGCTATATCCCTCTTCATACCGTGCCACCAAAATCTTTCCTGAATGTCCTTGTACATTTTGGTCCCTCCAGGGTGAATCGAATATGGAGCGGTATGGCCTTCTGTCAGGATCTGCTGTTTGAGGTCTTTTATATTGGGTACGCAAAGCCTGTCTCCAAACCATAATATTCCCTCACCGTCGAAGACGAATTCTGAGGCCTTGCCCAGATTCACTTTTCTTTTTATGCCTTCGATGTTGGGGTGTCCAGGCTGAGCTTTCTTAATCTGTTCTATTAGGGTAGGCTGTATTTCCAAATTTGACACTTCGCCTTCGGTGACCATCATCAAGTTGAGTTTGGCCTGCTCCTGCTGAAACTCAGGTCTCAAGTTTTGTTGACTGCCGTTGTCCGAGTTGGGCTTATGACTGAGAGCATCTGCCACTACATTCGCCTTTCCTGGATGATAGTGAATGCCAACATCATAATCTTTCACTAATTCCAACCAGCGTCGTTGTCGTAAATTTAGTTCTGGTTGCGGGAAAATATATTTGAGGCTTTTATGGTCCGTATATATTTCACAATGATTCCCAAGCAAAAAGTGCCTCCACTCCTTGAGTGCATGAATAACTGCTGCCAATTCTAAGTCGTGAGTAGGATAATTTTCTTCATGCTTTCGTAGTTGCCTGGAAACGTATGCGACTACCTTGCCTTCTTGCATCAGTACGCATCCGAGGCCCTTCCAGGATGCGTCACAATACACTTCAAAACTTTTGTGTATGTCTGGTACAACCAATACTGGGGCGGTTGTTAATTTCCTTTTGAGTTCCTGGAAGCTTTTCTCACAAGCTTCAGTCCACACGAATTTCTTATCCTTCTTGAGTAACTGTGTCATTGGTTTTGCTATGGTGGAAAATCCCTCAATAAACCTTCGGTAATATCCAGCCATTCCTAGGAAACTTCGTACATCTGTTACGTTGGCAGGTGGTTTCGAGCCAAGTACGGCCTTGACTTTTTCTGGGTCCACAGCAACTCCTTCTTGTGTCAGTACGTGGCCTAGAAAACCAACCTGTCTTAACCAAAATTCACATTTGCTGAATTTGGCGTAAAGTTGATGTTTCCTTAATTCTCCCAGTACAATTCGGAGATGTTCAGCATGTTCTTCTGGGGTCTTAGAATATACCTGGATATCATCGATAAACACCACCACAAATTTGTCCATAAATTTCATAAACACTTTGTTCATGAGGTGGGCAAAATATGCGGGGGCGTTGGTCAGTCCAAACGGCATTACTGTAAGTTCATATAGTCCGTATCTGGAGGTGAATGCTGTCTTCGGGATATCTTCTGACCATACTTTTAATTGATGGTATCCCGACCTTAAGTCAATTTTTGAGAAAACCTTGGCTTGTGCGAGCTGGTCAAATAAATCATTTATCCGTGGCATCAGATATTTGTTTTTGATGGTGACCATGTTGAGTGCTCGATAGTATATACACAATCTCAGTGTCCCATCCTTTTTCTTGGCAAATAATACTGGCGAACCCCAGGATGAGGAGCTGGCCCGTATAAATCCTTTTTCAAGTAATTCTTTTATTTGCTTCTTTAGTTCAACCAATTCGGAAGGTGCCATTCTGTATGGTTTCTTGTAAATGGGGGGGGGGGGTTCCAGGTGCTAGCTCAATAATGAACTCTATTTCCCGGTCTGGTGGCATGCCTGGCAATTCTTCGGGGAATACGTCCGGGAACTCACATACTACTGGAACTTTGCTTAACTCAGAAGTGTCTACCTTGTTCAATCTTGGTTGCCGTGATACTGGTCTTTCTTGGGCTGCAACTCTTATCGTCTTCCCATGATGATGAGTAAGAATTACAGTCCGATTGAAGCAGTCGATAAATTCTTTGTTGGTGGTTAACCAGTCCATACCTGGGATAACATCCAGTCCCTTATTTTCCAATACGATGAGGTTTGCTTGAAACTTTAATCCTTCAATCTCAATAATCACACCTTGGCAGTAACTGTGAGTGATTTGCTTACTTCCGAGGGATTTGATGGTCATTGATTTTCCCAAGGGAAACATCGAAAAATCATGTTGCAAAGCAAAGTTCTTTGAAACGAACGAATGAGAAGCTCTAGAATCAAACAAAACCGTGGCAGGTATTTTGTTGACAGGGAACGTACCGAGTACGATATCCGGGGCATCCTGTGCTTGCTCCTTGGTCACATGGTTCAGGTGACCTTTCTTGTGGTTGTTATTGGGGTTGAAGTTGCTACGCTTGGGTGCTGAATTGTTTCCACTGTTGTTCGGCTTTGGGGCCGAGTTTCTTGGTTTTGGGAACTGTTTGGCATAGTGTCCCTCTTCCCCACATGCGTAGCAAGTAACGCATGGGCGATACGTAAAATCCTTGTCCCTTGCAGGAAAATTTTTGTGCGGGCGTGGGTCATTGGTCATGGATTTGTTCGCCCCATTTTTCTGAAAATTAGTCTAGTTCCGGTTGTTGCGAGTGTGTGTAGTCTTATCCCTTTTGCGCTTGCGAATATCTTCCAAACTGTGGCGCTCATTTTCCAAGGTAATAGCCTTGTCCATAAGTGTCTTGAAATCAGGAAAAGTGTGCACGACCAGCTGACATTTAAGTGCTGGTGCCAGACCGTCCAGGAATTTTTCCATCTTTTTATTTTCAGTTATACGCTCTTCGTTGCCATAACGAGATAACAGGGTAAACTGACTATTATACTCAACCAGTGTCATGCCTCTCTGCTTGAGGTCATCAAACTCCCTTTTCTTGATCTTCATAATGCTTCTAGGGATGTGCGCCCTACAAAAACCTTCTTTAAAATCTTCCCAGGTGATATTATTTTCATTGGGGTGCATGTGTAGAAAATTTTCCCACCATGATGCAGCTGCTCCAGTGAGGTAGTGCGGTGCATAAAGTACCTTTTCACGGTCCGAGCATTGTGCAATAATTAATTTCCTCTCAATATCTCGAAGCCAGTCATCGGCCTCAAGAGGTCTGTCAGTGTGAGAAAATGTTGGCGGACGTGTCTTCTATAGTTCAGACAATTTTGAATGCTGGTGGTGTTGTTCACGGTGATTTCCCATATTGATAACATGGTTCATCATTTCTTGGTGCTGCTGCTGGCTTTGCTCATAAAGGCAGCATACTTGAGAAAATGTTATTTCACTGCCCTGCTGACTTGACTGCCCCTGCGTAAAATTGTTACTTGTCTGGGTACCATAATTTTCCTCCGGCGGACTTGGCATGGAACGAGTCCAGGGACGAGTCATTTTCCACTCTGGGGTATTATTGCAGAACTCATGAGATAAACTGAGTGGCAAAAACAAACAAATAGTTTTGCAAATGCAGAAAATATACAAACTCCAAAGATTTTTCAATAAAATACTTGATTGCGCATGGAGAAGGACCGCTCAATACATATCTTACACGCGAGTCATAATTATACAATACATCACTCAGGATGCGCGTACACATTCCTGACATGTTATTTAGGCTAGTGCACTTCTCCGAGTTCCTACATGATGCGCACACAAACTACTTCTCACCAACCTATTTTACATGTAAACATATCATACAAGCGGACACATCGCGTGGCGGACATGCGTACTTAGTCGGAGATGGTGAAGACTTCCTTCGGTCTGCCGAGGGTAAGACCCAATGGTGCTGGAGACTCAACCTCCTCCTCATTAATAGGCTCCAGGCATGGAATACAGGTTCGAGGAGTTGGTGCGGGCGCGGCAGGTGGTGCAGCTCTAATTGGAGTAGGAGCAATGACTTGGTCAAACTCCTCAGTGGTAGCCAGGCGGCGAGCGGTGGCTATGATGGCAGGTGCGTAGGATGCTGAGGACGAGACATATGTCAGTGGTGGTGATGTATGGAGGAGCTCCCTCCTATTGGCGGAACCGCTCTGAACTAAGTCCATACGAGCAGCCACCAAGTCGTCCACAAGGTTATCAAAAGCTGCCTCAAGAGCCTTGAGGTACTCAACCAACGATTCGATAGCCTCATCACGCTCTCCTCTTGCGCAAGCAAACGCATAGTGACATGTGTAAGGCACGTGGCATGGAAGGTAGCGGTAGCGACGAGTCTTAATTGAAGGAAGAGCATCCCGGAGACAAGCTATCGCCTCACGGGCAGCCATCTGCATGGCATGCCTCTCCGTAGGCATGGCCATGCCCACGAATCGGAAGCGACGTGCCTTAGAATGCCCTCCCTTGAATTGCACTGCGGCCTGGTGCATCGGCACGCTGCCACTGATCTTGTGCTGGTAGAGTGTGAACTCTGGACGAGTCGATGGCCTGACCGCGACCTTGGTGATGGAGACGAGGATCTTGATAAACCCATCAGGTATATTGGCGAACACCTGTGACTCACAGTCGCTGCTGGCCATCTACAAAAGTAGACAAAAAATCCAAATTGTCAAATCATAAATTTATGATGACCAACAGAACATTGCTACAAATGCAAAATGCTGAAATAGCACTCAATATGCTAATAACAGATTTGCAATCGCACCTAGTGGCTTCCTACAGTCAGCCTGGCTCTGGTACCAAGGTTGTCAGGACCGGTTTTCCAATAAAATACTTACTGAGAAACCGACCTTTTTATCAGACCAGTGTAGAAGAATCCTTCTTACTGGTAGACAAATCCTTGATACAGAATTCCAGAGTACTGAATATTATACAAGGTTGAGCTGAGGCTGCTCAACAATTTATTACAAGCACGCCGATATTATACATAAAGGCGGATATGACGCAAGGGTAGGGTGGCATAACTACTGACTCATAATAAAATGGGTGGTGGATATGTCACAGTGTAGTGGGTGACACGACTCCAATATCTTACAGCTCATCGAGTGTCAGAGTGAGACTCGATGAATTTATTCGGGTAGCGGAAGCGTATATAATACAGTGATCAACTCCAGGATCGCAAGAGACTGACTGGGACTCCTCTAGGCATCGGACTCGCTATCGAACTCTTCATCCATGAGATCGCCTTCGTCAACATCTGGCCAAATCAACAAGCCAGGTGAGTACTTTGAATGTACTCGCAAGACAGTTCGGACATAAGATATAACAAATGCAAACGTGATGCATATGAGCAGACAAGCAATTTGTATTGAGAGAATAAACTTGCGTTGCATGATAAATAAAAATGGAAGTCAGGCGGTAGTCCTCCCGAAATCCCAAGGAAATAAAAGAATACCGATCGAGTGTCTGAAACGACGCCTCGAAAGGAAAAAACGAATAAACATGCCACTGTCGGACGTCTGAGCGACATCACATAAAGGGCTTATATCAAAGTAAATAATAAGAATGCCACAGTCGGACGTCTGAGCGACATCACTTAAAGGGCTTATATCAAAAATAAATAACGAGAACGCCACAGTCGGACGTCTGAGCGACATCACATAAAGGGCTTATATCAAAAGTAAATAACGAGAATGCCAAAGTCGGACGTCTAAGTGACATCACATAAAGGGCTTATATCAAAAGTAAATAACGAGAATGCCACAGTCGGACGTCCGAGCGACATCACCTTAAGGGCTTATATCAAAAGTAAATAACGGGAATGCCACAGTCGGACGTCTGAGCGACATCATATAAAGGGCTTATATCAAAAGTAAATAACGAGAATGCCACAGTCGGACGTCTGAGCGACATCACATAAAGGGCTTATATAATCATTCGAAACCAAGTAGCATCTTGCAGGTAAATCATCTCAAGGAAACATTTAGTACAGAATAGACTGTTTACTTCATTTACCCGGATAACATTCAGCTGGTCTACTACTCATAGAGTTAGATTAAATCACTAGATCCTGTCGTGGAGACTGACACGGAGGCTGACGCTAGCTAGGTCATAGACATGGCTACTCGAATGGGCTTTGACTCTGCAGAGTTTGTACTCTTTAATCACAGCCAACGGATTTCGGTAGTCGCAAGGGACTAGTTTCGTTTACGGTATTTTATCAGAAACACAAGTAACCAGTACACACCCACTCCACATCCCGCTGCCCGGAATCATCCTAGGCAACGTTCACGAAAAAAATTAAGACGGGGAGGCTACAACCTCGAATATCATAGGATCTAATTTATACCGCGCGCTCTAAGGGGTGCCCCCTCTCGATCCCAACCGGAAACACCCATGCCCCCTGACCGGATGACGGGCTTTAATCCAGGGCCATGGAACCCTCATCCCGGCCCCCCTATTTGGTGTGTACACCCATGCCCCCTATCATCTTTTGTTTAAAAGTTATTAAGGTTTTTGTCCAGGGACTTGTCTGTAATGAAACAGAAAGTTTCCAGGGGCTTGATTATAAAAACAGAAAATGTTTCAGTAAGAACTACGCCAGCTGAAAAGGGAAACGTATTTTGCCCGAAGGCGTTTTCCAGAAAAACGATTCGAATAAAATAGAGACGCTGACGAGGGGGTCCCACCCGTCAGGTTTGAATATTCGAACGGAAAAATAGAGTGCGTCGGCGCCCGAGAGCTGCGGTGGTTGCCGGCGCCGATCCACGGCGAGGTAGGGGAAGTGGGTGGTACCTACGGGTTCACGATGCTCTTCCGCGTCTGTGGGTGGTGGAGTTGGACGTCGGCGAGCACCACGTCGACGGCGGCCTTCTATCCGGTGGACGGCGGTTCGGGTGGTGGTGGATATCGCCAGGTAGAGCTGCGGAGGTCAAATTGAAGTGGGGGTTAGGCGTCTAGGTGCGTCAGGAGACTACTAACACGACAAGGGAGGTGGAGGAGCTCTCACCAGAGAGAGAGATGCCGGAGCCCGAAGCGGATCGGGGCGGCCAGAGTTGGGGAAGAAGGGCTCCTCGAGGTCCTTCCAGTGGCTGGGCGGGGTTTGGTGAGATGGTGGAGCCGTACGGGGTCGAATGTGAGCTCGGGGCCGCTATTTATAGCCGGCCCGAGGTGGTTTCTGCAAACGGATAAGTCCGGCGAGTGATTACGGCGAGGCCGTAGCCGAACAGGTGGCTTAAGTACTTGGGCATCGACGTGCTGGTTCACTGGTTCCATCGTGATGCTGAGCTTAGCAAGTCTTGGGCGTTTACCGCATTTCCTCAACGGAACGGCTGTGCGGCACGTCGGCGGCACATAGCGCGCTCTACGCATCTCAGGCCACGGCGACGGTGCTGCAGTGTGCATAGGGGAGGAGACGGTCACACGGAGCTCTCTGGTGGCTTGGGCGGTGCCGAACGGCGCCGTTTTGCAGGCTGGTCCCTGTTGGCCACCACGGGTGGCTCTGCCGCCACGGAAGACGCCGGCGCAGGCAGGCCACGACGCCACCGACGCTCGCAACCGGCCAAGCAAGCGTGCGGTGCTCTGGATAAGGGAGAGGAGCAGTGCAACAAGGCGCCAATGGAACACTGGTGAGATTGACGCGACGGTCTGACGGGAACATCACTGTCGACTGAATCTTCAGTGAACTTTTCTAAATTTTGACAGAAACAGTGCACACCAACTATTTGATGAAATGATTCATGCACTTGCTGAATTTTTCTTGAGTTTATCTTTGGTGAGGTGGTCTCTTGATGCATCTAGAGGCTGCCTAAATTTCCACAGATTTTTAGGAAGAGAGAAAGTATGAATTTCACCAAAATTGGCAAATCTGGTCCAAACTTGCAGCAAGCAAAATTTGAAATTTTTGAACTATGGACCAGTAGATCATGATGGATCTAGGTTGAGGGTGCTAAGGACTAGTCAGGGGTGTTTGTTTGGAAACAAAACTCAAAAGGAAACTAGCAGTTCCTTTGTAAATCACCAAGGCTCAATTTAAAAGACAGAAAATGTTTTTGGGGTAAAATAATTAGAAGAAAAATTTAAAGGAGGTTGAAACCTACTGGAATTGATGTTAGAGTTGTCCAAGGTGAGAATGAAGGTTTTGGGAAGAAAGATCTTCATTGGGTGTCATGGCAAAAGAAAAGTTTGAATGGGGGAAAATAAGCCCAAGGTTTTATAGGAAGACTTTTCATACAAAAGAAATTGTCAAAACTCTTTTTGAAAATAATTTGTGTTGAGCCAACACCAGGTGAAAACCCTCAAGACCAGAAATCAAGGTTGAGAAGAACATGGAAATCTTTTGTCATAAAAGATTTCAGAAGGAGGGGTTTTAAGAAAGATTCAAATATCCTCCTTCCAAAAGACCAAAGAATTTGATGAAAACAAATCCAAATTGTTTGGAGGGTTACAACACCTACCCCCTTAGGAAAAATCTCATCCCCGAGATTTCAGCTGATCCTCATATAGGTGTGGGTACTCTGTCCGAAGAAAATCCTCTCTTTCCCATGTTGCCTCATCCTCGGTGTGATTGCTCCACTGAACCTTGAGAAACTTAATTGTCTTTTGACGGGTCCTTCTTGCAGATTCCTCCAATATTTTTATTGGGCGTTCCCTGTAGGTGAGGTCTGGCTGCACATCAATGTTTTCATGAGACACATGCTTCTCCGGGTTGCTTACACATTTCCTCAACTGTGAGACGTGGAACACGTCGTGGACGTCTGACAGCTCTTTGGGTAGGTCTAGCTGGTAGGCTACTGTGCCTCTCCGTGCAACTACATGAAAGGGTCCAATAAACCGTGGTGCTAGCTTTCCTTTGACTTTGAATCGTTGCAGGCCCCTAATAGGAGATACACGTAGATACACATTTTCACCTGGTTCAAAGCTGACTTCACGATGTTTTTTATCGTAATAACTCTTCTGTCGGCTCTGTGCTGTCTTGAGTCGGTCCCTGATTAGTTTAACCTTCTCCTCAGCTTCCCTGAGCATATCTGGGCTGAAGATACGAATGTCTCCTGTTTCTGACCAATTTAATGGGGTACGGCATCTTCATCCGTACAAGGCTTCAAAAGGTGCCATTTGTAGACTGGCTTGGTAAATGTTGTTGTATGCGAACTCGGCATACAACAAGCTTGCTTCCTAACTGGTCCCATAGGTGAGAACGCATGCCCTCAGCATGTCTTCTAGAATTTGGTTTATACGTTCAGTTTGTCCTCCAGTCTGGGGGTGATATGATGTACTGAACACTAGTTGCGTTCCCAGAGCTTGTTGTAAATGATCCCAAAATTAAGAGACGAATTGAGTGCCTCTGTCGGATATTATAGTCTTCGGAACTCCATGAAGGCAAACTATACGGGAGAGGTAAAGTTTGGCAAGCTTGTGGGTGGTGTGGGTTGTCTTGAGTGGGATGAAGTGTGCCACCTTAGTTAATCTGTCTGTGATGACCCATATGGCATCATTTCCGTGTTCTGACCGAGGCACCCCAACAATAAAGTCCATCCCAATATCGTCCCATTTCCACTCAGGTATCTTGTTTGCCTGTAATAGTCCTGCTGGTTTTTGGTGCTCGGCTTTTATGCGTTGACATGAATCACAACATGCAATGAATGTGGCTATATCCCTCTTCATACCGTGCCACCAAAATCTTTCTTGAATGTCCTTGTACATTTTGGTCCCTCCAGGGTGAATCGAATATGGAGTGGTATGGCCTTCTGTCAGGATCTTCTGTTTGAGGTCTTTTATATTGTGTACGCAAAGCCTGTCTCCGAACCATAATATTCCCTCACCGTCGATGAAGAATTCTGAGGCCTTGCCCAGACTCACTTTTCTTTTTATGCCTTCGATGCTGGGGTGTCCAGGCTGAGCTTTCTTAATCTGTTCTATTAGGGTAGGCTGTATTTCCAAATTTGACACTTTGCTTTCGGTTACCATCATCAAGTTGAGTTTGGCGAGCTCCTGCTGAAACTAAGGTCTCAAGTTTTGTAGACTACCGTTGTTCGAGTTGGGGTTACGACTGAGAGCATCTGCCACTACATTCGCCTTTCCTGGATGATAGTGAATGCCAACATCATAATCTTTCACTAATTCCAACCAGCGTCGTTGTCGTAAATTTAGTTCTGGTTGTGTGAAAATATATTTGAGGCTTTTATGGTCCGTATATATTTCACAACGACTCCCAAGCAAAAAGTTCCTCCACTCGTTGAGTGCATGAATAACTGCTGCCAATTCTAAGTCGTGAGTAGGATAATTTTCTTCATGCTTTCGTAGTTGCCTGGAAGCGTATGCGACTACCTTTCCTTCTTGCATCAGTACGCATCTGAGGCCCTTCCGGGATGCGTCACTATACACTTCAAAACTTTTGTGTATGTCTGGTACAACCAATACTGGGGCGGTTGTTAATTTACTTTTGAGTTCCTAGAAGCTTTTCTCACAGGCTTCAGTACACACGAATTTCTTATCCTTCTTGAGTAACTGTGTCATTGGTTTTGCTATGGTGGAAAATCCCTCAATAAACCTTCGGTAATATCCTGCCTTTCCTAGGAAACTTCGTACATCTGTTACGTTGGCCGGTGGTTTCCAGCCAAGTACGGCCTTGACTTTTTCTGGGTCCACAGCAACTCCTTCTTGTGTCAGTACGTGGCACAGGTCTTAACCAAAATTCACATTTGCTGAATTTGGCGTAAAGTTGATGTTTCCTTAATTCTCCCAGTACAATTCGGGGATGTTCAGCATGTTTTTCTGGGGTCTTAGAATATACCAGGATATCATCGATAAACACCACCACAAATTTGTCCATAAATTTCATCAACACTTTGTTCATGAGGTGGACAAAATATGCAGGGGCGTTGGTCAGTCCAAACGGCATTACTGTAAATTCATATAGTCTGTATCTGGAGGTGAATGATGTCTTCGGGATATCTTCTATCCGTACTTTTAATTGATGGTATCCCGACCTTTAGTCAATTTTTGAGAAAACCTTGGCTTGTGCGAGCTGGTCAAATAAATCATTTATCCGTGGCATCGGATATTTGTTTTTGATGGTGACCATGTTGAGTGCTTGATAGTCTATACACAATCTCAGTGTCCCATCCTTTTTCTTGGCAAATAATACTGGCGAACCCCAAAATGAGGAGCTGGCCCATATAAATCCTTTGTCTAGTAATTCTTTTTTTTGCTTCTTTAGTTCAACTAATTCGGAAGGTGCCATTCTGTATGGTTTCTTGTAAATGGGGGTGGTTCCAGGTGCTAGCTCAATAATGAACTCTATTTCCTGGTCTGGTGGCATGCCTGGCAATTCTTCGGGGAATACGTCCGGGAACTCACATACTACTGGAAATTTGCTTAACTCACAAGTGTCTACCTTGTTCAATCTTGGTTGCCGTGATACTGGTTTTTCTTGGGCTGCAACTCTTATCGTATTCCCGTGATGATGAGTAAGAATTACAGTCCGCTTGAAGCAGTCGATAAATCCTTTGTTGGTGGTTAACCAGTCCATACCTGGGATAACGTCCAGTCCCTTATTTTCCAATACGATGAGGTTTGCCTCAAACTTTAATCCTTCAATCTCAATAATCACACCTTGGCAGTAACTTTGATTGATTTGCTTACTTCCGGGGTATTTGATGGTCATTGATTTTCCCAAGGGAAACATCGAAAAATCATGTTGCTAGCTTTCCTTTGACTTTGAATCGTCGCAGGCCCCTCATAGGAGATACACGTATATACACATTTTCACTGGGTTCAAAACTGACTTCACGATGTTTTTGATCGTAATAACTCTTCTCTCGGCTCTGTGCTGTCTTGAGTCGGTCCCTGATTAGTTTAACCTTCTCCTCAGCTTCCCTGAGCATGTTTGGGCCGAAGATACGACCGTCTCCTATTTCTGACCAATTTAATGGGGTACGACATCTTCGTCCGTACAAGGCTTCAAAAGGTGCCATTTGTAGATTGGCTTGGTAACTGTCGTTTGTATGCGAACTCGGCATACAACAAGCTTGCTTCCCAACTGGTCCCATAGGTGAGAACGCATGCCCTCAGCATGTCTTCTAGAATTTGGTTTATACATTCAGTTTGTCCTCCAGTCTGGGGGTGATACGCTGTACTGAACACTAGTTGCGTTCCCAGAGCCTCTTGTAAATGATCCCAAAATTTAGAGACGAATTGAGTGCCTCTATCGGATATTATAGTCTTGGGAACTCCATGCAGGCAAACTATACGGGAGAGGTAAAGTTTGGCAAGCTTCTGAGTGCTGTGGGTTGTCTTGACTGGGATGAAGTGTGCCACCTTAGTTAATCTGTCTGTGATGACCCATATGGCATCATTTCCGTGTTGTGACCGAGGTAGCCCAACAATAAAGTCCATCCCAATATCGCCACATTTCCACTCAGGTATCTTGTTTGGCTGTAATAGTCCTGCTGGTTTTTGGTGCTCGGCTTTTATGCATTGACATGAATCACAACATGCAATGAATGTGGCTATATCCCTCTTCATACCGTGCCACCAAAATCTTTCCTGAATGTCCTTGTACATTTTGGTCCCTCCAGGGTGAATCGAATATGGAGCAGTATGGCCTTCTGTCAGGATCTGCTGTTTGAGGTCTTTTATATTGGGTACACAAAGCCTATCTCCGAACCATAATATTCCCTCACCGTCGAAGACGAATTCTGAGGCCTTGCCCAGATTCACTTTTCTTTTTATGCCTTCGATGCTGGGGTGTCCAGGCTGAGCTTTCTTAATCTGTTCTATTAGGGTAGGCTGTATTTCCAAATTTGACACTTCGCCTTCGGTGACCATCATCAAGTTGAGTTAGGCCTGCTCCTGCTGAAACTCAGGTCTCAAGTTTTGTTGACTGCCGTTGTCCGAGTTGGGATTACGACTGAGAGCATCTGCCACTACATTCGCCTTTCCTGGATGATAGTGAATGCCAACATCATAATCTTTCACTAATTCCAACCAGCGTCGTTGTCGTAAATTTAGTTCTGGTTGCGGGAAAATATATTTGAGGCTTTTATGGTCCGCGATATATTTCACAATGATTCCCAAGCAAAAAGTGCCTCCACTCCTTGAGTGCATGAATAACTGCTGCCAATTCTAAGTCGTGAGTAGGATAATTTTCTTCATGCTTTCGTAGTTGCCTGGAAACGTATGCGACTACCTTGCCTTCTTGCATCAGTACGCATCCGAGGCCCTTCCAGGATGCGTCACAATACACTTCAAAACTTTTGTGTATGTCTGGTACAACCAATACTGGGGCGGTTGTTAATTTCCTTTTGAGTTCCTGGAAGCTTTTCTCACAAGCTTCAGTCCACACGAATTTCTTATCCTTCTTGAGTAACTGTGTCATTGGTTTTGCTATGGTGGAAAATCCCTCAATAAACCTTCGGTAATATCCAGCCATTCCTAGGAAACTTCGTACATCTGTTACGTTGGCAGGTGGTTTCCAGCCAAGTATGGCCTTGACTTTTTCTGGGTCCACAGCAACTCCTTCTTGTGTTAGTACGTGGCCTAGAAAACCAACATGTCTTAACCAAAATTCACATTTGCTGAATTTGGCGTAAAGTTGATGTTTCCTTAATTCTCCCAGTACAATTCGGAGATGTTCAGCATGTTCTTCTGGGGTCTTAGAATATACCAGGATATCATCGATAAACACCACCACAAATTTGTCCATAAATTTCATAAACACTTTGTTCATGAGGTGGACAAAATATGCGGGGGCGTTGGTCAGTCCAAACGGCATTACTGTAAGTTCATATAGTCCGTATCTGGAGGTGAATGCTGTCTTCGGGATATCTTCTGTCCGTACTTTTAATTGATGGTATCCCGACCTTAAGTCAATTTTTGAGAAAACCTTGGCTTGTGCGAGCTGGTCAAATAAATCATTTATCCGTGGCATCAGATATTTGTTTTTGATGGTGACCATGTTGAGTGCTCGATAGTCTATACACAATCTCAGTGTCCCATCCTTTTTCTTGGCAAATAATACTGGCGAACCCCAAGATGAGGAGCTGGCCCGTATAAATCCTTTGTCCAGTAATTCTTTTATTTGCTTCTTTAGTTCAACCAATTCGGAAGGTGCCATTCTGTATGGTTTCTTGTAAATGGGGGTGGTTCCAGGTGCTAGCTCAATAATGAACTCTATTTCCCGGTCTGGTGGCATGCTTGGCAATTCTTCGGGGAATACGTCCGGGAACTCACATACTACTGGAACTTTGCTTAACTCAGAAGTGTCTACCTTGTTCAATCTTGGTTGCCGTGATACTGGTCTTTCTTGGGCTGCAACTCTTATCGTCTTCCCGTGATAATGAGTAAGAATTACAGTCCGATTGAAGCAGTCGATAAATCCTTTGTTGGTGGTTAACCAGTCCATACCTGGGATAACATCCAGTCCCTTATTTTCCAATACGATGAGGTTTGCTTGAAACTTTAATCCTTCAATCTCAATAATCACACCTTGGCAGTAACTTTGAGTGATTCGCTTACTTCCGGGGGATTTGATGGTCATTGATTTTCCCAAGGGAAACATCGAAAATCATGTTGCAAAGCAAAGTTCTTTGAAACGAACGAATGAGAAGCTCCAGAATCAAACAAAACCGTGGCAGGTATTTTGTTGACAGGGAACGTACCGAGTACGATATCCGGGGCATCATGTGCTTGCTCCTTGGTCACATGGTTCAGGTGACCTTTCTTGTGGTTGTTATTGGGGTTGAAGTTGTTACGCTTGGGTGCTAAATTGTTTCCACTGTTGTTCGGCTTTGGGGCCGAGTTTCTTGGTTTTGGGCACTGTTTGGCATAGTGTCCCTCTTCCCCACATGCGTAGCAAGTAACGCCTGGGCGATACGTAAAATCCTTGTCCCTTGCATGAAAATTTTTGTGCGCGCGTGGGTCATTGGTCATGGATTTGTTCGCCCCTATTTTTCTGAAAATTAGTCTTGTTCCGGCTGTTGCGAGTGTGTGTAGTCTTATCCCTTTTGCGCTTGCGAATATCTTCCAAACTGCGGCGCTCATTTTCCAAGGTCATAGCCTTGTCCAGAAGTGTCTTGAAATCAGGAAAAGTGTGCACGACCAGCTGGCATTTAAGTGCCGGTGCCAGACCGTCCAGGAATTTTTTCCATCTTTTTATTTTTAGTCATACGCACCTCGTTGGCATAACGAGATAATTGGGTAAACTGACTATTGTACTCAGTTACTGTCATGCCTCTCTGCTTGAGGTCATCAAACTCCCTTTTCTTGATCTTCATAATGCTTCTAGGGATGTGCGCCCCACGAAAACCTTCTTTAAAATCTTCCCAGGTGATATTATATTCATTGGGGTGCATGTGTAGAAAATTTTCCCACCATGATGCAGCTGCTCCAGTGAGGTAGTGCGGTGCATAAAGTACTTTTTCACGGTCTAAGCATTGTGTAATAATTAATTTCCTCTCAATTTCTCGAAGCCAGTCATTGGCCTCAAGAGGTCTGTTAGTGTGAGAAAACGTTGGCGGACGTGTCTTCTGTAGTTCAGACAATTTTGAATGATGCTGGTGTTGTTCACGGTGATTTCCCATATTGATAACATGGTTCATCATTTCTTGGTGTTGCTGCTGGCTTTGCTCATAAAGGCGGCATACATGAGAAAATGTTGTTTCACTGCCCTGCTGACTTGACTGCCCCTGCGTAAAATTGTTACTTGTCTGGGTACGATAATTTTCCTCCGGCGGACTTGGCATGGAACGAGTCCAGGGACGAGTCATTTTTCACTCTGGGGTATTATTGCAGAACTCATGAGAAAAACTGAGTGGCAAAAATAAACAAATAGTTTGGCAAATGCAGAAAATATACGAACTCCAAAGATTTTTCAATAAAATACTTGATTGCGCATGGAGAAGGACCGCTCAATACATATCTTACACGCGAGTCGTAATTATACAATACATCACTCAGGATGCGCGTACACATTCCTGACATGTTATTTAGGCTAGTGCACTTCTCTGAGTTCCTACATGATGCGCACACAAACTAATTCTCACCAACCTATTTTACATATAAACATATCATACAAGCGGACACATCGCGCGACGGACATGCGTACTTAGTCAGAGATGGTGAAGACTTCCTTCGACCTGCCGAGGGTAAGACCCAGTGGCGATGGAGACTCAACCTCCTCCTCACTAATAGGCACCAGGCGTGGAATACTGCTTCGAGGAGTTGGTGCGGGCGTGACAGGTGGTGCGGCTCTAATTGGAGTAGGAGCAATGACTTGGTCAAACTCCTCAGTGGTAGGCAGGCGGCGAGCGGTGGCTAAGATGGCAGGTGCGTAGGATGCTGAGGACGAGACATATGTCAGTGGTGGTGATGTATGGAGGAGCTCCCTCCTATTGGCGGAACCGCTCTGAACTAAGTCCATACGAGCAGCCACCAAGTCGTCCACAAGGTTATCAAAAGCTACCTCAAGAGCCTTGAGGTACTCAACCAATGATTCAATAGCATCATCACGCTCTCCTCTTACGCAAGCAAACGCATAGTGACATGTGTATGGCACGTGGCATGGAAGGTAGCGGTAGCGACGAGTCTTAATTGAAGGAAGAGCATCCCGGAGACGAGTTATCACCTCACGGGCAGCCATCTGCATGGCATGCCTCTCTGTAGGCATAGCCCGGCCCACAAATCAGAAGTGGCATGCCTCAGAACACCCTCCCTTGAATTGCACCGCGGCCTGGTGCATCGACACGCTGTCGCTGATCTTGTGCTGGTAGAGTGTGAACTCTGGACGAGTCGATGGCCCAATCGCGACCTTGGTGATGGAGACGAGGAGCTTGATAAACCCCTCAGGTATATTGGCGAACACCTGTGACTCACAGTCGCTGCTGGCCATCTACAAAAGAAGACAAAAATTCTAAATAGTCAAATCATAAATTTATGATGACCAATAGAAAATTGCTACAAATGCATAATGCCGAAAATAGCGCTCAATATGCTAATAACCGATTAGCGATCGCACCTAGTGGCTTCCTACAGTCAGCCTGGCTCTGGTACCAAGGTTGTCAGGACCGGTTTTCCAATAAAATACTTACTGTGAAACCGACTTTTTTATCGGACCAGTGTAGAAGAATCCTTCTTACTAGTAGACAAATCCTTTATACAGAATTCCAGAGTACTGAATATTATACAAGGTTGAGCTGAGGCTGCTCAACAATTTATTACAAGCACGCTGATATTATACATAAAGGCAGATATGACGCAAGGGTAGGGTGGCATAACTACTGACTCGTAATAAAAGGGGTGGTGGATATGTCACAGTGTAGTGGGTGACACGACTCCAATATCTTACAGCTCATCGAGTGTCGGAGTGAGAATCGATGAATTTATTTGGGCAGCGGAAGCGTATATAATACAATGATCAACTCCAGGATCGCAAGAGACTGACTGGGACTCCTCTAGGCGTCGGACTCGCTATCGAACTCTTCATCCATGAGATTGCCTTCGTCAACATCTGGCCAAATCAACAAGCCAGGTGAGTAATTTGAATGTACTCGCAGGACAGTTCGGACATAAGATATAACAAATTCAAATATGATGCATATGAGCAGACTAGCAATATGTATTCAGAGAATAAATTCACGCTGCATGATAAATAAAAATAGAAGTCAGGCGGTAGTCCTCCCGAAATCCCAAGGAAATAAAAGAATACCGATCGAGTGTCTGAAACGACGCCTCGAAAGGAAAAACGAATAAACATGCCACAGTCGGACGTCTGAGCGACATCACATAAAGGACTTATATCAAAGTAAATAATAAGAATGCCACAGTCGGACGTCTGAGCGACATCACTTAAAGGGCTTATATCAAAAATAAATAATGAGAACGCCACAGTCGGACATCTGAGCGACATCACATAAAGGGCTTATATCAAAAGTAAATAACGAGAATGCTACAGTCGGACGTTTGAGGAACATCACATAAAGGGCTTATATCAAAAGTAAATAACGAGAATGCCACAGTCGGACGTCGGAGCGACATCACATAAAGGGCTTATATTAAAAGTAAATAACGAGAATGCCACAGTTGGACGTCTAAGCGACATCACATAAAGGGCTTATATCAAAAGTAAATAACGAGAATGCCACAGTCGGACGTCTGAGCGACATCACATAAAGCGCTTATATAATCATTCGAAACCAAGTAGCATCTTGAAGGTAAATCATCTCAAGGAAACATTTAGTACAGAATAGACTGTTTAGTTCGTTTACCCGGATAACATTCAGCCGGTCTACTACTCATAGAGTTAGATTAAATCACTAGAGCCTGTCACGGAGACTAACACGGAGGCTGGCGCTAGGCCATAGACATGGCTACTCGAATGGGCTTTGACTCTGCAGAGTTTGTACTCTTTAATCACAGCCAACGGATTTCGGTAGTCGCAAGGGACTAGTTCCGTTTACGATATTTTAGCAGAAACACAACTAACCAGTACACACCCATTCCACATCCCGCTGCCCGGAATCACCCTAGGCAACGTTCACGAAGAACTTTAAGACATGGAGGCTACAACCTCGAATAGCATGGGATCAAATTTATACCGCGCGCTCTAAGGGGTGCCCCCCTCTCGGTCCCAACCGGAAACACCCATGCCCCCTGACCGGATGACTGGCTTTAATCCAGGGCCATGGAACCCTCAACCCGGCCCCTCTATTTGGTGTGTATAAGGAAAGAGGATTGCAACTGACTAAACCGTATTCTTTGCAGAAGACATGTGTCAGTACCAAAAAGGAGACGAACGGGATCATGACTTGATCCACGTTAACACTGGAGTTAAACGGTTGACTGGCATGCTTCAACAATACCAGCTTACAACCTATCATGTCACCACATGATCAGGTTGGCTCACCATCAACTTTCGAAGCTCACACGGAGCTTGTCTTGCATGAAATATAACACCCACAAAATGCTTATATAACCATGCCGTGAGAACCCTACTCAAGCAAACATGCAAAACACTCATCATATCAAAGGTTCAAACATGCTTGCCTGGTTCGGAGTAGTCGGAGTCTAACTCAGTGAAGTTCGTGGTTCCGTCACCTCCTGCGGTATCTACGGATAAAATAAAACGGATACTAACATAAATACCGTGCGCGCAGAAAAATAAAGAGTACAGAAAAAGAATCAACTCAAAATCATCTTTTGTTTAAAAGTTATTAAGGTTTTTGTCCAGGGACTTGTCTGTAATGAAACAAAAAGTTTCCAGGGGCTTGATTATAAAAAACAGAAAATGTTTCAGTAAGAAGTACGCCAGGTGAAAAGGGAAACGTATTTTGCCCGAAGGCGTTTTCCAGAAAAACGATTAGAATAAAATAGGGACGCTGACGAGGGGATCCCACCCGTCAGGTTTGAATATTCGAACGCAAAAACAGAGTGCGTCGGCGCCTGAGAGCTGCGGTGGTCGCCGGCGCCGATCCACGGCGAGGTTAGGGAAGTGGGTGGTACCTACGGGTTCACGGTGCTCTTCCACGTCTGTGGGTGGTGGAGTTGGACGTCGGCGAGCACCACGTCGACGGCGACCTTCTCTCCGGCGGACGGCGGTTCGGGTGGTGGTGGATATCGCCAGGGAGAGCTGCGGAGGTCAAATTGAAGTGGGGGGTTAGGCATCTAGGTGCGTCAGGAGACTACTGACACGATAAGGGAGGTGGAGGAGCTCTCACCATAGAGAGAGCTGCCGGAGCCCGAAGCGGATCGGGGCGGCCGGTGTTGGGGAAGAAGGGCTCCTCGAGGTCCTTCCAGTGGTTGGGCGGGGTTTGGTGAGATGGTGGAGCCGTGCAGGGTCGAATGCGAGCTCGGGGCCGCTATTTATAGCCGGCTCGAGGCGGTTGCCGCCAACAAGATAAGTCTGGCGAGTGATTGCGGCGAGGCCGTGGCCGAACAGGTGGCTTAAGTACTTGGGCATCGCCGTGATGGTTCACTGGTTCCATCCTGATCCTGAGCTTAGCAAGTCTTGGGCGTTTACCGCATTTCCTCGACGGAACGGCTATGCGGCACGTCAGCGGCAGAAAGCGCGCTCTGCGCATCTCAGGCCACGGCGACGGTGCTGCAGCGTGCACAGGGGAGGAGACGGCCACACAGAGCTCTCTGGTGGCTTGGGCGGTGCCGAACGGTGCTGTTTTGCAGGCTGGCCCCTGTTGGCCGCCACGGGTGGCTCTGCCGCCATGGAAGACGCCGGCGCAGGCACGCCATGACGCCACCGACGTGCGCAACCGGCCAAGCAAGTGTGCGGCGCTCTGGATAAGGGAGAGGAGCAGTGCAGCAAGGCGCCAATGCAACACTGGTGAGATTGACGCGACGGTCTGATGGGAACAGCATTGTCGACTGAATCTTCAATGAACTTTTCTGAATTTTGACAGAAATAGTGCACACCAATTGTTTGATGAAATGATTCATGCACTTGCCGAATTTTTCTTGAGTTGATCTTTGGTGAGGTGGTCTCTTGATGCATCTAGAGGCTGCCTGAATTTCCACAGATTTTTAGGAAGAGAGAAAGTATGAATTTCACCAAAATTAGCAAATCTGGTCAAAACTTGCAGCAAGAAAATTTGAAAATTTTGAACTATGGACCAGTAGATCATGATGGATCTAGGTTGAGGGTGCTAAGGACTAGTCAGGGGAGTTTGTTTGGAAACAAAACTCAAAAGGAAACTAGCAGTTCCTTTGTAAATCACCAAGGCTCAATTTAAAAGACAGAAAATGTTTTGGGGGTAAAATAATTAGAAGAAAAATTTAAAGGAGGTTGAAACCTACTGGAATTGATGTTAGACTTGTCCAAGGTGAGAATGAAGGTTTTGGGATGAAAGATCTTCATTGGGTGTCATGGCAAAAGAAAAGTTTGAATGGGGGAAAATAAGCCCAAGGTTTTATAGGAAGACTTTTCATACAAAAGAAATTGTCAAAACTCTTTTTGAAAATAATTTGTGTTGAGCCAACACAAGGTGAAAACCCTCAAGACCAGAAATCAAGGTTGAGAAGAACATGGAAATCTTTTGTCATAAAAGATTTGAGAATGAGGGGTTTTAAGAAAGATTCAAATATCCTCCTTCGAAAAGACCAAAGAATTTGTTGAAAACAAATCCAAATTTTTTGGAGTGTTACACCCTTGCACGAGCTCTTGTCATTGGTCCAAGTGGCATGTCCATGGGTATGCTTGAGGGATGCTCCACATCACATAGTGAAGGCATGCAAGGAGAATTCTACAACGTTGTCCATTCACTTTTGATTGTAAATGATGTTTAGGATAATGAGCCAATGGTTTCATGTGGATAAAGCAAACTTAAGACCACCGCATAGATGTGTCTTTTAAAACCATGGAATACCTAAATAGTCTAGTCAATGGTTAGGAATAGCCACTTACCTCGACTTGATGTGTTCAAGGAGTTTGAGTGGTTCAACATAGACTTTAAGGTGCACGAGCCTTAAAATTAGCTCCCCTGCATCACATATAGTGCACATAAAATCCAAATATTGCTAGAATTTAGCATCATAATTGTCATAAAACAATGGAATTGTTGATAGTTTTTGTTTCAACCCAATGTCAATGATGACCAAAGTGGGAATGCCAAGTTTGTCTTGCAAAAGACACTCTGGAAAACTATCTCGTACGCAACATGTGCTACGGGTTTGTAGTATGTGTAGTACAACCCAGATGATACATAGAGAATGTTCTTGCCATAACCATTGCATATGGTAAAGAGAAGTTAGTCCTCTTTGTTGTCATCATAAGTTTCTCTATGGAAACTATTTTTACGGATACCTCTATAGTTTAGTAGGATACAAGTTAAATCGGGGAGCAATAAAGCATCCTGACATTACTCGAGTACCCAGAGGAATAGTAAATATGACTCGAGTTGAGCCAACAAATACACAATCCTATCTAGCAATTTTAAAATATCTCATTTCTCTCAATGAGAGTGGAAACAATTCACTTCCCTAAGTATAGAGTTCGTGGTGCATATGTCCACAAGGCACACATCATCTTTCATCAGATAGACACCCGCATAAATCTATATATAGACATGAAAATTCTCAAGAAAATGACTGTCAGATATACAGAATACATACAAATGTATTTGTACCAAAGTGCTGATACAATATATTGTGATATAAACTATATGGTGACAACAATAATCATGTGCATATTAGAACATCAGAAATGGACATAAATAAATAGACCACTAAGGAGATTGAGCGACTAAATATAGTCTCCAAACATAGCTGTTGATGCATATTCAACCGTCATGTTCTCTGTGCTCATAGGGTCCCATGACAGCTGGATAGTCATTTTATTGCTCGATTCTACAAGAACACCATGCAAACAAGTGACTTCCATGATGGTATTAGATTGAAGGTTTGAAGTAAATTTCAAACATTTACCCTTGAGGTCCGTTGCGTCCTGGTGGCGTGGTTTGGATTGCACACTCAATCCCATGAGATGCAAGACTGATCTTGATGTCCATGACCCGTGCTTAAGTAAGTTGTGGCCATTGAGGGCAAGAGCCTCAAATTACTTAGCCATCGATTACTTATAGGGGCAAACCAGTGGTAATTAATTTACCATAGATAAATTAAAAAAAGCATCATGGTTAATATTGTAATGATTTCAAGAAGGTGGCTTGAAATCATTAATGTGTATCTTAAATTTCTATGTATGACATATTGAAGATAATTTCGAAAAAGGGAGTAGATTTCGCTGCACTAGGGAGTATAATCTGATGAAACCAGTAAATACTCTCTCTTAATGCTTTATGTCATGACTTAGTAAAATGTAGGGAGAGCACTTTGATAATCATAATGTCAAAAATGAAGAAATGTAGGCTTAAACAATAAAGGTAGATAATCTGCAGTGAAGTAGATCTACACACTAGCCCGTGATCCCAAAACATAAATTAGAAGAAAACATTTTGAATTTTGCATCCGTATTTGCAAGAAATTGAAAAACTCAATTGAAAATAGATGTATTAGTCTCGACATGTGGTTAACATGGGAATAGATACATCATAGAAGTATTTCGGAATACCTCGTACTGAATGGAGAAGCAATACCGCAAAGGTACTGAATTTATATTTGCAAGAGATTAAAAATCTCTATTGCAAATGGACGTAATTAATCTCGACACGTGAGAAACATGGAATACATACTTTGTACTCGACAGACATATATAACTGAAATAGATGTACTAATTTTAACAGTCTAAAATAGTTATAAATCACTGCTAGTAGTGATGTTACTGTAAGTTGCTAATAAGGTAAACTAGTAAAGTACTAGTGAAACTATTAAGCAACTTTTAGAAAATAAACAAAGTGATAGGCTGCTGGAGCAATTCTGCCGCGTGCACGTGGGCTAGGTGAGCCAGCCCCAGCCTAAGAGCAAGTATAATAAGCTTATGTAAGTAGGCTGTAAGGGTTAAAATATTGTTTGTTTGCTGATGTGGATGGAGAGAAGAGGAGCCGGCTAGAGAATAAGAGCTAGGTGCAACATGTGCTCCTAAGTACTCTCTGAGAGTGAGGGGTGGGCCATGCATTAATGAAGTAGTACATCTTTGTATCTTACTATTATAATTGAAGGCTACAAGGTTGGCTATAGATGACATGGCAATGTCATATAGCCATCAGCTGGCTGTACTATTAACCATGCTCTAATCAGTCCGTGGAGATAAGAAGAGCGACCGAACAACCAAAGAAAATCCCCATCGCATCTTCCTATCCACGCCCGAGACAGTTCCAGGCGAGCGCTCCATGGCCGGCCGGCTGGCCACGAGCACGCATGCGCCGCAGCGGCATTCACTCGCGGCGAGAAGCGCACCCGATATGCTCATCCTCGTCCGAGGATTTGCCAGTGTTGAGTATATGTGTTATGTGCATATTGTGTATTGGGCCCACCTTCTAGTTTCTTGTATAGTTGATGCTCGTGGCCCACCTTGTACATCATATATATGTGCCTATGCACGAAGAGCAATACATCGTGCAATTCCCACAACATACATGGTATCCGTTTTTTAGGTTTCGTTCCTCGCTTCCACTCCGCCACCGCCGCCGCCGCGCGTCTACCCGTGCCGCCGCCGCCGCTCCAAGCTGCCGCCGCCCGCGCCCTCCTATCGCGATCCGCCACGGCCGCTTCACTTCTCCACGCCCTGCCGCCCACGACCCCATCGCGCCAGCCGCCAACTACAGCCGCTCCGTCCCGAGCCGCTCCTGCCGCCTTTTTTTGAGCTGAAGCTGCTCCCAACCTGAGTTGCTGCTGCCTCCCGCCCGACCCATGCAACCTGATCCGAGCCGCTGTTGCCTCTGCTCGTCAGCACGCCGCTCGCCAGCACTGGCCCGACCCGTGCCGCCCATCCCGATCGTCAGCATGCATCGCCCCCGCAGCCCGTGCCTGGGCCTGGGGGCAATTTTTTGTGTTTTAACCCTTTTTGGATATAAATTCCAGATCTGACCTAGGTTTGAAATTATTTTGGGATCTGGCCCTTTTTCTTACCGCCAGGGGAGCTGGCGGTAGGATTAGACAGCCTACCGCCAGGGTCCCTGGCGGTAAGGTACTAATCCACGTCAGCTAGCAGAGACGGCCGTCG
>LR738709.1:135527424-135641419 GCA_902687465.1 Secale cereale
CCCCAACCTCCCCTCCCCCAGCAGCAGTTCTTCTTTCGCCCCTCGCCCCTCTCTCCCTCTCTCATCTCCTCCACTCTCCCCCTCGAATCTTCACCGTTTCTCCATCATTTTTGCGGATCAAGATGGGCCCAAAGAGAGAAACGTAAGCTCCTCTGATCCCTCCAAGTAGTTTTCGCAAACTTGCTTCCGGTTCGACGCATTATTTGCTTGAAATCCCTCATATTTTTTAACTTAGATTCGAATTTTTTTCACCTATGATTGTTTTAGCTTGATTGTAGTTCTAGTTCTTAGCTCTTTAGTAACTAGTGGTATTGAATATGAACTCTAATCAATATTTCATATGTTAGTGTGAAGATGAACCCTAGTTCATAATTTTTTTTGTTAAAAATATTATGATGTAATGCATGTGGGAGGACTTGTTTTGTTTTATGATGCATGTTGATATGATGATATGAAGATGTTGTTTGGAGAAAATACATTCAAGATGAACTCTATTTCAAAAACTAAATTGTAAAAAAAATGATGATATGATGCATGTTGGATGATTTTATCTGGATATGATGCATGTTGATACGATGTGATCCATCATGTGTAGTAGATGTTGTTGGAGAAATATGCTTAAGATGAACCCTAGTTCATGTAACCAAGAAATTTCATTTTTCGTTTATGTATGCTTATGCTTATGATGCTTTTTTTTCCGGAATTTTATTAAGGCGGGCACCTCTTGCGGACAACATCGGCCCACGGTACTCCATGCTTGACTACGCATTCGACAAGGGTCATCGTGCCCGTTTCATAGAGAACGGAGTGGTAAGTAATATGAATGAAATATTGATCAAAGTTTTCGGATTGATGAAAATAATTTCCTAACTTTAGGCGTTCACTTTTTGACATATGCTCCAGCCACTATGCATGACGGGTCACGGGGTTGCCGGGAATATGGACTACGACGAGTGCTACGCGTCGTACTTCAAGAGAGCCCGACTGTTGGGTTTCGTGTTGCAGTTCAAACGTCAGCCGCCGACGCTTGTCCACGCAGCTCTGACTGCTATGATTGACCGGTGGTGACCGGAGACCCATTCTTTCCATCTCACATGCGAGGAGATGACGGTGACCCTCGAGGATTGGTCGATGATTACTGCCATGTTGATCGATGGTCACGCACTCACCAGACGAGTGGAGAGGACCAACTGGCAGCAGAGGGTTACCACCCTCATCGGCGACTGCCCCGATGCTAAGGGTAACTGTGCATCCGCTGTCCCCTTGCCCTAGCTTTCTGAGCACCGAAAGACATGCCCCAAAGACGTTGATGAGGCGACTGTGTAGTGGTACACGAGGGACTATTGGAAATATGCCCTAGAGGCAATAATAAAATGGTTATTATTATATTTCCTTGTTCATGACAATCGTTTATTGTTCATGCTATAATTGTGTTAACCGAAAACCGTAATACATGTGTGAATACATAGACCATAATATGTCCCTAGTGAGCCTCTAGTTGGCTAGCTCATTGATCAATAGATGGTCACGGTTTCATGACCATGAACATTGCATGTCATTAATAACGGGATCACATCATTAGGAGAATGATGTGATGGACAAGACCCAATCCTAAGCATATCACACGATCGTGTAGTTCGTCTGCTAAAGCTTTTCCAATGTCAAGTATCATTTCCTTAGATCATGAGATTGTGCAACTCCCGGATACTGTAGGAGTACTTTGGGTGTGCCAAACGTCACAACATAACTGGGTGGCCATAAAGGTACACTACGGGTGTCCCCGAAAGTATCTGTTGGGTTGGCCTGAATCGAGACTGGGATTTGTCACTTGATACGTCTCCAACGTATCTATAATTTTTTATTGTTCCATGCTATTATATATTCTGTTTTGGATGTTTAATGGGCTTTATTATACACTTTTATATTATTTTTGGGACTAACCTATTAACCCAAGGCCCAGTGCAGATTGTTGTTTTTTGCCTATTTCAGGGTTTCGTAGAAAAGGGATATCAAATGGAGTCCAAACGGAATGAAACGTTCGGGAGAGTTATTTTTGGAACGATATTTTCACGAGATACTTGAGCACCAAGCCAGGGAAGAAACGTGGTGCCCACGAGGGTCCAGGGCGCGCCCCCTCCCCCTGGGCGCGCCCCCCACCCTCGTGGGCCCCACGTTGCTCCACCGACGTACTTCTTCCTCCTATATATGTCCACGTACCCTGAAAACATCGAGGCAACAGAGAAAACCCTAATTCCACCGTTGAAACCTTGTGTTCCCGTGATATCCCATCTTGGGGCCTGTTCCGGAGCTCTGCCGAAGGGGGGATCTACCACGGAGTGCTTCTACATCAACACCATAGCCTCACCATGAGTTGTGAGTAGTTTACCACAAACCTCCGGTCCGTAGTTATTAGCTAGATGGCTTTTTCTCTCTTTTTGGATCTCAATACGAAGTTCTCCTCGATCTTCGAGGAGATCTATTCGATGTAATCTTTTTGCGGTGTGTTTATTGAGATCCGATGAATTGTGGGTTTATGATCAAGATTATCTACGAGAAATATTTGATTTTTTTCTGAAACCTTTTATGTGTGATTATAATATCCTTGCAAGTATCTTCGAATTATTGGTTTCGTTTGGCCTACTAGCTCTATAGTTCTTGCAATGGGAGAAGTGCTTGGCTTTGGGTTCAATCTTGCGGTGTCCTTTCCCAGTGACAGCAAGGGCATCAAGGCACGTATTGTATTGTTGCCATTGAGGATAAAAAGATGGGGCTTATATCATATTGCTTGAGTTTATCCCTCTACATCATGTCATCTTGCTTAAAGCATTACTCTGTTCTTATGAACTTAATACTCTAGATGCATGCTGGATAGCGGTCGATGTGTGGAGTAATAGTAGTAGACGCAGAATTGTTTCGGTCTACTTGTCACAGACGTGATGCCTATATATAATGATCATGCCTAGATATTCTCATAACTATGCGCTTTTCTATCAATTGCTCAACAGTAATTTGTTCACCCACCGTAGAATTCTGCTATCATGAGAGAAGCCACTAGTGAAACCTATGGCCCCCGAGTCTATTCTCAACATATTAAACCTTCATCTACTTTACGTTGCTTTATTTACTTTCTGTTCTTATATCCAAAAATACCAAAAACATTACACTATCCTATCTATCATATCTCACTTTCGTAAGTGACCGTAAAGGGATTGACAACCCCTTATCGCGTTGGCTGTGAAGTTCTTATTTGTTTGTGCAGGTGTGAGGGACTTGCGCGTGGTCTCCTACTGGATTGATACCTTGGTTCTAAAAAACTGAGGGAAATACTTACGCTACTATGCTGCATCACCCTTTCCTCTTCGAGGGAATACAACGCAAGCTCGACAAGTAGCAAGACGAATTTCTGGCGCCGTTGCCAGGGAGGCTTACACAAAATTCATATACCAAGTACCTATCACAAACCCTTATCCTTCGCATTACATTTATTTGCCTCTCGTTATCCTCCCCCCACTTCACCCTTGCCGTTTTATTTGCCCTTCTTTTCATCGTGTGTTTACGGTTCACTTGCTTCTTGTTTGCTTGTGTGTTGGATTGCTTGCTTGTCACTATGGCTCAGAACAATACCAAATTGTGTGACTTTTCCAATACCAACAATAATGATTTTATTAGCACTCTGATTGCTCCTATTACCGATGTTGAATCTTGTGAGATCAATGCTGCTCTGTTGAATCTTGTCATGAAAGATCAATTTTCCAGCCTTCCTAGTGAAGATGCCGCTACCCATCTGAACAACTTTGTTGATTTGTGTGATATGCAAAAGAAGAGGGATACGGATAATGATATTGTTAAATTAAAGCTAGTTCCGTTTTCACTTAGAGATCGTGCTAAAACTTGGTTTTCCTCTTTGCTTAGAAATAGTATTGATTCATGGAATAAGTGCAAAGATGCCTTTATCTCTAAGTATTTTCCTCCTGCTAAGATTATCTCTCTTAGAAACGATATTATGAATTTTAAGCAACTAGATCATGAGCATGTTGCACAAGCTTGGGAGAGAATGAAATTAATGATACGTAATTGCCCTACACATGGTTTGAACTTATGGATGATTATACAAAACTTTTATGCTGGCTTGAATTTTGCTTCTAGAAATCTTTTAGATTCGGCCGCAGGAGGCACTTTCATGAAAACTACCTTAGGAGAAGCTATCAAACTCCTAGATAATATTATGGTTAACTACTCTCAATGGCACACCAAAAGATCTACCAGTAAAAAAGTGCACGCTATTGCAGAGATTAGTGTTGAGTGGAAAGATGGATGAACTTATGAAATTATTTGCTACTAAGAGTGCTTCTTCTGATCCTAATGATATGCCTTTATTGTCGGTGTACTGGGAACCAGGGTACCCAGACTTGCCTGTCTGTGGGCCGCGACACGCTCCTACTATGGCCTGGTACGGCCCAGCTGATCGGCCAGCTGACCAAGACCCTTGCGAGGGGGCTAGGCCTCGTGAGGAGAACGACGTCAAGACCCCCTTAGGAGCGGCCTCGGCAAGGTGCTCTAGAGGGGCGGAGAATCCAAGGCCAAGCCTGCCTCACGAGGAGGCAATGATATCAGCAGTGACGCACCGCGCCAGCGGGTGCCAGCGCCCGCCAGCAGCGTAGTTGCCATTTCGGTGCAAGGGGGACAGCGCAGCCGCAGGTTCCCGACGAGCTGGGCAAAGGTTTCCTCATTGGTGCAACAAGATCGAAGACCGCAAGGACGACAAGGAGGATGTCACCGTCGAGCCCACCACCGCGTCACCTCATGGTCCTTTTGCAGGCGAAGACTGCTTTTGTCAAGGTAGGAACGTCCTTGTGTTCCCACTCAAAAATGGCCATTGTGGGATCCCTTCCCGCCTAAACATTTCGGGGGAAGAGGACCGTGGCCGCCTATATAAATACCTAGGATTCCCACTGTGAAGGGGATCGACTGATACACTCGGCCACCACACAAGGAGCAAGAACATTTGCCTCCTGACCCTCCTAAGCTCACCTCCTGAGCTTGGGAACCATTGTACTAGATCATATTCCAGCTCGCCCGAGGCCAATCCACCATAGCAGGAAGTAGGGTCTTACACCACACGGTGGCCCGAACCTGGATAAACTCGTGTGCGCTCTATATGTTGTTTGCTTGAATCTCTTTACCGATGAGGGCGAGGCGCTAGGTAGATGCGAGTGAGAGAGATCTTCGTTCACGCCCCTGTGTTCGAACTTCTTGGGTTTTGCGGAGCCCTAAATCCGACATTTGGCGCGCCAGGTAGGGGGCATGTCAAGATCTCGCCTCTCCGACGACTGATACGTCTCAAACATATCTACTTTTCCAAACACTTTTGATATTGTTTTGACCTCATTCTTGCATGATTTGAACTAAACTAACCCAGACTGACGCTGTTTTCAGCAGAGCTGCCTGTATGGTTTTATTGTGTGCAGGAAAACGGATTTTTAGGTATCTCAGAAAAATCCACGAAAAATCACAGAAAATCCACGCACCCGAAGGAACCCGGAGCCAGAAGAGGGGCCAGGGGGCCCAGGCGCCCTGGTGGGGGGGGTCGCCTGGGTGGGCCCCACCTCCCCTGGTGCCCTACTTCGACTCGTATTTTAGCTCGTGATGGAGAAACCCCAGATCAGAAGTTATTTTCGCAGTTTTCGTCGCGGAGCCGCCGCCACCCTCTGTTCTTCTTCGGGAGGGCTAATCTGGAGGCTGAATTGGCCTCCGGAGAGGGGAGATCGTCGCCATCGTCATCACCATCACCACTCCATCATCCCTCCATGACTTCTCCTTCCATGTGTGAGTAATCCCCTGCTGTAGGCAAAGAGGATGGTAGGGATTGGATGAGTTAGATCATGTAATAGTTTGTCAGATCATTGGGGGCATGTTGCCTATCATCTACTATGGTGTTTATCATCTTTGCTTCAACTTGTTATGCTTAATGCTTGTCACTTAGGGCCCGAGTGCCATGATTTCAGATCTGAACCATATGTGTTTGCATGAATATATTTGTGTTCTTGATCCTATCTATGAGTTGTTTGCACCTATTACGGTTCGGAACCGGCGATCCCAAAAGTGACAGCTTGGGACACCAAAGGGGATGGTCCGTAGTTTGAGGATTACATGTATCCATTGAGTTCATTGCTTTGTTCCGGTGCTCTTTGACAGGAGCACCTTAATCTCCATAAGTTCCTTTTGGCCCAGTTCATAGCGGGATGGTAGGACAAAAGATGTTGTGCAAGTTCTTATTGCAAGCACATACAACTACCTACGGGATACATGCCTAATGTTTGATATTTGCCTAGATGATCATTACTTTTCCGTGTGTCGTGCCCCAAGTTAGAATCATGATATATCTCATCCATGCAGCGCCCAACCATCCATCTCCCTAGCCTACAGTGTTTTAAATCCTGCTGGTTACTAGTTACTACTTTTGCTATTTACTCCTGCTATTTACTTTTGCTGTTTACTTTTACTATCACCATCATCACTATCATATCACTGTTACCACTTATCTTTTGTTGCAAGTAAGTATATTTCAGGTGCGGTTGAATTGACAACTCAACTGTCAAAGCTTATAAATACTCTTTGGCTCCCCGTGTGTCGAATCAATAAATTGGGTTATTCTTACCCGCGAAGACTATCTCGATCCCTTACAGTTGAGGGTTATCAAGTACCGTTTTCTGGCGCCGTTGCCGGGGAGCATAGCAATATTTACAGGTCTACTTGAAGTATCCTACCTGCTGCACTTCATCCGCTATGGGTAAGAAAGGAGACCCCAAGGTTCCGATCTTACTATCCACTACAAGAAGAGGTACTGTTCTGAGCACTAGTGCTACACTTGATTCACCTTCTGTTATGAGTAAGTTTGCCTCACCGTCACCACATGATGCTCCTACTGAATCTGTTACTATGTCTGATACTCTTGATGATGCTTCTACTACTGTTGATGATATTAGTTCCCTTGGTTATGCTCTTGAGAAACAGATCGCTGCTGCTGCTAAAAAGTCTGGAATTGAAATTCCTGTTACTCGCTACCCTATTGGTGAAACGTATGATTATCCTGATTTGAGTAAACTCAAGGAGAGACTCCTTGATGATGATTACTATATGTTTGATGAAGATTTATGCAGGGAACTGACAGAGTTTTCTGGCTCTGACCCTGAAGTTATTAAGAAATTGTTTGAGAAACACTCTTTGAAGAACAAAACCGTTCCTGATCCTGAATTTGCTACATCTCCTATATGCATTGATGATCCTGATTATGATTTCTCTGTTGATCTTTCACTTATACCTATGGTTGAAGTTGGCCCCTTTTATGGCAGAGAAAATGATGATGCTATTGCACACCTGACTAAACTCGGTGAGTTGGGTGGCCTGTTTACCACAGATGAGAAGATACGATACTTTTATGTGACCAAGCTTCTTCCTTTCTCCTTGAAGGAAGGTGCTAAAGCATGGTATGACTCACTCCCATGCGGTTCCATTAAGAGTCCTCAAGACTTAGCTCACTCTTTTGTTGATAAGTACTTTCCTGCTCACATGCAACATGCTGCTTTACAAAGAATTTATAACTTTAAATAGTTGCAGGATGAGTCCCTCCCTAAAGCTTGGGCGAGGTACTGCGGTCTGATTCGGGCTAGACCAGGACATGAAGTCCCTAAGAACGAATTAATCGATATATTCTATGCTGGTCTAACTGATGAATCTAGGTCCTATTTGGACAGTTGTGCTGGTTGTGTTTTCAGGAAAAGGACGCCGAAAGATGCAGAAGATTTGATGGGCAGGATTGCCAAAAACCATGAAGATTGGTCCGTACCTGAACCACCTCCACCACCAAAGAAGAGGGGCATGTTTGTTCTAAGCCCCGAAGATATGCGAGAAGCAAAGAAGTCTATTAAAGAGAAAGGTATTAAAGCTGAAGACGTGAAGAATCTACCCCCTATTGAGAAGCTGTGTGAGCCTACCACTCACCCTCCTATGGTAGAGGTACACTCTCTTTTAGATTTCAACGCAAGTGACATCCCTCATGGTAAGCCTCCTGATCAATGTTTAGATGAGTTTGATAATTTTATTATGAAACAAAATCATTTTAATGAGAGGATACAAATTCAGTTGCATGATAATTCCCTTGCTATCAAAAGTTTGCTTGATGTTCTAGGTAGAACGGTTAATGATGTTCAATGTCTTGTGAAGGATTTTCATATGGTTCAAACTCAGCTTGACCAAATTTCTAATGTGCAAAAAGATTTGATTCTCAAATGCAGGAAGAAGAAATTGTTGGCTCTCCAAAGAAGAAGAAGGAACATAAGGAGGCTGACAATTCTAATGATCCTATTGCAGATGAAGAGCCAGCTGTTGATCCCAACACTGTATCTATCTCCGATGCTGAGACTGAAGACGGTGCTGAACCTGCAGGTAAGGATAACGAGAAGAATGATCCGCCTAAAGTTCGAGAAGAAGAAGCACCTGACAAACGTAAGAGGTACACTAAAGAAGATTTCATCGCAAGAAAACATGGGAAGGAAAGAGAACCATGGGTACAGAAACCCATGCCCTTTCCAGGTAAGTCCATCAAATCTATAGAAGAAGAGCATTACAATAAGTTTTGTGAGTGGATTAAACCTCTTTTTCTTCAAATTCCTTTGACTGATGCTATTAAGTTACCTCCTTATTCAAAATATATGAAAGACATTGTTACTAATAAAAGAAAAGTTCCTAATGAAGCAATATCTACTATGCTTGCTAACTACTCTTTCAGAGGCAAGATTCTTGAGAAGCTCGGTGATCCAGGTATACCCACCATTCCTTGCTCCATAAAGAATAATTATGTCAAAACTGCTTTATGTGATCTTGGAGCCGGAGTGAGTGTTATGCCTCTCTCTCTTTACGAGAGGCTTTGTTTAGAGAAACTAATTCCTACAGATATCTCCCTTCAGATGTCTGACAAGTCAACCGCCGTTCCGATAGGTATTTGTGAGGATGTTCCCGTAGAAGTTGCTAATTGTTTGATTCTTACTGATTTTGTTGTGCTTGACATGCGCGAGGATGGGAGCATGTCCATTATTCTTGGTAGACCTTTTCTTAACACCGTAGGTGCTATTATTGATTGCAATAAAGGTAAGGTTACCTTCAATGTGAATGATAAAGAACACACGGTATATTTTCCAAAGAAGACCGACAGGAGGCATGGCCTCAACTCTATAGAAAATATCGAGACCGTGAAGATTGGAGAATGGGACTGTCCACTACATGTGCCTCACAAATACAAAACTATCATGGTGGGGACAATGTCCATCAAAGTAAAGGTTCAGTGATTACTTCGTAAGAGGTGAGACTTTTTGCTCTATATATCGCCTGTTTGTTGGTAAGACTTGATCAACCTTACTAGTAAACATGTTTTATATAGATAAAAAGTTGAGCTTGTTATGTTTTCATTTATTTTAGTTCTTGTTCTACTTGTTGTACCAAGTATTTATGTTTTGAAGCTTCACAATACTACTCACTGCTTCAAGTTTTCAGAGAGTTTCGCAGCTTTTTGAACTTCGAAAAAATTTCAACAGTGAAGTTTTCAGAAAAATTCCAGAAAAATAAAAATAAAAATTTCCACGTCGGGAGTGACCCAGAGGGACCTGGGGCCAGCCAGGGGGACCCACCAGTGGCCCAGGCGGCCAGCTGGCGCGGCCTGCCTCCTGGCCGCGCCCATAGGGCGCCTAGGGCCCACAGGGCCCCCCTCCAGGTATGTCTTCTCCCTCCCTCTCTCTTTTTCTCCAAAAACGTGAGTTCTGCACTTGTTCTTGTGTTCTTGCTGTTCTTGGAGGCGGTTCTTCGATCTCTCTCTACAGCCCACCATTTGAGCTGAGATTTTGAACAAATACTCCCTGGTATGTGACTCCTCCACCCCTCCAATTAGATTTCTGATTGGTGGCTTCATTTGTGAGTATTTAGTAGTTCTTGGTGCTGTATAGATGAGCTTGCATGCATGAGTAGAAGGTTATTTTCCAAGTTTTGATGCAAGTTTATGCCTTGGGCAAGTGAGTTGAGTAGTTTGCCTTAACTCACCTTGTTTTAATCCTTGTTTTTGTAAATTGCCAAAAAATTCAGAAATGAGTTTGTTAGGAAGGGCAAAAGGGTGGCTTGAGAAGAGGAGGCCCCCACACTCCGATCGAGTTACTAGAGCCGCAGCCTTACCCTCGACTGCTAGGGTGAGCTATAATGAAGATCATGTGCCCCTGGAGTTGTTGGAAGACACAAGTCCAGCATGTGCTATGACGTTTCCATGTGATGAATTCCTTGAAGCTGCGGGAATCAAGGATGAGTTTTATAATCTTTGTGCTAATGCAGGTCTGACATGGCTCGTCACGTGCCGTGTTACTCAGTATCAAAAAACTCACCTCCAGTTTCATTAACAGTTTTAGATATAATCCTGATTCAGGTGCTATTGAGTTTAAAATTTACAATGATCTTATCACCATGCCTTTGGGAAAGTTTTGTGAAATAATAGGTGTGCCAAACATTGGGAGGACGGCTAGGATGGCCACTCAGCCCTCCGAGCTGAAAACCGTCATCAACTCTCTCTGCAGCATGGGTACGAGGGATATTCATCGGTCGAAGATCTCCAGCATCTTATTTCCTCACCTCAGGTATTTTGCATATTATGTTGCTAGAGGGGTGTTAGCTCGTGACAACACGAGCAACATTTCTGCTCCGGATATTGCTATCCTGGCAGCAGCCCTCTCAGGGAGGTCTGATTATAATCTCGGTGCCTTAATTGCTCGACGCCTTGCTATGAACGGTAACAAGGGAGACTTATATGGTGGCGTTTATGCCACACTTATCTTAGAACATCTTGGAGGCACCCCACACCCTGATAATAATCCTTTTACTTATTTAAGCTTTGATCTTGCTGCTATGAAAAGGCATAAGTTTGTTACCATGGCTTCTGAGCTGGATAATCTTGTTTATATCTTGCGTTTCGGAACTGCCGCGGAACGCGAGATCCGTCTACCTGCACCTCTTTTGTTTGATTTTTCTCGCAGGAACGGATGGTCCTTTGATGTTGTCCAGTTCGATGAGTTCATGGCCCAGTATCAGTTTCATAACCCCATGGAGGGGGTTGTGCCCGACGAGGAGGAGCACGGTGAGTTACCACCTTTTCAGGAAGAAACCGCCACCGAGTTTGGTGAAGGGTCTTCCTCTGCTTGGCGTACGAACCCTTCCTCGTGGGAGACTCCGAGGAGTTCGGTATACGCGCCGGCATCCTTCTACGACCCTTGGACTCACCACTGTTCCCCCGGAGCAGGAGGCTCCTCGGGGCAGTAGCTGCTACCAACTTAGGCCAAAAGCCTAAGCTTGGGGGAGTACGTGCCCCTCTCGCTTTTCCATTGTATTATCTGTTTTATTCGCTTTGATCTTTTCAAAGTTTTTGCCCGTTCCTCTTTATTTCTCTCTTTGCAAAAACAACAAAAAGATTTTCTCTTTCTTTTGCTTTCGTTCAACCTTTGAAATAATCCAAAAAGATTTCCTTTCTCTCTTTAGTTTGCTTTGTTTTCAGAGTTCAGCTCGAGTCCGTGATGGCATTTAATTATATTTCCTACGTTCGATCGTGCAAGTGACGAGGCAATAATGACGAAGATCGACTGAAGGGAAGCAACAAGGAAGACCGGTATGAACTCTTCTTGTTACTACTTTTGTACATATGCCTGTACTTATGATCTAGAGACCAGCTTGTAGCGACATAGTGCTATGTTTACAATGCTCTTCCAGTAGTTCATGCTTTCCTTGTGGCTAGTCTCGAATAGCTAGAGTATATAATGTGTTATTGAAATGATTTACATGCATTGCACTGTTCATAGTCTGGTATACTAAGGTGGTATTTCCCTTTAGAGAATTTTTGGATCGACTTGGCACATGTTTACACATGTTTAAGACTAAAAAGTCTGCTCTGCCTTGATGATCTTCGAGTTTCAGAATAGTTATATCACTTTCATGCCCGATTCAATGTTGCTTTGTCGCTCTGCATGATTATGACCGTTATTGCTCTCTAGTTGGTCGCTTCCCAGTCTTTTGCTAAACCTCCACTTGTACTAAGCGGACTGACTGCTTGTGCATCCAAAATCCTTAAAACCTGTTATGCCATATGAGTCCACCATACCTTCCTATACATGGTATTTATCTGCCGTTCCTAACGAAGACTTTCGTGTACCATCTCGAAATTAATCAAAAGCATTTCTCTTTTTGTGCCTCTATTTTAGCTCATGAGGAAGTAGTAGTTAATTCATGATCTTTTTAAGTTGGACAAGTTTCACCCCGGGATTGCATGTCTAATGTGCAAACCCATAATACGAGAAGGAACTGGCATAGAGTGCGCCCAGCTCATAAAAGATAATACAACAAACAAACCCTCCTTCACGCTTTGTTCATGAGAAATCAGAAAACTTTGGCAGTGATAAACAAAGGAGATTAAGAGGATGTGATCGTCCTCATGCGGGAGCTGTTCCTCGAAACTTGTCCAGCTCAAGAAGTGATTGAGTTATCTGCTAGCATTCGTTGACGAAATATGCACCTCTCAAAAATGGTTTTACCTCTGTTTTTAAAACCAAGAGCTCTGGTACAGGTTTAGTTTTTGTTTCCGACCACGGGTTTTCAACCTTGCCAACAAAAGCCACGGTTCGAGAGTCTCCACCTTCTTTCTTCAAAGCACCAACTAGGAGAGCATAATTGTCATTCTGAGTGTAATGTGCATTGTCCCAAAGTAATACATTGTCTTCTGCATGCTTGTGATATGATTTATTCTGAAATTCTTAGTTCTAGTCTCCTTTAAAACTCTGGAGGAGTTTCTGCATTTATGTTTTGCTTCACTCATGGAGGCTAGCGAGATACCACCCTAATATGCTCAAGCTATGTGCAATGTAATCTTGTCTTGATTTTCAGTAGTATATTATTTACTTTTAGGTATTTGTGATTGGTCACTTGAAAGAAGGATTGCTCCGTGCATTGTCCTCATAGTACTGTTTCAATACTTGCTAGACTCTTTTCGTAGTACATGCTTATATACATCTAATGAAACAAAAGAGTTTGTCAAAGTTTTCTTTGTCGCGTCTAGTTCGTTGAACTGAATTGCTTGAGGACAAGCAATATGCTAAGCTTGGGGAAGTTGATACGTCTCAAACGTATCTACTTTTCCAAAACACTTTTGATATTGTTTTGACCTCATTCTTGCATGATTTGAACTAAACTAACCCGGACAGACGCTGTTTTCAGCAGAGCTGCCTGTATGGTTTTATTGTGTGCAGGAAAATGGATTTTTAGGTATCTCAGAAAAATCCACGAAAAATCACAGAAAATCCACGCACCCGAAGGAACCCGGAGCCAGAAGAGGGGCCAGAGAGGGGCCAGGGGGCCCAGGCGCCCTGGTGGCGCGGCCCAGCCCCTGGCCGCGCCGGGGGGGTCGCCTGGGTGGGCCCCACCTCCCCTGGTGCCCTACTTCGACTCGTATTTTAGCTCGTGACGGAGAAACCCCAGATCAGAAGTTCTTTTCGCAGTTTTCGTCGCGGAGCCGCCGCCACCCTCTGTTCTTCTTCGGGAGGGCTAATCTGGAGGCTGAATTGGCCTCCGGAGAGGAGAGATCATCGCCATCGTCATCACCATCACCACTCCATCATCCCTCCATGACTTCTTCTTCCATGTGTGAGTAATCCCCTGCTGTAGGCGAAGGGGGTGGTAGGGATTGGATGAGTTAGATCATGTAATAGTTTGTCAGATCGTTGGGGGCATGTTGCCTATCATCTACTATGATGTTTATCATCTTTGCTTCAACTTGTTATGCTTAATGCTTGTCACTTAGGGCCCGAGTGCCATGATTTCAGATCTGAACCATATGTGTTTGCATGAATATATTTGTGTTCTTGATCCTATCTATGAGTTGTTTGCACCTATTACGGTTCGGAACCGGCGATCCCAAAAGTGACAGCTTGGGACACCAAAGGGGATGGTCCGTAGTTTGAGGATTACATGTATCCATTGAGTTCATTGCTTTGTTCCGGTGCTCTTTGACAGGAGCACCTTAATCTCCATAAGTTCCTTTTGGCCCCGTTCGTAGCGGGATGGTAGGACAAAAGATGTTGTGCAAGTTCTTATTGCAAGCACGTACAACTACCTACGGGATACATGCCTAATGTTTGATATTTGCCTAGATGATCATTACTTTTCCGTGTGCCGTGCCCCAAGTTAGAATCATGATATATCTCATCCATGCAGCGCCCAACCATCCATCTCCCTAGCCTACAGTGTTTTAAATCCTGCTGGTTACTAGTTACTACTTTTGCTATTTACTCCTGCTATTTACTTTTGCTGTTTACTTTTACTATCACCATCATCACTATCATATCACTGTTACCACTTATCTTTTGTTGCAAGTAATTATATTTCAGGTGCGATTGAATTGACAACTCAACTGTCAAAGCTTATAAATACTCTTTGGATCCCCGTGTGTCGAATCAATAAATTGGGTTATTCTTACCCGCGAAGACTATCTCGATCCCTTACGGTTGAGGGTTATCAACGACCTCGTCCCGCTCTCGTCCATCGACCTCGCGTCGCCCAGCTTCAACAAACCGCAACCACAATGGCAGAGGTGCATCAGACGCGTGCGGAAGCCCGCGGCATTCGTGCCGCTCAGGCATCGCCCTTCGGCCGCGGGACTCGCCGCCACCCATCCTTGATCAGGGCCGACGGCACGATGAGCATCATCGACCCGCCGCCGGGGGACTGGCAGCACCCACCGCCCACTCGACGCCAAGGCCGCGCGGCGGCGGGGGCCGCCGAGCACGCGGCAGCAAGCTCAGGGGACCGGCGCGAAATGGCGAACATGAGGGCCGCACTGCTGGTGGCAAGGGAACTGCTAAGGTGCCGGTTGCTCGATAGTGGCCACGACGCGCTGCTCCTCAGGGTGGCCGAGCTCCTCGATGCCGCCATCACCGGAGCCGAGCCATTCTGCTTCCACACGACGACGTCGGGGACCGGTTGCTGCCTCGGCCGCACCCAGTCGCCCGTATGGTCAAGACCCGCGGCGACCTACGAGGGGGACATGGGGTATGATCCGCTGAACCCTGCGTATGACGCCGCCCCTCTGCCTCGAAGCACTTTGTACTCAGGTACCGCTCCCGTCGAGGAGCCATCAGGAGGCGACCCTAGGACTACGCCAAACGCCGGGTGCGATCAGGCACCGGCGCCCGGGGGCTCAGGAGCAGAAGGTCGGGAGGCAGACCCCCCGCTCTTGGCCCTCAACCTTTATTCATCATCGCCGATGGCCATGGAGCGCGAATGAAACACGCTGGTGCCTACGGAGGCCGGCACTCGCGGCACTAGCCGTAGGTCTCGGGCCAACGGCAGCACTACCACGGTGTCTCTGGCCCCGAGCCTCGGCAGGCCGGGGAAGTACTCTGGCTGCCCTGGATTTCACTAGGGGCTCGCCGCCGGTGGGTATGATGCGTGCGGGGAGCGGCCTTCTCCCCCTCCGTTCAGCCGCAAGATGCCGCGCCTCTCGGCGTACCATCCCCCAGGCTGTGGAGGGTGCGTCTGGAGGCGGTACGGCAGCCCGTCCTACACGCACTAGGAGGGCCCAAGATCACAGCTCCATCCCCCTGCTCACGAAATCCCGTACCCGCTGGGCCCGACCCTGATCAGGAAGGGCTCAGGGGCTATTAGGGGCGTGGGTAGGGGGGGTCCCCCTCGCACTTCAGGACGCCGCGTCTCTGGACGACGTTAGCCCCCAGGGGCGAAGTGCGCTCGGAGATCGCGTGAGCGGTGCGCCTGGTGCACGGCAGGGGGGCTATGGCCAAGGTCCCATCCCCCCATCATGCGCAGTGTCCCACCTCATGAATGCCGCCTTCGGGTGAGTTCATGAGGGAGCGGACTAGTGCGGGGCGGGGCCCTCAAAGCGAAGGGGCGGGCACGTCAAAAGATCTCCGCTCGTGACACTCTCACGTAATAATGAGTGGGGTTGTACACGCCCCAGAGTCTCCGGAGCATCGCCCTAGGACCTCGGGGGCTCCCTCACATGCCGAGTGGATGCACCATGCTCCGCGCTGGCCGTCGGCACTGCCCTCCAATGGCTATGCCCACACCCGCCGGTGGTAGCCCTATGCTCCGCGCTGGGGAGAAGACCGAAGACCTGCTCAGGGGCCGGACGTGGCCCCTCCTTTTTTTCATTCGCATTCACCCCCTTTGTATCTGCTTTTTCAAGCCGATCCCGCAACCGCGCGACTCGTTTCTTGAATACAGGGGAGAATTTTTGTCTGTGTTTTGCGATTTCCGCCGTGTTTCCTTCGCCAGTCCATTTTTCGTCTTGCTCGGCCGAGCTGGGCTACGTCCGCGACCCCGCCTTGTTGCTCCTCGCGAGCAGGGGCCGGGGCGTGGGCGCACGTTCTGTCTGATCCACGACCGGATCGCCAACCACTCTTGCGCTCACGGCAGGTACTCGCGAGGCGCACCCGGACGAGCTCGGCAGACGCTCCTTCTTGACACGCAACAAGGGCTTCAGGCCACAGCCTGAGGGACAAGCAAGGGAGTGCCTAAACACCTATCCTTATGGTGTTCGATTACATCATCAAGAGTTTACGCCTTGTGACACCCATCTCACCCGGCTCTGGACCCACAACCAAAAACAAATTTAGAGCAGGAACAGGACTAAGCATCGACGTCTTCGCTGGAACTGCCGGTGTTGCTCCCCTCAAGCACCGGCGCGTCATCGATGGCTGGGACAAGCTCCGTCACCAACGCGTCCACGTGGTCGCTCACCCAATTCTCCGAGGGGCCGGCGACCGCCTCGGGCGCAGGCTCCAGCAGGGCCTCAAAGTCCGTATGAGGGTCAAGACGGTGCAAGTTGCCGAAGATGCGAGAGATCGTGCTCCTCAGGACATCGCGGCTTTGCTCCTCGATGAGCTGTCGAGCCTTCCTGACCCCGCCTTCAAGACACTCCACCACCCTGGTAAAGAACCCGAGATACCCGGCGTCATCATTAACCAGAGGGCCGACGACCCCCGAGCCAAGAAGTTCTCCTAGGGCCCGGCCAGCCCGGTGCCGCAGAGCCTCAAACATCTCCGAGCGGGTGTGATGCATCCCACGGACTCGTGCGGCCTCCTCGGAAGTTCGAGCCGCGAGGGCGGAAATGTCCTCCACTTGCTTGTGAAAGCAGGACAATTCCGCCCTAGCAGTGGCGCGAGCCTCCTCAGACGCCCGCTCGCGGTGTTCCGCCTCGGCACAGGCCTTCTTCGACGCCCGTTCGTGACGCTCGGCTACAACGCGAGCCTTCTCTGACACCTGCAGACGACGCTCGACATCCGCCAGTTTGCTCTTAAGAGCCGTGATCTCCTTCTGAAGCTCCTTGCGCTTGTCAGCGAAGCGAGCCTCATGAAGCCCCAGCTTCTCGTGGTAATCCTTCCGGAGACGCTCCGCCTCCTTGGCAGCCTTCTTCGTGACGACCTCGCAATCATCAAGGTTGCCCTCAGCTTTGGCTATCTGGCGCTCCATCGTCTCCAGGCGTTCGCGCTCCATGTTCAGCTCCACCGCCTCAAGTGCCAGTGCCTCCTCCCACGCCGAGAGGCCCGCCGGGCTATCGTCATCAAGCACATGTGCGGCAAGGGCAGCCCTTCGCGCCCGAACCTGGCGCTTAAGCATGGCATTCAAGGCTTCAAGCTCACGCCCACACTCCTCGGCGGCCGCGCAGTGGCGCTCGGCGTCTCGGGCCTCCTCCAGGGTAGGGTCGCAAGCCTCCTGAGTCGCGGCAGCCGATGCTTCCGCCTTCCTTAGGGCGGTTTCGTGCTGCAGCTGGCTCAGGTTGACGGCGGTCCTCAGCCGGCGCCAACCCTTCGCCAGAAGCAGACCCTCGGCCTCAACACGCCCATCCACTTCAGCAACCTCGACTTCGAGACGCTTTAGGGCGTCCGACGCCTCCCGCACAAGGTCATGACGGACCGCACTCCTGCGCAGTGCAAGTTCCGGAAGGCGACCGGGCTCGTCCCCAACATCCGCGCCGCCCAAAGTGGGCTTCCCCTCTCCGTCGCGTTCAGTGTGCGCCTCGGGGCTAGCCCCGGGGGCGCACGGTGCTTCCGGTGTGAGGAGCTGGCGTGGTCCTGACGGGCGGACGGCCGCTCGGGCAGCCTCAAGAGTTTGCTGACCCACATTGAAGGCAAGACCTGGAGCATGGGGCGGGCTCCCGACGTACCAAGAGCTGCCTCACCCCAGAAGCGCTTGGGGGTTGGGAGCACGACATGTGCAATAAGACCCAGGCGCGACTTCAAGAGCACGCGCGAGGCCTCCCGAAGGCCCGGCATGGTCCAGAGGAGGGATGCAGGCGGAGGCTCCTGCAGGCCCCATCGAGCGGCTCGAGGACGAATCGGAAGAGACCCTGCGGAGCAAGGGATCAGTAGAACCGTATTAGGAAAGACAGGAAGAGCCAAAGAACACGCACCTGCTTGGTACAACCAACTTCATCCTCTTCAGGGCCCTCGGGGCAGGGCCGTAGATGCCCCTCAATCTCCGCCTCTTGCCTAGTGCCGCAAAGGACGGCTGGAGGCCGCTTGAGGCAGATGCTTCTAGACCTGGGGCAAGGTCGCGGCAGGCGCTCGCGGCCGGCGCCCCGCCCCCTGATGGGGTGCTCCCCGGACTTGCCTCGACTGGAGGCCGCTGCGCTTCCCCTTCAGTCGCTTCAGGAGACAGCGACACCTCGTCACCTTCCGCCACCTCCGTCAACCCTGACGCCTATGCTTCTTCCACTTGCTCCAAGGACGGAGTCGACCCCAGGCCAGGGGCTCCACCAGGTGCGTTCGCCACAGAAGGGAAGGACGGGCTCGCAAGCCCTGATACCACCACCAAGGGATCGTCATGAGGATCAGGGGTGCCCCCCGACAATAGTCCTCACGCATCGAAGCGGGGCATCCTTTCAGCAAGAGCCCTTCCGGCTACAGGAGCCAAGTTGTGACGCCCCCGATTTGTCCGTACACTAATCATGCACGCAAATGTGTATGATCAAGATCAGGGACTCACTGGAAGATATCACAACACAACTCTAGACACAAATTAAAATAATACAAGCTTTATATTACAAGCCAGGGGCCTCGAGGGCTCGAATACATAAGCTCGAAAACACAAGAGTCAGCGGAAGCAATAATATCTGAGTACAGACATAAGTTAAACAAGTTTGCCTTAAGAAGGCTAGCACAAATATAGCAACGATCGAAAAGGCAAGGCCTCCTGCCTGGGACCTCCTAACTACTCCTCGAAGCCAATCTTCACGTAGAAACATCCTCGGGATCTTCTGGGTCCGAGACTCCACCATCTGGTTGCGTCATCCGAGAAGAAGGAACAAAAGGGGAAAAGGGGGAGAAAAGCAACCGTGAGTACTCATCCAAAGTACTCGCAAGCAAGGATCTACACTACATATACAAAGGTATATGTGTAAAGGGGTAATATTTGTGGACTGAACTGTAGAATCCCAGAATAAGAGGGGGATAGCTAATCATATCGAAGACTACGCTTCAAGCAGCCTCCACCTTGTAGCAGTAGAAGAGAGTAGATGGAAAAGTAACAAGTATCAAAGCTTCTGGCAGCCTCCGTCTTGAGTAGCTGAAGAGTTCACCAAGTAACATCGTATAGCATAAGCCTACCCGGCGATCCTCCCGCACATTACCCTGTGAGAGAGCAACCACCGAGTTATATCTGGCACTTGTAAGGGTGTGTTTTATTAAGTATCCGGTTCTAGTTGTCATGAGGTCAGAGTACAACTCTGGGTCGTCCTTTTACTGAGGGACACGACAATTCGAATAGATTAACTTACCTGCAGGGGTGGACCACATAACCCAGCACGCTCGATCCCATTTGGCCGGACACACTTTCCAGGGTCATGCCCGGCCTCGGAAGATCAACACGTCGCAGCCCTACCTAAGCACAACAGAGAGGTCAGCACGCCGGTCTAAACCCTAAGCGCACGGGGGTCTGGGCCCATCGCCCAATGCACACCTGCACGTTGCGAGGGCGGCCGGTGAGCAGACCTAGCAACTTCCATACTAAGGAAGTTACGTTACGCTGTCCAACCCGGCGCGCACCGCTCAGTCGCTGACGTCAAGAAGGCTTCGGCTGATACCACGACGTCGAGTGCCCATAACTATTCCCACGTAGCTGGTTAGTGCGTATAGGCCAATGGCCAGACTCAGATCAAATACCAAGATCTCGTAAATGTGTTATTATGAAATAACCACGGACAATGACCAAGGCCAGGCCCACCTGTCTCCTAGGTGGTCGCAACCTGCCATGCCGCTCCACCACAAAGTAACCATCAGGGGGCTGCCGGGAACCCAGGCCCACCACTACCTGTGTGGAACCACCTGCCCCTTCAGCCCCCATCTCCGAATCATCATCATGTGTATGTAAAGTATGTATATTGTATATACCCATGATCACCACCCGAGTGATCATGGCCCGATGGCATAGCATGGCAGACGGACAAGAATGCAGGGCCACTGATGGAATACTAGCATCCTATACTAAGCATTAGGATGGCAGGTACAGGTATCAACAGTTGTAGCAACTATGACAGGCTATGCAACAGAATAGGAGTAACCGAACAGTAACATGCTACACTACTCTAATGCAAGCAGTAGAGAGAAGAATAGGCGATATCTGGTGATCAAAGAGGGGGCTTGCCTGGTTGCTCTGGCAAGGAGGGGTCGTCATCACCGTAGTCGAACTGGGGGTCGCCGTCAGTCTCGGGGTCTACCGGAGAGAAGAGGGGGAAGAAACAGTAAATATAAAGCAAACAGTTGCAACAGAGAAGCATGACAAGTGAACACGCAGTGCTAGGGTGCTCTAATGCGGTGCTACACGGTATTGGCAAAGGGGGATAACATCCAGGAAAGTATCCCCGGTGTTCCTTGTTTTCGGACAGATGAATCGGAGGGGGAAAGTTGCAGGTTCAGTATGATAGAGATGTGTGGTGGACGAACGGACCACATATTCGGATTCATCCCGTCGTTCTGAGCAACTTTCATATACAAAACCTTTTCATCCGAGTTATGGTTTATTTTATATGATTTTTCAAAGTATTATTAATATTCTGTGATTATTATTAATTCGAAAATAAAGATTAAATGCTAGGTGCACCCAGCTCTGTGTACACAACAGTGTACACAGAGGATGACATGTGGGTCCAGGGGGTCCTAGTTGACCAGTCAACGTTTGACTGGTCTGGGGCCCCCTGTCATGCACACATTAGGTAATTAGATGATTAATTAGTCTAACTAATTAATTAGTTTAGTTAAACCAATTTAATTAACGTAATTAATTAATTGTATATTTTTTAATTCTATATTTTTTCCTCTTTTTTTGACAGGGCAGTGGGGCCCCTGGCAGTGGCACAGGGCCAGCCGGGGCGGGTTAAAGGGCGCGAGCGCCCGTGCTCGAAGACGGCGGCCGGGGCATAGCCCGCCCGATCGCGGGGCGAAGCCGGCGGGCGCAACGGGGCACCAGCGCGGCTGGAGCCGGAGGCGCGGCCAGGAGTGGCGGCGGACTGGAGTGGGCGTGGCGATGGGGGTGTAGCGAGGCGCGCGGCCGAAGGCGGCCCGACCAGGTAGAGGGGCGCCGGGCGCCAGAGATGGCACTGGCAGGGCGGGGCGCTGGCCCCGGCCACGACGAACGGTGCGAGGAGCGGCGGCGCAGTGCGGTGCCGGCGGCGGCTGGCGCAGGGGCCGGCGGCGGTGGACGGAGGCGAGGCGGGGTGCAGGTAGAGTGGGAGGCAACGGCAGAGCAGCGGCCGCAGTTAGCGCAGCCGGCGGCTAGCACCAAGCAATACGCGACGCGGCTAGGAGCGGCAAACAGGAGCAGCACAGCCGGGGCGCGGAGTAGCTGTAGGGGCGGGGCAAGGAGCGCACAGGGTGCGGGCGGACGCGGACAAGGCGCGCAGGAGCTCGGCGGTGGCCGAGACGAGTTCCGGCCATGGTGGCCACGGGCGGGCACAGGTCTACGGTGTCGAATCATGACAGGGAAGAAGGGGAGCTAGGAGAAGAGCTCACAACGATCGCGAAGAGGAGGTCAGCTTGCTCGGGGAGGCTCTGGTGGTCGCGAATCGAAGGCGACAGTGGTCGGCTCCAGAGGTTAAAGACGATGATGTAGGCGGCGTTCCGGTGCTTCCAACCTAGCGTGCATCGATGGAGGGGAAGAGGGCGTCGATGCGCAGCTCCGGTGCACGTTTGGTGAGGTGCGGTGAGGAAGATGGCCGCGAGCTCCACAGGACAGCGGCCATGGCGGCACTCGGACGAGGTGGGGAAGGGCGAAGCAGAGTGAAGGGATGAAGTGGCGAGGCTCTAGGGTTTCGGGGGCGCCTGGGCTCTTGTAGGGCGCCGCGGAGGAGCTGGATGGCCGCCACGCAACGGATCGGCGGCGTGGACGGGCGCCCGGAGTCCACCTCGCCTCTGCAACGGATCTTTTCTTTTCTGTTTTCATTTTCTAGTCTATGTTTTGCACTTATTCCAATTAGCAAACGAGTTTTGTAACTTTGTGGAGATGGACACCTAATTAGTATTGCAATATTAGTTGCAGCCACAAAAAGGTTGGCATTCCGAATACTAGTTTATATTTTTATAATTTATAAAAGGCATTTAATTTATTATCTAGGCCATTGCTTTAACCCTTTTTTAACACTTAAACTTTTTGTTAAATTTTGGTTTCTCCACCATTATTATCCATGATTTATCTAACTCATTTAGAACATTTTATTTCTGAAGTTTGAAAACTTTAATTGTTTGCTTCATTTTGAATTTGAGTTCGAACCGGTTTCGAACTAACACGAGATTATCAACAGTAATTGCGGTGACGTGTCGTCATTAGTAGAGGGTTACTGTAGCTTAACCATCCGGGCGTCACAGTTCTCCTCCACTACAAGAAATCTCGTCCCGAGATTTAAGCGGTGGACTAAGGGGAGAAAAGTGCTGGTAGCGAAAACCTAACGAGTCTTCTCGGACTTGGCTGCCCTTTCAAAGAGTTTGATCCCTTTCGTTGATGTCTTCATTTCTCTGATTCAAGTCATCGTGATCAAGTCGTCATCCTTTCTTCGGGATCTCCATCGTCCTACGAATGCGACCAGGGGGGAAAACTCCAGAAGAAAGCATCTCGACAAAGTTGGGCATCTGACAGTGAACTCAATGAGAAATACACGAGGTAACCCTCGTGTTGTATTACAGTGAATTCGTTGAGTGCAATATACGATGGTACCAAATATTTTAATGTGTAGGCAATCATTCGATGCCTAGACAAAAGCTGGAATGGGGGCTTGAATAATGAGAATAACATGGTGTTTGATTCCAGGATGAATAATGGTATAGAATTTAGCTCGTGAATCACCTACAAAGCCAGGTGCAAAGGATACATTAGAATTCGGGTTGTAAAGAAGAGTCAGGTTTCGATCCAGTGGACATGTGGGTTATGGGTGTGACGCCCGAAGACCGACGTCCCAGAAGATTCCAGAAGATTCCAGATGTTCCGGGTTCTCCCGTGTGTTTCTTTTGTACTGTGTTATTTATTTTTGCATTGCATCATGTCATCATGCCAGCATGTCATTAATCTTTTGCAGCTCAACTTAAATAAATTGTGTGGGCCTTCGGTCCATTTAAATCGAGGGAAGAGTGTCTTCTCTTTATAACATATGTCCTCTCAATATTTACGGAGCTATATTATAAAATACTCCATTCTTTGGAATTAAACCACACACACTTGCATATCTTCCCTATTTTGTTGGAACCATTTTTGTTGGGTTGGTAATATTCCATAAAGCCGTAAAAAATGTTCCATCATTTATTTTCTGTTCATGGCCTCCTTTCTTATTTTTGGACTCTCTCTATTTATTTTTTCTGCTAAGAAATATATGGAGAGGACGCCCAGCCGTCGGCCTCCTTTTTGGTCCAGGCCCAGCCGGCCACTTCCCTCCCAGGCCGGCCCGAGGCCCAATCCCCACCTAACCTAGCCGACCGACCCATCCCTCGCTCTCTCCCGCAAGCCGCCGCCAGAGGCCGATCCCCTCGTCCCTCTTCCCGATCCCCATCTCCCGCAACCCTCGTTTCCTCGATCTCCCTCTCCCCTCGAGGGCAGGCGCCCCCATCGATCTTCATCGCGCCTGACGCCCAGCGCCCTGCGTCGCCGCTCTCCATCTCCCCCGACCCCAGCTCCCTCCTACCAGCAGCGCCGTCCCTCCCCGAGCCCCAGCGCTCGCTACCTCGCCTCGCCTTCTCCTGGGGCCGCTCGCCTCCTCCTTCAACAGCGCGTCCATCGCCGAGGCCGCAGTCCGGCCTCCCCGTCCCCTACCGCGCCGCTCCTCCCGCAGGCCGGCCAGGATCCATCGATCTCCTGCGCGCCCCGGCCTCCCTCTCCCTCGCATGGACGCGCCTCCCCATCGATCTCCTGCGCGCCCAGGCCCTGCCTCGTCATCCTTGCCTCGCCTCCAGCCAGGGCCGGCCAGGAGCCGCGGCCAGCTCCGCCGCTGAAGCTCTCTGCGCGCCTGGCGCCCCGCAAGCTGGCCCGGACAGCGCCGGCGTTGCCCTCGAGTAGCCTCCAGCACCTCATCGCCATGCCGCTTCCATGGCCTCGTCGCCCCCTTGCTGCTGCCGTGTCCTGTGTATCTTTTGTGTTGCCCTGTGCTGCTGTTTTGATAGAGGACCCGTGTACGACTACGTGAGACCGAGACCGGCACGATGCGTCAAGTACCCCTACGGCAAGTACCACGTCGAATGTTTTGAAGCGCCAAGTACCGCGACGCCCGTAGCACTCGAAACCGTCAAGTCCATCTTCGAAACGAGAACAACTACTTCCCACTACGTGCATGTACGTCTACCGTCGCGACGAATACTTCCACTACTTCCTCTTCGGAAACGTGAACGACTACGAACGGAACGCCTACTTCCCTCTACGAAACGTGTACCACGACCTCGTGAACAACTACTTCCTCTACGACCCATGTACAACTACTTCCACTACGTCCCTCGACGACTCGAACCCCTCCGAAAACGAACGTTCGAAGGTATACCCCGAGTCGAATCCCGATGTGGTGAACGATGAATGTGTGTTGTATGAGATGCTCCACTTGTGTGCACTTGTCCGTTTCGCCTTTTGTCTTTGCTCCTCGGTTGCCTCGTCGCCAACCTGTGGGAACCCGGTGACGGGATCACCCCACCTTTCATCTTGTTCCGCTCACTCACGCTCTCCATCATCTTTTGCACCGGTCTCTCAACGAGTTACCGGAACCGATATGTTGCGTGGCATCATTTTTGGTTCGTTGCCGTGGCACCCTTTCTTTCCACCACGGTGACAAATGCTTCATATCTCTTCATGTTAACCTTTAATTAATAAAATTGCATAAACTTGATCATGTCATCCGCATCATGTTAACAACATTATATGTGTGAAGTGTTGTTGCTTAAAATTGCTAAACATGCTCATGGGGATTTTCCGAAATTTGTTGTTGTTCTGGCCTCATTTAAAATGTCTAATAGGTAGTTTGTTTTGCTTCACCTCTTGTCATGTTAACAAACATTTAATCTTGTCTTGTAAATAAACGAGAGTCAACTAAATAAATAACATGTGGTGTTTCGTCAATATGCAACTCGTTGCATATTGAGCTCCACTTAACTTGTAGTACTTGTTTGTGCACTTTGCCATGCCATGCATAATTAAACCGGACAGGCATCATACTTGGATGTGCATCGTATGCCATGTTTATGCTTGTGTGTTTACCATGTTGTTTGTTTCTTTCCGGTTGCTTCCCTTGTTAGCTTCGGTTTCGTTCCGGAGTTGTGAGGATTCGCTCGACTATGTTGCTCCGTCTACTTCATGGACTTGTTCTTCTTCCTTGTGGAATCCCAGGAAGATGATCATACCCTTGGATACCTTTACTACCATTGCCATGCTTAGTTGTCTCTATGCTATCATTACATGTCGCGCTACCCATCTTTTATGTCAGCCTCTCCTTGTTGCCATGAAACCTCTAACTTTTGAAACCTTCTTAGCAAAACCATTGTTTGGCTATGTTACCCGCTTGTTCAGCCCCTCTTATAGCGTTGTTAGTTGCAGGTGAAGATGAAGATCGTTCCAGGAGGGAACTTGTTGTTGGAATATCACAATATCTATTATTATTATAAACACACCTATATACTGGGCATGGGTGGAAGGCTTGGCCTTTTGCTCGGTGTTTTGTTCCACTCATGCCACCTTAGGCGCCGATAAACCGGCATTATGTTCCTTGATTTTGCGTTCCTTACACGATGGGTGGATGGGGACCCCTTGACAGTTCGACTTTGAATAAAACTCCTCCAGCAAGGCCCAACATTGGTTTTAATTTGCTCATAATAACAACTTAATTAATTAATTAATTGCATAGGGGGTCATGTCCCAGGGTTCTTAATTCTACATAACAGGGGGGGCCAGTGCTGATGGTGTTGGTCCCAAACGGGGAGACTACGGGGCCACCACGGGGAAACTCGAGGATTGGCTCCCGTAGGCTCACCTATCCGGACGTGGCCTGAGACAAGATACGCGCGGCTACTATCAAGGTGTCGGCACGCCGGGAGGTCTTGCTGGACTTGTTTTACCATTGTCGAAATGTCTTGTGCACCGGGATGCCGAGCCTGATCGGATTTCCCTAAGATAAGGGGTGATGATATTATATTTATCACTTCAGCTAATCGTGAGAGCTTGTGATGGGCTAAGTTGGGACACCCCTGCAGGGTTATGATCTTTCGAAAGCCGTGCCCGCGGTTATGTGGCAGATTGGAATTTGTTAATGTCCGGTTGTAGAAAACTTGACAAAGGATCCGAAGTAAAACACACAACCGTGTGAGTAACCATGACTGTCTCTTTTCACTTTGAGAAGAGAACACGGTGGGGTTATGTTTGACTCGTATGTAGTTCAGGATCTTTAGCGATCACTTCTTTTGCGACCGTTTGCGTAGATGCTCATCTAATTCTTGTACTCGTAAGTTAGCCACCATATTATGCTTAGCCGCTGCTGCAACCTCACCACTTTACCTCTTCCTACCCATAAAGCTTTGCTAGTCTTGATACCCATGGTTATGGGATTGCTAAGTCCTCGTGGCTCACAGATACTACAACACCAGATGCAGGTTCAGCCGAGACTGATGCAGGAGCGGGTTCAAGTACTTCACTGGGAGCTCGATGAAGAGAGTAGCTGTATGCTTGTGACGTTTTCGACGATCAGTAGTGGTTTCTGCTAGGATTCGATCTAGACCTGTGGTTTAACGTTATGTTTGGTATCTTGTCTTTTGGATCTTACCCTTAGATGGGTTGTGATGTTTTGCTTATGTAATGTATTGTGTGAAGTGGCGAGTGTAAGCCAACTATCTCCTTTTGCATTTTAATCCCTCCTTTACATGAGTCGTGCAAAGATACCAAACTTGAGATCATTCCAGAATGGGCTTATACCTTTAAGTCGTGCCTCGACACGTAGGAGGTATAGTCCCATCCTGGGCATTACAATGGGCCCACCATGTGGGTTGAAAATAGGAAGGGTGGTGACATCTTGCACAGCCGCGACAGGGAGGCATGTCAGTGGATAGCTTGTCAGCTATGTCGGCAACAATGTCAGTATCAAGGACGGGGAACAAAGAGATCCTTTTTTCGCTCGTTGAAACGAGGCGGACCAATAGGCAAAGTTCTCGCCCATCGGTGGTTACCGGAATGTTATGAACAATAGTAACAGGTTCTTACTGACAGAGTTGTACACCAAGTTATTTACATAAGCAGAAAATTATTACTGCTTAGATTATATGTAGATCAAAGAAAGGTTAAACAAACAAATGGAAAGGAAAATTGTGATTACACACAATTATTAGGAGTATATCCTTCCCAACGATAAGCAGGGCATGGCATACAGGGTAGGAGAGCAAGTACCCAACCATTCAGATAAAAGGGCAAGGATTAATCAAGATGTTACCCATACAACGGTGTTTGGATAACTGACCAAGAAACATTTAGCATCGCGCCTCCAATGTACTTGTTGATGAGCTGGGTATCATAGTCATGCTTCGAGGTAGCAATGATATGGTTTTTCAATCAAGGGTCAAACTTTGGATACACAAATGATCCATCAGGAGCAACTTATAAGATAAGACTTACAATGTCCTCCTGGAAGAATGGTTATCCTTGCAAAAGAGATTATAATGATAGGTCCTTCAGCCAGGGGTGCTAGACATGACATCATATTACCGAGTCATCAAAGAACCAATATTATAACTCCTGGAAAGTTGTCCCAACCATCATATCTGACCGAGATTCAGATCCGATTGGTGTCACGATACCTGAGACTCAGGATGTTCGAGAAGAAAAGGTGCAACACAAATCGATGAAATGGCATTGCAAGATTCTCGGGAATGAACTATGGGAGCGGGTTCCCGAAACAATAGTTCGTCATTAAACCAAGGAGAGGATGAGGAGGTGGCTGATGGGCTCAGCGACAATTCATCGAAAATTCCAAACGGATGGATTTCCACAATAATGTGAACAAGAGGATGACACTTATCAATTCAAATGATATAATGTTGTATGCTCGAGGAAAAACATACACCATTAATAATTAGTTGAACAGTGTGCCCGAATATGATCTTAGGCAGAAAGATCAATGTCAGAGTGACGATTCAATAACCAACAACCTAAGAACGAACTGTCGATCGTTAACTTCAAAGCAATAGGGTTGCTAGGAGTACAGAACTCAAGCAGCATCGCTAGCATATTGGTATCCCGGCTAAAAACAACACGGGGACCAAGGAAGATTGGTGATGGTGAGTAGTATCATCATACCGAGAATTTCTAAGAGGTGCAGCAATCCCCACAACATTCTCGACATAAAAGACAGTAATACTTCAAGGCAGAACACAACACTAGCGGAGAGCAAGTTGTATTCATAATGTGGACAAGTTCACGATGAAAGGATGTCAAGGGTGTTGTCGATGATAATAAAAATCATCGAGGGCAAGGATGGTATTTCTCATCATGAACGCAATTGACATCTTGGAAGAAGTCAAAATGTTGAAGGTGATCCGACACATTTGCCGGGAGGTTTCAAGAGGATGCAATCAAACAACAACGGCAACAAGCAAGAGAATGACGAAGTGGCAAGTTACATGATCAATATATAAGATGCAAGCTCGGAACCAAAGTTGCCTTTCAAGACAAGCAACATGATGCTGAAATCTCAACGTAAGTCGTGCTCACACACTGAAGAATTTGTGCACCAGAGAAGGACAAGGTAGCACAGTCAAAGATAGCAAGACCAGGATGCAGCCGATAGTCTAGGAATGACAGATTGAGTTCAGAATTTCCCAGTAAAAATACTAGGGGTATTTCATTTGTAGTGCGGATTAATTTCACTAGTCGGTGTCCTCGGTTGACAAGAACCCAGAACTCGTAGATTGATTACGATAAGGAAAGACATTACTTCAACAAAGTTAGTAAGATGTGTTGCAATGGCACGACATCTTCGAGATAACAGGGGGTAATACTCGAAGGTAGAACATGATAGAAGTAGAACCGGGTCATTGACCTATGACAGTAGATACTTCAACCTTGCCAAAATAGAGGAGGCACGGAAATGAATTCCCATCAGATATCAGATCAGGACAGCATGGTCGGAACCATAACTGTAAGGAATCTCTAGAATACCGAAAGAATCATACAGTTGGATAATCATTTTGCAAGAAGCTTCCGAGACGGTCTACATCATTTTCATGGGCATGAACACAAAGTTCAAGGTCGACTCCCACTTCTTTAATGCATATCATTTCATTTACCTTTCGCTCTGATAAAACTGTTGTGTTGGAATTTTATCTGGCAGAACACCGGAAGAGTATGACTTGTGAAAACTTTCGGGTTCTCACGAATTAGGGGAAGGCATAGGTTCAACCCATCGGGCATCTTAGTAACATATACCACAAGTTTCAAAAGTAAATACTCAAACTCGTAAGCAGAGCATGGTTGGCCAAGCAGAGGATAATTTACCAAAGGCATTATGTATCAGGGGAAGAACTCACAAGGTGATTGAATATGAAGGACACTGTCGGCTAACAATCCAACAATGGATCGGGTGACCCACAACGAAGCTGGTGTGAGTATCAGTACTCACTCAGAGGGAGAAAGAATGCAGAGGCATCAGTATCAAGAATCACTTGATTAGTCTGATGCTTAAATAGAAAGAAATTATGGTTTCCAAAACAAAGGATCAGAAGCAGACGCTCTGATCAAGGATGGATAAGTTGAAAGCACTTAGTTGGACAATCAATACAGGTTTGAATTGTCGAGAACCAACTCATGTCCAGAATGACGTCTGAGCCGGAAAGATAATTTTAAAAAGGATAACCTGATGACTGTGTGCATACGCACACATTGAATCAATAGGCTCAAAAATGGCTAAGACAATGGATGCTAACGAAGACTACTAGTCATATGGAATTAACCATAATGCAAGCAGGCAAGAATTTCAAGAGTATCAGGCTACAGAGGGTTTTCGAAAGATCGAAAAGTATTCCGAAGAATTTTGTGAGACACATGAACAATTGAGAAAAACAGATCCTCGATAAATGTGAGGAAATAAACGTAAGGGTTTTCATGCGAAATAAAACTGCAAGACAGTAAAATCAAAGGATTCTCGGGACAACGGAGAATATTTCGAGGCATCTTGTAATGACAAGAGTGACGAGGAATGATCATGAGAATGACAAGTGCATGCAGATATCCATAGGGATATATCGGTGGTAGTGAATTGCAAAGGTGATGAGCACAAGGGTCTCGGGAAAATATCGAGAGATATCCTCAGAATCTTCCGACGAAACAGGTGATCTTCCGTAATGAGGGCTCTCCGGGAGAAAAGGTTACGAGAACCTAGAGTCAGAGTTAATAATTCCTTTTATCCCGAATAGAAGAGAGATCAGAGTCCCAGAGTATAGACGAGGAATAAAAGATCCTAATACCACCCATTGGTGATGTGGGCCCGTAAGCCACACAACAAGTTAGTAATTTTGTTTTTCAAAGGCTAGACTCAACTTCGGCCAAGGAGTTGGAAAGGGGGATTCCTACAGGCAGTCGGCTCTGATACCAAGTTGTGACGCCCCCGATTTGTCCGTACACTAATCATGCATGCAAATGTGTACGACCAAGATCAGGGACTCACTGGAAGATATCACAACACAACTCTAGACACAAATTAAAATAATACAAGCTTTATATTACAAGCCAGGGGCCTCGAGGGCTCGAATACATAAGCTCGAAAACACAAGAGTCAGTGGAAGCAATAATATCTGAGTACAGACATAAGTTAAACAAGTTTGCCTTAAGAAGGCTAGCACAAATATAGCAACGATCGGAAAGGCAAGGCCTCCTGCCTGGGACCTCCTAACTACTCCTCGAAGACGATCTTCACGTAGAAACATCCTCGGGATCTTCTGGGTCCGAGACTCCACCATCTGGTTGCGTCATCCGAGAAGAAGGAACAAAAGGGGGAAAAGGGGGAGAAAAGCAACCGTGAGTACTCATCCAAAGTACTCGCAAGCAAGGATCTACACTACATATGCAAAGGTATATGTGTAAAGGGGTAATATTTGTGAACTGAACTGCATAATGCCAGAATAAGAGGGGGATAGCTAATCATATTGAAGACTACGCTTCAAGCAGCCTCCACCTTGCAGCAGTAGAAGAGAGTAGATGGAAAAGTAACAAGTATCAAAGCTTCTGGTAGCCTCCGTCTTGAGTAGCTGAAGAGTTCACCAAGTAACAACGTATAGCATAAGCCTACCCAGCGATCCTCCCGCACATCACGCTATGAGAGAGCAACCACCAAGTTATATGTGGCACTTGTAAGGGTGTGTTTTATTAAGTATCCGGTTCTAGTTGTCATGAGGTCAGAGTACAACTCTGGGTCGTCCTTTTACCGAGGGACACGGCTATTCGAATAGATTAACTTCCCTGCAGGGGTGCACCACATAACCCAGCAGGCTCGATCCCATTTGGCCGGACACACTTTCCAGGGTCACGCCCAGCCTCAGAAGATCAACACATCGCAGCCCTACCTAAGCACAACAGAGAGGTCAGCACGTCGGTCTAAACCCTAAGTGCACGGGGGTCTGGGCCCATCGCCCAATGCACACCTACACGTTGCGAGGGCGGCCGGTGAGCAGACCTAGCAACTTCCATTACTAAGGAAGTTACATTACGCGGTCCAACCCGGCGCGCGCCGCTCAGTCGCTGACGTCAAGAAGGCTTCGGCTGATACCACGACATCGAGTGGCCATAACTATTCTCATGTAGCTGGTTAGTGCATATAGGCCAATGGCCAGACTCAGATCAAATACCAAGATCTCGTAAACGTGTTATTATGAAATAACCATGGAAAACAACCAGGGCCAGGCCCACCTGTCTCCTAGGTGGTCGCAACCTGCCCTGCCGCTCCGCCACAAAGTAACCATCAAGGGGCTGCCGGGAACCCAGGCCCACCACTACCTGTGTGGAACCACCTGCCCCTTTAGCCCCCATCTCCGAATCATCATCATGTGTATGTAAAGTATGTATATTGTATATACCCGTGATCACCACCCGAGTGATCACGGCCCGATGGTATAGCATGGCAGACGGACAAGAATGAAGGGCCACTGGTGGAATACTAGCATCCTATACTAAGCATTAGGATGGCAGGTACAGGTATCAACAGTTGTAGCAACTATGATAGGCTATGCAACAGAATAGGAGTAATCGAACAGTAACATGCTACACTACTCTAATGCAAGCAGTAGAGTGAAGAATAGGCGATATCTGGTGATCAAAGGGGGGTCTTGCCTGGTTGCTCTGGCAAGGAGGGGTCGTCATCACCGTAGTCGAACTGGGGGTCGCCGTCAGTCTCGGGGTCTACCGGAGAGAAGAGGGGGAAGAAACAGTAAATATAAAGCAAACAGTTGCAACAGAGAAGCACGACAAGTGAACACGCAGTGCTAGGGTGTTCTAACGCGGTGCTACACGTTATTGGCAAAGGGGGATAACATCCGGGAAAGTATCCCCGGTGTTCCGTGTTTTCGGACAGATGAATCAGAGGGGGAAAGTTGCAGGTTCAGTATGATAGAGATGTGTGGCGGACGAACGAACCACATATTCGGATTCGTCTCGTCGTTCTGAGCAACTTTCATATATAAAACCTTTTCATCCGAGTTACGGTTTATTTTATATGATTTTTCAAAGTTTTATTAATATTCTGCGATTATTATTAATTCGAAAATAAAGATTAAATGCTAGGTGCACCCAGCTCTGTGTACACAATATTGTACACAGAGGATGACATGTGGGTCCAGGGGGTCCCAGTTGTCCAGTCAATGTTTGACTGGTCTGGGGCCCCCTGTCATGCACACATTAGGTAATTAGATGATTAATTAGTCTAACTAATTAATTAGTATAATTAAACCAATTTAATATAGTTAATTAATTAATTGTATATTTTTTTAATTCTATATTTTTCTTCCTCTTTTTTTAACAGGGCAGTGAGGCCCCTGGCAGTGGCACAGGGCCAGCCGGGGCGGGTTAAAGGGCGCGAGCGCCCGTGCCCGAAGACGGCGGTCGGGGCATAGCCCGCCCGGTCACGGGGCGAAGCCGGCGGGCGCAACGGGGCGCCAGCGCGGCTGGAGCCGGAGGCGCGGCCAGGAGAGGCGGCCCGACCGGAGTGGGCGTGGCGACGGGGGTGTAGTGAGGCGCGCGGCTGAAGGCGGCCGGGCCAGGTAGAGGGGCGCCGGGCGCCAGAGATGGCACCGGCGGGGCGGGGCGCTGCCCGGGCGCTGGCCCCGGCCACGGCGAACGGCGCGAGGAGCGGCGACGCAGTGCGGTGCCGGTGGCGGCTGGCGCAAGGGCCGGCGGCAGTGGACGGAGGCGAGGCGGGGTGCAGGTAGAGTGGGAGGCAACGGCAGAGCAGCGGCGGCAGTTAGCGCAGCCGACGGCTAGCAGCAAGCAATACGGACGCGGCTAGGAGCGGCAAACAGGAGCAGCACAGCCGGGGCGCGGAGTAGCTGTAGGGGCGGGGCGAGGAGCGCACAGGGCGTGGGCGGACGCGGAGAAGGCGCGCAGGAGCTCGCCGGTGGCCGAGACGAGTTCCGGCCATGGTGGCCACGGGCGGGCGTAGGTCTACGGCAGCGAATCATGACAGGGAAGAAGGGGAGCTAGGAGAAGAGCTCACAATGATCGCGAAGAGGAGGTCAGCTTGCTCGGGGAGGCTCTGATGGTCGCGAATCGAAGGCGACAGTGGTCGGCTCCAGAGGTTGAAGACGATGATGTAGGCGGCGTTCCGGTGCTTCCGACCTTGCGTGCATCGATGGAGGGGAAGAGGGCGTCGATCCGCAGCTCTGGTGCACGTTTGGTGAGATGCGGTGAGGAAGATGGCCGCGAGCTCCACGGGAGAGCGGCCGTGGAGGCGCTCGGACGAGGTGGGGAAGGACGAAGCAAAGTGAGGGGATGAAGTGGGGAGGCTCTAGGGTTTCGGGGGCGCCTGGGCTCTTGTAGGACGCCGGGGAGGAGCTGGATGGCCGCCACGCAACGGATCGGCGGCGTGGACGGGCGCCCGGAGTCCACCTCGCCTCTGTGAATAGAGGAATGGGATAAACCGGTGTAGCTGGGCCAGGCTGCACTGTGCACTGATGGCCCAAGTGCATAGTGGGTCTTCGGCCATTTTTCCCTTCCCCCCTTTTTTTATCTTTTCTTTTCTGTTTTCATTTTCTAGTCTATGTTTTGCACTTATTCCAATTAGCAAACGAGTTTTGTAACTTTGAGGAGATGGACACCTAATTAGTATTGCAATATTAGGTGCAGCCACAAAAAGGTTGGCACTCCGAATACTAGTTTATATTTTTATAATTTATAAAAGGCATTTAATTTATTATCTAGGCCATTGCTTTAACCCTTCTTTAACACTTAAACATTTTGTTAAATTTTGGTTTCTCCACCATTATTATCCATGATTTATCTAACTCATTTAGAACATTTTATTTCTGAAGTTTGAAAACTTTAATTGTTTGCTTCATTTTGAATTTGAGTTCGAACCGGTTTCGAACTATCCCGAGATTATCAACAGTAATTGCGGTGACGTGTCGTCATTAGTAGAGGGTTACTGTAGCTTAACTATCCGGGCGTCACACAAGTACAAGGGAGTTGCAGAGCTAGGGCGAGCTTCACGCACTCCACCGACGAGCAGCCGCAGTAGCCCTTGGAGCGTATCAGGAGGGAGCTACTTCCATTGGAGACACGCGCGATCATCAAGAACCCACATTGGGCTGGAATGGCACTGGAGTGGGACGACACGGAGGACAAGGAAGTCTCTCACCACCATCGCTAAGGTCAATCCAGTTCTCCTTAGGTTGGCCAGTCGGCGCATCACCGGCTCCGCCCGAGGATCTGAAAGGGCCTCGTGCCCCCAGCCCAAGTTCGGTACCGCCGATGCATCGGGAAGATGGAACTGGGGGCTGTACGCGGCAGCATCGACAAACACCCATTGCCGGCGAAACCCTTCTATGGTTGGGTGAAGTGAGAAGTCGATTCTGGAGGCAGCTGTCGCCTCTACCGCATGCAATGACACGGACCCCGAGCGCTGCCCTCTTTCAACCAAGGAGAGGGCGAAGAAGTGGCGAAGCAAGGCCACGGACGGGGAAACACCAATGAAAGGTTCACACAGGAACGCGAAGCCGGAAAGAAGGATGATGGACCCGGGGTCCAGGTGTAACGCCTGAATCTGGTAATGTGTGAGCACTGCATAGAAGAAGGCGGAGAAAGTGGGAAGGAGACCCCCTAAGATGGCGTGGAGATGAAGCTGGATATCATTGGCACCGAGCTCTGCCACCGGTCGGGAAGTGAGCCAGAGCCGGGTTGGCCCCCATTCGTTAGATGCGTCGGCCAAGGCGCGACGCACCTTGTCCAGACCCTCCTGGTTCACTATGGCGGAGCAGCCCAGCACTGGCTCGAGCACCGGCGGCGAAGCTGCAGGCTCGCCATCCCCCTTCTTCTTCGCCTTGCGCAGCATGACGGCAAGGGGGAAGGGGCAGAGAAGGCAAGTGGAGAAAGGGAATGATTGGAAGGAAGAAAGCAGAGGCGGTAGCGAGAAGCCCTACCGGTCGTGGGATTAGCAAGGCACACGATTACCAAGACTGCGTGGGAGGCGGGGCCGCCCACGTCCCATCCAACCGTCGCACGCCAGCCTGGCCTGCAGCCTTTGGGGCCCGTGGCGCTTCGTCCTCGACTAAGGCTTTACCCCGAAGTCAACTCCGCACGCGCCTTGGGCCCGGGGGCTACTGTCGGCGTACTAGGAACCAGGGTACCCAGACTTGCCTGTCTGCGGGCCGCGACGCACTCCTACTACGGCCTGGTACGGCGCAGCTGATCGGCCAGCTGACCAAGACCCTCGCGAGGGGGCTAGGCCTCGCGAGGAGAACGACGTCAAGACCCCCTCAGGAGCGGCCTCGGCAAGGTGCTCCGGAGGGGCGGAGAATCTAAGGCCAAGCCTGCCTCAGGAGGAGGCAATGATGTCATTAGTGACGCACCGCGCCAGCAGGTGCCAGCGCCCGCCAGCAGCACAGTTGCCATTTCAGTGCAAGGGGACAGCACAGCCGCAGGTTCCCGAGGAGCTGGGCAAAGGTTTCCTCATTGGTGCAACAAGACCGAAGACCGCAAGGACGACAAGGAGGATGTTACCGTCGAGCCCACCACCGCGTCACCTCCTGGTCCTTTTGCAGGCGAAGACTGCTTTTGTCAGGGTAGGAACGTCCTTGTGTTCCCGCTCAAAAATGGCCGTTGTGGGATCCCTTCCCGCCTAAACATTTCAGGGGAAGAGGACCGTGGCCGCCTATATTAGTAGCTAGGATTTCCACTGTGAAGGGGATCAACTCATACACTCGGCCACCACACAAGGAGCAAGAACACTTGCCTCCTGACCCTCCTGAGCTCACCTTCTGAGCTCGGGAACCATTGTACTAGCTCATATTCCAGCTCGCCCGAGGCCAATCCACCAAAGCAGGAAGTAGGGTCTTACACCATACGATGGTCCGAACCTGGATAAACTCTTGTGTGCTCTATCTGCTGTTTGCTTGAATCTCTTTACCGACGAGGGCGAGGCGCTAGGTAGATGCGAGTGGGAGAGATCTTCATTCATGCCCCTGTGTTCGAACTTCTTGGGTTTTGCGGAGCCCTGAATCCGACATTTATCCATGTTGATTGAAAATAATAATGAATCTTTGGATGTGAATTTTGTTGGTAGGAAAAATTTTGGTAACAATGCTTATAGAGGAAACATTAATCCTAGGCCTTTTCCTAGTAATTCCACTAATAATTACGGTAATTCCTACAATAACTCTTATGGTAATTTTGGTAAGGTGCCCTCTGAATTTGGAACTAGTGTTAAGGAGTTTATGATTTCGCAAAAGAATTTCAATGCTTTGCTTGAAGAAAAATTGCTTAAGATTGATGAGTTGGCTAGAAGCATGGATAGAATTACTCTTGATGTTGATTCTTTGAAACTTAGATCTATTCCACCCAAGCATGATATCAATGAGTCTCTCGAAGCCATGAGAATTTCCATTGATGAATGCAAAGAAAGAACCACTAGGATGCGTGCTAAAAAAGAGTGCTTTATGAAAGCGTGTTTTTCTAGTTATCACGAAAATAAGGATGAAGATCTGAAAGTTATTGATGTGTCTCCTATTAGATCGTTGTTTTCTAGTATGAATCTTGATAAAGATGGGACTGGAGATGAGTCTACTTTAGTTAAAAGGCGTCGCAATGATTCGGAGTTTTTAGACCTTGATGCTAAAATTGCTAAAAGTGGGATTGAAGACATTAAGAATTTGCATAGTGATGAACCCACTATTTTGGATTTCAAGGGATTCAATTATGATAATTTCTCTTTGATAGATTGTATTTCCTTGTTGCAATCCGTACTAAATTCCCCGCATGCTTATAGTCAAAATAAGGCTTTTACCAAACACATAGTTGATGTTTTGATGCAATCTTATGAAGAAAAACTTGAATTAGAAGTTTCTATCCCTAGAAAGCTTTATGATGAGTGGGAACCTACTATTAAAATTAAAATTAAAGAACATGAATGCTTTGCTTTGTGTGATTTGGGTGCAAGTGTTTCTACTATCCCAAAAACTTTGTGTGATTTGTTAGGTTTCCATGAGCTTGATGATTGTTCTTTAAATTTGCATCTTGCGGATTCTACCATTAAGAAACCTATGGGAAGGATTAATGATGTTCTTATTGTTGCCAATATGAATTATGTGTCCGTAGATTTCATTGTTCTTGATACAAATTGCAATCCTTCATGTCCTCTTATTCTTGGTAGACCTTTCCTTAGAACGATTGGTGCAATTATTGATATGATGGAAGGAAATATTATATTCCAATTTCCGTTAAGGAAAGGCATGGAACACTTTCCTAGAAATAAAATCAAATTACCTTATGAATCTATTATGAGAGCCACTTATGGATTGCCTACCAAAGATGGCAATACCTAGATCTATTCGTGTATCGTGCCTAGCTAGGGACGTTAAACGATAGCGCTTGTTGGCAGGCAACCCAATTTTATTTTATTTGTTTTTGCTTCTATTTAGGAATAAATATTGCATCTAGCTTCTGTTTAGATGTGGTTTTGTGCTTTAATTAGTGTTTGTGCCAAGTAGAACCTTTGGGAAGACTTGTGTGAAGTTTATATGATCATGCTGTAAAAAACAGAAACTTTAGCGCTCACGAGATTACTCACCAGATTTTACTGGAGACTGCTATTTAGTTGATTCTTTTTACAGATGATTCATAGACAAATTTCCCATGTTTGCCAATTTATTTCAATTTTTTGGAGTTACATAAGTTTTCGAAAGTTACAGATTACTACAGATTGTTCTGTTTATTTGACAGATTCTGTTTTTCGTGTGTTGTTTGCTTATTTTGATGCATCTATGAGTAGTATTGGAGGATATGAATCATAGATAAGTTGGAATACAGTAGGTTTAACACCAATATAAACAAAGAATGAGTTCATTACGGTACCTTTGAGTGGTGGTTTGTTTTCTTATACTAACGGAACTCACGAGATTTTTGGCTAAGTTTTGTGTTGTGAAGTTTTCAAGTTTTGAGTATGGCTTTGATGGACTATGGAACAAAGAGTGTCAAGAGGATAAGCTTGGGGATGCCCAAGGTGCCCAAAGGTAAAATTCAAGGACAACCAAAAGCCTAAGCTTGGGGATGCCCCGGGAAGGCATCCCCTCTTTCGTCTTCACCTATCGGTAACTATACTCGTGACTATATTTTTATTCACCACATGATATGTGTTTTGCTTGGAGCGTCATGTATGATTTGATTTTTTGCTTTTTAGTTTGAAACAATAATCCTTGCTGGATACACCTTCTGAGAGAGATAAATATGATTTAGAATTTATTAGAATACTTTATGTGCTTCACTATATCCTTTGAGCTAGATAGTTTTGCTCTAGTGCTTCACTTATATCTTTTAGAGCACGGTGGTGGTTTTATTTTGTAGAAATAGTTGATCTCTCATGCTTCACTTATACACTTTTGAGAGTCTTTTAGAACAGCATGGTAATGTGCTTTGGTTATAAAACTAGTCCTAATATGATAGGCATCCAAGATTAATATAGTAAAACCTTTCATATAAAGTGCATTGCATATGATGAGAAGTTTAATACTTGATGATTGTTTTGAGATATGAGAATGGTGATATTAGAGTCATGCTAGTGGAGCAATTATGAATTTAAGAAATACTTGTGTTAAAGTTTCTGATTCCCGTAGCATGCACGTATGGTGAACCGCTATGTGATGAAGTTAGAGCATGAGGTATTTATTGATTGTCATCCTTTGTGTGGAGGTCGAGATCGCACGATGGTTAACTCCTACCAACCCTTCCCCTAGGAGCATGCGTTTGATTACTTTGTTTTGATGACTCATACATTTTTGCAATAAGTATATGAGTTCTTTATGACTAATGTTGAGTCCATGGATTATACACACTCTCACCCTTCCACCATTGCTAGCCTCTCTTGTACCGCCCAACTCTCGTCGGTACCATACACCCACCATATACCTTCCTCAAAACAGCCACCATACCTACCTATCATGGCATTTCCATAGCCATTCCGAGATATATTTCCATGCAACTTTCCACCATTCCGTTCATATGACACGCTTCATATTGTCATATTGCCATGCAAGATCATGTAGTTGACACCGTAATTGTGGCTAGGCCACCATACATAATTTCTCATACATGTCACTCTTGATTCATTGCACATCCTGGTACACCGCCGGAGGCATTCATATAGAGTCATACTTTGTTCTAGTATCGAGTTGTAATCTTTGAGTTGTAAGTCAATAAAAGTGTGATGATGTTCATTATTAGAGCATTGTCCCATGTGAGGAAAGGCCAAATAAAAAAAGAGATGGCCCAAAAATAAATATATAGAGAGAGAGGGGCTAAATAAAAAAGAGAAATCCCCTCCCAAAAAATGAGAGAAAATAGAGAAGGGACAATGATACTATCCTTTTCCACACTTGTGCTTCAAAGTAGCACCATGATCTTCATGAATAGAGAGTCTCTTGTTTTGTCACTTTCATATACTAGTGGGAATTTTCATTATAGAACTTGGCTTGTATATTCCAACGATGGGCTTCCTCAAATGCCCTAGGTCTTCATGAGCAAGCAAGTTGGATGCACACCCACTTAGTTTCCTTCGATGAGATTTCATACACTTATAGCTCTAGTGCATCTGTTGCATGGCAATCCCTACTCACTCACATTGATATCTATTGATGGGCATCTCCATAGCCCATTGATACGCCTAGTTGATGTGAGACTATCTTCATCCCTTTTGTCTTCTCCACAACCACCACTCTATTCCACCTATAGTGCTATATCCATGGCTCACGCTCACGTATTGCGTGAAGTTCAAAGGTTTGAAAAAATTTGAGTATGAAAACAATTCCTTGGCTGATACTGGGGTTGTGCATGATATGAATTATTTGTGTGATCGAGAGGGAGCACAACCAGACTATATGATTTTGTAGGGATAACTTTCTTTGGCCATGTTATTTTGAGAAGACATGATTGCTTTGTTAGTATGCTTGAAGTATTACTATTCTTGTGTCAATATAGACTTTTATCTTGAATCTTTCAGATCTGAACATTCATGCCACAATAAAGGAATTACATTGAGAATTATGTTGGTTAGCATTCCACATCACAAATTCTGTTTTTATCATTTACCTACTCGAGGACGAGCAAGAATTAAGCTTGGGGATGCTTGACATGTCTCCAACATATCTATAATTTTTTATTGTTCCATGCTATTATATATTCTGTTTTGGATGTTTAATGGGCTTTACTATACACTTTTATATTATTTTTGGGACTAACCTATTAACCCAAGGCCCAGTGCACATTGCTGTTTTTTGCCTATTTCAGGGTTTCGCAGAAAAGGGATATCAAACGGAGTCCAAACGGAATGAAACCTTCGGGAGAGTTATTTTTGGAACGATATCTTCACGAGAGACTTGAGCACCAAGCCAGAGAAGAAACATGGTGCCCACGAGGGTCCAGGGCGTGCCCCCTCCCCCTGGGCGCGCCCCCACCCTCATGGGCCCCACGTTGCTCCACCGACGTACTTCTTCCTCCTATATATGTCCATGTACCCTGAAAACATCGAGGCAACAGAGAAAACCCTAATTCCACCGCCGCAACCTTCTGTTCCCGTGAGATCCCATCTTGGGGCCTGTTCCGGAGCTCCGCCAGAGGGGGGAACTACCACAGAGTGCTTCTACATCAACACCATAGCCTCACCATGAGTTGCGAGTAGTTTATCAGAGACCTTCGGGTCCATAGTTATTAGCTAGATGGCTTCTTCTCTCTTTTTGGATCTCAATACCAAGTTCTCCTCGATCTTCGAGGAGATCTATTCGATATAATCTTTTTGTGGTGTGTTTGTCAAAATCCGATGAATTGTGGGTTTATGATCAAGATTATCTATGATAAATATTCGATTCTTTTCTAAAATCTTTTATGTATGATTATAATATCCTTGCAAGTCTCTTCAAATTATTGGTTTCGTTTGGCCTACTAGATTTATAGTTCTTGCAATGGGAGAAGTGCTTGGCTTTGGGTTCAATCTTGTGGTGTCCTTTCCCAGTGACAGCAGGGGCAGCAAGGAACATATTGTATTGTTGTCATTGAGGATAAAAATATGGGGTTTATATCATATTGCTTGAGTTTATCCCTCTACATCATGTCATCTTGCTTAAAGCATTACTCTGTTCTTATGAACTTAATACTCTAGATGCATGTTGGATAGCGGTCGATGTGTGGAGTAATAGTAGTAGATGCAGAATCGTTTCGGTCTACTTGTCACAGACGTGATGCCTATATATAATGATCATGCCTAGATATTCTCACAACTATGCGCTCTTCTATCAATTGCTCGGAAGTAATTTGTTCACCCACCGTAGAATTCTGCTATCATGAGAGAAGCCACTAGTGAAACCTATGGCCCCCGGGTCTATTCTCAACATATTAAACCTTCATCTACTTTACGTTGCTTTATTTACTTTCTGTTCTTATATCCAAAAATACCAAAAACATTACATTATCCTATCGATCAGAGCTCACTTTCGTAAGTGACCGTAAAGGGATTGACAACCCCTTATCGCGTTGGCTGCGAAGTTCTTATTTGTTTCTGCAGGTTGGAAGGACTTGCGCGTGGTCTCCTACTGGATTGATACCTTGGTTCTCAAAAACTGAGGGAAATACTTACGCTACTGTGCTGCATCACTGTCGGTGTACTAAGATAGGGGTACCTTAGTACCCCAACTTGTGCACGGGCAGTAGCAGCTTCCCGCGGCAGGGCTTACCACGTGCTTGCCGGAAACCTTCCTAATCCCTATGAAGCCATTCAAGAACAAAGTATACAAGTCAGAAGATCAAGGCCCCGGCAAAGAGGAGCTTGCCGGGAAGGCCGTACCAGGCTCAAGACCATCACTCCAGCACAAGGCCCTGGCAAGAGGAGCTTGCCAGGAAGACCAAGGAATATGCACTTGAAGAGATGCCTCGGCGCGTCGTGCGCCCCGGCAGGGCCCGGGGAGCGACAAGCTTCCGGGCCCGGCAAGGTCATAGCCCCGGCAAGGTGCTTGCCGGGGGAAACTTATGCTGTGTGCCCGCGCTCCAGCTCATCTGCCCACGCGTCGCCCTGGGGCCCTTCCAGGGACGCGTGGCGGGTGGCTGTGCAGCCTGGGGCACACGGTGGCAAGCCACGGTGACGAGGCTACCGCCGTGTCGAACGGAGAAGCATGGACGGACGCTTTTGGGGTCGACGGTGACGGGCATTTAATGCTCTTGTCCCCCACTGTCAAAGTTAGGTGAAGACCATTGTTCACCCACTGTTCACGCACTATTCCCGCACTGTTACAACTACCACCAAAGTTACATTTTTGCCCTCCTCTACGTTGACACCTGTCGGTGACCCCTTGAGCTATAAAAGGAGGCCCATGCACAACGTAGAAAGGGTTCAGAACCTAAGCAACTCTCTGGATCGGTGTAGCTAGTACTGTAGCTCTTCAAGCTCCCGAGTTCAATACAACCAAGGCAGGAGTAGGGTTTTACGCGTCCGCGCGGCCCGAACCTGGGTAAACTGCCCGCGTGTGCCCCTCGATCTGCTCTTCATGCTCCCTCCGCTCCCTTACCGCAACGTAGAAGGGGCTCCGGTCCCATAGGTGCTCGTGGGAGGACAGTTTCCCCCGACATCTTTGGCACCCCAGGTAGGGGACGTCGAGGTTGTGCGAACCTGATCCGGCGCTCACGCGGGCGCATCCTTCATCAACCTCTCCAGCTTCATCAGCTTCATCAGCAACATCGGCATGCCTCCGAAGAAGAAGGTTTCGGAGGTCGCAGGCCCGTCTGCGTCGATCCCACCGCCACCAGAGCCAACGGTTGGTGGGGGAGACGCCGGCGGAAGGGTGGTCGCCGGCGAGGAAACTCACGGCGCCACCAAGTCTAAGGACAAGACGGACGACCGGGCGAATTCCAAAGCCTCGGTGTCCGTAGACGCACCACGTCCCTCTCAGCAGACGACAGGCCAGCAGCGCCGTGGTACAGGAGGTACCATACACCTGTTGGGGCAAGGACAAACCGGAGGATCGCGGGACGCTCAAGGCCATCGTCCTGGCACGAGCAAGGCGCGGTCGCCGGGGCGAGAAGCTGCTCCTTCTAACCCTGTTAGAAGTCCGAGCATATCTCGCTCTTCGCACCGCTCGCCACCGCTCCCCTCTTCTCCAGCAGAAGCGCTAGCAAGAGCGCAACTGCTCCTCGATTTCCCTCCAGCGGCAGACAAAGCCGAAGATTGGAGGGCGATGATCCAGAGTCTCATCGCCTTCGCCAACAACGACACGCCGCAGCAGCCTGCGACATCGCGGCCACGGCAAGTCGACCAGACGAAGGCCGATGGCGACAAGACCGCCGGGGGTGCAACCACCGTGCACTCCGCGCCGCGGAAGTAGAAGACGCCACCCCGCCGGATTAACGTCGACGACGACTCTACGGCGTCGTCGGATCCGCGGGCTCGTCGGGACCAGCGCCAAGTCCTCGACGACCGGCGGCAAGAAGACGCTCGAACGCGCATCGAGCGCCGACGAGAAGCCCGGCGACAATCAGATCAGCGCGCTGGGACCGCTGTCGACACGTACGCACCCGGTGAGCCAGGCGACTTGCCGTACGCGGCAGGTTGCCCTGCGTTTACCCGTGAGCTGCGGCGAGTCCAGTGGCCCAGCATGAAAAACTTCAAGCCCGACGTTCCCGAGAAGTACGACGACAAGACGCACCCCTCGGAGTTCCTCAGCATCTACACCATCGCGGTGCAGGCTGCCGGGGGACGCGACGAGAAGATACTCGCCAACTACTTCCCGCTAGTGCTTAAGCCAAACGTCCGTTCTTGGCTTATGCACTTGCCGGAGAACTCCATCTCTTCGTGGGCAGATCTGTGCCATCAGTTTGTTGGCGCCTTCACGGGCGGCCACAAACTCCACGGCCAGGAGAGTGATCTCCACATCTTGGCCCAGAAGGAGGGAGAATCCCTGCGCAAGTACATTCAACGATTCAGCCGCGTACAGCACAACATTCCCGACGTCCACCCTGCCGCGGTTATCAGCGCGTTCCACCAGAACGTGCGTAACCGCCGCATGAGAGAAGAGATGGCCATGACCAAGATTCGGGATGTCAGCGAGCTCTACGCTCTAGCTGACAAGTGCGCGCGCGCCGAAGAGGGGAGGAGACTCCCCGGAGAGGATACTGGCGCAGGAGGAAGCGACAGTGATGATGCCGCCCCGGCAAAGAAAAGCCGGCGGCGGAACAACAGAAGAAAGAAGAGCAAGGAAGTGCTGGTCGTCGAGCAGTCCGGCAAGGAGGCTCCCGCCAAGAAGGCACAGGCTGGCGGTTCCGGCAAGGAACCTGCCCCTGTAGCGGCAGCCGACAAGCAGGACGGCTCCGACAAGCAATACTGCAAGATCCACCACACCAAGGGCCACGACCTTTCGAACTGCAAGCGAGTCGAGTACCTCGTAGAACAGCAGAAGGCTGAATACGAGCGTCGCGACAAGGAGAAGGCCCAAGGAGGCGGAGGAGAGCCCAGCAAGAAGCGGCCATCAATGGCCGGGGAGGACGCCGCGGCAAGGCCAAGCAGCGGCAAGGTGATCGACCTCCCCGGGGCCGCGACAAGGATGAGGAAGAAGACGACGACGACGACATGGAGGAAGGAGATAACAGCGAGCAGGAGTTCCAGAAGGCCACAGAAGTTCTGTGTGTCGATGGAGGCGCCTCTCTGCACACTTCCCACCGCCAACTCAAGCAGTGGGTGCGGGAAGTAAACGCAGCTGAGCCGCCCGTCAAGTCACGCAGGCTGCTGAAGTGGTCCAGCACGCCCATCATTTTTGATCTTGAGGATCACCCTGACCGCACAACAGCGGTCGGGTGCTTGCCGATGTTGGTCTCACCAACTATCCGCAACCTCAAGGTCACCAAAATGTTGGTTGACGGCGGGGCCGGCCTGAACTTGATCTCCTCAGCTGTGATCAAGAAACTCCAGATCCCAGACGGCGAGCTCGAAGAAACCGGGTCATTCCAAGGAATAAACCCAGGGAGGAGCAAGCCGAAGGGCAAAATTACACTGCCAGTGACCTTTGGCGGGGAGCTTAACTTCAGGACGGAGAGGATAACCTTCGACGTGGCCGATGTCACATTGCCATACAATGGGATACTTGGACGTCCTGCCCTCGCCAAGTTCATGGCAGCTTCCCACTATGCCTACAACGTACTCAAGATGCCGGGGCCGATAAGCGTCATCTCTGTCCCTGGAGACAAGAAGGACGCGCTTATCTGCGCCGACAAGATATACCGGGACGCAGCAGAGAGCAACACACTTGCCGCTGAAGCTCCCGGGGGGAAGAAGGCCAAGACCAAGTCCGGCAAGGGCTCTGGGGCCCACTCCGGCAAAAGCACCTCTTCGGAGTGCTGCGCTGCCGTCGAGGACGCACCATCGAGCTCCACCGGCAAGTGCAAGAAGGGGATGGCCGCTCCGCCGGCAACCAAGAAGGTGTCCACCAAGGAGGACAGCACTGGTGGTACCTTCACCATCAGTGCTACGCTCGATAACAAATAGGAAAGCGCGCTCGTTGCCTTCCTGCGGGCGAATGTCGATGTGTTTGCGTGGCAACCATCTGACATCCCCGGTGTTCCCAGGAAGGTAATTGAGCACAAGCTTGCTGTTTGTCCTCATGCGCGACCCGTCAAGCAGAAGGTCAGGAAGCAAGCCGTGGAGCGCCAAGAATTCATCGCCGAAGAGATAAAGAAGCTAGAAGCAGCAGGCCTGGTCAGAGGCGTGATCCATCCCACGTGGTTGGCCAATCCAGTTGTCGTACGCAAGGCCAATGGGAAGTGGAGACTTTGTATAGACTTCACTGATGTGAATAAAGCATGTCCCAAGGATCCATTTCCCTTGCCGCGTATTGACCAGATTGTTGACTCCACCGCTGGATGTGAGCTGCTTTCCTTCCTTGATGCATACTCAGGTTACCACCAGATTTTTATGGCCAAGGAAGATGAAGAGAAGACTGCATTCATTACTCCATGCGGCACATACTGCTTTATACGCATGCCCTTTGGATTGAAGAATGCAGGCTCGACATTTGCAAGGGTGGTGCACACTGCTTTTGGGCCACAGATACACAGAAATGTGGAAGCCTACATGGATGACATAGTGGTCAAGAGCAAGAGCAAAGATACCCTGATCCAAGATTTAGAGGAAACCTTTGAGAATCTGCGCAAGATACAGCTCAAGTTGAACCCCGAGAAGTGCGTCTTCGGAGTCCCCTCCGGCAAGCTTCTCGGGTTCTTTGTGTCCCAAAGGGGGATTGAAGCCAATCCCGACAAGATAAAAGCCATTGAGCAGATTGAGGCCCCGAAGCGCGTCAAGGACGTAAGGAGACTTGCTGGTTGTGTGGCTGCCCTCAGTAGGTTCATTTCAAAGTCTGCAGAGCGCGCCCTGCCTTTCTTCAAGATTTTGAAAAAGGCAGGCCCTATGAAATGGACTCCGGAAGCGGAGGCAGCGCTGCAAGACTTGAAAGGATACATGTCCTCCACTCCAATACTTGTCGCACCTAGGCCACAAGAAAAGTTGCTGCTGTACCTAGCAGCAACCAATCAAGTGGTTAGTGCTGCGTTAGTAGCGGAGAGGGAGGCGGATGAGGAATCTACACCACCGGCAAGTGAACCCAGCGACAAGCAGGGGGCTTCCCCGACAAGCTCTGGCTCCGACAAGGACAAGTCTGCGCAGGAACAAGGAGAAGTGCGAAGGAAGATGGTGCAGCGCCCAGTGTATTTTGTAAGTTCCCTCTTGCAGGGGGCTAGATCAAGATACTCTGGGGTGCAGAAGTTGCTTTTTGTCCTCCTCATGGCCTCGAGAAAGCTGCGCCATTACTTCCAAGCACACGAGATAACGGTGGTCACTCGCTTTCCGTTGAAGAGGATATTGCAGAATCCCGAAGCAACAGACAGGATCGTCGAGTGGGCACTGGAGCTGTCAAGCTTTGGCCTCAAGTTTGAAAGTACCTCAACCATACAGAGCAGAGCTTTGGCAGAATTCATAGCCGAATGGACCCAACGCCAGATGAAGAAGTCCCAGAGACAAGCGTCCCCGTCCAAGAAGCGAGCAGTGAGTGGGTAATGTACTTTGATGGTGCCTTCTCGCTACAAGGCGCCGGTGTTGGCGTGGTACTCATAGCACCCACCGGAGAGCACCTCAAGTATGTTGTCCAGATGCACTTTCCCAAGGAGCAAGCGACAAACAATACTGCTGAGTATGAAGGTTTGCTTGCCGGCCTCAGAATTGCGGCCGAACTTGGGATCAAGAAATTGATTGTGCAGGGAGATTCTCAGTTGGTGGTCCGACAAGTGAACAAGAGTTATCAGAGCCCTTTGATGGAAGCTTATGTTGATGAGGTGAGGAAGGTTGAAGAACACTTTGAAGGTCTGCAAATGGAGCACGTCCCGAGAGCTCAGAATGATATTGCATATGGCCTCTCAAAGTGTGCCGCGATGAAGTTACCTGTGGAACCAGGGACCTTCCTGCTCAAGCTAACTCAGCCATCCGTTACACCATCAGTTGGGCAAAGTAAAAAGAGAAAGTTGGTCTCCGGCGACTACTTGCCGGCGGATCTTCCAGAAGCCGCCTCCAAGGTCCCCAAGATCAGCAGCCAAGATGCTGAGGAACAGTTTGCTCCTGCAGATCCAAGGGTCTGTACAGTTGAAGCAAGCGTTCCCGACAAGCCTTGCCCCGGCAGGCTTGCCGGGGAACCATCAGCTCCGGCAGAACCGCAGGTTCTTGCCGTAGAAGCTGAGGTTCCCGCAGCAGCCCTCATGCCTTTAGTCCTTGTTGTTGAGCCTCAGGCTCCAGCATGGGCACATCAAATTGTTCGTTTTCTGCAAACTGGAGAACTTCCCGACGACCCAGAAGAGATAGAAAAAATAACCAGGCAGTCAAGTATGTACCAGTTCGTTGGCAATGAACTGTACAGAAGAAGACTCAATGGTGTCAGGTTGAAGTGCACTTCCAGAGAAGATGGACAGAAGCTGTTGGCAGAGATACATGGAGGCATATGTGGCCACCACATTGGCGCAAGGGCACTTGCCGGGAAGGCGTTCCGGCAAGGGTTCTTCTGGCCAGAAGCCCTCCAAGATGCAACTGCACAAGTAACCAAGTGTGAAGCGTGCCAGTTCCATGCCAAGCAAATTCACCAGCCAGCTCAAGCTCTCCAGACGATCCCTTTATCCTGGCCCTTCTCGGTCTGGGGGCTCGATATCCTCGGCCCCTTCCCCCGTGCTGTCGGGGGCTTTGAGTACTTGTACGTTGCAATCGACAAGTTCACGAAGTGGCCAGAAGTGGAACCAGTGAGAAAGGTGACAGCACAGTCAGCAGTCAGGTTCTTCAGGTCAATTGTTTGCCATTTCGGGATCCCTAACAGGATCATCACCGACAACGGCACACAATTCACAAGTCGCACCTTCATGCAGTACGTCCAAGACCTTGGCGCCAAGGTCTGTTTCGCTTCTGTTGCTCACCCGAGGAGCAATGGTCAAGCGGAGAGGGCCAATGCTGAAGTGCTGCGCGGACTCAAGACAAGAACCTTCGACAGGCTGCGCAAGTGCGGAAGAAACTGGATAGAGGAGTTACCGGCGGCTCTTTGGTCAATCAGAACGACACCAAGTCGAGCCACCGGACAGACACCCTTTGCTCTTGTCTATGGAGCAGAGGCAGTTCTCCCCACGGAACTCGTATACGGATCTCCTCGAGTGCTCGCTTATGATGAGCTCGAGCAAGAGCAATTGCGACAAGATGATGCATTGCTCCTCGAGGAGGAACGTCTCCAGGCTGCTGTACGAGCTGCTCGATACCAGCAAGCCTTGCGTCGCTACCATAGCCGCAAGGTCAAGGCCAGGAGTCTCGAGGAAGGCGACCTTGTTCTTCGGCGTGTTCAGTCCGCCAAGAATTCCAACAAGTTGACGCCGAAGTGGGAAGGCCCTTATCGGGTGAGACAAGTCACAAGGCCCGGCGCTGTCCGCCTTGAGACCGAAGAAGGCTTACCGGTGAGCAACTCCTGGAACATAAATCATCTTCGTAAGTTTCATCCATAAGGCGCGGTTGCCGTGATCCGCTCCGGCAACCACCTTTTGTACAAGTCTTGCCCCTGTTGCATGTAAACCTTTGTACAAAGCCGGGCGCAGATCCCGTGCATCAGTAAAGCTTTTGTGTCTCGCACTATTTGCCATTTCCATGCTTTTCTTTGTTATTTGCATGTATTATTCGGCACCTTGTGCAACGCACATCCCCGGTAAGCACTAGAAAGCTGTGAGGCTGTGTACTTGTTTTTCCTCCTCTTTTTCTTTCCCTCTTAAGCAGAAGGAGTATTCCTCGCGCACAAGTTTGCCGGGGGGGAAGGAGATGGAGGTATGAACCAAGTGTTGTTCAAGAAAGAAGCCTTGTCGGGGAGCAAGCAATATATGAAAGCTAAGTTACCAGAATTTGAGCAGTTCAAATTTTTAAAATCTAGTTATCTTCCTTGAACAACCACACTTTGTATGGAAAACCTGTGCGCGGAGGAACCTACCCGTGGCTAGCCGCACCCTTACTTTGTTTTCGAGCACGCTCAACGACTTAAGTGAGCTGCGACAAGTGTCGCGCCCTTACTTCGTTTTCGAGTTCGCTCAGCAAGCTAAGTGCGCTGCGACTAGCTGCGGCAAGGTTACTTGCCGACGAGGTCCTTTGCCAGCAGGCTGCTAAGAGTCCAGCACTCAGCGCTCGCAGCGAGGGCCCCTTGCCGGCAAGTCCCCTAAAAGCGTAGGGCAAAAAGCATACAAAGTGGAGGACCAGAAGCAAGGGAGATAACACCACATTGATTGATCAAAATAAGATAGTATATTACAGAGATAACTTGTCGCAATAACTAATTGGTTCATGTCCATAACATGCCTTGCAGCAGCAAAGGAAACAGAAAGGAAGAAACCTAATCTACGCGGTCGCATTCACGCCTCGTGACTTTGTTCACCTTGGGGACGATGTGGGCAACCTGCGCCTTCAACGCCTCCTGATCAGCGTCGTCCGGCAAGGTGCGGAGGACGTTGACAAGGTTGATGCCAGGGTTGCGGTAGTGAGGGATCGAAGAAGGTGAGAGTGTCTAGAGGGGGGGGGGTGATTAGACTACTCGACAAGATAAAAATTCTGTCTTTTGTCAAGGACAGATTTTGGCAGATTTTGCAAAACACACAAGTCAAGTAACACACTACACATGCAATTCTAGAGTACGGGCAGCGGAAAGTAAATTGCACAAGTAGTAAAGAGAAGTGGAGAAGATCAAACGCAATTTGGAGACGCAATGATTTTTCCCGTGGTTCCGATAGGTAGTGCTATCGTACATCCACGTTGATGGAGACTTCAACCCACGGAGGGTAACGGCTGCGCGAGTCCACGGAGGGCTCCACCCACGAAGGGTCCACGAAGAAGCAACCTTGTCTATTCCATTATGGCCTACGCCCACGGAGGGCTAGCCTTACTCGGGGTAGATCTTCACGAAGTAGGCGATCTCCTTGCCCTTACAAACTTCTTGGTTCAACTCCACATCTCGATGACGGAGGCTCCCAAGCGACACCTAACCAATCTAGGAGGCACCACCCTCCAAAAGGTAATAGATGTTGTAGATGATGATGAACTCCTTGCTCTTGTGCTTCAAATGATAATCTCCCCAACACTCAACTCTCCTCACTGATATGGCTGTGGCGGAAGAAAGGATTGAGTGGAAAGCAACTTGGGAAGGTTAGAAATCAAGTTTCATATGGTAGGAATGGAGCAACTTGATCTCAACACAAGGGTAGGTAGTTCTCTTCTCAGAAAGTGTAAGGTAGGAGTGGTAGTTCTTTCTGATGGCTCTCTCCATGAATGAAGAGGGGGTGGAGGGGTATATATAGCCTCCACACAAAATCCAACCGTTACACACATAATTGAGCAATCTCGGTGAGACCGAAGTGGAAACTCGGTCAGACCGAAAGTTCAAATATAGTGAACGTTGGGGTTTTCGGTGGGACCGAGAAAGAAAACTTGGTTAGACCGATTTGAGAAAGGACAGGAACATGCCAATTTCGGTGAGACCGAAAATGCAATCTCGGTTAGACCGATTTGAGCCAAGACAGGAGCTTGCCAATTTCGGTGAGACCGAAAATGCAATCTCGGTTATACCGATTTGAGGACAGAAGGTTACAGAAGCTTGGCAGTCCATGTTTCGGTGAGACCGATCTCAAACTCGGAATGACCGATTTTTCTAGGGTTTGGCTTATGGCTGAGGTGGTTCATCTCGGTGGGACTGAGTTTGGAAAATCGGTTTGTCCGAGATTACTTATGAGTGTGTTTAGTAGTGAAAGTTGTTGATAGTTGAAGGAGATATATCACTAAGCACTTGAGCAACCAGATCATCAACACAACCTCATCCCCTTTTAATAGTATTGGCTTTTCCTATGGACTCAATGTGATCTTTGATCACTAAACCAAAAATGGAGTCTTGAGCTTTTGCCAATGCTTGCCTTAGCATTTGAGGGGTCCACTTCTTCAGTCCTTTTGCTATACCAATGTGATTGGATTTCCTGAAACATACTTGATAAAAGCATTAGTCCAACCACAGAGTATGTTGTCATTAATTACCAAAACCACCCAGGGAGCAAATGTGCTTTCAATCTCCCCCTTTTTGGTAATTGATGGCAACACACTAAAATCACACTAAACAAGACATCAAAGCTTATTGAAAGAAAGACATAATTATCACGAAAGCTTTGACAAGCATGTAGTACATAGGCTCCCCCTACAAGTGTGCAAGATTTTCATAGATTTTGGTTTTGGACTACCACAAGCACACAAGATAGATAAGCAAGATGTGCTACATGCAGCTTGGCTATATGCATCAGAGCAGATGAAAAGAAGTGAGTGATAATACGTATGTGCATGGTGATTTCTTGCAAACAAGTATTTACAAGCAAGTCACCATCATGCACATTCTGCAAGATGTATATACTTACCTTGAGGTTCCTTGGCATTGTACCTGAAGGGATATACTTGGGAAAACAAGGTTAGATAACACAAGAGTATTCCTTCAACCAACTGCAAGAACATCAAGAGTACCAAGCCAGGGATGACATGTATAAGGAGTGTCTCATATTGAGCACAAGCTTGAATCAGCAAACATGTCTCCGAAACTAAAAGATTTTCAATGAACTCTGAGAGATTTTGCTTTCCATAAGATATCAATTGTGAAGATTCCTCTCCCTTTGAGTTCTCTCAGAACAAGGGGTTTTGATGGAAAGAGCAAAAATCAAAAGAATGATGCCAATTGAGAATGATGTCCAAATGTAAAATACGACAAAGCTTTGATGTGATTCTCTCCCCCTTAAGATAAGATTGCTTTTCTTCTCCCCCTAAGTCTCTTCTCCCCTTACTCCCCCTAAGTCTTCTCCCCCTTTGACATCAAGTGCCGAAAAGGACAGCAAACTAGGAAGGACAGGAAAGATGGAAAGAAAGAAGTGGGATCCTTAAGAATCACAACAGGGCAAATAAGAACATGCATAGAGAAACAATGAGTGGAGCTGCAGGAGATGATATCCTGGAGGAAATAAATCAGTGACACCGAATTGAGTTAGGGTAGACCCTTTTCGGTTAGACCGAAATAAATAAATCGGTGACGCCGAGTTTAATTCCAAGGAAATACACAGATAATTCAGCTCACTTTGCGAGGAATGTTTCAAAAGATTTGCAATGAATTTGTAAAAGATTTTTGGGGAATTGATCAGAGCCATAAGGATATTCAAAGAAACATAAGAATAGAAATGAAAAAGATTCCTAGATGAAGTTTTTTTTATTTATTTAAAGAAAACTCAATGAGAGAACATAAGAGAAAACAGAAAGACTCCAAAAGCATATGTACTTCATCTAGATAAAGGTCGGCGACAAGGTCACCTATGTTTGAGTATGTTGACTTAGGAGTCAAATGAGGACATTTGATCATAGGTCATACTCATCATTTAAGCTCAAAATGGGGTTGCCATTTTTCGATTAAGCATTTGATGTGATCACATCTTATGAAGCTGCTTGTACTCATGACTTTGAGCAAAGCTCCTCAAAGATGTGAAGAACATACCTTGGGCTTGTTGATGTTTTGCTCATGTAGGTAAACTTGATGTAGGTGCTCATTGAATGTGAAGTTGGAGCGCCATTTCTACTTGTGTAGTTCATCTTCCTACATGGGTTAGGCAAGCAAGGAAATACTCGAGGATATCCAAGATGACAAGAGTGAAATACAAGATGTATAAGATGTCCAAAAGGATATGTGGAATTTTGTTCCTTGAACTCAACATCCCAAAGGGCTAGATACTTGGTTAATGACAAGATTACTCATGATTTGAGTGTGTGGTAATCTTGTGGAATGTAGATCATCCAAGTACCTGCAAAGAGTTAGATGCAATACAAGGAGGCAAATGTGTCCAAGACATATGATCATCATCATAAGAGAAATATCAAGGATTAGTCAAGAGGGCTCATGCCTTGCATGCATCAATGGAGTTATCACTCCAAGTTTGAAGCATCAATGATGTTCAACTCACTCCTTAAGCGACAAAACACTTTCTCATCAAGAGGTTTTGTAAAGATATCAGCAAGTTGTTTGTCAGTACGAACATGCTTAAGATTGATGTCACCCTTGGCAATATGATCACGAATAAAATGGTGACGAACTTCAATATGCTTTGTTCGAGAGTGTTGTACTGGATTGTGTCCAATTTTAATTGCACTCTCATTGTCACAAAGCAAGGGAACATGTCTCACATGTATCCCATAATCCTTAAGCATTTGTGTCATCCATAGCAATTGAGCACAACACGAACCAGCAGCAATATATTCCGCTTCGGCAGTGGATAAAGATACCAAATTTTGTTTCTTGGAGGACCAAGATACAAGGGATCGACCAAGGAATTGACACGTACCCGAAGTTGACTTTCTATCAACCTTGTCACCGGCATAGTCCGAGTCGGAATAGCCAACAAGGTCGAAAGAGGCTCTCTTAGGATACAAAATGCCAAAGTTTGGTGTGTGTATCAAGTATCTCACTATCCTTTTAACAGCTTTAAGATGACATTCTTTAGGGGCTGCTTGATATCGCGCACACATGCATACACTTAACATTATGTCAGGACGAGAAGCACAAAGATATAGTAGAGAACCAATCATAGATCGGTAAACCCTTTGATCAACGGGTTCTCCATCTTTTGTCAAGTCATTATGTCCACTTGTAGGCATGGGGGTACTCATACCTTTGCTTTCTTGCATGTTGAACTTCTTGAAGAGATCCTTGGTGTACTTTGTTTGTGAGACAAAGGTACCCTCCTTAGATTGCTTGATTTGCAACCCAAGGAAGAATTTGAGTTCACTCATCATGGACATCTCATACTTCTCCGACATGAGCTGTCCAAACTTCTTGCTAAAATGAGGGTTAGTTGAACCAAAGATAATATCATCAACATATATTTGGCACACAAATAGTTCACCATTAACCCTTTTTGTGAACAGCGTTGAGTCTATCTTTCCAATTTCAAAGCCTTTTTCAAGAAGAAAACTAGTCAAGCATTTGTACCAAGCTCTAGGAGCTTGTTTAAGACCATAAAGGGCTTTATGCAACTTGTAAACATGATTAGGCTTTTTGGGATTCACAAATCCGGGAGGTTGTTTTACAAATACTTCCTCCTCAATTTCACCATTTAGGAAAGCACTTTTGATGTCCATTTGATAGAGAGTAATATCATGGTGATTGGCATAAGCAAGAAGAATGCGAATGGACTCAAGTCTAGCAACGGGGGCATAGGTCTCACCATAGTCCATACCTTCGACTTGTGTGTAACCTTGAGCTATGAGACGAGCCTTGTTGCGGATGACTTGTCCATCTTCATCTTGCTTGTTCCAAAACACCCATTTGGTTCCAATGATGTTTTGATCATCCTTGGGCTTCTCTACCAAAGTCCATACCTTGTTCCTCTCGAAGTTGTGTAGTTCTTCGTGCATAGCGTTCACCCAATCCGGGTCTTCAAGTGCTTCTTCTACCTTCATAGGTTCAATACTAGAGATAAATGAGTAATGCTCACAAAAGTTAGCTAAGCGAGTTTTAGAGCGAGTAATTCTCCCGGAGTTGATGTCGTTCATCATTTGTTCCACGGGATGATTTTTCTTGACTCTTGCTCGAACTCGGGATAGCTTTTGTTGATGTTGTGGCTGAGCTTCCTCATCATCTTCATCTTCCTCTTCTTCTTCTTCATTGTTGTTGGTGTTGTCTTGAGGCGGTGGAGAAGGAGGTTGTGGTGGATCTACTTGTTGCACTTCCTCATCTTGGTGAGTTCCACTTGTGGAGGCCTCCATGTTGCCTTGAGGTTCATCTCGCCGTGAGGTAGGTGGCTCCACATATGTAGATGAGGTACTCTCCTTCACTTCCATGGGACGGATCTTTCCAATAGATAAGTCTTGGATAGCTTCAGATGGGTCCTTGTCTCCTACATCAATAGGCATTTGCTCTACTTGTGAGCCATTAGATTCATCAAACTTCACGTCTACCGTCTCTTCAACCTTTCGGGTGAAATTATTGTAGACACGGTAGGTGTGGGAGTTTGATCCATAACCAAGGAGAAAGCCTTCATGAGATTTAGGAGCAAATTTAGACCGACGATGCTTATCAAGGATATAGCATTTTGAACCAAAGACACGAAAGTATCCCACTTGGGGTTTGTTACCGGTGAGAAGCTCGTATGATGTCTTGCCGAGGAGCTTATGAAGATAAAGCCTGTTGATAGCAAGACAAGCTGTCTCGACCGCTTCTCCCCAAAAATGCTTCGGTGTCTTGTATTCATCAAGCATCGTTCTCGCCATCTCTATGAGCATTCGGTTCTTCCTCTCAACAACTCCATTTTGTTGAGGAGTGTATGTAGCCGAGAACTCATGTAGAATTCCTTCCTCATCGAGAAAAGAGTCTACATTGGCGTTCTTGAACTCCGTTCCATTGTCACTCCGAACTTTCTTGATCTTCACCTCAAATTGATTTTGGGCCTTTTTGGCAAAGGTCTTGATGATTCTCTGAACCTGCGATTTATCATCATGGAAAAATACCCACGTAAATCTGGAATAATCATCAACTATAACTAGACCAAAGGAGTTACCACCAAGGCTTTTGTAAGCATTGGGACCGAAGAGATCCATATGAAGAAGCTCAAGCGGTCTCCTTGTGGTCATGATGTTTTTCACGGGATGACTTCCACCAACTTGTTTTCCTGCTTGACAAGCACTACAAAGTCTATCTTTGTCAAAGAAAACATCTTTAACAGCAAGAATATGATCACCTTTGATCAGCTTGTCTAGATTACGCATACCAACATGTCCTAGCCTTCTATGCCATAACCAACCTTTAGAGGATTTAGCAATGAAACAAGCTCTAGGTTGGGCTTTCTTAGTGAAATCAACAATATATAGATCACCTCTACGGATACCGGTAAATGCCATGTTTTGATTGTCACGACGAAAGACTTGGCAATCTACTTTGGTGAATAGCACATTGAATCCAAAGTCAGCTAATCTAGACACGGAAAGTAAATTGTATCCAAGAGATTCTACAAGCATGACATTTTGAATAGAGCTATCATGAGATATGGCCACCTTACCAAGGCCAAGTACCTTACCCTTGGAGTTGTCTCCAAAAGTCACATACTTGCTTGGACCATCGTTCTTTGCAAGCTCTCGAAACATGTCTTTCTCTCCGGTCATGTGGTCGGTGCATCCACTATCAAGAATCCACTCTTTTCCGCCGGACATGTAGTCTTTCATATTTGCCATAAGATTGAGACTCTTCATGATCTTGTTTAGCTCGATGTCCGAATCGGAGTAATCATCATCATGCTCATGCTCATCATCATATTGACCCATAGATTGTTCATCATCAACACCTAGGTCAATTTGATAAGTACTTGCATTAGTTTGGTCAATGTGACAATAATCTTCGGAATGCAATGCAAGAGCATTTCTAATTAAAACATTGATGAGAGCGGGATCAGCCTTCTTTTTCATAAGATCACGAAGCTCAAAGAAGCATCTATCAAAGTTGGGATCATTGGGGTGCATTTTATCAAATTCAATAGTCTTGTATAGAATTTCATCAAGACCACTCATAGAGTAGTCCGGATAAAGTTCTTCCAAGAACTTCCATATAGCATAGGCACACTCAAAGTTTGTAACAAGCTTAAGCAAATCATCGGGTAACCCTCTAATGATAAGATTTACAGTTCTAAGGTTACGAAGCAAATCAAGCTCTTCATCCATAGTAGGGTGCAAGGGATCAAATGGAGGCACATAGGGGGTCTCAACATATTTGCACAAATTGTACATCTTAAAGATACTAAGCATTTCAGACCTCCATGAGTTATATGACTCTCCATTAAGAATAGGCACTCTGTGGCTAACACTCCCAAACGTAGACACGTCCATCTTCCTCCAATGGTGTGTAAACCAAAGCAATGGAGACCAAAGCTCTGATACCAATTGAGGGATCGAAGAAGGTGAGAGTGTCTAGAGGGGGGTGATTAGACTACTCGACAAGATAAAAATTCTGTCTTTTGTCAAGGACAGATTTTGGCAGATTTTGCAAAACACAGAAGTCAAGTAACACACTACACATGAAATTCTAGAGTATGGGCAGCGGAAAGTAAATTGCACAAGTAGTAAAGAGAAGTGGAGAAGATCAAACGCAATTTGGAGACGCAATGATTTTTCCCGTGGTTCCGATAGGTAGTGCTATCGTACATCCACGTTGATGGAGACTTCAACCCACGGAGGGTAACGGCTGCGCGAGTCCACGGAGGGCTCCACCCACGAAGGGTCCACGAAGAAGCAACCTTGTCTATTCCATCATGGCCTACGCCCACTGTCGGGGGAAACTGTCCACCACGAGCACCTATGGGACCGGAGCCCCTTGCTTGTGCGGTAAGAGGGCGGAGGGAGCACAAAGAGCAGATCGTGGAGATCACGCAGGCAGTTTACCCAGGTTCGGGCCACGGTGGACGCGTAAAACCCTACTCCTGCTTAGTTTGTATTGAGTTGGAGAGCTCGGGAGCTTGAAGAACTAGCTACCCCGAGCGAATGAGCGATCTAGGTTCCGAACCCCCTTTACGTTGTGCATGGGCCTCCTTTTATAGTGCAAGGGGTCACCGACAGGTGTCAACGTAGGAGAAAGGGTAAAAATGTAAAAGAGGTGGTAGTTGTAACAGTGCGGGAATAGTGGAGCTACAGTGCGTGAACAGTGGTCGCTACCTACTTTGACAGTGGGGGACAAGAGCATTTACTGCCCGTCGCCGTCGACCCCAAAAGCGCCCGCCCTTGCGTCTCCGTTTGCCACGGCGATGGCTTTACCACCGTGGAGTGCCACCGTGTCCCCCAGGCTGCACAGCCATCCGCCACGCGTCCCTGGAGTGGCCCCAGGGCGACGCGTGGCTCGATGAGCTGGAGCGCGGGCACACAGCGCAATCCTCCCCGGCAAGCACCTTGCCGGGGTCTTGACCTTGCCGGGCCCGGGAGCTTGTCGGGCTCTGAAGCTTGTCGCTCCCCGGACCCTGCCGGGGCGCACGTAGCGCCGAGGCATGTCTTCCGTAATGGAATCTTCTAGTGTTCCTGGCAAGCTCCTCTCGCCAGGGCCTTGCGTGAATGAGATAACCTTGAGCCTGAAACGGCCTTCCCGGCAAGCTCCACTTGCCGGGGTCTCGATCTTCTGTCTTGTATACTTTGTTTTTGAATGGTTTCATATGGGGCGGGAAGGTCTCCGGCGAACGCGTGGTAGGCCCTGCCGCGGGAAGCTGCTACTGTCCGTGCACAAGTTGGGGTACTGAGGTACCCCTACCTTAGTACACCGACAGGAGCCCCCGGGCCTGGGCCACACACGGTGCCGAGCGCTGTTGGGCCAGGCCCAAAACAGTGCACGGGCACGCGCGGCCCACTGCACGCCGAATCCACTTCCGCATCCGCCGCGTCCCCCCGTAACGGCACGCGTCGATTGCAGCGTCGTGGGATGGGACGTGGCCACGTTCTTTTAATGGAAAGAGCGAAATGCCCCCCACTTCCCCATAAAAGCAGAGGAAGCAGGAGCGGTTCCCCTCCTACGCCTTCATTGCATCTTCTTCCATCTCCAGAGATCCCCTTTGCGCTCCGCCTCCACACCTCCTCCGCCGCTGTCCGCATCTGCGACGCCGCCGGACTCTTCGTCCCCCTTCCTTCGCCGCCTCCGCCATGGCCCCGAAGACCGAGAAGGCGAAGGTGGAGAAGACCAAGAAGGAGAAATCGGAGCAAGCGGCGAGGCTTACCTTGTTGCGGAAGCGGAACCTCGTCTTCTCGCCGAGGCTCAGCGCGCGGGAGCTCTGGAAGAAGTACTACTTGTTCTGGGCCAAGAAGACCAAGGCGCATCCCCGCACCCGAGCCTATCCGGCCGCCGCCAAGGACAACTACCCCGGCGGGTACTATTTCTTCGCAGCTTTCTTCCACTGCGGCCTCTGTCCCCCTTTTTCTGATTTCTTCTGCGACATAATGCACACCTACGGCCTCCACCTTCTTGACTTCACCCCCAACGCCATCCTCACGATGGCGGTTTTCGCACACATGTGCGAAAACTATATTGGGATATACCCAAACGTAGCGCTGTTTAGGCATTTCTTCACCCCTAGAGCAGAGGCCGGCGCCCCCCTCTCCGGAGGAATATCTTGGGTTTTTCGGCTGAAAAAGAAGGAGTCCTACTTGCCGGGGGAGCTCCGCGGCAAGTGGGAGGAGTGGCGTGCTGACTGGTGTTGGATAGTCGAGGACCAGCCGCAATCTTTCACCGCGCCGCGCACAACACCTATCGTGCGCGGCAGGGACTGGAGCGAGCTGGATTCGGACGACAGCAAGCTCGACGTCGCCCTCATCAGGATTCTTCGTCTCCGGGTAGCAAGATTGTCTGTCGGAGAAGTAGGCACAGATTTCCTCCGCCGCCGCATCGCCCCTCTTCAAGATAGGAAGAGGCCGGCCTGGGAATATGGCAACTCGGCGGATATAATGAGGCTGCGCCCCGGGCTCAACTTCAACTTCACGTCGCTGGAGCTGAAGGGGATGGTCCGGGAACTATTTAAGCATGACCCGGCCCACCCAGAATGGTTCAGGGGTCCCCGGGGAGTGGTGCCTCTCTGCAACAGCACGGCCCGGGATTCCCTTCGCGCCATGATGCCCGCGTGCGACTCGCACGGTGTCGACCGCACATGGATTCCGCCCAAGCCAGACGTCGTCTTGAACTTCTTCGACAACTTGACGGAGGTGGCGAAGAACAAGAACGAGGTCCGGGAGCTGACACGGGACACCACCGACCAGGAGATAGCGTACATAGCTTCTCGGGTTGAAGAGGCCGCTGCAGCCGCAGCGGCAGGGGAATTCGGCTTCTCGCCCGAGGAGGCAGAGGCTGCGGAAGCGTCCTGCCAAGCAGAGGAGGCAGAGATCCGCAGGCTGCTGAAGCTTCCTCCCGACGAGCTCGCCGGGGTCCCTTCCCTGAGGCACTCCGGGATCCAGGGAATCTTGACCAAGGCCGCGGCGAGAGGCAACGCCGCCGGAGGAAACAAAGGCGCCGCAGGGAGCGGAGGCGCCGGAGGGAAATAGGCCACAGTGCAGGGCGCTGGGCCCAGCAAGCCTGCCGAGGAGGAGGAGGAGGAGGAGGACGCCGGGGCCGACGAAGACTCCGACGGATCCCTGGGGCTCTACGCCGACGACCTCTCCTCGTCGTCGGAGACCTCCCCGCCCCGGGCAAGCCCTAGGCGTTCTCCGCTGAAGCGTCTCCGCAAGACGGCGACGGGGGCGAGGGCGCAGGCGCCCCGGCAACAACCAACTCGCCGGGCAGCGCGAGCTTCCCGGGGGAGTCAAGCTGCGACGGGGGTGCCCGGCGCACCAGCCACGGCGGAGGCGGCCTGCACGCAGGCCACGGCAGAGGCACCCCGCAAGCAGGCCACAGCAGAGGCGCCCCGCAGGTCAGCGCCGAGCGGAAGGGAGTCTTCACAGAGCGGAGCGGCGGCTCCGCCCGCTCCCCGGGCCCCGGCTACCACAGGGGTTGGGTCTTCGCAGCCCCCAGCCCCAGGGACCGCCAAGCGCCCGAGGGAGTCTTCGCCTCCTGCTCCCCGCGCGGACGCGCCTCAGGTGGAGTTTGATTTCTCCGCCTTGAGCGACGACGACGACGCGGATGAACAGGAGTAAGAACTTGAGATCTTGCATCTTCTTAAATTTCGTCTTGATTATTGCAGATTCTGATCTTGCTTCTTGTTTTAACTCCAGGACCTTGGCGGAGCGAGTGGCAAAGAAGGCCAAGGTGCCCGTAGTTGAGGTTGCGGACGACTCGCCCGCCGCGGCGACAGGGGACGTGCCGGAGCCGAGCATGCCGGACCCGAGTGCTGCTCCGAGGAGCAGCCCCCAGCGCAGCCCCCAGCGTAAGTCCGGGTTCTGTACTTCCGCTCGTCGGGCGCGCTTGAGGATTTGTCCTTGTGCTAATATCCTGATATTTTTGTCTTGTTTCGATTGTCTTGTGCAGAGGTGGAGCCGCAAGCCCAGGAGCGTCCGGAGGTTGCTCCCGAGGAGCCGCGGGCCCCGCCGTCCCCGCCAAGGCCGAACTCCCCGGCAAGGGAGAGCGCTCCGCCAAGGGCGGGTACTCCGCCAAGGGCGAGTACCCCGCCAAGGGCGAGCAGCCCGGCGAGGGCGGCTACTCCGCCAAGGCAGAGCTCCCCGGCGAGGGAGCCCGCCGCTGACGACGTCCGTCAAGGTGAGTTCCGTAACTCTGTCCTCCTGGATTCGTCTCTTTTTGGATATTTGCTTGAACTTCTTTTGCTTTTTCTTCTTCTTCTAGATCCTCCTCCCCCCGAGCAGATGGAGACGGAAGTCATCGTCATCGAGGAGGAGGGTGCGCAGGGCGGCGGCGGCGACGCCCCTGTCGCCGAGGACACGGCGGGAGCCGCCGAGCCAGCTGCGGAGGAGACCGCTCCGGCTGCGGACGCAGCGACCGGGGAGGGGGACGGCGACCGCACTGCCGGCCCGGAGGCGGCAGGAGCATCAAGTGCTGCGCCGGCCGCCGACCCCTCCGCCGAAAAGGAGCAGGCCGGCTACTATCTTGAAGCTCCCAACGGCGTCTTCATCCAGGTGCCGTGGGGTTCTTCATCGCGAGCCCCCGCGGAGGGCGAGGCCTTTGATGGAGAGGTCCTCGCCTCCGCGGGTTTGAAGATCGTCGAGGCGCCCGGCGGAAGCGACGGGCCCGAAGAGGAGAAGCTGCTTCACCAGCTCCTGGCCCTTTACCGGGCCAGGCAGGCGAAGCTAGCGTCTCGGGAGGCCCTTGCCGCCAAGGCCACCGTCGAGATGGAGAAGCGCGCGGCGGAGCTCCGCACCGCCAACCAGGCTGCCCTCCGTGAGGTGGTGGAGGAGCGCGAGAGGCTCGCTGGGGAATATCAAGAATGGTTGCTGGAGAAGGCCGAGGCCGAAGAGCAGCAGCGGCTCGCCGGGGAGGAGCTGTCCCGGCGAGAAGGAGAGCTGACCCAGCGGAAGGTCAACCTCGACTCCCACGAGGAAGACCTTGCCGCTCGGGAACAGGCCCTTGGCGGAGAGCTGAAGGAGGCGAAGGCCGCCGCGGCTGCCGCGGAGACCGCCAAGGAGGAGCTTGCCGCCAAGGTCGCGCAGCTGGAGGAGTCTTTGAAGGCGAGCGTGGAGAGGGTCGCCGCGCTCAACACAGAGCGCGAGAAGGACGCCCACACCAACTCCGAACTCCAGGTGCGTCTTTCTAAGAAGGGCGACGAGCTGAAGGCCGCCAAGGACTCCATCGAGGATCTGGAGCTGAAGGTTTCCACGTTGAAGGACTCGCTCGACGCCGTCCGGGACCGGGAAACCAAGCTGAAGGAGGAGCTCCGCAAGGAGCGAAGCTTGGTGGAGAGCGCCAACACTGCGGCCGAGAACTTCCGCCGGACCATCGAGGTGTGGACCGAGGACCTGGTGTCTTCTGCATCCAACATCGACCAGGAGCTGCTGGCGCTGAAGTTGGAGCACCTCATCTACTCTCCGGACCCAAACCTCCCTCACAGCGCCAAGCTCAGCCTCTTCTTCAGGGGGATCGCGCCGGCCCTTGCAGATCTTCGGAAGAAGATCCCCGCGCAACTGGCTGAGGAGTCGCGCCGGCTCTGCATGGGAACCTTGGAGCGTGTGCTGACGAAGATTGTATACCGCAATCCCGGCATAAACCTCACCAACGTTCTCCGCAGCTTGCCGGCCGACGCGAACATGGAGGCGCTGAAGGAGCAGGTCGCCCACATCATCGCCAAAGTGAACAAGATCTCCAGGATTGAGGGCGACCGCGTAGACTAGGCCTCCTTTATCTTTATCTCTTTTTGTTGCTGCATAGGGTGTTATGAACTCATTAATCATTGGGACAAGTTATCCTTTGTAAGATATTTATCTTATTTTGATCAATCAGTGCAATGTTATCTTCCTTGTCTTGGTCATCTACTTTGTACGTTTTTCACCCTACGCTCCCGGGGAGCTTGCCGGCAAGGGTCCTTTGCCGCGAGCGCTGAGTGCTGGACTTTGAGCAGCCTGCTGGCCAAGGTCTCACCGGCAAGCAACCTTGCCGCAGCTAGTCGCAACGCACTTAGCTTGCTGAGTGAACTCGAAAACGAAGCAAGGGCGCGACACTTGTCGCAGCTCACTTAAGTCGTTGAGCGTACTCGAAAACAAGACAAGGGTGCGGCTAGCTACGGGTAGGTTCCTCCGCGCACAGGTTTTCCATACAAAGTGTGATTGTTCAAGGAAGACAACTAAAATTTAAAATTTTTGAACTGATCAAATTCTAATAACTTAGCTTATATATAATGCTTGCTTCTTGGTAAGGCTTCTCTTTCTTGAATAGCACTTGGTTCCCCTTCCATCTCCTTCCCCCCCGGCAAACTTGTGCGCGAGGAACGTTCCTTCTGCTTAAGAGGCAAGAAAAAAGAAGAGGGAAACAAGTATATGGCCTTTCGGCGTGCTAATGCTTACCAGATGTGTATGTTGCACAATATGCCAAATAACACATGCAAATAGCAACTAAAAGCATGCAAAAGGCAAATAGCGCAAAACACAAAAACTTTACTGATGCACGGGGTCTGTGCCCGGCTTTGTACAAAGGGTTACATGCAACAGAGGCAAAGCTTGTACAAAAGGTGGTTGCCGGAGCGGATCACGGCAACCGCGCCTTATGGGTGAAACTTGCGAAGATGCTCTATGTTCCAGGAGTTGCTCACCGGTAAGCCTTCTTCGGTCTCAAGGCCGACAGCGCCGGGCCTTGTGACTTGTCTCACCCGATAAGGGCCTTCCCACTTCGGCGTCAACTTGTTGGAATTCTTGGCGGACTGAACACGCCGAAGAATAAGGTCGCCTTCCTCGAGACACCTGGCCTTGACCTTGCGGCTATGGTAGCGACACAAGGCTTGCTGGTATCGAGCAGCTCGTACAGCAGCCTGGAGACGTTCCTCCTCGAGGAGCAACGCATCATCTTGTCGCAGTTGCTCTTGCTCGAGCTCATCATAAGCGAGCACTCGAGGAGATCCGTATACGAGTTCCGTGGGGAGAACTGCCTCTGCTCCATAGACTAGAGCAAAGGGTGTCTGTCCGGTGGCTCGACTTGGTGTCGTTCTGATTGACCAAAGAGCCGCCGGTAGCTCCTCTATCCAATTTCTTCTGCACTTGCGCAGCCTGTCAAAGGTCCTTGTCTTGAGTCCGCGCAGCACTTCAGCATTGGCCCTCTCCGCTTGACCGTTGCTCCTCGGGTGAGCAACAGAAGCGAAACAGACCTTGGCGCCAAGATCTTGGACGTACTGCATGAAGGTGCGACTAGTAAATTGTGTACCGTTGTCGGTGATGATCCTGTTAGGGATTCCAAAACGGCAAACAATCGACCTGAAGAACCTGACCGCTGACTGTGCTGTCACCTTTCTCACTGGTTCCACTTCTGGCCACTTTGTGAACTTGTCGATTGCGACGTACAAGTACTCAAAGCCCCCGACGGCTCGGGGGAAGGGGCCGAGGATATCGAGCCCCCAGACCGAGAAGGGCCAGGACAAAGGGATTGTTTGGAGAGCTTGAGCTGGCTGGTGAATCTGCTTTGCATGGAACTGGCATGCTTCACACTTGGTTACTAGTGCAGTTGCATCTTGGAGGGCTTCTTGCCAGAAGAACCCTTGCCGGAAAGCTTTCCCGGCAAGCGCCCTTGCGCCAATGTGGTGGCCGCATATGCCTCCGTGTATTTCTGCCAACAGCTTCTGTCCATCTTCCCTGGAGATGCACTTCAACCTGACACCATTGAGCCTTCTTCTGTACAGCTCGTTATCCACGAACTGGTACATACTTGACTGCCTGGTTATCTTCTCTATTTCTTCTGGGTCGTCGGGAAGTTCTCCAGTTTGCAGAAAACGGACGATCTGCTGCGCCCATGCCGGAGCCCGAGGCTCAACGGCAAGGACTAAAGGCATGAGGGCCGCTGCGGGGACCTCAGCTTCTACGGCGAGAACCTCTGGTTCTGTCGGAGCTGATGGTCCCCCGGCAAGCTCGCCGGGGCGAGGCTTGTCGGGAACACTTGCTTCAACTGCACAGATCCTTGGATCTGCAGGAGCAGACTGTTCCTCAGCGTTCTGATTGCTTATCTTGGGGACCTTGGCGGCGGTTTCAGGAAGATCCGCCGGCAAGTAGTCGCCGGAGACCAACTTTCTCTTCTTGGACTGCCCAAGTGATGGTGTAACGGATGGTTGAGTCAGCTTGAGCAAGAAGGTCCCTGGTTCCACAGGTAACTTCATCGAAGCACACTTCGAAAGGCCATCTGCTATTTCATTCTGAGCTCTCGGGACGTGCTCCATTTGCAGACCTTCAAAGTGCTCCTCAAGCTTCCTTACTTCATCTACATAAGCTTCCATCAAAGGGCTCTGGTAACTCTTGTTGACTTGCCGGACCACCAACTGAGAATCCCCCCGCACAATCAGCTTTCTGATCCCAAGTTCGGCCGCAATCCTGAGGCCGGCAAGAAAGCCTTCATATTCAGCAGTGTTGTTTGTCGCTTGCTCCCTGGGAAAGTGCATTTGGATAACATACTTGAGGTGCTCTCCGGTGGGCGCGATGAGTACCACGCCAGCACCGGCGCCTTGCAGCGAGAAGGCACCGTCAAAATACATTACCCATTCACTTGTCGCTTCTTGTACGGGTGCACTTGTTTCTTGGACTTCCTCATCGGGCGTTGGGGTCCACTCAGCTATGAATTCTGCCAAAGCTCGGCTTTGTATGGTTGAAGTACTTTCAAACTTGAGTCCAAAGCTCGACAGCTCCAATGCCCACTCAACGATCCTGCCCGTTGCTTCTGGATTGTGAAATATCCTCTTCAGCGGAAAGCGAGTGACCACCGTTATCTCATGTGCCTGGAAGTAATGGCGCAGCTTTCTCGAGGCCATGAGGAGGCCGAAAAGCAACTTCTGCACCCCGGAGTATCTTGATCTAGCCCCCTGCAAGAGGGAACTCACAAAATACACCGGGCGCTGCACCATCTTCTTCCGCACTTCATCCTGTTCCTGCGCAGAGTTGTTCTTGTCGGGGCCAGAGCTTGTCGGAGCAGCCCCCTGCTTGTCGCTGGATTCGCTCGCCGGTGGCGTAGACTCCTCGTCGGCCTCCCTCTCCGCTACTAACGCAGCACTAACCACCTGGTTGGTTGCCGCTAGGTATAGCAACAACTTTTCCTGTGGTCTAGGTGCGACAAGTATTGGAGTGGAGGATAGGTACCGTTTCAAATCTTGCAGCGCTGCCTCCGCTTCCGGAGTCCACTTCATGGGACCTGCCTTCTTCAAAATTTTGAAGAAAGGTAGGGCGCGTTCTGCAGACTTCGAAATGAACCTACTGAGGGCAGCCACACAACCTGCAAGCCTTCTGACATCCTTGACGCGCTTCGGGGCCTCGATCTGCTCAATGGCTTTAATCTTGTCGGGGTTAGCTTCAATCCCCCTCTGTGACACAAAGAACCCGAGAAGCTTGCCGGAGGGAACTCCAAAGACGCACTTCTCGGGGTTCAACTTGAGCTGTATCCTGCGCAGGTTCTGAAATGTCTCTTCCAAATCTTGGACCAGGGTTTCCTTGCTCTTGCTCTTCACCACGATGTCATCCATGTAGGCCTCTACATTCCTGTAGATCTGTGGCTCGAAAGCAGTGTGCACTACCCTTGCAAATGTTGATCCTGCATTCTTCAGTCCAAATGGCATGCGTATGAAGCAATAAGTGCCACATGGAGTGATAAATGCAGTCTTCTCTTCATCTTCTTTGGCCATAAAGATCTGGTGGTAGCCTGAATATGCATCAAGAAAAGAGAGTAGCTCACATCCGGCAGTGGAGTCAACAATCTGGTCAATGCGCGGCAAAGGGAATGGATCCTTGGGACATGCTTTATTCACATCGGTGAAGTCTATACACAGTCTCCACTTCCCGTTGGCCTTGCGCACGACGACTGGGTTTGCCAACCACGTCGGATGGATCACACCTCTAACTAGGCCTGCTGCCTCTAGCTTCTTGATCTCTTCGTTAATGAATTCTTGGCGCTCCACGGCTTGCTTCCTCACCTTCTGCTTGACGGGCCGCGCATGAGGACAAACAGCAAGCTTGTGCTCAATTACCTTCCTGGGAACACCGGGGATGTCGGATGGTTGCCAGGCAAACACATCGACATTCGCCCGCAGGAAGGCAACGAGCGCGCTTTCCTATTTGCTGTCAAGCGTGGCACTGATGGTGAAGGTACCACCAGTGCCGTCCTCCTTGGCGGACACCTTCTTGGTTGCCGGAGGAGCGGCCATCCCCTTCTTAGACTTGCCGGTGGAGCTCGATGGAACGTCCTCGACGGCAGCGCAGCACTCCGAAGAGGTGCGGTTGCCGGAGTGGGCCCCAGAGCACTTGCCGGACTTGGTCTTGGTCTTCTTCCCCCCGGGAGCTTCAGCGGCAAGTGTGTCCTTCTCGGCCGCAGCTGCTGCATCCCGGTAGATCTTGTCGGCGCAGACAAGCGCATCTTTCTTGTCGCCATGGACGGTGATGACGCTTATCGGCCCCGGCATCTTGAGTACGTTGTAGGCATGGTGGGAAGCTGCCATGAACTTGGCGAGGGCGGGACGGCCGAGTATCCCATTCTATGGCAATGGAATATCAGCGACGTCGAAAGTGATGCGCTCAGTTCGGAAGTTGAGCTCCCCGCCAAAGGTCACCGGCAGAGTTATCTTCCCCTTGGGCTTGCTCCTCCCCGGGTTGATTCCTTGGAAAGAACCGGTCTCTTCGAGCTCGCCATCTGGGATCTGGAGTTTCTTGATCACAGCAGAGGAGATCAAGTTCAGCCCGGCCCCGCCGTCAACCAACATTTTGGTGACCTTGAGGTTGCGGATGGTGGGTGAGACCAGCATCGGCAAGCACCCGACCGCAGTGGTGCGGTCAGGGTGATCCTCAAGATCAAAAATGATGGGCGTGCTGGACCATTTGAGGAGCCTGCGCGACTCCATGGGCGGCTCTGCTGCATTCACCTCGCGCACCCACTGCTTGAGCTGGCGGTGGGAGGTGTGCAGAGAGGCGCCACCGTCGACGCACAGGACCTCCGTGGCCTTCTGGAACTCCTGCTCGCTGTTATCTTCATCCTCCAGGTCTTCGTCGTCGTCCTCTTCATCCTTGTCGCGGCCCCGGGGAGGTCGATCACCTTGCCGATGCTTGGCCTTGCCGCGGCGTCCTCCCCGGCCATTGAATGGCCGCTTCTTGCTTGGCTCTCCTCCGCCACCTTGGGCCTTCTCCTTGTTGCGCCTCTCGTACTCAGCTTTCTGCTGCTCGACGAGGTACTCGACGCGTTTGCAGTTGGAGAGGTCGTGGCCCTTGGTGCGGTGGATCTTACAGTATTGCTTGTCGGAGCCGTCCTGCTTGTCGGTTGCCGCTACAGGGGCAGGCTCCTTGCCGGAGCCGCCAGCCTGTGTTTGCTTGGCGGGAGCCTCCTTGCCGGACTTCTCGACGGCAAGCACTTCCTTCTTGTTCTTCCTTCTGTTATTCCGCCGCCGGCTCTTCTTTGCCGGGGCGGCGTCGTCGCTGTCGCTTCCTCCTGCGCCAGCATCCTCCCCGGGAAGTCTCCTCCCCTCTTCTGCGCGTGCGCACTTATCAGCCAGAGCGTAGAGCTCGCTGACATCCCGAATTTTGGTCATGGCCATTTCTTCACGCATGCGGCGGTTACGCACGTTCTGGTGGAACGCGCTGATAACCGCGGCAGGGTGGACGTCGGGAATGTTGTGTTGTACACGGCTGAAGCGTTGGATGTACTTGCGCAGGAATTCTCCTTCCTTCTCGGCCAGAATGTGGAGATCGCTCTCCTGGCCGTGGGGTTTGTGGCCGCCGGTGAAGGCGCCAACAAACTGGTGGCAAAGGTCCGCCCAAGAAGAAATGGAACCTTCCGGCAAGTGCATAAGCCAGGAACGAACGTTCGGCTTAAGCACGAGCGGGAAGTAGTTCGCCAAAATCTTCTCGTCGCGCCCCCCGGCAGCCTGCACCGCGATGGTGTAGATGCTGAGGAATTCCGAGGGGTGCGTCTTGCCGTCGTACTTCTCCGGTACATCGGGCTTGAAGTTCTTCATGCTGGGCCACTGGACGCGCCGCAGCTCGCGGGTAAACGCAGGGCAACCTGCCGCGTACGGCAAGTCGCCTGGTTCACCAGGCGCGCGCGCGTCAACAGCGTTCCCAGCTCTCTGGTCTGATTGTCGCCGAGCTTCTCGGCGGCGCTCGATTGTTGTTCGAGCGTCTTCTTGTCGCCTGTCGTCAAGGACCTGGCGCTGGTCCCGACGAGCCCGCGGATCCGACGACGCCGTGGAGCCGTCGTCGGTGTTGTTCCGGCGGGGTGGCGTCTTCTGCTTCCGCGGCGGGGAGTGCACGGTGGTCGCACCCCCGGCGGTCTTGTCGCCGTCGGCCTTCGTCTTCTCGGCTTGCCGCGGCCGCGAGGTCGCCGGCTGCTGTGGAGAGTCGTTGTTGGCGAAGGCGATTAGGCTCTGGATGGTGGCCCTCCAGTCTTCGGCCTTGTCTGCCGCTGGAGGGAAGTCGAGGAGCAGTTGCGCCCTTGCGAGCGCTTCTGCTGGAGTGGAGGGGAGCGGGGGCGAGCGGTGCGAGGAGCGGGATATGCTCGGACTCCTAACAACGTTAGAAGGAGCAGGGTCCCGCCCCGGCGACCGCACTTTGCTGGTGCCCGGACGGCGGTCCGGAACGTCCCGCGAGCCTCCGGTTTGCCCTTGGCCCAGCAAACGGATGCCACCTCCTGTGGCATGGCGCTGCTGGGTTGTCGTTTGCTGGGATGGACGCGGCACGTCCACGGAGACCGAGGCTCGGTCGTCCGTCCTGTCCTTGGATTTGGTGGCGCCGCGAGTGTCCTCGCCGGCGACCACTCTTCCGACGGCGTCTCCCCCGCCCACCGTTGGCTCTGGTGGCGGCGGATGAGACGCAGACGGGCCTGCGACCTCCGAAGCCTTCTTCTTCGGGGCCATGGTGCTGTTGTTGATGAAGCTGACGAATGCGGAGAGGTTGATGAAGAATGCGCCCGCGTGAACGCCGGATCAGGTTCGCACAACCTCGACGCCCCCTACCTGGCGCGCCAAAGATGTCGGGGGAAACTGTCCACCACGAGCACCTATGGGACCAGAGCCCCTTGCTTGTGCGGTAAGAGGGCGGAGGGAGCACAAAGAGCAGATCGTGGAGATCACGCAGGCAGTTTACCCAGGTTCGGGCCGCGGTGGACGCGTAAAACCCTACTCCTGCTTAGTTTGTATTGAGTTGGAGAGCTCGGGAGCTTGAAGAACTAGCTACCCCGAGCGTATGAGCGATCTAGGTTCCGAACCCCCTTTACGTTGTGCATGGGCCTCCTTTTATAGTGCAAGGGGTCACCGACAGGTGTCAACGTAGGAGAAAGGGTAAAAATGTAAAAGAGGTGGTAGTTGTAACAGTGCGGGAATAGTGGAGCTACAGTGCGTGAACAGTGGTCGCTACCTACTTTGACAGTGGGGGACAAGAGCATTTACTGCCCATCGCCGTCGACCCCAAAAGCGCCCGCCCTTGCGTCTCCGTTTGCCACGGCGATGGCTTTACCACCGTGGAGTGCCACCGTGTCCCCCAGGCTGCACAGCCATCCGCCACGCGTCCCTGGAGTGGCCCCAGGGCGACGCGTGGCTCGATGAGCTGGAGCGCGGGCACACAGCGCAATCCTCCCCGGCAAGCACCTTGCCGGGGTCTTGACCTTGCCGGGCCCGGGAGCTTGCCGGGCTCTGAAGCTTGTCGCTCCCCGGACCCTGCCGGGGCGCACGTAGCGCCGAGGCATGTCTTCCGTAATGGAATCTTCTAGTCTTCCTGGCAAGCTCCTCTCGCCAGGGCCTTGCGTGAATGAGATAACCTTGAGCCTGAAACGGCCTTCCCGGCAAGCTCCACTTGCCGGGGTCTCGATCTTCTGTCTTGTATACTTTGTTTTTGAATGGTTTCATATGGGGCGGGAAGGTCTCCGGCGAACGCGTGGTAGGCCCTGCCGCGGGAAGCTGCTACTGTCCGTGCACAAGTTGGGGTACTGAGGTACCCCTACCTTAGTACACCGACACCCACGGAGGGCTAGCCTTACTCGGGGTAGATCTTCACGAAGTAGGCGATCTCCTTGCCCTTACAAACTTCTTGGTTCAACTCCACATCTCGATGACGGAGGCTCCCAAGCGACACCTAACCAATCTAGGAGGCACCACCCTCCAAAAGGTAATAGATGTTGTAGATGATGATGAACTCCTTGCTCTTGTGCTTCAAATGATAATCTCCCCAACACTCAACTCTCCTCACTGATATGGTTGTGGTGGAAGAAAGGATTGAGTGGAAAGCAACTTGGGAAGGTTAGAAATCAAGTTTCATATGGTAGGAATGGAGCAACTTGATCTCAACACAAGGGTAGGTAGTTCTCTTCTCAGAAAGTGTAAGGTAGGAGTGGTAGTTCTTTCTGATGGCTCTCTCCATGAATGAAGAGGGGGTGGAGGGGTATATATAGCCTCCACACAAAATCCAACCGTTACACACATAATTGAGCAATCTCGGTGAGACCGAAGTGGAAACTCGGTCAGACCGAAAGTTCAAATATAGTGAACGTTGAGGTTTTCGGTGGGACCGAGAAAGAAAACTTGGTTAGACCGATTTGAGAAAGGACAGGAACATGCCAATTTCGGTGAGACCGAAAATGCAATCTCGGTTAGACCGATTTGAGCCAAGACAGGAGCTTGCCAATTTCGGTGAGACCGAAAATGCAATCTCGGTTATACCGATTTGAGGACAGAAGGTTACAGAAGCTTGGCAGTCCATGTTTCGGTGAGACCGATCTCAAACTCGGAATGACCGATTTTTCTAGGGTTTGGCTTATGGCTGAGGTGGTTCATCTCGGTGGGACTGAGTTTGGAAAATCGGTTTGTCCGAGATTACTTATGAGTGTGTTTAGTAGTGAAAGTTGCTGATAGTTGAAGGAGATATATCACTAAGCACTTGAGCAACCAGATCATCAACACAACCTCATCCCCTTTTAATAGTATTGGCTTTTCCTATGGACTCAATGTGATCTTTGATCACTAAACCAAAAATGGAGTCTTGAGCTTTTGCCAATGCTTGCCTTAGCATTTGAGGGGTCCACTTCTTCAGTCCTTTTGCCATACCAATGTGATTGGATTTCCTGAAACATACTTGATAAAAGCATTAGTCCAACCACAGAGTATGTTGTCATTAATTACCAAAACCACCCAGGGAGCAAATGTGCTTTCAGGTAGACGATCTTCGTCAATACGCGCTCCAAGGTGCCCGCGCAGAGCCGACGCGACTTGTCGGCCAGCTGCGCGGGGAGCTTCTCCCGCAGCCGTGCAAGCGCCGGCGCGATTCCCCTGAAGAAGAGACTTAGCTTGGCGTTGTGGGGGAGGTCCTCGTCGGGAGAGTATACGAGATGCTCCGCCCTCAGCGCCATCATCTCCTTGTCAATGTTGGCAGCGGAGGTGACCAGATCGTCAGTCCACTGCTCTACCGCCCGGCTGAAGTTGTTCGATGAGACGGCGGCGCTCTCCACTAGGCCTCGTTCCTTGCGGAGCTCGTCCTTCAGCTTCGTTTCGCGGTCCCGGGCGGCATCAAGCGAATCGGTCAGAGTGGAGACCTTCAACTCCAAGTCAGCAATTGAATCCTTGGCGGCAGTGAGCTCGTCGCCTTTCTTGGAGAGACGTACCTGCAAGTCAGAGTTGGTGTGGGCGTCTTTCTCCCGCTCCACATTGAGCGCGGTGACTCTGTCCTCGCTTGCCTTCAGGTACCGCTCCAGTTGATCCACCTTAAGCTCTAGGTCCCTCTTGGCGGTTTCCGCGGCGGCTGCGGCATCCTTTGCCTCCTTCAGGGCCCCGCTAAGGGCCTGCTCCCGGGCGGTGAGTTCGTCGTCATGGGCGTCGAGCTCGACCTTCCGCTGGTTGAGCGCCCCCTCCCGCCGAGACAACTCCTCGGCGGCCAGCCGCTGCCGCTCTTCTGCCTCTACCTTCTCCAGGAGGAAGGCTTGCTGCTCCCCGGCAAGCTCTTCCCGCTCCTCCGCCAAGTTGCGGAGGGCTGCCTGGTTGGCGGCGCGAAGCTCCGCGGCGCGCTTCTCCAAGTCAACTCCAGCCTTGGCGGCAAGAGCTTCTCGGGAGTTCAATTTCGCCTGCCTGGCCCGGTACAGGGCCAGGAGCCGGCGAAGGAGCTTCTCCTCTTCGGGCTCATCTCCACCGCCAAGCGCTTCAACAACCTTCAACCCCGCGGAGGCGAGGACCTCTCCGTCGTAGGTCTCTCCCTCCACGGGGGCTCGCGATGAAGACCCCCACGGGACTTGTATGAAGACCCCGTTGGGGGCCTCAAGATAGACGCCTGGCTGCTCCGTGGTGGCGGAGGGGTCGGCGGCCGGTGCAGCGCTTGACGCTCCTGCTACCTCCGGGCCAGCAGTGTGGTCGCCGCCCCCCTCCCCAGCCGCGGCGTCTGCGGTCGGGGCGGTCTCCTCAGTGGCAGGCTCGTCGGCTCCAGCCATGCCCTCAGCGACAGTGGCGTTGCCGCCGTTGCCGTGCGCGCCCTCCTCGCCGGCGGTCTCCGTCTCCATCCGCTCCGGTACAGGAGGATCTAGCAGAAGAAAAAAAAAGAAAAAGTCAAGCAAATATCCAAAAAAGAAGAGTCCAAGAAAAAGAAGCTACAAGACTCACCTTCGCGGACTTCTTCAACGACAGGCTCCCTCGCCGGGGAGTCCTCCCTTGGCGGTGGAGCAGTGGCCCTGCTGGCGGAGGGCCGCCCGCGCCCTCCCTTGGTGGGGTGGTCACCCTTGTCGGGCTGCTCGCCCTTGGCGGGGTGCCCGTCCTTGGCGGAGCGTTCTCCCTCGCCGGGGAGTTCACCCTTGGCAGGGAGGGTGGAGCAAGTGGCTCGTCGGGGGCAGTCTCCGGGCGCTCCAGCGGCTGCGGCTCCACTTCTGCACAAGACAAACAAGACAACAAAATATCAATACAAACAACTACCTCAAGCGCGCTCAACCAACAGAAAAGGATAACTACCAGACTTACGCTGGGGGCTGCGCTGGGGGCTGCTCCTTGGAGCAGCGGGTTGATCCGGCAAGTTCGCCGCTGGCGCGTCTCCGGTCGCCGCGACGGGCGAGTCGTCTTCGACCTCAACCACAGGGATCTTGGCCCTCTTCGCCATCCGCTGTGCCAGGGTCCTGAAAGCAAAACAAAAACAAGATCAGAATCATCAAGGAAGATCAAGACAAAATCGAAGAAGTTACAAGCTGCAAGTACTTACTCCTCTTCCTCGTCGTCGTCGGAGCTGAGGGCAGAGAAGTCGAACTCCACCTGAGATGCTCCCGCGCGAGGAGCAGGGGGAGAAGGTTCCCTCGGGCGTTTGGCGGTCTCCGGGGCTGCGGGCTGCAAAGACCCAGCCCCCGTTGACACCGAGGCCCGAGGAGCAGGAGGAGCGGCCGTTCCACTCCGGGAGGATCCCCCTCCGCTTGGCGCTGGTGCGCGGGGCGCCTCCGTCGCGGCTTGGCTCGCCTTGGTGGCGCGCGTCGCCCGGCGCGCAGGCTGCTGTCTAGGCGCCTGCGGCCTCGTCGCTGTAGCCACCTTGCGGAGGCGCTTCCTCGGTGGCTGCGTAGGACTTGCCGGAGGCGGGGAGTTCTCTGAGGACGAGGAGGCATCATCGTCAAGTCCCAGAGATCCACCGGTGTCTTCATCAGCCTCGACGTCCTCCTCCTCCTCCCCGGCAGGCCCGCTGGACCCAGCACCATGCCCGGCGGCCTCGCTCCCTCCGACGGTCCCGCTCCCTCCGACGGCCCCGCTCCCTCCGGCAACCTCGCTCCCCGCGGCGGCCTCGCTCACCCCGGCAAGCCTCAGGGAAGGCACCCCGGCAAACTCGTCGGGCGGAAGCTTGAGTAGCCTGAGGATCTCCGCCTCCTCTGCTTGGCACGCCGCGTCCGCAGCCTCTGCACCGTCCACAGTGTATCCAAAATCTCCCGCCGCCGCATCTTCCACCCTAGAAGCGATGTAGGCTATATCCCGAGCCGTAGTGGCCCGGGTGAGGCCCCTGTTCTCCTCGGTGTTCTTGGGCGTCTCGACCAAGTTGTCGAAAAAGCTCAGCACTGCATCCGGCGGAGGCTCTATCCAGGTGGGGTCGACGCCGTGGGAGTCGCAAGCAGGCATCATTGCGCGCAAGGAATCCCGGGCGGTGCTGTTGCACAGCGGCACCACTCCCCGGGGAGCTCTGAACCACTCCGGATGGGCCGGGTCATGCTTGAAGAGCTCTCGGACCATCCCTTTCAGCTCCAAAGCAGTGAAATTGAAGTTCAATCCAGGGCGCAGCCTCATGATATCCGCCGCATTGCCGAATTCCCAGGCGGGCCTTTTCCTTTCTTGTAAAGGGGCAATGCGGCGGCGGAGGAAATCTGCCCCAACTTCTCCGATGGTCAAATTAGCTACCCGGAGACGAATAATCCTGACGAGGGCAATATTGAGCTTGCTGTCCTCCGGAGCCAATTCGCTCCAATCTCTGCCGCGCACTATGGCAGTTGTGCGCGGCGCGGTGAAGGGCTCCGGCTTATCCTCCACTACCGAGCACCAATCTGCACGCCATTCTTCCCACTTGCCGCGGAGTTCTCCCTTCAGGTATGAATCTTTCTTGTTCAGCCGGAAGATCCAGGAGATGCCGCCGGAAAGGGGAGCGCCAGCCTCTACTCTAGGCATAAAGAAATGGCGGAAAAGGGCTACGTTCGGATGGATCCCAACATAGTTTTCGCACAAGTGTACGAAAACGGCCATCGTAAGGATGGCGTTGGGAGTAAAGTCTAGGAGGTGGAGGCCATATGTGTTCATAATGTCACAAAAGAACTCCGAGAACGGAGGGCACAATCCACAATGAAAAAAAGCAGCGAAGAAGAAGTACCCGCCGGGGAACAGATCTTTGGCGATGGCGGGGAAGGCTCTGGTGCGGGGATGAGCTTTGGTATCCCCCGACCAGAACAGATAGTACTTGTTCCGCAGCTCCTTCGCGCCAAGCCTCGGCGTGAAGACCACGCTCCTCTTCCGCAGGGCGGCCAGCTTCGCCGCCTGCTCGGACTTCTCCTTCTTGGCCTTGTCCGCTTTCGCCTTCTCGCTCTTCGGAGCCATGGCAGAGGCGGCGAGGGAAGAGGCGAGGAGCTCGACGGCGCCGCGGATGCAGAAGACGGCGGAGGAGGGGTGGGGGCAAAGAGCAGCGGGGGTTTCAGGAGAGTCAAGACGCAATGAAGACGAAGGAAGAAACCGCCCCTGCTTCCTCTGCTTTTAAGGGGGAAGTGGGGGACGCTCCGCATTTCCCATTAAAGAACAGGCCACGACCTCTCCAACGACGCCGCAATCGACGCGTGCCGTTAGGGAGAGGTGCGGCGGATGCGGAAGGAGATACGGCTCACCGTGGGCCGCGTGTGCCCGTGCACTGTTTTGGGCCTGGCCCAACAGCGCTCGGCACCGTGTGTGGCCCAGGCCCGGGGGCTCCTGTCGGTGTACTAAGATAGGGGTACCTTAGTACCCCAACTTGTGCACGGGCAGTAGCAGCTTCCCGCGGCAGGGGTTACCACGTGCTTGCCGGAAACCTTCCTGATCCCTATGAAGCCATTCAAGAACAAAGTATACAAGTCAGAAGACCAAGGCCCCGGCAAAGAGGAGCTTGCCGGGAAGGCCGTACCAGGCTCAAGACCATCACTCCAGCACAAGGCCCTGGCAAGAGGAGCTTGCCAGGAAGACCAAGGAATATGCACTTGAAGAGATGCCTCGGCGCGTCGTGCGCCCCGGCAGGGCCCGGGGAGCGACAAGCTTCCGGGCCCGGCAAGGTCATAGCCCCGGCAAGGTGCTTGCCGGGGGAAACTTATGCTGTGTGCCCGCGCTCCAGCTCATCTGCCCACGCGTCGCCCTGGGGCCTTTCCAGAGACGCGTGGCGGGTGGCTGTGCAGCCTGGGGCACACGGTGGCAAGCCACGGTGACGAGGCTACCGCCGTGTCGAACGGAGAAGCATGGACGGACGCTTTTGGGGTCGACGGTGACGGGCATTTAATGCTCTTGTCCCCCACTGTCAAAGTTAGGTGAAGACCACTATTCACCCACTATTCACGCACTATTCCCGCACTGTTACAACTACCACCAAAGTTACATTTTTGCCCTCCTCTACGTTGACACCTGTCGGTGACCCCTTGAGCTATAAAAGGAGGCCCATGCACAACGTAGAAAGGGTTCGGAACCTAAGCAACTCTCTGGCTCGGTGTAGCTAGTATTGTAGCTCTTCAAGCTCCCGAGTTCAATACAACCAAGGCAGGAGTAGGGTTTTACGCGTCCGCGCGGCCCGAACCTGGGTAAACTGCCCGCGTGTGCCCCTTGATCTGCTCTTCGTGCTCCCTCCGCTCCCTTACCGCAACGTAGAAGGGGCTCCGGTCCCATAGGTGCTCGTGGGAGGACAGTTTCCCCCGACAATCACCCTTTCCTCTTCGAGGGAATACAACGCAAGCTCGAGAAGTAGCATCACTCCGTATGACGGAGAGGTATCTCTGGGCCCACTCGGTAAGACATCATCGTAATGAGCTCTATGTGACTACGGAGTTGGTCACGGAATAATGTGTTACGCAACGAGTAAAGATACTTGCCAGTAACGAGATTGAACAAGGTATCGGGATACAGACGATCGAATCTCGGGCAAGCACTGTACCGGTAGACAAAGGGAATTGTATACGTGATTGATTGAATCCTTGACATTTGATACGTCCAAAACGTATCTATAATTTCTGTTTGCTCCATGCTTCTTTTGTGTGATATTGCTATGATATTTATGCACTTCCATACACTTTTGATCATATTTGGACTAACCTATTAACTCAGTGCACCACAGTGCCAGTTCCTGTTTTCTGCTGTTTTTCTATTTCAGGTTTCCCCCATATTAAAAGTGCCCTAAAAATTCCGGGAAAATACAGGAAAAATCAGCGTATCAGGAGCTTCAAGAAAAACCAAGGCAGGGCCAGAGGGGAGCCTGGGGTGGCCCAGGCGGCCACCCGGCGCGGCCCCACCCCTGGCCGCGCCAGGGGGCGCCTGGGCCCCACCTCCGCCTCTGGTGAACCCCTTTTGCATATATATTGCTCGCGTCCCGAAACCCTCGAGGACGGAACCCTTTTTCGCGATCTCGTCTCTGTTCCGCCGCCGCCGCGCTTCTAAGATCGGGAGCACCAGGAGAACTCTTCCCGACACCCTGCCGGAGGGGAGAACCACCACCGGGAGCTTCTCCACCACCATGGACGCTTCCCGTATGAGTTGTGAGTAGTCCCCCTTGGACCATGGGTCCATGACCAGTATCTATGTGATGTTCTCCTCCCCTCTTTGTTCTTCATGGATTAGACCTCGTGAGCTGCCCTACATGATCAAGGCACATATGTAATATTTCTGCTGTTGCTATGCTGAGTTTGCTGGGATCCGATGGATTATGAGATTATGTTCAGATTGTGTGTGAGTAATATATTTGATTCACCTCTTTTATATTTATGTTCTTGAGTAATTCTTGCATGTTCTCCGTTGCTGTTTATTGCTTTGGCCGAGTAGTAGGTATTAACTCCAAGAGGGAACGTTATGCTTGATTGTGGGTTCATGCCCCTCGATGACTAGTTTGAGTGACAGAAACATGAGTCTAGGGGATGTGCTGTTGCCACAAGGGGGAAAACAACGGTGCTTGTACTTGCGGGTGCAAGGATTGTTTACTTTACGCAAAGTTCTTTTAATGCAGTTGTCTGTTGCTTTGAGTTTACACTTTGGGTGGGACTCGCAACTTAATACCAGCGAGATGTTCTGGATAGATATCTCAAGGTGGATGATTAGTAGTAGATGCAGATGGATTTCGGTCTACTTGCCTTGGCGTACCGCCCATGCTTTTGAGCCTCTACCTTTCTTTACAACATAGTTAGCATTGGTTTGCGCACATAATCCTGTCAATTGCCCAGCTATAATTTGTTTACCTCGCTTAGCTGTTTTATCGTCTTTTGGGAGAGAGACATCACTAGTGAACATCATGGGACCCCGGTCCATATTACCATCACTGATCACACCCGCTATTTACTTCCTGTTCTTATTTCCTAGTTGCAGTCATACCTATAACTATTACCTCTTGCGTTTGATCCTTTGTAAACAGCAAGGCCGGAGGGATTGACAACCTCTCTGTACTCGTTGGGAGCAAAGTTATTTGTATCGGTGTGCAGGTCCTGTCAACCGCTAAGTTGGCGCCGTTAGCGTTGACACCTACTTGTTGGCCCTCGGAGTCTCACGGGATTCGATCCTTGGTATCTTGCCAAAGGAAACTTGCCGTTACGCTACATCTCAAACCTTCCACTTGGGGTAACCAACGAGGGGCGAGAAGCCATCAAGCAAAGTTTCTGGCGCCGTTGCCGGGGACTCCACTCTTCAAGATAGGGGAGTTGCACGCTATCTTTTATCTTTGCTTTTTAGTCTTGTTAGTTTACCTTTCAGTTTTTGCTTTAGTTTCCTTTATCAAAAATCACAAAAATAGTTATCTTGCTTGCTGCTGCTATAGGTTCCACCGAGAACACCAAGTTGTGTGACTTCACTAGTCATAACAACGTTGACTTTATCTGCACGCCTATTACTACACCTGCCACTTCAGCACCTTCTTATGAAATTAAACCTGCTTTACTGAACCTAGTTATGAAAGATCAATTCTCCGGTGCTGGAGATGATGCTGCTTTGCACTTAAATAATTTTGTTGAGCTCTATGATATGCAAAAGTACCAAGAAATAGATGGTGATATTGTTAAGCATAAGCTTTTTCCTTTCTCCTTGAGAGGAGGAGCTAAAATCTGGTTTCAATCCTTGCCTAGGAATAGCATAGATTCTTGGGACAAGTGCAAGGATGCCTTTATCGGGAAGTACTATCCCCCTGCTAAAATTATCCAACTAAGGAGTAACATAATGAATTTTAAACAACTGGATAATGGACACGTTGCCCAAGCCTGGGAACGCATGAAATCTCTTGTCAAGAACTGCCCTACTCATGGTTTGACTACTTGGATGGTTATCCAAACTTTTTATGCAGGCTTGAACTTTACCTCGCGGAACTTGTTGGATTCAGCCGCGGGAGGAACCTTTATGTCAACTACACTTGGTGCTGCCACGAGGCTTCTCGATGAGTTGGTGACCAATTATTCTCAACAAGTCGTCAACCCGTACGTCCGCACGGGCTAGCTCGTCTTTTATAGATGCCTATCGTTTTACATCTATCGATAAAAAATTAATAGTATTGACTTGTCATATTTTATGGACTCATTGCTAAAGATGTGGTCAATACCTCAATTAATGGAAAACCCGATACACACTGATAAGACAGTATTCACTATTATTGTCATTTTATATTGAAGTACAAATGGAAGCTCCTTGGACAGTAAATTATTCTGTACGAAACCTTACTACATGAAAGGTAAATAAATTTCCCATGACAATAAGATCCATATAATTTCTTTTATTTATAGTGTATGTCAAAACCTGCAATGCTTGCCAAATCCACTATCTCAAACCTAGTGGCATAATATACTATGATATTGTGCGGGAACCTTGAATGACTCGTATGAGATCGGTTTAAAGAAGAAAGAAAGTGCATTTCGGAGGCTTGGAAATAATGTATAAACCATAAAAAATATGATTTACATAAAAAATGTGCATTACTTTGATTTACGGTGTGCTCTTTTAGATCCTCACACTATTTTTTTGTCTAACTTGCAAATACAAATACTTTTTTTAGTATGTAATGAACACTTCATAGGTGCATTTATAAGAACTCCCGACATGTACAAACTATTCATTGTTTTTATATGCTTCAAAGAAACATAGTTTCACATGATTATAATAATGCATGTGTTTTCTCTTCCACGTGTTTTTGACTACTACAAATAAATGAGGTCCTGTACTTTGTTAAGAGTAAGGTAACTTGAATGAAGACTTCAAGCTAGGTATAATCTCCTAAAAATGAGCTCCATCTCTCAACCTAACCATTAAATTATGACATGTCCAGATTCGCAAAAATAATAATAATGACATGTCCAAACAACTGAGATGGTGTGGATTAACCTGGTGACGTGTAGAGAACCTACAATCACTAAATATATAAGACATGGATTAGAATGAAGAAAAAGAATAAGGGCTAATTACACTATAACAAAGGACATACCGCCCTAACAAAATAAAATAATAATGAAAAAGGATGGATTGCTACAAAACATATCTGAGTGAACTGAACAATCAACCGCAACTTGTATGTAGTGAGTGTGCACATGCAAAAAAATGGGAAGACAATGACATCCGACGTCCAAACAAATGGCGCAACCAATCAAATAAGTTCATGTCATTCAATGGCGCACTGGCAATGAAAGTGCATGCCGACCTATGGACAAAAGGATCATGATGCATTGCGTAGGGAAATATACCTGACGTGAAGTAGCAACCAAAATTTCATTCAGCCTTATACGCACGTAATTCTGTCAGTTATTTCCAGCAATTTCAATGGCAACCTAGCCACCATCTCCCTAATAGTGTCAATCAAATAATTATAAATTGTGATTTCCTCCCAATATTTATTCTTTACACGCTACCGTCTTGATGAACCTAGAATTAAATCACTTCATAAAGTCCAAATCCCTAGCAAGTTCACATGAATGCCCATCAGTATACTCCTTAGGGGTAAAGCAAATACAAATTTTCTTAAGATTTACCTGCAAAAAAAATTCTTAAGGTTTTATTAGGGGGAGCAATACAAAACAACATTACATCACTTAATACATCAAATAATTATTGGTGTGCCTATAAGCTCAAATATAAATATTGAAGTTGTTAGTGTATGAAGATTTTTATTTTGCTTATGTTGACACCGGAAGGTATATACAATGCACAATTTAGCATGTATATGTGCATATGTAGCATGTGGCAGCCACAAAATAATGATCTGAATAATAATTGGAAACTGAGAACGCAGGAGAGACATATTACACTTTTAATCTATTAATTCCATTAAATGCTTCAGTCAAGCAATTGATTACATATTTTATATTGGAAGGGAAGAACAAAGCGAAATAACCTTTTCCTATATTAGAAAAATAAAGGAGAAAGGGCTTATGCACGGACAATCTTGCCAAAATAATAGTCCCAGTTCAATACACACACTATCAATACAGAAATACATAGCCATGATGCATGCATGTAATACGCAACCCCCAGTTTCATCCATAAACAAACTACAGACGATAATATCGTACATATATTGAGGAGTGTGTACCCACAGTAGTTTCAAATTGCCAACCACATCAGTGGACACAGATAGTGTCATAGATGGACGAACATGGTTGTTGTTGCCATGCTTCTCTTGCAATAGGGCATCAACCATAGCAGCACTGCAGTTGTCACGGACAAAATAATTCTCGTCTCCGGCAGCCAGTTGCATAAAGCAACCATGGTAACCTTCTGCTCCCAGTCTCTATCATTTTTCCAGATCAATGCAGAAAACGAATCAAAAGCGAAGGAATACAACATGATGTAATTGGCCATATTACTTGCTTGCGTTAAACGTTGGACGCTCTGGCAGGACGCCAGGACCCCAGGCAGCCCTACGGCTGATGGAAGAACCTGCTTGGCACTGGGTTAAGGTAAACCTGCTCCCTCATGTCCACAATCTGCAATGGAGTTGGTCCCGTATACAAAGATAGAGGATCGGAAGACATGAAAGGTAGCCGAGGTCAGGAGGTGAACGGAAGGAGAAAATGCACCTGTAGGTTCCGTCATAGGTACCCAGCATGGTCGCACGGCCAATTGCACCGGACTGGGTGCCGGTTGCAGGCGGGGCTGCGGCATGATGACTCGAGCTACTTGATTCTTTCCCGATGAGATCCTTCAGGAAACTAGCAGATAGTTTGTCCACCTAGATGTGTATGTAGAAGGCTGCTCGATTGACCCAAACACGGCAACACACACGTACGCAACCTCCATGATCGAAAGTGCACTGCTGGAAAAAACAACGGAGGTCAATCCAATTTATATCTCATCTAGATGAGTTCTAGCAAAACTGAAAATCATATTAGATCGTGGGAGAGAAAAGAGGCGGGGGAGGATGTGCTACGTCGAACGTCCGGAGGCGCATCATCTGGACTGAGAAAGCGGCAACGCCGATGGGTTCATAACGTGGAGAGGAAACATCGCAATAGTTGCCGGATGAGCGAGAGAATCGTCATAGATTCCAATGGAATATCGATGGCAGAAGTAGAGGTGCCGGAGGGAGATCGTCTTAATATTCCTGCACACCTGGGAAAGATGGCACCAGTAAATCCTAGGGGACTTGCGTGGTTCAGGCTGGGCTCACAACATGGAGAGTAAATAGAGATTGTTTTCTTTTAACCAAAGAGATAAGAATGCTTTTATTACGTATCTTTGGTGGAGAAGTAGTAGGGATCGTATCCTTAATCGTATCTTTGGTGGATTCTATTTTTTACAACCGACGATTGTGGGCCTTCAAGTGATTTTTTTCCTCAATTAAGAGAATTTTCAGCTAGGAATTGTATGAGTGGATCTACACCGTAGTAACTTAGGTCCTACCAGATTAACGGCTCCAAATTTCTAATTAACATGGGATTTTTTAGGGAGTCTCTAATTAGTATAGGTATAGATGGCACACCGAACGCGCTCCAACAGGTAGGAAGGTAAACTCTGTCGAGGAGATTTCCTCCCTAAATGGAAAAGTTGACTTGATCATGTCTCTACTTTCCAAGCAATCTCCTATTGATCTTCATGATGTTCCTTCAAATTCTTTGATTACTCAAGATCAAGTAGATGTGAACTTTATCTCTAGAAACAATTTCAATAACAATGCTTATAGGAGTAATTTTGGTAGCAACCCTAGACCGTTCCCCTCTAATTCCTATGGGAACAACAATGCTTATCCTAACACCAAGAACTCCACTTCTGAACTAGAGATTATGCTTAAAGACTTTATCACTACCCAAAAAGCCTTCAATAAGAGTGTAGAAGAAAAACTAGCCAAACTAGATAATCTCTCTTCGAAGGTAGACAATTTAGCCCATGAGGTAGAGTTGCTTAAAATTAGAACTTCTCCTCTTGAGGAGAGGAAGACCACTCCTATGAATGCTATTCAAGTGCAAATTAATGAAAACATTAGGATGATGGCTAAACTTAAAGAGAGATGGGCTAGAGAAAGGGAGGAAGAAGATATAATTAAGAGCCTTCCTACCCACCACACTGTTGCTACTATCCAAGTTGTTGAGGATATCCAAACTCTTAGCACCCAATGCACTCCTAGTCCCATTGGACCTATTAATGGTGATGCTATGACCTCAACCGAAGAAACTATTATGACCATAGAAGCTACCAAACAAGTGAGCCTAAAGGACACCACTACCACTTTACTTGATAGTAGTGACCTTGATTTTGATAATTGCACCCTTTCTGAAGTTATTGATTTTCTTCACAAGATGTCTAGAGATCCCCACACTAGCACACTTAATCCTGCCTTCACGGAGCATATCACTAATGCTCTCATCAAAGCTAGGGAGGAGAAGCTTAGGGTAGAAGCCTCCATACCTAGAAATCTAGAAGATGGTTGGGATCCTATGATTAAAATTAAGTTGAATAACTTCTCTTGCTATGCTTTATGTGATGTTGGAGCTAGTACCTCCGTTATGCCCAAAAGAATATATGATATGTTTAAATTGAAATCTTTTGATCCTTGTTCTTTTGGTGCTCGTCTTGTTGATTCTTCCATAAAGAAACCTTTGGGGAAGATCGACGATGTTCTTATCGTTGTCAATGACAATTATGTTCCCGTTGATTTTACTATTATGGATACTGAATATGAACCTTCATGTCCAATTATTTTGGGACGTCCTTTTCTTCGCACCGTTGGTGCTATCATTGACATGAAAGAGGGGAATATAAAATTCCAATTCCCTCTCAAGAAAGGAATGGAACACTTCTCTAGAAAGAAGATTAAGTTGTCTTTTGAGTCCGTTACACGGGCTAGCTATTCTTTTACTCTTGATAAAACTTGATCCTCTCTTTTTGCATTATGCCTAGCTTAAAGGCATAAAAGAAAGCGCTTTTGGGAGGCAGCCCACAACGAATAAAGTTTTATTTTTCTTTTGTTGTGTCTTGATGTTTGTTACTACTGTAGCATCATCATTGTATCTTTTCTTTTCAACTTTGTGCCAAGTTTAGCCTCCGATTGCAAGAAAGTTCAAGAGTTGTGACGTGCAGTCCAGAAAACAGATTCTGTCCTTGGACAGAAAAATTCGTATAAAATCACCAGATCATCTTTTCGATCTGATTTTTTTTGACAGCGTGCTCTATACAATTGGCTTTCGAGCGTATGTTCTGAGTTTTTTTATTTGAGTTGCAGAAGTGCCCCGAAAAAATTATTTACTACCTGCTAGTCTGTTTTTCACAGATTCTGTCCTGTTTTGCCTTTTCTTCGTTTTGCAAACCTTGAGCTTGCTTTTTCTTTGCAAAATCCTTTTGGAAATCTTGAGAAACAGTAGCTCTTCAAAATTATCTTTATTTCCAGCAAGGAAAAATTATTTTATTATGGGTACTAACCTCGCTAATCAGATTATGATGAGTTATGTATGAAGGGAGTTTTCAAGTGTGCGAGGGAAGATGATAAAAAGATTCAGGAGGGTCAAACGCTCAAGCTTGGGGATGCCCCCGTGCACCCCCAAGGAATATTCAAGAAGACTCAAGTGTCTAAGCTTGGGGATGCCCCCGTGCATCCTCTTCTTCATCAACAATTATCAGTTCCTCTTTCGTTCCACTATATTTTAATCACTTCATGTGTTATGTGCTATGCTTGGAGCGTGTTGCTTTTAGTTTCCTTTTTAGTTTTCTTTAGATTTGCTTGCTGTTCATAACGAGTTAGAACCCAGCTTTCTTTGTGTGGGAGAGAAACACACTCCACTTCAACCTAGAACACAACATAGGATTTTCATGCTTATCTTTGCTGTGTGTGTTCTTTGTCTTTCCATAGCTACTGTCATGTTTAGCTCTTAGTTTTCATGCTTTTCTTTTTAAAGAGCTTTTGTTTAGTTGGTTGCTGAACTCTCTTGAGTTTTCACGTTTATCTTGTTAAGAGAGTTTGTCTGTTGCACTGAGTTGTGTGTCTTAACTTAAAGTAGGTAACTGAGGTTGCAATTTAATTTTAGTAGTGACTTGCAATAGTTTTGAGGTATTGCCATGAGTAATGTTTGAACTTTTGGTGTCAAGAGCTTTAGCCTATTAGTGATAGATGTCGTATTTTGGGCAATCCGTGTTTATTTTCGAAAACCTACAAAATAGTTGAGAACTTTAGCTACTAAATGGATCACTAATCTTTGGAAGGATCGAATATTAGAGTACACTCACGTACCATGAGCCGAGGATGCGCAAGGATAACCAAATCCCCATACACTCCTCCTCGGGGTACTTGTCTCTTTGAGAACCTCCTAATTAGATTGAGAGTTACCGATAATAAGTGCATGAGTTCTTCGGACTAATGTGAGTATTCGAAAGTTGACACTTCCACCTAGCCATATTTTTCTAGCCTCTTCGGTACCGTGCATTGCCCTTTCTCACCTCGAGAGTTGGCGCATACTTCACCGGTGCATCCAAATCCTTGGCACGATACGCTCTGTCATCATAAGCCTCATTATATCCTTCCTCAAAACAGACACCATACCTACCTATCAAGGCATTTCCATAGCCTTTCCGAGATACATTGCCATGCAACATCCATCTTCTCATGACTTGATCTTCATGTCATACATGCTTTTTGCTTGATCGATGAGCCGCATGCTAGTTGGGCCTTGCCCTAATCATTGCTACATGACGCGCTAGTATCATTGCATATCCTGCTACACTGGCAGAGGCATACATTTGCATACGTCATGATAGTTTCATTTTCTTTATGTTGAGTACTTTTGTAAAGTGTGAAAGATCTTCTATACTTCTTGTAATACATAGAGTGTTGCCCCTAAAGTGAGGGAAAGATCCCAAAGAGGACAAATCAAAAGATCCCAAAGAGGACAAAATCAAAAGATCCCAAAGAGGACAAATGAGAGATAAATAGAAAGAGCCATTGAGGCCACAAAAAAATAGAAAAAATATAAAAAAAGAGAAAAAGAAATAAAAAGAGAGAAGGGGGCACACTACTATTTCTTTTGAGAGATCCACACTCGTACTCCATCTTATACCTTGTGCTCCATAGAGATTATCATTCATGTATATTCCAATGATGAGCCTCCTCAAAAGAGCTCTACGTCTTCTTGAGCAAGCAAGTTGGATGCACCCCCACTAGTTCCATTGGAGAGCTTACCTTAGCTCATATGTGCATCCGTTGCATGGCAATCCCTACTCCTCACATCATATCTATCATTTGGCTTTCTCTCGCCGATGATTGTCCTCATTGATGTGAGCCTTTCACACCTTTTTGTCTTCCCCCTCCATCATTTTTCTCTCTTTGCCATCCTAAGTGTCGACTTTCTTGCTTATGCTCATCCATTGCATGAGTGCTCAAAATATCGAAAGGGAGTGGATCATTTTGACTTGTACCTGGCTGACGGTCTGGGGATGAGTCAAGATAAGATTCCAAAGAAGACCAAGTGTGAAAATTTAGTAGATTAAGTTCTCAACAATACAAAAACTATGTTTTACTCTCTCATATATCCCTATCCCCTTTCTTGCACGCAAACACCATTTGGAGACATTCGAGTCACGGACAGCAAGAGCTCTTGCACCTTTATGTTCTTATGTTACTTGTTACAATGCTAATATAGACTCTTGCTTGTTATGACTTGAATTGAATTACATGCCTTGATTGCTTTACTTAAAAAGTTCTTATATGGTTGATAGCATGTCACCACAGAAATTATGCTTGTTATCATTTACCTACTCGAGGACGAGCAGGAATTAAGCTTGGGGATGTTGATACGTCCAAAACGTATCTATAATTTCTGCTTGCTCCATACCTCTTTTGTGTGATATTGCTATGATATTTATGCACTTCCATACACTTTTGATCATATTTGGACTAACCTATTAACTCAGTGCACCACAGTGCCAGTTCCTGTTTTCTGCTGTTTTTCTATTTCAGGTTTCCCCCATATTAAAAGTGCCCTAAAAATTCTGGGAAAAATACAGGAAAAATCAGCGTATCGGGAGCTTCAAGAAAAACCAAGGCAGGGCCAGAGGGGAGCCTGGGGTGGCCCAGGCGGCCACCCGGCGCGGCCCCACCCCTGGCCGCGCCAGGGGGGCGCCTGGGGCCCCACCTCCGCCTCTGGTGACCCCCTTTTGCATATATATTGCTCGCGTCCCGAAACCCTCGAGGACGGAACCCTTTTTCGCGATCTCATCTTTGTTCTGCCGCCGCCGCGCTTCCAAGATCGGGAGCACCAGGAGAACTCTTCCCGGCACCCTGCCGGAGGGGAGAACCACCACCGGGAGCTTCTCCACCACCATGGACGCTTCCCGGATGAGTTGTCAGTAGTCCCCCTTGGACCATGGGTCCATGACCAGTAGCTATGTGATGTTCTCCTCCCCTCTTTGTTCTTCATGGATTAGACCTCGTGAGTTGCCCTACATGATCGAGGCACATATGTAATCTTTCTGCTGTTGCTATGTTGAGTTTGCTGGGATCCGATGGATTATGAGATTATGTTCAGATTGTGTGTGAGTAATATATTTGATTCACCTCTTTTATATTTATGTTCTTGAGTAATTCTTGCATGTTCTCCGTTGCTGTTTATTGCTTTGGCCGAGTAGTAGGTAGTAACTCCAAGAGGGAACGTTATGCTTGATTGTGGGTTCATGCCCCTCGATGACTAGTTTGAGTGACAGAAACATGAGTCTAGGGGATGTGCTGTTGCCACAAGGGGGAAAACAACGGTGCTTGTACTTGCGGGTGCAAGGATTGTTTACTTTACGCAAAGTTCTTTTAATGCAATTGTCTGTTGCTTTGAGTTTACACTTTGGGAAGACTCGCAACTTAATACCAGCGAGATGTTCTGGATAGATATCTCAAGGTGGATGATTAGTAGTAGATGCAGATGGATTTCGGTCTACTTGCCTTGGTGTACCGCCCATGCTTTTGAGCCTCTACCTTTCTTTACAACATAGTTAGCATTGGTTTGCGCACATAATCCTGTCAATTGCCCAGCTGTAATTTGTTTACCTCGCTTAGCTGTTTTATCGTCTTTTGGGAGAGATACATCACTAGTGAACATCATGGGACCCCGGTCCATATTACCATCACTGATCACACCCGCTATTTACTTCCTGTTCTTATTTCCTAGTTGCAGTCATACCTATCACTATTACCTCTTGCGTTTGATCCTTTGTAAACAGCAAGGCCGGAGGGATTGACAACCTCTCTGTACTCGTTGGGAGCAAAGTTATTTGTATCTGTGTGCAGGTCCTGTCAACCGCTAAGTTGGTGCCGTTAGCGTTGACACCTACTTGTTGGCCCTCGGAGTCTCATAGGATTCGATCCTTGGTATCTTGCCAAGGGAAACTTGCCGTTACGCTACATCTCAAACCTTCCACTTGGGATAACCAACGAGGGGCGAGAAGCCATCAACATCGTGGTTCATCCGATAAGATCATCGTGGAACATGTGGGAGCCAACATGGGTATCCAGATCCCGCTATTGGTTATTCGCCGGAGAGATGTCTCGGTCATGTCTGCATGGTTCCCGAACCCGTAGGGTCTACACACTTAAGGTTTGATGACGCTAGGGTTATAGGGAATGTATGTACGTGGTTACCGAATATTGTTCGGAGTTCCGGATGAGATCACGGATGTCACGAGGAGTTCCGGAATGGTCCGAAGTTAAAGATTTATATATGGGAAGTCCAGTTTCAGTCGCCTGAATGGTTTCGGGGGTTATCGGTATTGTACTGGGACCACCGAAAGGTGTCCGGAGGTCCATCGGGTGGGGCCACCTGCCCCGGGGGGCTAATAGGCTTAATATTGGAGGGGACCAGCCCCTAGTGGACTGGTGCACCTCCCCAAGGGCCCAAGGCCCCTAGGTTTTGGAAACCCTAGGCGGTGGGGGCGCCCCACCTGCTTGGGGGGCAAGTTCCCCCCACCTTGCCGCCGCCTCCCTCTAGATTTTATCTAGAGGGTCCGGCCCCCTCTCCCCTTCCCCTATATAAAGTGAGGGGTGGGAGGGCAGCCGCACCTAATCCCTGGTGCAGCCCTCTCCCTCTCCAACATCTCCTCCTCCTTCCGTAGCGCTTGGCGAAGCCCTGTCGGAGTACCACGCTCCTCCACCACCACCACATCGTCGTGCTGCTGCTGGATGGAGTCTTCCCCAACCTCTCCCTCTCTCCTTGCTAGATCAAGGCATGGGAGACGTCACCGGGCTGCACATGTGTTGAACGCGGAGGCGCCGTTGTTCGGCGCTTAGATCGGATTCGGACATGATCCGAATCGCTTCATGTACGACTCCACCAACCGCGTTCTTGCAACGCTTACGCATCGTGATTTTCAAGGGCATGAACATGCACTCCCCTCTCTCATTGCTAGTCACTCCATAGATTGATCTTGGTGATGCGTAGTATTTTTTTGAATTTCTGCAACGATCCCTAATAGTGGTATCAGAGCTAGGTCTATGCGTAGTTTCTATGCACGAGTAGAACACAAGTTGTTGTGGGCGTAGATTTTTTCAATTGACTTGCCGCTACTAGTCTTATCTTGATTCGGCGGCATCGTGGGATGAAGCGGCCCAGTCCGACCTTACACGTACGCTTACGTGAGACAGGTTCCACGGACTGACATGCACTAGTTGCATAAGGTGGGTAGCGGGTGTCTGTCTCTCCCACTTTAGTCGGATTGGATTCGATGAAAAGGGTCCTTATGAAGGGTAAATAGTAATTGGCATATCACGTTGTGGTTTTGGCGTAGGTAAGAAAAGTTCTTGCTAGAAACCTATAGCAGCCATGTAAAAACTTGCAACAACAATTAGGGGACGTCTAACTTGTTCTTGCAGCATATGCCGTATGATGTGATATGGCCAAGAGGATGTGATGAATGATATATGTGATGTATGAGATTGATCATGTTCTTGTAATAGGAATCACGACTTGCATGTCGATGAGTATGACAAGTGGCAAGAGCCATAGGAGTTGTCTTATTTTATTGTATGACCTGCGTGTCACTCAAAACGCCATGTAATTACTTTACTTTATTGCTAACCGTTAGCCATAGTAGTAGAAGTAATGTTTGGCGAGACGACTTCATGAAGACACGATGATGGAGATCATGGTGTCATGCCGGTGACGATGATGATCATGGAGCCCCGAAGATGAAGATCAAAGGAGCAAGATGATATTGGCCATATCATGTCACTATTTGATTGCATGTGATGTTTATCATGTTTTACATCTTATTTGCTTAGAACAATGGTAGCTTAAATAAGATGATCCCTCACTAAAATTTCAAGAATTGTGTTCCCCCTAACCGTGCACCGTTGCTAAGGTTCGTTGTTTCGAAGCACCACGTGATGATTGGGTGTGATAGGCTCTAACGTTCGTATACAACAGGTGTAAGCCAGATTTACACACGCAATACACTTCGGTTGACTTGACGAGCCTAGCATGTACAGACATGGCCTCGGAACACGGAAGACCGTAAGGTCGAACATGAGTCGTATAGAAGATACGATCAACATGAAGATGTTCACCGTTGATGACTAGTCCGTCTCACGTCATGATCGGACACGGCCTAGTCAATTTGGATCATGTATCACTTGGATGACTAGAGAGATGTCTATCTGAGTGGGAGTTCATTAAATTTGATTAGATGAACTTAATTATCATGAACATAGTCTAAAATGTTTACAATATGTCTTGTATATCAAATGGCCCGTGCTAATGTTGCCCTCAACTTCAACGCGTTCCTAGAGAAAACCAAGTTGAAAGACGATGGTAGCAACTATACGGACTGGGTCCGTAACTTGAGGATCATCCTCATAACTACCAAGAAAGCATATGTCCTTGAAGCACCGCTAGGTGACGCACCCATTTTCCCAGCAACTCAAGACGTTATGAACGCCTGGCAGTCGCGTAGTGATGATTACTCCCTGGTTCAGTGTGGCATGCTTTACAACTTAGAATCGGGGCTCCAAAAGCGTTTTGAGCAACACGGAGCATATGAGATGTTCCAAGAGCTGAAAATGGTTTTCCAAGCTCATGCACGGGTCGAGAGATATGAAGTTTCTAACAAGTTCTACAGTTGTAAGATGGAGGAAAACAGTTCTGTAAGCGAGCATATACTCGGAATATCTAGGTTGCACAACCGCTTGTCTCAGCTGGGAGTTAATCTCCCAGATGACGCAGTCGTTGACAGAATCCTCCAGTCGCTTCCACCTAGCTACATGAGCTTTGTGATGAACTACAAATATGCAAGGGATGGAGAATGCCAGTCCCGAGTTATATTCAATGCTGAAATCAACAGAGGTGGAGATCAAAAAGGAACATCAAGTGTTGATGGTGAATAAAACCACTAAGTTCAAGAAAGGCAAGGGTAAGAAGAACTTTAAGAAGGACGGCAAGGGAGTTACTGCGCTCGGTAAGCCAGTTGCCGGGAAGAAGCCAAAGAATGGACCCAAGCCTGAGACTGAGTGCTTTTATTGCAAGGGAACGGGTCACTGGAAGCGGAATTGCCCCAAATACTTAGCGGATAAGAAGGCCGACAATGTCAACGGTATATATGATATACATGTTATTGATGTGTACCTTACCAGTGCTCGTAGTAGCTCCAGGGTATTTGATACCGGTGCAGTTGCTCAGAGCATCTCCAACAGCCGCGCTAAGCGCCGCGCCCAAAAAAAGCATATGCCGCGCGCGCTTCGGCAGGTATAGCGCGGGGATAGGCACTGGCTCCAACAGCCGCACTATAATGCAGTGCGCGCGCGCCGCTCCAGCAGTGCCCAAAAATGCAGCGCGCGCACACTATTTTTTAATACGTAAAATTGCATTAAAATAAAAAGGATACAAAGTTATTTTACATATTGCAACTAGATAGGTAGTTCGAAAACATAGATAGATAGTTGGAAAACATAGATAGATAGATAGATAGTTCGAAAACATAAAAAAAAACTAATCGCTCCAGTCATCTCCACCATCACCGGCTTCGTCGTTGGTGTCGGAGGAGGTTGACAGCCAGACGTCGATCCAACGGTCATCGTTTTCAGTGAAGATCGTTCTCCCGCCTGCATCGCGGACGGCGCACTGCTGACACGCCAATTCCCTCCGTCGACGCTTGTCCAACCGCTCCTCGCGGCGGCGGCGCGTGTCCTCCTCGTGGCGACGTGCCCAATATTGCTGCTCGTAGGCGACGTCCTCCGGGTGGAGCCGGCGCCACTCCGCCATGCGCCGCTCGTCCTCCTGGGCGACGAGGAGGCGGTTCTGCGTCGCCGTGTGCTCCGCACGGTCTCGTGCGGAGTGTAGACGAGGCGGCGGGGCGAGCTCCAACGCCTGCTCGAGCGTGCGGGCGTCGTCGAAATTCATCTGACGGCGCGGCCTGCCTAGGTGCCACGCCGCCGCGTCGAACGCACGGGTGGCCTCGTGCGCCGTCTCGTACATTCCAAGGGGAAGCCGGAGATCGCCAGAGCGTATCTCGGCGTAGAAGCCGGCGCCGTTCGGGCGCTCGCGAACGCCGCGGTAGCCCAACGAAGAACGGCGGCGCGGCGGCATGGTGGCGCGTCGGGGGCGGCGGCGGTGCTCCGGTGCGGCGGCGACGCTCGGGGGCGGCGGGCGCAAGCGGTGGCGCGAGAGGCAGGGAGAGAGAGAGAGCGCGGTGGAGAGCGAGGGGAGCGCGCGCGATGCGTTTTATAGGCGCGCGGGAGGAGGCGCCGCAAAAATGGCGCGCGGGAGGCCGCCATTTCGCGCGCGCTAGCGGTTCCCGCGCGCGCCGTTTTCCCGCCGCCGCTGGAGCGTGCAATTCTGCCCCGCGCGCACGAAATAGCAAGTTTAGCGCGCGCGCGCGCCTTTTTGCGCGGCTGTTGGAGATGCTCTCACATTTGTAACTCAAAGCAGGAGTTGCAGAATAAGCGGAGACTGGCAAAGGACGAGGTGACGATGCGCGTCAGGAATGGTTCCAAGGTCGATGTGATCGCCGTCGGCACGATACCTCTACATCTACCTTCGGGGTTAGTTTTAAACCTCAATAATTTTTATTTAGTACTAGCTTTGAGCACGAACATTGTATCTGGATCTCGTTTAATGCGAGATGGCTACTCATTTAAATCTGAGAATAATGGTTGTTCTATTTGTATGAGAGAAATGTTTTATGGTCATGCCCCACTAGTCAATGGTTTATTTTTATTAAATCTCAAATGTGATGTTACACATATTCATAGTGTGGATGCCAAAAGATGTAAGGTTGATAATGATAGTCCCACATACTTGTGGCACTGCCGCCTTGGTCATATTGGTGTCAAACGCATGAAGAAACTCCATGCATATGGACTTTTGGAGTATCTTGATTATGAATCATTTGACACGTGCGAACCATGCCTCTTGGGAAAGATGACCAAGACTCCGTTCTCCGGAACAATGGAGCGAGCAACCAACTTGTTGGAAATCATACATACTGATGTGTGCGGTCCAATGAGTGTTGAGGCTCGCGGTAGCTATCATTATGTTCTCACCCTCACTTATGACTTAAGTAGATATGGGTATATCTACTTGATGAAACACAAGTCTGAGACCTTTGAAAAGTTCAAGGAATTTCAGAATGAGGTGGAGAATCAACATGACAGAAAAATAAAGTTCTTACGATCAGATCGTGGAGGAGAATACTTAAGTCATGAATTTGGCACGCACCTAAGGAAATGTGGAATTGTTTCACAACTGATGTCGCTTGGAACACCTCAGCGTAATGGTGTGTTCGAACGTCGTAATCGTACTCTGTTGGACATGGTGCGATCTAAGATGTCCCTTACCGATTTACCGCTATCTTTTTGGGGTTATGATTTAGAGACTGCCGCATCCACTTTAAATAGGGCACCGTCTAAATCCGTTAAGACGACACCATATGAACAATGGTTTGGTAAGAAACCTAAGTTGTCGGTTCTATAAATTTGGGGATGCGATGCTTATGTCAAGAAACTTCAACCTGAAAAGCTCAAACCCAAATCGAAAAAATGTGTCTTCATAGGATACTCTAAGGAAACTATTGGGTATACCTTCTACCTTAGATCCGAAGGCAAGGTCTTTGTTACCAAGAATGGATCCTTTCTGGAGAAAGAGTTTCTCTCAAAAGAAGTAAGTGGGAGGAAAGTAGAACTTGATGAGGTGACTGTAACCCCTCTTGAACCGGAAAGTGGCGCAGCACGGGAAGATGTTTATGTGGTGCCTACAGCGACTAGAGAGGAAGTTAACGATAATGATCATGAAACTTCGGATCAAGTCACTACTGAACTTCGTAGGTCCACGAGGAGACGTTCCGCACCAGAGTGGTACGGCAACCATGTCCAGGAAATCATGTTGTTAGACAACGGTGAACCTTCGAACTATGAAGAAGCGATGGCGGGCCCGGATTCCAACAAATGGCTTGAAGCCATGAAATCCGAGATAGGATCCATGTATGATAACAAAGTGTGGACTTTGGTTGACTTGCCCGATGATTGGCAAGCCATAGAAAATAAATGGATCTTTAAGAAGAAGACTGGCGCGGATGGAAATGTGACCATCTATAAGGCTCGGCTTGTCACTAAGGGTTATCGACAAGTTCAAGGAATTGACTACGATGAGACTTTCTCTCCAGTAGCGATGCTGAAGTCCATCCAAATCATGTTAGCAATTGCCGCATTCTATGATTATGAGATATGGCAAATGGATGTCAAAACGGCATTCCTTAATGGTTTCTTTAAGGAAGAATTCTATATGATACAACCGGAAGGTTTTGTCGATCCTAAGAATGCTAACAAGGTATGCAAGCTCCAGCGCTCCATCTATGGGCTGGTGCAAGCATCTCGGAGTTGGAACATTCGCTTTGATGAGGTGATCAAAGTGTTTGGGTTCATACAGACTTATGGAGAAGCCTGTATTTACAAGAAAGTAAGTGGGAGCTGATAACACACAAGTGTAGGGGATCGCAACAGTTTTCGAGGGTAAAGTATTCAACCCAAATTTATTGATTCGACACCAGGGGAGCCAAAGAATACTCTCAAGTATTAGCAGTTGAGTTATCAATTCAGCCACACCTGGAAGACTTAGTATCTGCAGCAAGGTAATTTAGTAGCAAAGTAATATGGAAGGAACGGTAACAGTAATAAAAGTAACGGTAGTGTTTTTATAGTGATTGTAACAGCAGCAGCGAAAAAGTAAATAAGCAACAAGCAATATGTGAAAAGCTCGTAGGCATTGGATCAATGTAATGTAGGCATGTAATAGTTATAACATAGGGTGACACAGAACTAGCTCAAGTTCATCAATGTAATGTAGGCATGTATTCCGAATATAGTCATATGTGCTTATGGGAAAGAACTTGCATGACATATTTTGTCCTACCTTCCTGTGGCAGCGGGGTCCTAGTGGAAACTAAGGGATATTAAGGCCTCCTTTTAATAGAGTACCGGACCAAAGCATTAACACATAGTGAATACAAGAACTCCTCAAACTATAGTCATCACCGGGAGTGGTCCCGACTATTGTCACTTCGGGGTTGCCGGATCATAACACATAGTAGGTGACTATTGACTTGCAAGATAGGATCAAGAACACACATATATTCATGAAAACATAATAGGTTCAGATCTGAAATCATGGCACGGGGCCCTAGTGACAAGCATTGAGCATAGCAAAGTCATAGCAACATCAATCTTAGAACATAGTGGATACTAGGGATCAAACCCTAACAAAACTAACTCGATTACATGGTAAATCTCATCCAACCCATCACCGTCCAGCAAGCCTACGATGGGATTACTCACGCACGGCGGTGAGCATCATGGAATTGGTGATGGAGGAAGGTTGATGATGATGATGGCGACGATCTCCCCTCTCCGGAGCCCCGAACGGACTCCAGATCAGCCCTCTCGAGAGAGATCAGGGCATGGGGGCGGCTCCGTATCATAAAACGTGATAATTCCTTCTCTCTGATTTTTTTTCTCCCCGAAAGTGAATATATGGAGTCGGGGAGAAGTCGCTGGAGCAACAGGGGGCCCACGAGGCAGGGGCGCGCCCAGGGGGGCGCCCCCACCCTCGTGGACAGGGTATGGGCCCCCTGGTCTGGTTCTTTCCATAGATATTTTTTATATATTCCAAAATAAATCTCCGTTGATTTTCTGGTCATTCCAAGAACTTTTATTTCTGCACAAAAACAACACCATGGCAGTTCTGCTGAAAATAGCGTCAGTCCGGGTTAGTTCCATTCAAATCATGCAAGTTAGAGTCCAAAACAAGGGCAGAAGTGTTTGGAAAAGTAGATACGTTGGAGACGTATCAACTCCCCCGAGCTTAAACCTTTGCTTGTCCTAATGCAATTTAGTTGATTAATTGAAAGTGATAAAGAAAAACTTTGACAAACTCTGTTTGCTCTTGTTGTTGTAAATATGTGAAGCCAGCATTCAAGTTTTCAGCAAAGATCATGAACTAACCACATTCACAATAACTTTCAGGTCTCATATCTACTCATGTCAATGGCATAATCAACTTGCGAGCAATAATAATAAACCTCGGATGACAACACTTTCTCAAAACAATCATAATATGATATAACAAGATGGTATCTCGTTAGCCCTTTCTGAGACCGCAAAACATAAATGCAGAGCACCTTTAAAGATCAAGGATTGACTAGACATTATAATTCATGGTAAAAGAGATCTAGTCACAATCATACTCAATGCAAATTAAGAGCAATACATGCAAATGACAGAGGTGCTCTCCAACTGGTGCTCTTTAATAAGAGGATGATGAATCAACATAAAAGTAAATAGATAGGCCCTTCGCAGAGGGAAGTAGGGATTTGTAGAGGTGCCATAGCTCGATTTTGAAATAGAGATGAATAATATTTTGAGTGGTATACTTTCATTGTCAACATAACAACCTAGAGATATCGATATCTTCCATGCTACACACATTGTAGGCGGTTCCCAAACAGAATGGTAAAGTTTATACTCCCCCAACCACCAACAAGCACACTCCATGGCCATCCGAATCCACGGGGTACCGTCCAAACAAGCAACAGCCCTGGGGGAGTTTTGTTTAATTATTATGATTTGAGCATGGGACTGGGCATCCCGGTTACCAGCCATTTTCTCATGAATGATGAGCGGAGTCCACTCATCGTGATAATAACCCACCTAGCATGGAAGATATATACACACCTAGTTGATACATGAGCTATTCGAGCATACAAAACAGAATTTCATTTGAAGGTTTGGAGTTTGGCACATACAAATTTACTTGGAATGGCAGGTAGATACCGCATATAGGAAGGTATGGTGGACTCATATGGAATAACTTTGGGGTTTATGGAAGTGGATGCACAAGCAGTATTCCCGCTTAGTACAGGTGAAGGCTAGAAAGAGACTGGGAAACGACCAGCTAGAGAGCGACAATAGTCATGAACATGCATGAAAATTAATCGACAATGAATACAAGCATGAGTAGGATATAAATCACCATGAACATAAATATCGTGGAGGCTATGTTGATTTTGTTTTAACTACATGCGTGAACATGTGTCAAGTCAAACCACTTGAATCGTTCAAAGGATGATACCACCCTATCGTACCACATCACAACCATTTTAATATCATGTTGGCACGCAAGATAGACCATTATAAACTCTTAGCTAATTAAGCATGGCATGAGCAGCTATGATCTCTAATTGTTGTTGCAAGCATGTTTCATTCATAACAAGCTGAATCAGGAATGATGAACTATCATATTTACAAAAACAAGAGAGGTCGAGTTCATACCAGCTTTTCTCATCTCAATCAATTCATCATATATCGTCATTATTGCCTTTCACTCGCACGGCCGAACGGTGTGGATAATAATAATAGTGCACATGCATTGGACTAGGCTGGAATCTGCAAGCATCTAACACAAGAGAGAAGACAAAGTAGTATGGCTCAAGGTTAAATCAACAGTAATGCATATAAGAGCCACTAAGCATTTTCATCATGGTCTTCTTCTCTTGACCCCCAAAGAAAAGAAAAGAAACTATTTACATGGGAAAGCTCCCAACAAGCAAAAGAAGAAAGGGAAATCTTTTTGGGTTCTCTTTTAATTACTACTACTACAGGCATGGAAAGTAAGCTAGCTAAAAAGTTACTAATATTTTTTTTGTTTTTCTTAAGGTTTTTCTAACACACAAGAAAATGACTAAGAAAAGAAATGAAACTAGCATCGATAGTACAATGAAAAAGTGTGAGCACCGACTACTGGAATAAGTGTGTGAACATGAATGTAATGTCGGTGAGAAATACGTACTCCCCCAAGCTTAGGCTTTTGGCCTAAGTTGGTCTATGGCCAGTACTAGCCTGACGGATATCCAAAGTCGTAGTTGGGGTTGTACTAAGATGCAGCGGCTACTGCCTGACGAGCTGCATCCTGAAGACGAGCTGCCCTCGTCGACTCCTGATACTCATTTGCCTCCTCCCTGGTTATAGTATATCTCCCTTTTGCCTGGAAGTCAAAGAAGGTAGGAGCAGGGAGAGCAATATGGAGAGTGCGACGCCTGTCAAAGATTAGTCGATACTGGAGGGACTGTTCATCCCTCTGAACGAATTGATGGCGAACCGTTGCATTATAATCTAGAAAAGCATGAGGCAACTCCGCATCATTATCGTGTATGGGCACATGAAGATAATTAGCCAAGCGGGTTGCATAAATTCCACCAAACGGATCGCCATTTAAACCATTATGATGTAGCCTACGTGCAACAATGGCCCCCAAATTATATTGTCTATCACCTAATACCGCACTTTTGAGGACACTAAGATTTGGTACACACATGTGGCAAGCTTCATCTTTACCGTTAATGCATCTACCAATGAAGAGAGCAAAATAATGTATAGCAGGAAAATGAATGCTCCCTATGGTAGCTTGGGTGACTTCTCTAGATTCCCCCAGAGTGATACTAGCTAGAAAGTCCTTATACTCAGATTTGCGAGATTCACCAACACAACCCCACTGTGGGAGTTTACAAGCATCATTAAAATCTTCTAAGTCCATAGTATAAGATTTATCATAGAGATCAAACAAGACAGTAGGAGAATTACGTGAAGATGTAAATTTAAACCTTATCACAAAGGTATCGGTTAGGTACTGGTATTGAGGGCACTTATCTGACTCAAAGTTCTCAATATCCGCATTACGCACATATGTGTAAAATTCTTCCTTGATACCTGCCAGGATCATAAACTCCTCTGACGGCCATTCACAGGGCCGCACTTGAGCTTCCCTTGGTAACTCGTCGTCTGGCTCGCGTATCACGAGCCTTGGTCCTTGCTTCCTTGAGGAACCACCTTGAAAGATTTTCATGTGCATTTTTCTAAAAAATATCTGAAATTTTTAGTGACTCAAAATAAAAGTGAACCAAACTCAACAAGATTGATAGCAACTACTCCTAGAAGTACCTAGAGACTATATCATGCATTAGAACTACTTGGAACGACATAAATTTGACATGCAAGCTCAAGAACAGGGTCACCTAAGCAGCAAAAATTTGCAATAAAATAAAGCACTAGAACAAAAACTAATTGGACCAATGGAGGAGTCACATACCAAAGAACAATCTCCCCAAACCGTTTTGTGAATGGAGCTTTGAGCAAGGAGATCGAAAATGGCAGCAAGATGAGCTTGAACTCGTGCTTGAGCTGGATAGTGATTTTTTGGGAGGAAGAAGGAGTGTGTGGGTGCTGGAGTAAGTGGAGGGGGCCACGTGGGGCCCAGGAGGCAGGGGCATGCCAAGGGGGGGTGGGCGCGCCCTGGACCCTCGTGGCCAGGTGCTGGCTCACCTGTTGTGTTCTCATTGCCAAATATTCTTAAATATTCTGGAAAAAAAACATATTTCATTTTCGGGGCATTTGGAGAACTTTTATTTTTGGGGTATTTTTTATTGCACGGACTCTGAAAACAGACAGAAAATACTAAAAGGAGTGTACAAAAAGTTGTGCTATCTAGATTCACCCATCTCATGCTCATCAAAAGGAATCCATTAACAAGGTTGATTGGGTCTTGTTAATAAATTCTTTCCGAATAACATGAAATCGGAGAATTTTTGAATAACACTAGGTTACCTCAATGGGGATATGCATGTCCCCAACAATGAGAATATCATATTTCTTCTTGATAGTAGGAAGAGGAAATTCAAAACCTCCAATAGTAATCGTTGAAATTTTTTCAATAGAATTGATACTGTGGACCTGAGGTTGTTTCCTCGGAAAATGTATCGTATGCTCATTACCATTAACATGAAAAGTGGCATTGCCTTTGTTGCAATCAATAACAGCCCCTGCAATATTCAAAAAGGGTCTACCAAGGATAATAGACATACTACCGTCCTCGGGAATATCAAGGATAACAAAGTCCGTTAGAATAGTAACATTTGCAACCACAACAGGCACATCCTCACAAATATCGACAGGTATAGCAGTTGATTTATCGGCCATTTGCAAATATATTTCAGTAGCTGTCAACTTATTCAAATCAAGTCTACGATATAAAGAGAGAGGCATAACACTAACACCAGCTCCAAGATCACACAAAGCAGTTTTAACATAGTTTCTTTTAATGGAGCAAGGTATAGTGGGTTTTCCTGGATCTCCTAGTTTCTTTGGTATTCCACCTTTAAAAGTGTAATTGGCAAGCATGGTGGAAATTTCAACTTCAGGTATCTTTCTTTTATTGGTAATAATATCTTTCATATACTTAGCATAAGGATTTGTTTTAAGCATATCAGTCAAACGCATACACAAAAAGATAGGTCTAATCATTTCAGCAAAGCGCTCAAAATCCTCATCAGCCTTTTTCTTGGATGGTTTAGGAGGAAAAGGTATGGGTTTCTGAATCCATGGTTCTCTTTCCTTGCTGTGCTTCCTAGCAATAAAGTCTCTCTTATCATAACGTTTATTCTTTGGTTGTGGGTTATCAAGATCAACAACAGGTTCAATCTCTACATCATTAGCATTGCTAGGTTGAGCATCATCATGAACATCATCATTAACATTATCACTAGGTTCATGTTCATTACCAGATTGTGTTTCAGCATCAGAGACAGAGAGATCATTGGGATTCTCAGGTGTGTCAGCTACAGGTTCACTAGAAGAATGCAAAGTCCTATCATTTTTCTTTTTCTTCTTCTTAGAAGAACTAGGTGCATCTAAATTAGCTCTTTGAGAATCTTGCTCAATTCTCTTAGGGTGGCCTTCAGGATACAGAGGTTCCTGAGTCATTTTACCACCTCTAGTCACAACTCTAATAGCATTATCATTTTTCTTACTATTTAATTCACTGAGCAAATAATTTTGTGCTTTAAGTACTTATTCTACTTGAGTGGTAACCATAGAAGCATGTTTACTAATGAGTTTCAATTCACCTTTAACTCTGGACATATAATCACTCAAGTGTTCAATCATATAAGCATTACGTTGCAATTGTCTACCAACATAAGCATTGAAGTTTTCTTGTTTAACAATGAAGTTGTCAAACTCATCTAAGCATTGGCTAGCAGACTTATAACGAGGAATATCACCTTCATCAAATCTATCAAGAGAATTTACCTTTACTACCTATGCTGGGTTATCAAGAACATGTATTTCTTCAATAGGTGGTAAATTCTTAACATCTTCAGCTTTAATACCTTTTTCTTTCATAGATTTCTTTGCCTCTTGCATATCTTCAGGACTGAGAAACAAAACCCCCCTTTTCTTCGAAGTTGGCTTAGGGGCTGGTTCATGAAGTGTCCAATTGTTTTCATTGGTCAACATATTATTCGATAGTAATTCAACTTGATCAACTGCTCTTTCTCTGAAAACACAGCTAGCACAACTATCCAGGTGGTCTCTGGAAGCATCGGTTAGTCCATTATAAAAGACATCAAGTATTTCATTCCTCTGAAGAGGATGATCAAGCAAAGCATGAAGTAATTGGAGAAGCCTCCCCCAAGCTTGTGGGAGACTCTCTTCTTCAATTTGCACAAAATTATATATTTCCCGTAAGGCAGCTTGTTTCTTATGAGCGGGAAAATATTTAGCAGAAAAATAATAAATCATATCCTGGGGACTACGCACACAACCAGGATCAAGAGAATTAAACCATGTCTTAGCATCACCCTTTAAAGAGAACGGAAATAACTTAAGGATATAGTAATAACGAATCTTTTCCTCGTTGGTAAACAGGGTGGCTATATCATTCAACTTAGTAAGATGTGACACAACAGTTTCAGATTCATAGCCATGGAAAGGATCAGATTCAACCAAAGTAATTAACTCAGGATCGATAGAGAAATCATAATCCTTATCAGTAACAAAGATAGGTGAAGTAGCAAAAGCAGGGTCATATTTCATTATAGCATTCAAAGACTTTTCTTTCAGCTTAGCTAATAATTTCTTAAGATCATATCCATCGTTGCAAGCAAGAAAGTCTCTAGCAGTTTCTTCATCCATAACATAACCCTCGGGAATAACAGGCAATTCATATCTAGGGGGAGAATCTTCATCATCACTTCCATCAATATTATCAGTTTCAATATTTGCATTCTCCCTAACCTTAGCAATTTGTTCATCAATAAATTCACCTAGTGGCACAGTATTATCAAGCATAGAAGTAGTTGTTGGAGATATGCCCTAGAGGCAATAATAAAAGCATTATTATTATATCACCTTGTTCATGATAATTGTCTGTCATTCATGCTTGAATTGTATTGTACGGAAACAGCAATACATGTGTGAATACACAGACCACATTGAGTCCCTGGTAGGCCTCTAGTAGCCAGCTCGTTGATCAACAGATGGTCATGGTTTCCTGACCATGGACATGAGATGTCGGTGATAACGGGATCACATCATTAGGAGAATGATGTGATGGACAAGACCCAAACTTGAGCATAACACGAGATCGTATAGTTCGTAATGCATAAGCTTTTCAGTGTCAAATATTTATTCCTTAGACCATGAGGTTGTACAACTCCCGGATACCGTAGGAGTGCTTTGGGTGTGCCAACCATCACAACGTAACTGGGTGGCTATAAAGGTACACATCGGGTATCTCCGAAAGTGTTTGTTGAGTTGGTACGAACCGAGACTGGGATGTTGTCACTCCGTATGACGGAGAGGTACCTCTGGGCCCACTCGGTAAGTCATCATCATAATGAGCTCAATGTGACTAAGTAGTTAGTCACGGGATGATGAATTACGGATTGAGTAAAGAGACTTGCCATAACGAGATTGAACAAGGTATTGGGAATACCGACGATCGAATCTCGGGCAAGTACCGTACCGATGGACAAAGGGAATAACATACGGGATTGAGTGAATCCTTGACACGATGGTTCATCCGATGAAGATCATCGAGGAACACGTGGGAACCAACATGGGTATCCAGATCCCGCTATTGGTTATTGACCGGAGAGTGGTCTCGGTCATGTCTACGTGTCTCCCGAACCCGTAGGGTCTACACACTTAAGGTTCGGTAACGCTAGGGTCGTAGAGATTAATGCACGTGGAAACCCGAAAGTTGTTCGGAGTCCCGGATGAGATCCCGGACGTCACGAGGAGTTCCGGAATGGTCCGGAGGTAAAGATTGATATATGGGAAGTCCAGTTTCGGCCAACGGGTGATCTCCGGGGGTCACCGGGAGCGTCCCGGGACCACCGGAGGGGCCCCGGGGGTCCACCGGGTGGGGCCACCCATCCCGGTGGAGCCCCTAGGCCGCGAGGGGATGTGACCAGCCCTCTGGGCTGGCGCACCACCAAAGGGGGCCCACCTCCCCTGCGCCTAGGGTTCCAACCCTAAAGGGGAGGGGGGGCTCCACTTGCCTTGGGGGGCAAGGAACCCCCCCTTGGCCGCCGCCCCCTTGCAGATTGGATATGCAAGGGGTCCAGGCGCCCCCCCTGGCCCCTATATATATGTGGGGGGGGGAGAGGGCAGCCGCACCTGATCCCTGGTGCCTCTCCCCCTCCCGTCACACCCCATACTCCCAACGCAGGGCGCCCGGCGAAGCGCTGCTGCGACATCCACTGCATCCGTCATCACGCCGTCGTGCTGCCGGATCTCTGACGACTTCTCCTCCCCCCCTTGCTGGATCAAGAAGGAGGTGACGTTGCTGCACCGTACGTGTGTTGAACGCGGAGGTGCCGTCCGTTCGGCGCTAGATCATCGGCGACGAAGAACGTGAAGAGTACGACTACTTCATCCTTGCTTCGTTGAAAGCTTCCGCACGCAATCTTCATAACGGTATGTAGATGCACTCTTAGTTGCTCGTTGCTAGATGTCTCCATACTCGGATCTTGGTGAAGACGTAGAATTTTTTTTAATTATGCTACGTTCCCCAACAGTGGCATCAGAGCCTAGGTTTTATGCGTAGCATCTTGGCACGAGTAGAACACAAAGCAGTTGTGGGCGTATGATCTTGTTCAACTTTCTTACCGTTACTAGTCAATCTTGATCCGGCGGTATTGTGGGATGAAGCGGCCCGGACCGACCTTACACGTACGCTTACGTGAGACTGGTTCCACCGACAGACATGCACTAGATGCATAAGGTGGCTGGCGGGTGTCTGTCTCTCCTACTTTAGTCGGATCGGATTCGATGAAAAGGGTCCTTATGAAGGGTAAATAGAAGTTGAAAAATCACGTTGTGGTTTTGGCGTAGGTAAGAAACGTTCTTGCTAGAAATCCTATAGAAGCCACGTAAAACTTGCAACAACAATTAGAGGACGTCTAACTTGTTTTTGCAGCATGTGTTTTGTGACGTGGTATGGCCAAGAACGAAGATGTGATGAATGATATATGTGATGTATGAGATTGATCATGTTTTTGTAATAGGGAATCACGACTTGCATGTCGATGAACTTGACAACCGACAGGAGCCATAGGAGTTGTCTTTATTATTGTATGACCTGCGTGTCACTGAATAATGCCATGTAATTACTTTACTTCGTTGCTAAACGTTAGCTATAGTAGTAGAAGTAATAGTTGGCATGACAACTTCCTCAAGACACGATGATGGAGATCATGATGATGAAGATCATGGTGTCGAGCTGGTGACAAGATGATCATGGTGCCCCGAAGATGGAGATCCAAGGAGCAAGATGATATTGGCCATATCATGTCACTATAATTGATTGCATGTGATGTTTATCATGTTTTTGCATCTTGTTTACTTAGAACGACGGTAGTAAATAAGATGATCTCTCACTAAAATTTCAAGTAATGTGTTTCCCCTAACTGTGCACCGTTGCTAAAGCTCGTTGTTCCGAAGCACCACGTGATGATCGGGTGTGATAGGTTCTAACGTTCACATACAACGGGTGTAAGACAGATTTACACACGCGATACACTTAGGGTTCACTTGACGAGCCTAGCATGTACAGACATGGCCTCGGAACACGGAAGACCGAAAGGTCGAACACGAGTCGTATAGAAGATACGATCAACATGAAGATGTTCACCGTTGTTGACTAGTCCGTCTCACGTGATGATCGGACACGGACTACTCGATTCGGATCGTGTATCACTTGGATGACTAGAGCGATGTCATTCTGAGTGGGAGTTCATTAAAATTTGATTAAGATGAACTTAATTATCATGAACTTAGTCTAAATTCTTTACAATATCTCTTGTAGATCAAATGGCCCACGCTCAGGTTTCCCTCAACTTCAACGCGTTCCTAGAGAAAACCAAGCTGAAAGACGATGGTAGCAACTATACGGATTGGGTCCGTAACCTGAGGATTATCCTCATAGCTGCCAAGAGATCATATGTCCTAGAAGCACCGCTAGGTGATGCACCTGCTCCCGATGCGGACCAAGACGTTTTGAACGTCTGGCAGTCGCGTAGTGATGATTACTCCCTGGTTCAGTGCGGCATGCTTTACAGTTTAGAATCGGGGCTTCAAAAGCGTTTTGAGCACCATGGAGCATACGAGATGTTCAAAGAGCTGAAAATGGTTTTCCAAGCTCATGCCCGAGTCGAGAGATATGATGTCTCCGACGCATTCTACAGCTGTAAGATGGAGGAGAACAGTTCTGTCAGTGAGCACATCCTCAAGATTTCAGGATTGCACAACCGCTTGTCTCAGCTGGGAATGAATCTCCCAGATGAAGAGGTCATTGACAGAATCCTCCAGTCGCTCCCACCAAGCTTCAAGAGCTTCGTGCTGAACTTCAATATGCAGGGGATGGAGAAGTCCATTCCCGAGGTGTATTCGATGCTGAAATCAGCGGAGGTTGACATCAAGAAAGAACATCAAGTGTTGATGGTCAATAAAACCACTAAGTTCAAGAAAGGCAAGGGGAAAAAGAACTTCAAGAAGGACGGCAAGCAAGTTGCCGCGCCTGGCAAGCCTGTTGCCGGGAAGAAGCCAAAGTATGGACCCAAGCCAGAGACTGAGTGCTTTTATTGCAAGGGAACGGGTCACTGGAAGCGGAACTGCCCCAAATACTTAGCAGACAAGAAGGCCGGCAACGTCAAAGGTATATATGATATACATGTTATTGATGTGTACCTTACCAGCACTCGTAGTAGCTCCTGGGTATTCGATACCGGTGCAGTTGCTCACATTTGTAACTCAAAACAGGAGCTGCGGAATAAACGGAGACTGGCGAAGGATGAGGTGACGATGCGCGTCGGGAATGGTTCCAAGGTCGATGTGATCGCCGTCGGCATGCTACCTCTACATCTACCCTCGGGATTAGTTTTGAACCTGAATAATTGTTATTTAGTACCAGCTTTGAGCATGAACATTGTTTCTGGATCTCGTCTTATGCGAGATGGATATTCTTTCAAATCGGAGAATAATGGTTGTTCTATTTATTTGAGAGATATGTTTTATGGTCATGCCCCGCTGGTCAATGGTTTATTTTTGATGAATCTCGAACGTAGTGATACACATATTCATAGTGTAGATGCCAAAAGATGTAAAGTTGATAATGATAGTCCCACATACTTGTGGCATTGCCGCCTTGGTCATATTGGTGTCAAACGTATGAAGAAGCTCCATTCGGATGGACTTCTGGAGTCTCTTGATTATGAATCATTTGACACGTGCGAACCATGCCTCTTGGGCAAGATGACCAAGACTCCGTTCTCCGGAACAATGGAGCGAGCAACCAACTTGTTGGAAATCATACATACTGATGTGTGCGGTCCAATGAGTGTTGAGGCTCGCGGAGGCTACCGTTATGTTCTCACCCTCACGGATGACTTGAGTAGATATGGGTATATCTATTTGATGAAACACAAGTCTGAGACCTTTGAAAAGTTCAAGGAATTTCAGAATGAGGTTGAGAATCAACGTGACAGAAAAATAAAGTTCTTGCGATCGGATCGTGGGGGTGAATATTTAAGTCATGAATTTGGCACACACCTTAGGAGCTGTGGAATTGTTTCACAATTGACACCGCCCGGAACACCTCAACGTAATGGTGTGTCCGAACGTCGAAATCGTACTCTGTTGGACATGGTGCGATCTATGATGGCCCTCACCGATTTACCGCTATCTTTTTGGGGTTATGCTTTAGAGACTGCCGCATTCACTTTAAATAGGGCTCCGTCAAAATCCGTTGAGACGACTCCATATGAACTTTGGTTCGGCAAGAAACCGAAGCTGTCGTTTCTGAAAGTTTGGGGTTGCGATGCTTATGTCAAGAAACTTCAACCTGAAAAGCTCGAACCCAAATCGGAGAAATGCGTCTTCATAGGATACCCAAAGGAAACTATTGGGTACACCTTCTACCACAGATCCGAAGGCAAAGTCTTTGTTGCCAAGAATGGATGCTTTCTGGAGAAAGAGTTTCTCTCGAAAGAAGTGAGTGGGAGGAAAGTAGAACTTGATGAGGTGATAGTCACCCCTCCTGGACCGGAAAGTAGCGCAGCGCAGGAAACTGTTCCTGAGGTGCCTGCACCGACAAGGGAGGAAGATAATGATAATGATCATGAAGAAACAGATCAAGTTACTACTGAACTTCGAAGGTCCACAAGGGCACGTTCCGCACCAGAGTGGTACGGCAACCCTGTCCTAGAAATCATGTTGTTGGACAACGGTGAACCTTCGAACTATGAAGAAGCGATGGCAGGCCCAGATTCCAATAAATGGCTTGGAGCCATGAAATCCGAGATAGAATCCATGTATGAAAACAAAGTATGGACTTTGGTGGACTTGCCTGATGATAGGCACGCCATAGAAAATAAATGGATATTTAAGAAGAAGACAGACGCAGATGGTAATGTGACCATCTATAAGGCTCGGCTTGTCGCTAAGGGTTATCGACAAGTTCAAGGGATTGACTACGACGAGACTTTCTCTCCCGTAGCGATGCTGAAGTCAGTCAGAATCATGTTAGCTATTGCCGCATTCTATGATTATGAGATATGGCAAATGGACGTCAAAACAGCATTCCTTAATGGCTTCCTCAAGGAAGAGTTGTATATGATGCAACCGGAAGGTTTTGTCGATCCAGAGAACGCTGACAAGGTATGCAAGCTCCAGCGCTCGATTTACGGGCTGGTGCAAGCATCTCGGAGCTGGAATATTCGCTTTGATGAGGTGATCAAAGCGTTTGGCTTTATACACACTTATGGAGAAGCCTGTATTTACAAGAAAGTGAGTGGGAGCTCTGTAGCATTTCTCATATTATATGTGGATGACATATTGCTGATGGGAAATGATATAGAATTCTTGGAAAATGTAAAGGCCTATTTGAATAAAAGTTTTTCAATGAAGGACCTTGGAGAAGCTGCTTACATATTAGGCATCAAAATCTATAGAGATAGATCGAGACGCCTCATTGGTCTTTCACAAAGTACATACCTTGACAAAATATTGAAGAAGTTCAATATGGATCAGTCAAAGAAAGGATTCTTGCCTGTTTTGCAAGGTATGCGATTGAGTAAGACTCAGTCGCCGACCACGGCAGAAGATAGAGAAAAGATGAGTGTCATTCCCTATGCCTCGGCAATAGGTTCTATCATGTATGCCATGCTGTGTACCAGACCTGATGTGAACCTTGCCATAAGTTTGGTAGGGAGGTACCAAAGTGATCCCGGTATGGAACACTGGACAGCGGTCAAGAACATCCTGAAGTACCTGAAAAGGACTAAGGATATGTTTCTCGTTTATGGAGGTGACGAAGAGCTCGTCGTAAAGGGTTACGTCGATGCTAGCTTCGACACAGATCTGGATGACTCTAAGTCGCAAACCGGATACGTGTATATTTTGAATGGAGGGGCAGTCAGCTGGTGCAGTTGCAAGCAAAGCGTGGTGGCAGCATCTACATGTGAAGCGGAGTACATAGCTGCTTCTGAAGCAGCGCAGGAAGGAGTCTGGATGAAGGAGTTCATCACCGACTTAGGAGTCATTCCAAGCGCGTCAAGCCCGATGACTCTCTTCTGTGACAACACTGGTGCTATTGCTATTACCAAGGAGCCCAGGTTTCACAAGAAGACCAAGCACATCAAGCGCCGTTTCAACTCCATCCGGAATTATGTTCAGGATGGAGATATAGATATTTGTAAAGTGCATACGGATATGAATGTAGCAGACCCGTTGACTAAACCTCTTTCACGAGCAAAACATGATCAACACCAGAACTCTATGGGTGTTCGATTCATCACAATGTAACTAGATTATTGACTCTAGTGCAAGTGGGAGACTGTTGGAGATATTCCCTAGAGGCAATAATAAAAGCATTATTATTATATCTCCTTGTTCATGATAATTGTCTGTCATTCATGCTTGAATTGTATTGTACGGAAACAACAATACATGTGTGAATACACAGACCACATTGAGTCCCTGGTAGGCCTCTAGTAGCCAGCTCGTTGATCAACAGATGGTCATGGTTTCCTGACCATGGACATGAGATGTCGGTGATAACGGGATCACATCATTAGGAGAATGATGTGATGGACAAGACCCAAACTTGAGCATAACACGAGATCGTATAGTTCGTAATGCATAAGCTTTTCAGTGTCAAATATTTATTCCTTAGACCATGAGGTTGTACAACTCCCGGATACCGTAGGAGTGCTTTGGGTGTGCCAACCGTCACAACGTAACTGGGTGGCTATAAAGGTACACATCAGGTATCTCCGAAAGTGTTTGTTGAGTTGGTACGAACCGAGACTGGGATGTTGTCACTCCGTATGACGGAGAGGTACCTCTGGGCCCACTCGGTAAGTCATCATCATAATGAGCTCAATGTGACTAAGTAGTTAGTCACGGGATGATGAATTACGGATCGAGTAAAGAGACTTGCCATAACGAGATTGAACAAGGTATTGGGAATACCGACGATCGAATCTCGGGCAAGTACCGTACCGATGGACAAAGGGAATAACATACGGGATTGAGTGAATCCTTGACACGATGGTTCATCCGATGAAGATCATCGAGGAACACGTGGGAACCAACATGGGTATCCAGATCCCGCTGTTGGTTATTGACCGGAGAGTGGTCTCGGTCATGTCTACGTGTCTCCCGAACCCGTAGGGTCTACACACTTAAGGTTCGATAACGCTAGGGTCGTAGAGATTAATGCACGTGGAAACCCGAAAGTTGTTCGGAGTCCCGGATGAGATCTCGGACGTCACGAGGAGTTCCGGAATGGTCCGGAGGTAAAGATTGATATATGGGAAGTCCAGTTTCGGCCAACGGGTGATCTCCGGGGGTCACCGGGAGCGTCCCGGGACCACCGGAGGGGCCCCGGGGGTCCACCGGGTGGGGCCACCCATCCCGGTGGGGCCCCTAGGCCGCGAGGGGATGTGACCAGCCCTCTGGGCTGGCGCACCACCAAAGGGGGCCCACCTCCCCTGCGCCTAGGGTTCCAACCCTAAAGGGGAGGGGGGGCTCCACTTGCCTTGGGGGGCAAGGAACCCCCCCTTGGCCGCCGCCCCC
>LR738709.1:135641441-135685351 GCA_902687465.1 Secale cereale
CCGGCCCCTATATATATGTGGGGGGGGAGAGGGCAGCCGCACCTGATCCCTGGCGCCTCTCCCCCTCCCGTCACACCCCATACTCCCAACGCAGGGCGCCCAGCGAAGCCCTGCTGCGACATCCACTGCATCCATCATCACGCCGTCGTGCTGCCGGATCTCTGACGACTTCTCCTCCCCCCCTTGCTGGATCAAGAAGGAGGTGACGTTGCTGCACCGTACGTGTGTTGAACGCGGAGGTGCCGTCCGTTCGGCGCTAGATCATCGGCGACGAAGAACGTGAAGAGTACGACTACTTCATCATTGCTTCGTTGAAAGCTTCCGCACGCAATCTTCATAACGGTATGTAGATGCACTCTTAGTTGCTCGTTGCTAGATGTCTCCATACTTGGATCTTGGTGAAGACGTAGAATTTTTTTGAATTATGCTACGTTCCCCAACAGTAGTTTCATCATACATAGCAGAAGTGGAATCATCAAGAACATGCGACATATCAGATTCAATAGCAGGAGTAGGTGTCGCAAGTTTACTCATAACAGAGGGTGAATCAAGTGTAGAGCTAGATGGCAGTTCCTTACCTCCCGTCGTAGGTGAGGGATAAATCTTGGTCTTTGAGTCTTTAAAGTTCTTCATGGTGATCAACAGATATAAATTCCAAGTGACTTAAAGAATATAGCTATGCTCCCCGGCAACAGCGCCAGAAAATAGTCTTGATAACCCACAAGTGTAGGGGATCGCAACAGTTTTTGAGGGTAAAGTATTCAACCCAAATTTATTGATTCGACACAAGGGGAGCCAAAGAATGCTCTCAAGTATTAGCAGTTGAGTTGTCAATTCAACCACACCTGGAAGACTTAGTATCTGCAGCAAGGTTATTTAGTAGCAAAGTAATATGGAAGTAACAGTAACAGTAATAAAAGTAACGGTAGTGTTTTTGTAGTGATTGTAACAGCAGCAGCGGAAAAGTAAATAAGCAACAAGCAATATGTGAAAAGCTCGTAGGCATTGGATCAGTGATGGATAATTATGTCGGATGTGATTCCTCATGTAATAGTTATAACATAGGGTGACACAAAACTAGTTCCAGTTCATCAATGTAATGTAGGCATGTATTCCGAATATAGTCATACGTGCTTATGGGAAAGAAATTGCATGACATCTTTTATCCTACCCTCCGTGGCAGCGGGGTCCTAGTGGAAACTAAGGGATATTAAGGCCTCCTTTTAATAGAGTACCGGACCAAAGCATTAACACATAGTGAATACATGAACTCCTCAAACACGGTCATCACCGGGAGTGGTCCCGACTATTGTCACTTCGGGGTTGCCGGATCATAACACATAGTAGGTGACTATTGACTTGCAAGATAGTATCAAGAACACACATATATTCATGAAAACATAAGAGATTCAGATCTGAAATCATGGCACTCGGGCCCTAGTGACAAGCATTAAGCATAACAAAGTCATAGCAACATCAATCTTAGAACATAGTGGATACTAGGGATCAAACCCTAACAAAACTAACTCGATTACATGGTAAATCTCATCCAACCCATCACCGTCCAGCAAGCCTACGATGGGATTACTCACGCACGGCGGTGAGCATCATGGAATTGGTGATGGAGGAAGGTTGATGATGATGATGACGACGATCTCCCCTCTCCGGAGCCCCGGACGGACTCCAGATCAGCCCTCCCGAGAGAGATTAGGGCTTGGCGGCGGTTCCGTATCGTAAAACGTGATAATTCATTCTCTCTGATTTTTTTCTCCCCGAAAGTGAATATATGGAGTCGGGGGAGATGTCGGTGGAGCAACAGGGGCCCATGAGGCAGGGGGCGCGCCCCCCACCCTCGTGGACAGGGTGTGGGCCCCCTGGTTTAGTTATTTCCGCAGATATTATTTGTATATTCCAAAATAAATCTCCGTTGAATTTCATGTCATTCTGAGAACTTTTATTTATGGACAAAAATAACACCATGGCAGTTATGCTAAAAACAGCGTCAGTCCGGGTTAGTTCCATTCAAATCATGCAAGTTAGAGTCCAAAACAAGGGCAAAATTGTTTGGAAAAGTAGATACGTTGGAGACATTGTAGCATTTCTCATATTATATGTGGATGACATATTGTTGATGGGAAATGATATGGACCTTTTGGAAAGCATAAAGGCCTACTGGAATAAGTGTTTTCAATGAAGGGCCTTAGAGAAGCTGCTTACATATTTGGCATCAAGATCTATAGAGATAGATCGAGATGCCTCATTGGTCTTTCACAGAGCACATACCTTGACAAGATATTGAAGAAGTTCAATATGGATTAGTCCAAGAAAGGGTTCTTGCCTGTATTGCAAGGTGTGAGATTGAGCACGGCTCAATGCCCGACCTCGGCAAAAGATAGAGAAAAGATGAGTGTCATCCCCTATGCCTCAGCCATAGGTTCTATTATGTATGCCATGTTGTGTACCAGACCTGATGTGAACCTTGCCATAAGTTTGGTGGGGAGGTACCAAAGTGATCCCGGAATGGAACACTGGACAGCGGTCAAGAACATCCTGAAGTACCTGAAAAGGACTAAGGATATGTTTCTCATTTATGGAGGTGACGAAGAGCTCATCGTAAAGGGTTACGTTGATGCTAGCTTCAACACAGATTCGGATGACTCCAAGTCACAAACCAGATACATGTATATTTTGAATGGTGGGGCAGTCAGCTGGTGCAGTTGCAAGCAAAGTGTCGTGGCGGCATCTACATGTGAAGCGGAGTACATAGCTGCTTCCGAAGCAGCACAGGAAGGAGTCTGTATGTAGGAGTTCATCACCGACCTAGGAGTTATTCCAAGCGCGTCGGGCCCGATGACTCTCTTCTGTGACAACACTGGAGCTATTGACATTGCCAAGGAGCCCAGGTTTCACAAAAAGACCAAGCACATCAAGCGCCGTTTCAACTCCATTCGTGGTTATATTCAAGATGGAGACATAGATATTTTTAAAGTGCATACGGATCAGAATGTCGCAGATCCGTTGCTAACCTCTTCCACGAGCAAAACATGATCAACATCAGAACTCTAAGGGAGTTCGAGTCATCACAATGTAACTAGATTATTGACTCTAGTGCAAGTAGGAGACTGTTGGAAATATGCCCTAGAGGCAGTAATAAAATGGTTATTATTATATTTCCTTGTTCATGATAATCGTCTATTGTTCATGCTATAATTGTGTTAACCGGAAACCGTAATACACGTGTGAATACATAGACCATAATATGTCCCTAGTGAGCCTCTAGTTGGCTAGCTCGTTGATCAATAGATGGTCACGGTTTCATGACCATGGACATTGGATGTCATTGATAACGGGATCACATCATTAGGAGAATGATGTGATTGACAAAACCCAATCCTAAGCATAGCACAAGATCGTGTAGTTCGTCTACTAAAGCTTTTCCAATGTTAAGTACCATTTCCTTAGACCATGAGATTGTGCAACTCCCGGATACCGTAGGAGTACTTTGGGTGTGTCAAACGTCACAACGTAACTGGGTGGCTATAAAGGTACACTACAGGTGTCCCTGAAAGTATCTGTTGGGTTGGCACAAATCAAGACTAGGATTTGTCACTCCGTATGACGGAGAGGTATCTCTGGGCCCACTCGGTAAGACATCATCGTAATGAGCTCTATATGACTAAGGAGTTGGTCACGGGATGATGTGTTACGGAATGAGTAAAGAGACTTGCCGGTAATGAGATTGAACAAGGTATCGGGATACCGACGATCGAATCTCGGGCAAGTACTATACCGGTAGACAAAGGGAGTTGTATACGGGATTGATTGAATCCTTGACGTCATGGTTCATCCGATAAGATCATCGTGGAACATGTGGGAGCCAACATGGATATCCAGATCCCGCTATTGGTTATGGGCCGGAGAGATGTCTCGGTCATGTCTGCATGGTTCTCGAACCCGTAGGGTCTACACACTTAAGGTTCGATGATGCTAGGGTTATAGAGAATGTATGTATGTGGTTAACAAATATTGTTCGGAGTCCCGGGTGAGATCCCGGACGTCACGAGGAGTTTCGGAATGGTCCGGAGGTAAAGATTTATATATCGGAAGTCCAGTTTCAGTCGCCGGAATGGTTTCAGGGGTTATCGGTATTGTACCGAGACCACCGAAAGGTGTCCGGAGGTCCACCGGGTGGGGCCACTTTCCCCGAGGGCTTAATAGGCTGAATATGGGAGGGGACCAGCCCCTAGTGGGCTGGTGCGTGCCCCCAAGGGCCCAAGGTGCCTAGGTTTGGGAAACCCTAGGGGGTGGGGGTGCCCCACCTGCTTGGGGGGGCAAGTTCCCCCCCCCCCCACCTGGCCGCCGCCCCCCTCTAGATCTCATCTAGAGGGGCCGAGCCCCTCTCCCCTTCCCCTATATAAAGTGAGGGGGTGGGAGGGCAGCCGCACCTGATCCCTGGTGCAGCCCACCCCCTCTCCAACATCTCCTGCTCCTTCTGTAACGCTTGGCAAAGCCCTGCCGGAGTACCACGCTCCTCCACCACCAGCACACCGTCGTGTTGCTGCTGGACAGAGTCTTCCCCAACCTCTCCATCTCTCCTTGCTGGATCAAGGCGTGGGAGACATCACCGGGCTGCACGTGTGTTGAACGCGAAGGCGCCGTTGTTCGGCTCTTAGATCGGATTCGGCCGCGATCTGAATCGCTTCGTGTACGACTCCACCAACTGCGTTCTTGCAACGCTTCCGCATCGCGATATTCAAGGGTATGAAGATGCACTCCCCTCTCTTGTTGGTAGGCACTCCATAGATTGATCTTGGTGATGCGTAGATTTTTTTTGAATTTCTGCAACGATCCCCAACAGGGCCTACCTGTGGTATCTTCTCATGGAGGTCGTGTTTCCAGACAGCTCCGGGAACTCTGCCAACTGGTCGTATATGTTCTTCCTAGCAGACTGGGAGGCAGGGTACAGTTGGGGGACCGCATCTCTCGCCTAGCTATACCGTTCGGTAAAAGAGTATCTAATTGCCTACCTACGAAAGTATGTCAATAACATTTTGTTATATCTAATCCTCATTTGATGTTTTGCAGCTTGACGACGCAACCCAGAGGATGGGAGACAAGTCCAATATGGGTGGCATTGTCTGGGCCCTCTCCATTTGGATGTGGGAGCGGTTGCCGGTGGGGCGTCCGAAGAAGCTGCGAAGACGCCCATGGGGTTCCTATAGCGAAGATGGCGACGAGACTCGAAACCCCACCATAGCTTAAGTGGGATGCTGTCAAACTCTACATGGGCCTAAAAAAGGCTTCGTATAAGACCTACACCAACGAGATGGACGCTTTGATGATTTCGCAGGTATATGAACTCGCTCACCACCTTTCTCATGGATTCCACTTTTGACCGAGAGTGGGAACTTACCAATGTATATGTAATAGGTAAACTGGTGACGTATCATGACCGAGAGCGGGACTTCAATCTGAACATGATGTGCACTGCGGAGAGTGGTCTTTGGCGGTGCATCGTGCCCATGATCTTTGTGTACGCCGTCGAGTGGCACTTGCCACACCATGTGGCCGTGTAGTTTGGGATCCATCAGCATACCCCACCGGGCCAGCCGACCGATACCGGCGGCCATGCGCTCCACATGTGAGCGCTCTTGTTCTTCGTGCCCATGATTTCGTTCCGTTCGACTTTATTAGGATGTTTCTTGCTTCTTATGCATTGTGGGATGAGTCGGCAGAAGAATCAGTCGATCAAAGACTGGGGAGAGGAGCATAAAACTCATGTGACGGAGTGGAACGAACGGAAGTATCGTAAAGATAGGGAGAGGAGAGTGACTGACTGGGATGATTACGAGGGCCAGCACATGAGGTGGTACGGTGATGGCCATAAGCACCATCTTCGTCTCAAGCCTCGGTGGACGACGGAAGACATCGCGGAGCTGGAGAGGGACGACCCCGAAGAAGAGGCCTACCAGATCGGCATCAGAGACATGGATAGTAGATTTAGGGTGTTTGCACCCCTCATCAACAGAGTGGTAAGTTTGAACTGACGTGTGTAGTTAATTTTGTTTTATTTCTTCATCGTGACTGACTTATGCCGTTATAGTCCGGTGAGCTGAACAGATGCATCTTTGAAGCCTCAGATGCACTATGTGATATCCCCGGGAGCATACAATCTGAGAACAAAATGAGGGGGATGATGAAGGTACAATTACAACCTCCTCGGAATAGATGCATCTTGTTCACTTGCATGCATAAATATGATACTTATTATGCCCTTGTTTCATTGTGAGTGCAGAAGTTAGTGAAGCGTTGTCACAAGCTGGTAGGCCTGCTTGGGTGTGCTGGAGCTGGGTCGGTGGAAGCTTCTCATCCTGCAGCCGCACAGGGTCACATCGGCTCATCGAGCCATGTTCCCTCGTTATCTAGGTTGGTTGAGGAGGAGGAGGAGGCCACACATGAAGAAGAGGAGGAGGAGGCCTATCAAGTGGAAGAGGAGGATGAGAGCAATGGGGAGGAGGAGTACGATGAAGATTACGGACCTCCATCAACTCAATCATCTCAACCATCTCAGGTGCCGAAGAGGAATCCGAAGAAGAAAAATTAGCTGAGTCCGGAACCTTTCCAGAGAACGGTTGCTCGACGGCCCAAGAAGAAGACTGAAGAGACTCGTTCAAAGAGGAACGAGGACCGTACCTCCAAGAGGGGAAGGAGCAAGTAATCCTGATCATGGAGGCTCTTGGATACTTGGCTCTTGTAGTTGGATTGTCTAGTGGTTGTGAACTACGTGGAACTATGTGTTTTCTATTTGTGAAACTATGTGGAACTCCGTTTGCTAATTAGTTGAACTTCGTTTGACATGTCTATTTAGTTCAACTTTTATTATTGTGTATGTGATCCCCAAGTTTAATTGTTTAAGATCTGTTTTTAGACTCTATATCATTGATGTGATATTGTTTTTCAAAATAAGCAAGCAACTAAACTTGGGAAAGCAAACACAGGACCATACCGCCAAGTACCCTAGCGGTATGGTCAGATAGCCTACCGCCAGGCCACCGCAAAACCCTGAAATAGGCAAAAAAAACAGCAATATGCACTGGGCCTTAGGTTAATAGGTTAGTCCCAAAAATAATATAAAAGTGTATAATAAATCCCATTAAACATCCAAAACAGAATATATAATAGCATGGAACAATAAAAAATTATAGATACGTTGGAGACGTGTCAAGCATCCCCAAGCTTAATTCCTGCTCGTCCTCGAGTAGGTAAATGATAAAAACAGAATTTTTGATGTGGAATGTTAATCAATATAATTCTCAATGTAATTCTCTTTATTGTGGCATGAATGTTCAGATTCGAATGATTCAAGATAAAAGTTCATATTGACATAAGAATAATAATACTTCAAGCATATTAACAAAGCAATCATGTCTTCTCAAAATAACATGGCCAAAGAAAGTTACCCCTACAAAATCATATAGTCTGGCTATGCTCCCTCTTCATCACACAAAATATTCATATCATGCACAACCCCGGTTTCAGCCAAGCAATTGTTTTCGTACTCAAAAAAATTCAAACCTTTCAACTTTCATGCAATACATGAGCGTGAGCCATGGATATAGCACTATAGGTGGAATAGAGTGGTGGTTGTGGAGAAGACAAAAAAGAGGAAGATAGTCTCACATCGACTAGGCGTATCAATGGGCTATGGAGATGCCCATCAATAGATATCAATGTGAGTGAGTAGGGATTGCCATGCAACGGATGCACTACAGCTATAAGTGTATGAAATCTCATCAAAAGAAACTAAGTGGGTGTGCATCCAACTTGCTTGCTCATGAAGACATAGGGCATTTGAGGAAGCCCATCGTTGGAATATACAAGCCAAGTTCTATAATGAAAATTCCCACTAGTATATGAAAGTGACAAAACCAGAGACTCTCTATCATGAAGATCATGGTGCTACTTTGAAGCACAAGTGTGGAAAAGGATAGTAGCATTATCCCTTCTCTCTTTTCTCTCATTTTTTTGGAGGGGCTTTCTCTTTTTTTTAGTCCCTCTCTATTTTTTTGGGTCATCTCTTTTTTTTTTGGCCTTTCCTCACATGGGACAATGCTCTAATAATGAATATCATCACACTTTTATTGACTTACAACTCAAAGATTACAACTCGAAGCTAGAACAAAATATGACTCTATGTGATTGATGATCCCAGCACTGCCGACACTGCTTCTCACAAGCTTGCACATCGATATGTCGCTTGCATCTTCATCGGCTACTCCTCTAACTCTAAGGGCTATCAGTGCTACGATTCCGTCTCCCACCATGTGTTCACCTCCCGGCACGTTTACTTTTATGAGCATGTGTTTCCGTTTCAGCAGGTACCCCCGACTGTTCCTCCCGTCACTAGTGACGCGGGCGCCTCGACACCCCTTCTGGGAGGTTCGCGCGCCACCCTTGGCCCGCCCATGGCTTTAAGGCGCGCCCCCCGTATGTGGCGCCTCCTCCAGCTGTGGCGCTGGCGCCCCCGGCGCCACTGATGTTGATGCCCGCGGCCCCCCGCGACTCCCCCGGCGCCTACGGCCCCTCAGCGCCCCAGGCCCCCTCAGCGCCCTCGGTGCCCCCAGCGCCCCCAGTGCCCGTGCCCCCCTGGCGCATGTGGCCGGTCCGGTCACTCACGCTCGTACGGGCGTTTTTCGCCTGAGCTCGCGCTACGCCTCGGATGACTACGTCCATGCGGCGTCCAGCTCTGAGCCGTCGCCATTGCCGTCCTCTGTTCGAGCCGCTCTTCGTGACCTGCTCTGGATGGCTGCAATGCAAGAGGAGTTTGATGCCCTGTTGCGCAACCGGAAGTGCCAGCTTGTTCCCCGTCCTCGGCACGCTGACGTGATTACCGGGAAGTGGGTCTTTAAACACAAGCTCTCTCCTGATGGTACCCTTGATCGCTAAAAAGCGTGTTGGGTCTTTCGTGTCTTCCGACAGCGTGCTGGCATTGACTTCACCGACACCTTCGCTCCAGTCGTCAAGCCCGACACGATACGCACGGTTCTCCACCTTGCGGTCTCCCGTGCTTGGTCGGTGCACCAGATGGACATCTCTAACGCCTTCATCCATGTTCACCTTGAGGAGCAAGTCTTCTGCCAGCAGCCCACCGGGTTTGTTGATCCGGCGCATCCCGACCACGTGTGCCTGCTTTCGCGGTCCTTGTACGGACTCAAGCAGGCTCCGCGTGCTTGGTACCAGCGCATCGCGGCGTTTTGCCACCAGCTTGGGTTCCGCTCGGACGCCTCGCTCTTCGTCTATCATCAGGGCTCCGACATGGCCTACTTGATGCTCTATGTCGACGACATCATCCTGATGGCATGTACGGCTGGTCTCCTCAGTCCGCTCACAGCTCGTCTTCGCGCTGAGTTCGCCATCAAGGACTTGGGTCCTTTGCACTACTTCCTCGGTGTCGAGGTGGTGCCCCGTCCCGATGGCTTCTTCCTTCATCAGCGGAAGTACGCTCATGAGCTCCTGGAGTGCGCCGGCATGCTTAACTGCAAGCCCACCTCTACGCTTGTTGATACGAAGGCCAAGCTTTTTGCCACGGATGGTTCTCTTGCTTCAGATGCTACTTTCTATCGGTCTATCGTTGGTGCTCTTCAGTACCTCACTCTGACTTGACCAGAGATCCAGTATGCCGTGCAGTAGGTGTGTCTTCATATGCATGCTCCTCGAGACGTTCACTAGGCTGTGGTCAAGCAGATTCTCCGCTATGTATGTGTCACTATGGATCTTGGCATCACGCTTTATGCCTCCGCCCACATCGCCCTCACCGCCTACTCCGATGCAGACTGGGCGGGCTGCCCTGATACTCGTCGCTCCACCTTGGGCTATTGTGTCTCCCTTGGCCCCTCACTTATCTCGTGGTCGTCCAAGCGGTAGCCTACGGTCTCTCGTTCCAGTGCTGAGGCTGAGTATCACGCGGTGGCCAACGCCGTCGCCGAGTGTTTGTAGCTTTGCCAGTTGCTTCAGGAGCTTTCTTGCCATGTTGATTGTGCCACTGTGGTCTACTGCGACAACGTCTCGGCGGTCTATCTCTCCGCTAACCCGGTGCATCATCGACGGACCAAGCATATTGAGTTGGATATTCATTTTGTTCGGTAACAGGTGGCCCTTGGCCATATTCGTGTTTTACACGTCCCTACTTTCCAACAATTTGCAGATATCATGACCAAGGGCTTGCCTGCAGCGTCATTTGAGGAGTTTCGGTCCAGTCTTTGCGTTAGCCGCGGTGCCGCTTCGACTGCAGGGGGTGTTGAGTATATGTGTTATGTGCATATTGTGTATGGGCCCACCCCCTAGTTCCTTGTGTAGTTGAGGTCTGTGGCCCACCTTTGTACATCATATATACATGTCTATGCACGAAGAGCAATACATCGTGCAATTCCTACAACATACACCCAAGAAGCTGCGTCCCGGGCGCCAAGCACGGCCGGGCTCAACTAGTCAGCATGGCAACTGCGTCTGCCTGAGGGCGAGGCCGTCGGCGAACTGGGCAGCGAGAGGCCGCAGGTCATGAGACGGCGACGTGCGCCAGTCCTCGGCGAAGGCGACGGTGTCGTGGGAGTCGGCAAGGGCAGAGGCGAGGCAGTCGCGTTCACATCCACGGCCGGGAAGCCGAAGAATGCCGATGCGCTGGCCTGCGTACCGTTGGCAGCGGCCATCGAGGAGTCGCTCGTGCCTTTCCCGGAGTCAGAGGTGATGGGTTCGACGTGCGGCCTCGGGGTTGCCGGACCGGCGAGGATCCAATCCTCTATCGCCGGCACCAGGGGCGTGACGTGCTACGCGTCCAGCCCAAGGTCCTGCACCGGCAGGGTCACGGGCGCCTACTCGGCCGACACAAGGTTTTGCACTGGCACCCTCGCGGAGCCGTTCCGGTGGCAACGAGGAAAATCGCGGAAGCCTTTGTAGCCTCCTGCACCATAGCGGCGGCCTGGCCCGTAGCGACGTCCGTTGTTTCGACGGGCAGAGATGTGTTACAGATAGCGAAGAAGCAAATCTTTTCTCACCTTTGTATGTAGATGTTTTGTTCCGGCGAGACTCGCTCAACGGCGACCGTGCTGATTACGTATTAAAGTAAAACGAGATTGAAAGCAAAAAGGACGATCCATCCTGGTTTCTATTGATTCTCGAGTATATATATTCCCTCTGTTCCGATTTACTCGTCGTGATTTGAACTAAAACCACGACGAGTAAATTGGAACGGAGGGAGTACATATGGAAGATATGGGAAGAAGAGGTGCCTATTCGGAGGCATCCCTCCAGAACAGGTGCCTGTTGGTAATAGAGAGAGAGAAGGGACATGACTATTCGGGATTGGACACACCCCTTTGCTAATGACTATTCATTAATTAGCATGTGCTAATTAATCTATTAATTAATTCCTAACAGAAACAACAACTACTGTGGTTGATTCTGGAAGAGATACAGTCATACGGCGTGTCGGAAGCTCAGTATGGTTGCGCGAAGTGGATCGCACGTCGTCACGCTCGGCCACGAAAGAGTCTTTTCCTTTTTTTCTGTTGACTACCATACTTACATCCCCTCCACAAATGCGTTTCTTACCTTTTGTGGTGCATACCTTGTACAATTCTTATACATGTACTAGCAAATATGCCCGTGCGTTGCACCGGGAGAATCAAAACACACTTCCCTAGCCCAATGACCCAAGATAACATTCTGTTGCATCAGCCATGTAATGTATATTTTACCAATGGTCTTAAAATGCATGTATGAAATGCTACACTTCAATCATGAAAGAAATGATTAATTTAAATATCTAAATTACCTTCCTAATTAATTTGTAGTATAATGAGTCATTACCTTCATCATTTGATTTATCATTGAAAGCCTAAATCATGAGGATCGTACATGTATGTACATATATAAGAAATTAAGGTTTAATTGGTAAGTTACCAGATGCCCATTACTGATTTTTGTTACCAAATTTCTTTTAAACTTACATACACGGAGACCTATAAAGTCTAAAGTACAACTCAATTTTATTTCATATAGAAGGAAACATAATAAACGGATTTGCACATACCACACTAAAACGAATTTTCTATTTGAAGAGGTGACAATAATTTTCATGAAATCAGGTGTATGATTCGGAATTTCTTTTTTAACCATGCATGCTTCAGATTCCATGGAAAGGCATTATTCCCCGTGCATTGCAACGGAAAAAATCATCCCTCATACACACACCTGAGGGCATCGGCGAATCCCTTAAAATCTTTCACAATGCCCCACGAGAAACAACATGATAAGTGGTGTAAGTTCATAAGGTTGTATTATTTGTGAAATGTATTCAACATGTTTCCAATTTATTAGACTACAGAAATATCAACGTTAAGCCGGGATTTTCAAAATACCCCATATAAAGAAGATATTAATAAAGGTTGCATCATAAATGGAATTTTAGGAATGATGATTAATATAATAGCATATTTGAAATCTACACATCTTTTTAAAGGGATTTCCATATATAACATGTTAGATTTGGCGTTAGGACTTTGTCGGCGTCCTGGGAACCGGGGTACCCAGACTTGCCTGTCTGCGGGCCGCGACGCGCTCCTACAAGCGGCCTGGTACGGCCCAACTGATCGACCAGCTGCTCAAGACCCTCGCGAGGGGCCAAGCCTTGCGAGGAGAACGACGCCAAGACCCCCTCGGGAGCGGCCTCGGCAAGGCGTTCCGGAGGGGTGGAGAATCCAAGGCCAAGCCTGCCTCAGGAGGAGGCAGTGATGTCAGCAGTGACACACCGCGCCAGCGGGTGCCATCGTCCGCCAGCGGAACAGTTGCCATTTCAGTGCAAAGGAGACAGCGCAGCCGTTGGTTCCCAAGGAGCAGGGCAAAGGTTTCCTCTTTGGTGCAACAAGACCGAAGACCGCAAGGACGATAAGGAGGATGTCACCGTCGAGCCCACCACCGTGTCACTGCCTAATCCTTTGCAGGCGAAGACTGCTTTTGTCAGGGTAGGAACGTCCTTGTGTTCCCGCTCAAAAATGGCCGTTGTGGAATCCCTTCCCGCCTAAACATTTCGGGGGAAGAGGACTGTGGCAGCCTATATAAGTAGCTAGAACCTCCACCGGGGAAGAGGATGATCGACTCACACACTTTACCACCGCACAAGGAGCAAGAACACTAGCCTCTTGACCCTCCTGAGCTCGCCTCCTGAGCCCAGGAACCCTTGTACTAGTTCATGTTCTAACTCCCCCGGAGCCAATCCACCAAAGCAGGAAGTAGGGTCTTACACCACACGGTGGCCTGAACCTGGATAAACTCTTGTGAGCTTGTTCGTTGTTTGCTTGAATCTTTCCACTAAGGCGAGAGCGAGGCGCTGGGTAGACGTGAGTGGGAGAGATCTTCGCTCACGCCCCGGTGTTCGAACTTAACGGGTTTTGCGAAGCCCTGAATCCGACAGATTAGAAAGTGATTAATATAATACCATATTTGAAATCTACACATCTTTTTAAGAGATTTCTATATATAACATGTTAGATTTGGAGTTAGGGTTTGAAAGTTATGAGTTTTTTTGACATTGAAAGTGATTAATATAATACCATATTTGAAATCTACACATCTTTTTAAAGGATTTCTATATATAACATGTTAGATTTGGAGTTAAGGTTTGAAAGTTATGAGTTTTCTTTGAATATTCGAATATGTCCAAAAAATAAGTAATTGGTACATTGCGCAGCCCATTTGCTAAGTGACGATGGGACGGGTAGTAATATCCTACGCCTACCAACATTAATAGGAGAGAAAAGGAAAAGGAGGAAAAGGAATAAAGGGGAATCAAACCTGGGTCTCCCAGGTTGAGAGGTGAGCGTCACACCACTGCGCCACACACCCACAAGTTATTGATTACAGTGGCTTAACTTTAATAACCTGAGTCGGTCGCAGATTTTAGAAATGGCAAACCGAACCGTTTTTTTCACTTACCAATGGCATGGTGGGTAACTATTTACAACTTCAGGGACACTTTTAATGACGGACGACTAGAAACCCAATTTTCTTTATTATTATTAGGTAAATACTATCAAAAGAGCCCGTGCGTTGCAACGGGAGAGAAAAAAAAGTTACACGCCAGCCAAATAAGTATGACTCAATACCCCAAATTATGAGCGTCCCCTATTTTCACACGGTGGCTCACCATGTTTCCACTTATCTTTCTTCCCACCCTCGTCGATGATGTACATGATATCTATGTGATCGTAATGCATTCGACGTGGTAAATTCCAAGACAACGAGCTTTCCACTGCATGGCACAATTGTCATTGTGCCGTGCAAGAGAATGTTTAACACTTTAAAAACAAATTTCATGGACCACAAACTACTCCTAACGCCTTGACATAAAAAGACTTTTCAAAAACTACTCAAATCCTAGACATGAAATACTTTTGAATCGACAAACATTTTTTCTAATCGACAAACATTTGTTTTAAAATTTTGGGCATTTTTTAAATGCAAGAACATTTGTTTTGTTTAGACGAACATTTTTTGAAATGCATGAATAGTTTTCGAATTCATGAACATTTGTTTTGTTCAGATGAACATTTTTTGAAATGCATGCATAGTTTTTGAATTCATGAAAAGTTTCTGAGTTAGAAAACTTTTTTGTATCAATGATCTTTTTTATAATTGGGGAACAAATTTTGAAAAATTGTGATTTTTTTTATAATTTGCGAACAGTTTTGTAAATCACCAAAAAAACTGCAGAAAAATTATAATTTCTCGCACATTTTTTGAATCCATAAAAATTATATGATTTCTCAAATATGTTTCTCAAAACTCGCAACCTTTTGTAATTTGAAAATCTTGAATTAATTTAAAGAAGGAAAAACAAAATCAGAAATGAAAAAATAGGCGTGTCACGCCCCACGGGCCGGCCCATGAACACGTATGTGGGAGGGAGGAGGTGCGTGAGAAAAAGGTGGAGAAAAATAGGGCGAACATTTTTTGAAATGCATGAATAATTTTCGAATTCATGAACATTTGTTTTGTTCAGACGAACATTTTTTGAAATGCATGCATAGTTTTTGAATTCATGAACAGTTTTTGAGTTAGAAAACATTTTTTTGTATCAATGATCTTTTTTTATAATTGGGGCACAAATTTTGAAAAATTGTGATTTTTTTATAATTTGCGAACAGTTTTGTAAATCACCAAAAAAAATGCGGAAAATTTATAATTTCTCGCACATTTTTTGAATTCATAAACATTCTATGATTTCTCAAATATGTTTCTCAAAACTCGTAACCTTTTGTAATTTGAAAATCTCGAATTAATTTAAAGAAGGAAAAAAACAAAATCAGAAATGAAAAAAATAGGGGCGTCACGCCCCACGGGCCGGCCCATGAACGCGTATGTGGGAGGGAGGAGGTGCGTGAGAAAACGGTGGAGGAAAAGAGGGCGAACATTTTTTGAAATGCATGAATAGTTTTCGAATTCATGAAGATTTGTTTTATTCAGACGAACATCTTTTGAAATTGAATTCATGATCAATTTTTGAGTTATAAAACCTTTTTTGGATCAATGATCTTTTTTTATAATTGGGGAACAAATTTTGAAAAATTGTGATTTTTTTTTACAATTTGCGAACAGTTTTGTAAATCACCAAAAAAAACTGCGGAAAATTTATAATTTCTCGCACATTTTTTGAATTCATAAACATTCTATGATTTCTCAAATATGTTTCTCAAAACTCACAACCTTTTGTAATTTGAAAATCTCGAATTAATTTAAAGAAGGAAAACAAAATCAGAAATGAAAAAAATAGGGGCGTCACGCCCCACGGGCCGGCCCATGAACGCGTATGTGGGAGGGAGGAGGTGCGTGAGAAAAAGGTGGAGGAAAATAGGGCGAGCATTTTTTGAAATGCATGGATAGTTTTCGAATTCATGAACATTGGTTTTGTTCAGACGAACATTTTTTGAAATGCATGCATAGTTTTTGAATTCATGAACAATTTTTGAGTTAGAAAACCTATTTTGTATCAATGATCTTTTTTTATAATTGGGGAACAAATTTTGAAAAATTATGATAAGGAGTGGGGTAACAATCCGGTCCAAAATGATAAGGAGCTATTCAACCTTAGGCACTCATCTCTACGGGTGACGGTAGAGAGGGCTTTTGGATCTCTCAAGAGGCGTTTCAAAATTTTAGATGATGCTAAACCATTCTTCACTTTCCCAGTCCAAGTCGACATTGTTATAGCTTGTTGTGTTCTTCATAATTATGCACTATCACAAGGGATCGATGAATTCATTATACCGGAAGTGACACGGACCACCCAACCAATTCGAACATCAAAGCAACAATTAAGTGATAATAGGGCCTTGGTAGACCATAGGCTACAAATTGCTGCCCAAATGTGGGAAGATAGGCAACTCATGTATGCAAATTTATGAGTGCGCCGCACTATGTATTTGTAATGTTTATGCAACTAGCTTTGCATTTATTTGATGGCTGGACATATTGTGGTGTTTATTATGTAAAACCATATATTTGTGATGATTTAATCCTTACATTGCGACATTTTGATGGCTGGGCAGATTGTATCTTCTATATGTTTAACTCATGTGTTTGTGCTGATTTCATCCTTTTTATTGCAACATTTTGATGGCTGGGCAGATTGTAACTTATAAATTTAGATGCTTTAATCCATTCTTTTGCAAAATTTTGATGGTTGGACAGAAATGGACAATGTTGAAGTTACCGCTACAAGTGGGAACTCCGGGAAAAGTGGGGTCATTGCTGTAACATCCCAAATTTTCAATTTGGAATGTTATACATAGATCATACTGCATTTGCATGCCCTTTGCATTATTGTTGTGCCGTTCCTCGAAAATTCTAAGCAACTCTAGGACCTACGGAGAGAGTTGGGAATTTTATCGTTTTCGTATTGGAGTTTACTCGAATATCGGTACGAGGACAGTGTGATTCTAATTATTTTTCTCTCCTAAAAATATTTGTAAATACAATATATGAGCGGAGATAATATGACTTCTCCAAAATAACAGAAATATAGGAGGAAAAATGTTAAAATCACTTTTGGTATTTCTCTGGATTTATTTGCGATTTTATTTGCATAGGAAAAATGCGCGTTTTTCAAAATTGCATTTAGGTCAGGGAAAAATGTTCACTTTGTCCTAAATATTATTAGGGGATGGTGAAAATTTATTTCGGGATTTTTGGAGTCCGTTTAGTATTTCTTTCGTTAATTTTTCTGCGCCAGGACACTTTTAGAAAAAAAAAAGGGAGGGGCAACCGACTTAGAGTCGTACTGGCCCAGGACTTCGGGCTTTATAAGCCGCCGCCCCGGCCCGTTAGCGCCAGCCCGTCCTAACCGCAGCCTGCCCTAGCCGCCGCCCTGCCCCAAGCCGCCGCCGCCGCCGCAAGCCGCCGCCGCTCGCCTGCGCCGCCACCGCCGCTCGCCCGCGCCGCCACCGCCGCTCGCCCGCGCCGCCGCCGCCCTTTGCGCCCGCCGCCCCGCCGCCGGACCGCCGTCGCCGGGATCTCGCCAGAGTTCGCCGTTACGAGGTAGTTATCGGTTTAAAAAAACGATCGGTTTTCGTAAACCATAGATCTGTTTTTTTATTAGGTTTAGATCGGTTCGGTTTTTTCGGTTAGCTATTTAGCGGACGTTCGTTCGTACGTTCGTTCTAACGAACGCTTTTCGTCCGTTAGCCGCTGACAGCGAACGTTCGTTCGTTAGCCTGTTCGTCAGTTTTCTTTCTCGGGGTATTTATCCGCGATTATTCCGATCGCGATTTCCGCCCTGATCTTGTTTTTCGTTTTTCTTTTCGCTCTAGAGTCGGAATCAGGTGATTCAAAATCCCAGATCTTCGTCTCGATGCCCTCTTTACGTTTAACCAACTTGAACAAAGTTTTGCCTACTATAAAATTTGACTTTAGGCCAATTAGTAACCGGAGCTCGTTTCTTTCGCAGTTTGAGTTTCGTTGCTTCTTTCGATTTGATTCTTTTTGCAAACCGGAGTTCTTAAGTTGAACTTTCTGGTTAGATCTGATCTTTTGGAGTTTTGTTTGTGCATCATTTCTTGTTTGCTTATGTATGCTATTGTTTTCTTGCGATAGAATACCCAGACTGTGAAGCGTGCTACTATGAGTCTCTAGGTTTGCGAATCGTCAGCAAGACAAGTAACAGTTTGATCATACTCCTATTTACCCAGTTTTTATGCATTAGATCAAACCCTCACACATTGCATGAGTAGGATCTATTAACTTGTGGGACTGGGAAGTAGTTTGAGGTAGAACCTAGTACCTGCATTATTTTCAAACCCCTGGGAGTTACTTCTACGTTTTCTTAGGTTGCTATGCCATGCTCGTAGACGTGGTTTGGGTTTGAGTGAAATCCATGACAGATGTGAGTTGTTAACTAAGGATTCAATTTAAGGTGGCTACTTGAACACACATCTGGGTGGATTGGTTGCAGGGCACCTGGAGAATCCAGTGTTGTCCTAGGAAATCCTGAGGTTCCGTGTGATTTTTCCTATGAAATGCCATCCAGACTCAAAGGGATCATAAAACTATTCATGCTAGAAACATCCGTGTGCAGCCACAATGCCATTGTGGGCTCTGGCATAGTATGAGTAAGTTGTGTGAGCTCTTTCAGTGGTGGACAAGTAGATGTAGGGGAAAGTAGGTGTACCGGTCCACCCGGGGTAAAGAGTAAATGCTTCCAAAAGACTGTGTCTCGGTCATCCGTTTCTCAAACACCATGTAGTGCGAGAAATCCAACGGAGGAGATCGAGTCTTGTGGGAAAAGTGCACAAACCTCTGCAGAGTGTACAAACTGATCATGATTATTCGTGTCCCCGGTTATGGACATCTTGAGTATCTGGTACTTGAATTATTGGTTGATCTCATCACTCTATAATTTAATTTGTTGGGTTAATGATGAACTTTGAATTTGGGATTGAGTTGGAGGTACCTTCTCAATGATTTTCAACCAACATGATAGTTAAAATAAAAATGTATACCTTTGTTGTAGGGAAAAATTGGCTTTACGCAAAAACTTTAACCTTAGAGCCTCCACCAGCCAAATATGCATGTAGTATAGCCTTTATTCTGTTAATTGCATCCTTTGTGTTATCTTGCCAGCATATTTCATGTGCTGACCCGTTTTCGGGCTGTAACATATTACGTTGCAGACTTTTCAGACGAGGAATAAGACGTGCTAGGTCGTTTGTCATGCACTCAACTATGCCGTTGGAGTTGATGGACTCACTTATCTTCCAAGCCTTCCGCTGTTATTTTGTTAGATGGTCTTAAGCCATAGATTTTGTAATAAGTTCTCTTTGGAGACATTCGATGTAATAAGTGTGTGATTGCCACTCTGTTATAAATCCTTCAAGTATTGTGTGTGTCAGCATTACCGGTCCAGGAATGACACAGAACACAGAGACTTCGGTCCATTGGGATCGTGGTCGCTACAAAGATGGTATCAGAGCACACGCAGACTGTAGGACACGACCACTAAGACAGACCCTAGATCACTCTTCTCTACTCATTTCTGACTTCTCTCCATTTTCTACTTCTTTAGGATGGTGGACCCAAGGAACAAGTTCACTCAACCGGATGAAGACACACCATTTGGACGACACATGAAGGAAGTCACTAGGTACCTGAACATAGGAATACCAAGCTTTTCCGGGACCTACACCGCCACTTTACCGGAAGAGGAGCGATGGAGCATCCAAGTTCAAATTCCCGGGAGAACCTTCGCACCATCCACTAAGCCAATAGAGTTTTCTTTTGATGCGCCAACTTGGAGTCTAGGCAAGAGCATGGCCGCCCACATCACGATGGGAAGGATCGGAGAAGTCTACAAGCAGGAGCTGAAGGACACCATCTGCCAGATTTGTGGACGCCGAGATGAGAATTGGGATATGATCAGCACCCGGAAGGATAGGTCCATTGCAGCATTGATCCAGGAGTTGAATCAGCACATTCGACGACAGGAGCACCAGATGTGCACTGGGATGATAGAATTGAAGAAGGCACTAAACATGAATTTGAGCTAGAAGAAGAACTTAAGTCTACTCGTGACGGATACGAGGAGGAGATGTTGATACTAGTGGAGAAGAATGATGATTTGACAAGGAAGCTAGGAGTATTCATGGGAGATCCAGCACCAGGAGGCGAAGAAGAGGAAGAAGAACCTAAGGAAATTCCTCTCGAGGATTACATTATCATCGACGACACGGATTCAGAACCTGATGATAGTAAAGACGAAGACTATGAAGATGAAGCTGGAGCAGACATCATGGAATCGTCCGCCGATCAATATTTTTAGATGACCACCCTCTGACTAGTAGTTTACCCCCATATATTAGCTTTAGAGCACTTATGTAACGATAGTTAGATTTGTAAGATCTTGCTTGAAATTGATTGGTGTGATATGATTGTGTTTGTCTCATGTGTATATGGGTAGTGATTTCCCTTAGACCTCAATTCTGTTCTAATCTCTTCCCTCTACACCCATCAGATGCCTCCAAGATGTGAGCCCGGATTTGAGTTTCCCCCTGAGCTCACTCAGTTGATCCAGCAGCAGAACACCTTGATGCAACTTCTTGTCCAGAACACTCAGAACAACCAAAACAACAACAACAACCCTCCACCACCACCACCTATGGACAACCTGACATGTTTCTTAAGGTTGCAACCACCTGTGTTTACTAGCAGCATCAAACCAACAGTGGCTGATGACTGGCTACGCAAGATTGGAAGGGATTTGACCACCGCCAATTGCTCAGATGCTGAGAAGGTGCGATTTGCCGCACACCAGTTGTTTGGACCAGCCGCAGCATGGTGGGAGAATTACACAGCCACTTACCCCATAGCCAATGTTACTTGGGAGCAGTTTCAGCAAGCTTTCCGTACTGCCCATGTCTCAACTGGAGCTATGAGCATGAAGAAGCGGGAGTTTCGCAACTTGCGCCAAGGAAACCGTACTGTGGCCCAGTACGTGGATGAGTTTAGTACCCTATCTCGTTATGCCCCAGATGATGTGGCCACAGATGCCGCTAAGCAGGAGAGATTTATAAAAGGGGTGAATGATGAGATGAGCGTACAGTTGATGGTGGCAACTTTCAACAACTACCAGGAGTTGGTAGATAAAGCTCTTATGATTGAAGGAAAGCACCAGCAGATTGAAAGCCGCAAGAGGAAGTATGGACAAGGAAGGAATAATTCTGGAGCCCAGCAGAAGCCCCAATTCACTCCGAATTCAGGAGGATATACCCATAACCATGGAATTCCCCACAACCACAATGGCCCTAAGAATGGAAATGGGAATGGAGCAAGTAGTAACCAGAGCCGCTCTACCCCGTCCACACCCGCTAAGAAGGATTTCAGCCACATCACTTGTTTCAAGTGCGGGAAGAATGGACATTATGCCACGGACTGCCTGAAGCTAAGAATGGGAACGGCAATGGAAGCGCCGGGAAGAATCCCAACCCGTTCAACAAAGGACAAGTGAACCACGTGACCGTGGAGGAGTTAGAAGAGCAACCAGATGCTGTTGTCGGTAAACTTTTGGTTAAGACATTTAGCGCAATAGTTCTTTTCGATACTGGTGCATCACATTCATAGATTTCAAGGGGATTCGTAAATAGACATAGGATGTCCACCCAAGTTCTTAAGACCCCCATGTTAGTAAGTTCACCAGGAGCAGAGTATATGGCACACCAAGGATGTTTTCGGACGCCATTGACCATAGGACGCCACACTTTCCCCTCCGACCTAATAGTCCTGGAGTCACAAGGATTCGATGTGATATTAGGTATGGATTGGCTATCGAAGTATGGAGGTAACATTGATTGTGCCAGTAAGTCTATTTTGCTCACCACCCCGGAGGGAAAAAAGGATTAAGTATGTATCTAGGCATTCGCCTACAAGGACACAAGTACCTTCTCTCACGGGAGTTGTTCAGGAGGAAGTGCCGGTAGTAAAGGATTATCCGGATGTGTTTCCAGAGGAGTTACCTGGCATGCCACCGGATAGAGATATTGAGTTTTTGATAGAGTTGTTGCCTGGCACCGGACCAATATCTAAGAGACTGTATCGGAAGCCAGCGAATGATCTGGAGGAGATCAAGAAGCAGATTAAGGAGTTGTTGGAGAAAGGATTTATTCGCCGAAGTTCATCACCTTGGGGAGCCCCAGTGCTTTTGGTCGAGAAGAAGGATGGATCTTTAAGAATGGTCGTTGATTATCGTGCTCTGAATGAAGTGACTATTAAGAATAAGTACCCGTTGCCAATGATCAATGATTTGTTCGACCAACTCTAGGGAGCGAAAGTATTCTCCAAGATAGATCTACGATCTGGATACCACCAATTGATGATCCGAGAGAAGGATATACCTAAGACAGCCTTCACCACATGGTACGGGCTGTATGAGTATACGGTTATGTCATTTGGATTGATTAATGCGCCTGCCTATTTCATGAGTATGATGAACAAAGTGTTCATGGAGTTCTTGGATAAGTTCGTCGTGGTATTCATAGATGATATTCTGATATACTCAAAGGATGAGGAAGAACATGCAGAGCATTTGCGTTTGGTATTGGAGAAGCTCAGAGAACATCAGATATGTGCCAAGTTTAGCAAATGCGAGTTTTGGTTGAAGGAAGTTGGATTCCTAGGGCATGTTATATCGGGAGAAGGAATAGCAGTGGACCCCGTCAAAGTGCAGGCGGTCACGGAGTGGTTGGCACCCACTTCAGTTGGAGAGATCGGCAGTTTTCTTGGACTCGCGGGATACTACCGGAGATTCATAGAAAATTTCTTCAAGATTGCAAAGCCAATGACGACATTGTTGAAGAAGGAGACCAAGTTTGATTGGACTGAAGAGTGTGAAGAGAGTTTCCAGGAGTTGAAGAAGCGGTTGATGACAGCCCCAGTGCTGATATTGCCAGATATACGCAAGGATTTCCAAGTGTACTGCGACGCTTCACGCTTATGACTTGGAGGAGTACTCATGCAGGATGGAAGAGTTGTTTCCTATGCATCCCGTCAACTGCGACCGCACGAGTTGAATTATGCGACGCACGATCTGGAGTTAGTAGCAGTAGTGCACGCACTGAAAACCTGGAGACATTACGTTATTGGAAATCGTTGTGATGTGTACACGGATCACAAGAGTTTGAAGTACATTTTCACACAGAAGGAGCTGAACCTTAGACAGAGAAGATGGTTGGATCTTATAAAGGATTATGATATGAAGCTGCACTATCATCCAGGAAAGGCCAACGTCGTGGCAGACGCTTTGAGCCGAAGGAGTTATGCAAATGCCCTAGTAAAAGGGGGGTTGCCACGGGAGTTAGCAGAACATCTCAGGGAGCTTCGTTTGGAGATAGTTCCTAGAGGTTTCGTTGCAACGTTGGAAGTTCAGTCGACATTGGTGGGAAAGATACGTGAATCCCAGAAGGATGACAAGGAAATTGCAGAGATAAGGAAAATGATGAGTGAAGGAAAAGCCAAGGGATTTCGTGAGGACGAACACGACACCTTGTGGTTTGAGGATCGAATCTATGTGCCCAACGACCCGGAGATCAGTAAGTTGATACTGCAGGAAGCACATGATGCACCATACTCGATACACCCCGGAAACACCAAGATGTATTTGGATTTGAAGGAACGTTTCTGGTGGACGGGAATGAAGAAGGATATTGTCGAGTATGTAGCCGTATGTGATGTATGCCAGAGAGTAAAGGCAGAACATCAGAAGCCAACAGGATTGCTACAGCCTATGTCGATACCCGAATGGAAGTGGGAGAAGCTTGGCATGGATTTTATCACCGGATTGCCCAGGACCAAAGCAGGATATGATTCAATCTGGGTAGTAGTGGACCGATTGGCGAAGGTAGCCACTTTATCCCTGTGAAGACCACTTACACCAGTGCGAAGTTGGCCAAGATATACATGACCAGGATAGTATGTCTGCACGGAGTTCCAAGGACCATTGTATCAGATAGAGGAACACAGCTCACCTCAAAGTTTTGGCATCAGCTACACCAAACTTTGGGAACGAGGCTGGAATTCAGCACCGCTTTTCATCCGCGGACCGATGGACAGACCGAGAGAGTCAACCAGATCCTGGAGGACATGTTGAGAGCTTGTGCGTTAGATTATGGATCTAGTTGGGACGATAATTTGCCCTACGCGGAGTTCTCCTACAACAACAGTTACCAGGCCAGTTTGAAGATGGCACCGTTCGAGGCATTGTATGGAAGGAGTGTTGGAAATATGCCCTAGAGGCAATAATAAATTGGTTATTATTATATTTCCTTGTTCATGATAATTGTTTATTATCCATGCTAGAATTGTATTGATAGGGAACTCAGATACATGTGTGGATACATAGACAAACACCATGTCCCTAGTAAGCCTCTAGTTGACTAGCTCGTTGATCAACAGATGGTCATGGTTTCCTGACCATGGACATTGTATGTCATTGATAATGGGATCACATCATTAGGAGAATGATGTGATAGACAAGACCCAATCCTAAGCCTAGCACAAGATCGTGTAGTTCGTATGCTAAAGCTTTTCTAAATGTCAAGTATCTTTTCCTTAGACCATGAGATTGTGCAACTCCCGGATACCGTAGGAATGCTTTGGGTGTACCAAACGTCACAACGTAACTGGGTGGCTATAAAGGTGCACTACAGGTATCTCCAAAAGTGTCTGTTGGGTTGGCACGAATCGAGACTGGGATTTGTCACTCCGTATGACGGAGAGGTATATCTGGGCCCACTCGGTAGGACATCATCATAATGTGCACAATGTGATAAAGGAGTTGATCACGGGATGATGTGTTACGGAACGAGTAAAGAGACTTGCCGTAACGAGATTGAGCAAGGTATCGGTATACCGACGATCGAATCTCGGGCAAGTGCTATACCGATAGACAAAGGGAATTGTATACGGGATTGATTGAATCCTTGACATCGCGGTTCATCTGATGAGATCATCGTGGAGAATGTGGGATCCAACATGGGTATCCAGATCCCGCTGTTGGTTATTGATCGGAGAGTTGTCTCGGCCATGTCTGCATGACTCCCGAGCCCGTAGGGTCTACACACTTAAGGTTCGATGACGCTAGAGTTATAGGGAAAGTATGTACGCGGTTACCGAATGTTTTTTGGAGTCCCGTATGAGATCCCGGACGTCATGAGGAGTTCCGGAATGGTCCGGAGGTAAAGATTCATATATGGGAAGTCCCGTTTTGGTCACCGGAAAAGTTTCGGGCGCTATCGGTAGCGTACTGGGACCACCGGGAGGGTCCCGGGGGTCCACCGGGTGGGGCCACCGGCCCCAGAGGGCTGCGTGGGCCAAGTGTGGGAGGGGACCAGCCCCAGGTGGGCTGGTGCGCCCCCCCTCCATGGCCCAAGGCGCATCATAGAGGGGAAGGGGGCAAACCCTAGGGCAGATGGGCCCAAGGGCCCAATCTGGTGCGCCCCCTCTCCCTCTCCCCCTGTGGCCGCCGCCCTTAGATGGGATCTGGGGTGGCCGCACACCTAGGGTTGGGAAACCCTAAAGGGGGCGCAGCCCCTCCCTTCCCCCTATATATGTGAGGTTTGGGGCTGCCCATAACACGGTTCGACCTCTCTCGCTTGGCGCAGCCCTACCTCTCTCCCTCCTCGTCTCTCGCAGTGCTTGGCGAAGCCCTGCTGGAGTTCCGCGCTCCTCCACCACCACCACGCCGTCGTGTTGCTTCTGGATGGAGTCTTCCCCAACCTCTCCCTCTCTCCTTGCTGGATCAAGGCGTGGGAGACGTCATCGGGCTGCACGTGTGTTGAACGCGGAGGCGCCGTTGTTCGACGCTTAGATCGGAATCAACCACGATCTCAATCGCTACGAGTACGACTCCTTCATCCGTGTTCTTGTAACGCTTCCGCATCGCGATCTACAAGGGTATGTAGATGCACTCCCCAACCCCTCGTTGCTAGATTACTAAATAGATAGATCTTGGTGATGCGTAGGAAATTTTTTTATTTTCTGCTACGATCCCCAACAGTGGCATCATGAGCTAGGTCTATGCGTAGTTTCTTGCACAAGTAGAACACAAAGTAGTTGTGGGCATCGATTTGTCAATTTACTTGCCGTTACTAGTCTTATCTTGATTCGGCGGCATCGTGGGATGAAGTGGCCCGGACCGACCTTACACATACTCTTACGCGAGACAGGTTCCACCGACCGACATGCACTAGTTGCATAAGGTGGCTAGCGGGTGTCTGTCTCTCCCACTTTAGTCGGATCGGATTCGATGAAAAGGGTCCTTATGAAGGGTAAATAGAAATTGGCATATCACGTTGTGGTATTGGCATATGTAAGAAACGTTCTTGCTAGAAACCTATAGCAGCCACGTAAAAACTTGCAACAACAATTAGAGGACGTCTAACTTGTTCTTGCAGCATGTGTCGTGTGATCTGATATGGCCAAAAGGATGTGACGAATGATATATATGTGATGTATGAGTTTGATCATGTTCTTGTAATAGGAATCACGACTTGCATGTTGACGAGTATGACAACCGGCAGGAGCCATAGGAGTTGTCTTATTTTATTGTATGACCCGCGTGTCACTGAAAACGCCATGTAATTACTTTACTTTATTGCTAACCGTTAGCCATAGTAGTAGAAGCAATGTTTGGCGAGACGACTTCATGAAGACACGATGATGGAGATCATGATGATGGAGATCATGGTGTCATGCCGGTGACGATGATGATCATGGAGCCCCGAAGATGAAGATCAAAAGGAGCAAAATGATATTGGCCATATCATGTCACTATTTGATTGCATGTGATGTTTATCATGTTTTACATCTTATTTGCTTAGAACGACGGTAGTAAATAAGATGATCTCTCACTAAAATTTCAAGAATTGTGTTCCCCCTAACTGTGCACTGTTGCTAAGGTTCGTTGTTCCGAAGCACCACGTGATGATCGGGTGTGATAGGTTCTAACGTTCGCATACAACGGGTGTAAGCCAGATTTACACACGCGATACACTTAGGGTTGACTTGACGAGCCTAGCATGTACAGACATGGCCTCGGAACACGGAAGACCGAAAGGTCGAACATGAGTCGTATAGAAGATACGATCAACATGAATATGTTCACCGTTGATGACTAGTCCGTCTCACGTGATGATCGGACACGGCCTAGTCGATTCGGGTCATGTATCACTTAGATGACTAGAGAGATGTCTATCTGAGTGGGAGTTCATTAGATGAACTTAATTGTCATGAACAATAGTCTAAGTTGTCTTCGCAAAATATGTTGTAGACTAATAGCCTGCGTTGTAGCTCCCTGTTTAATACGATCCTAGAGAAAGGCTAAGTTGAAAGATAATGTGAGCAATGATGCGGACTGGGTTCGTAGTCCGAGGAGTGTCCTCACTGCTACACAGAAAGCTTACGTCTTTGATGCACCGCTCGATGTGCAGACCCCTACAACGTTGTCTGTGGATGTTGTGAACACCTGACAGACACGTCCCGATGACGACTTGATAGTTTAGTGCACCATACTTTACGGCTTAGAATTGGGATTCCAATGACGTTTTGAACGTCGTAGAACATATGAGATGTTCTAAGAGCTGAAATTGGGATTTCAGGCTCATGCCCGTGTTGAGAGGTATGAGACCACTGACAAGTTCTTTTGCCAAAAGGATGGAGGAGAATAGCTCAACTAGTGAGCATGTGCTCAGAATGTCTGGGTGCTAAAATCACTTGAACCAAGTGGGAGTTAATCTTCCAGATGAGATAGTGGTTGACGGAATTCTCTAGACACTATCACCAAGCTACTAGAACTTCGTGATGAACTATGACATGCAAAGGATGGAGATGATCCCGGAGCTATTAGCGGTGCTTAAGACCGCAAAAGTAGAAATCAAGAAGGAGCATCAAGTGTTGATGGTTTAACAAGACCACTGGTTTCAAAAGGGCAAGGGCAAGAAGGGAAACTTCATGAATGGCAAACCAGTTGTCGCACTAATGAAGGAACCCAAGGTTGAACCCAAACCTTGAGACTAAGTGCTTCTATTGTAAGGGGAACGTCACATGGTAGCGGAACTACCCCAAATACATGGTAGATAAGAAAGCTGGCAACTTCAACAAAGTATGTTTGATATATGTGTTATTGATGTGTACCTTACTAGTACTCCTTGTAGCACCTGGGTATTGAATACCGGTTCAGTTGCTATTATTAGTGACTTGAAGCAAAAGCTACGGACTGAACGGATACTAGCTAAGGGCAAGGTGACGATGTGTGTTGGAAATGTTTCCAAGGTTGATAAGATCACCATCGCACGCTCCCTCTACCTTCGGGATTGGTGTTGAACCTAGATAAATGTTATCAGGTGTCTACGTTGAGCATGAATATGATTAGATCATGTTCATTGCAACACGGTTATTCATTTAAGTTAGAGAATAATGGTTATTCTGTTTACATGAATAATACCTTTATGGTCATGCACCCAATGGTTTATTGAATCTCGATCATAGTAATACACATGATAATAATATTAACGCCAAAAGATGTAGAGTTAATAATGATAGTACCACTTTCTTGTGGCACTGCCGCTTAGGTCAGTTTGGCATAAAATGCATGAAGAATCTCCATGTTGATGGATGTTTGGAGTCACTTGATTTTGAATCGCTTGACACATGCGATCCATGCCTCATGGGCAGGATGACTAAGATCCCGTTTTCAGGTATAATGAAACGGGCAAGTGACTTGTTGGAAATCACACATATTGATGTGTGTGATCCAATGAGAATTAAGGTGTGTGGTGGATATCGTTATTTTCTCATCTTCACTGACGATTTGAGTAGATATGGGTATATTCACTTAATGAAGCAAAAGTCTGAAACGTTTGAAAAGTTCAAGCAATTTCAGAGTGAAGTTAAGAATCATCATAACAAGAAGATCATGTTCCTACGATCTGATCAAGGGGAGATTTTCTGAATTATGATTTTGGCAATCACTTAAGTCATTGTGGAAATGTTTCACAGTTGAAGCCACCTGGAACACCACAGCGTAATGGTGTGTCCGGACGTCGTAATCGAACCTTATGAGATATGGTGCGATATATGATGTATCTTACCGATCTACCGCTATTATTTTGAGGTTATGCATTAGAGACAGCTGCATTCACTTTAGATAGGGCACCATCTAAGTCCGTTGAGACGACACCGTATGAACTATGGTTTGGCAAGAAACCAAAGTTGTCGTTTCTTAATGTTTGGGGCTGCGATGCTTATGGCTTCGGCCGGAAAAAGCTCGAACCCAAAACGGACAAACACATCTTCATAGGATACCCAAAGGTAACAGTTGGGTATACCTTCTATCTCAGATCCAAGGGCAAAAATGTTTGTCGCTAAGAACGGGTCCTTTCTCGAGAAGGAGTTTCTCTTGAAAGAATTGAGTGGGAGGAAGATAGAACTTGATGAGGTTGTCGAAACCTCACTTCAACCGGAGAGTAGTGCAACACAGAAAGATGTTTCCGTGGAACCTATGACTGTTGAAGAGGAAACTAATGATAGTGATCATGAAGCTCCAGATCAAGTTGCTATCGAACCTCGTAGGTCGACAAGGATATGTACTACTCTTGAGTGGTACGGTGATCCTGTCTTAGATGTCATGTTGTTGAACAACGATGAACCTACGAACTATGGAGAAGCGATGGTGGGCCCGTATTCCGACAAATGGTTAGAAGCCGAGAAATCCGAGAAAGGATCCATGTATCAAAACAAAGTATGGACTTTGGTGGACTTGCCCGATGATCGGCAAGCCATCGAGATAAATGGATCTTTAAGAAGAAGATGGACGTGGACGGTAATGTCACCGTCTATGAAACTCAACTTGTGGCGAAGAGTTTTTCACAAGTTCAAGGAGTTGACTACGATGAGTTTTTCTCATCCATAGCAATGCTTAAGTCCGTCGGAATCATGTTAGCATTAGCTGCATTTATGAAATCTGGCTGATGGATGTCAAAATAAGTCTTCGTAAGGAAAGGTTGTATGTGATACAATCAGAAAGGTTTTGTCGATCCTAAGGATGCTAAAAGGTATGCTAGCTCCAGCGATCCTTCCATGGACTAGAGCAAGCATCTCGGAGTCGGAATATACGCTTTGATGGAGTGATCAAAGTTTTTGGGTATACAAAGTTTGTTAGGAACTTGTATTTACAATAAAGTGAGTGGGAGCACTACAACATTTCTGATAAGTATATGTGAATGACATATTGTTGATCTGAAATGATGTAGAATTTCTGGAAAGCGTAAAGGGTTGTTTGAAAGGAGTTTTTCAAAGGAAGACCTGGATAAAGCTGCTTATATAATTGGGCATCAAGATCTATAGAGATAGATCAAGACGCCTGATGATACTTTCAAAAGGAACACACACCTTTGACATGATTTTGAAGGAGTTCAAAATAGATTAGTCAATGAAGGAGTTCTTACCTGATTTATAAGGTGTGAAGTTGAGTAAAACTCAAAGCTTGACCGTGGCAGAAGGAAGAGGAAGGACGAAGGTCGTCCCCTATGCTTTTGTCATAGGCTCTATACGGTATGCCATGCTGAGTACCGCACCTGATGTGTGCCTTGCCACACATCTGGCAAGGGGGTACAAAGGTGATCCAGGAGTGGATCGCTAGATAGCGGTCAAAATTATCCTTAGAGGAATAAGGAAATGTTTCTCGATTATGGAGGTGATAAAGAGTTCGACGTAAATAGTTACGTCGATGCAAGCTTAACACCTATCCGGATAGCTCTGAGTAGAGATACCGGATACGTATAATGGAGCAAAATTTGGAATAGCTCCAAGTGGAACGTGGTAGCAGCATCTACGATATGACATAATGTTTTGCGAAGTACATAGGGATCTGAATGTTGCAGACCCATTGACTACAACCTCTCTCACAAGCATAACATGATCAAACCCAGAACTCATTGAGTGTTAATCACATAGAGTTGTGAACTGGATTATTGACTCTAGTAAACTTTTTGGATGTTAGTCACATGGCGATGTGACCTGTGAGTGTTAATTACATGGCGATGTGAACTAGATTATTGACTCTAGTGCAAGTGGGAGACTGTTGGAAATATGCCCTAGAGGCAATAATAAATTGGTTATTATTATATTTCCTTGTTCATGATAATTGTTTATTATCCATGCTAGAATTGTATTGATAGGAAACTCAGATACATGTGTGGATACATAGACAAACACCATGTCCCTAGTAAGCCTCTAGTTGACTAGCTCGTTGATCAACAGATGGTCATGGTTTCTTGACCATGGACATTGGATGTCATTGACAACGGGATCACATCATTAGGAGAATGATGTGATGGACAAGACCCAATCCTAAGCCTAGCACGAGATCGTGTAGTTCGTGTGCTAAAGCTTTTCTAAATGTCAAGTATCTTTTCCTTAGACCATGAGATTGTGCAACTCCCGAATACCGTAGGAATGCTTTGGGTGTACCAAACGTCACAACGTAACTGGGTGGCCATAAAGGTGCACTACAGGTTTCTCCGAAAGTGTCTGCTGGGTTGGCACGAATCGAGACTGGGATTTGTCACTCCGTATGACGGAGTGGTATCTCTAGGCCCACTCGGTAGGACATCATCATAATGTGCACAATGTGATCAAGGAGTTGATCACAGGATGATGTGTTATGGAACGAGTAAGAGACTTGCCGTAACGAGATTGAGCAAGGTATCGGTATACTGACGATCGAATCTCGGGCAAGTGCTATACCGATAGACAAAGGGAATTGTATACGGGATTGATTGAATCCTTGACATCGTGGTTCATCCGATGAGATCATCGTGGAGAATGTGGAAGCCAACATGGGTATCCAGATCCCGCTGTTGGTTATTGACCGGAGAGTTGTCTCGGCCATGTCTGCATGACTCCTGAGCCCGTAGGGCCTACACACTTAAGGTTCGATGACGCTAGGGTTATAGGGAAAGTATGTACGCGGTTACTGAATGTTGTTCGGAGTCCCGGATGAGATCCCGGACGTCATGAGGAGTTCCGGAATGGTCCGGAGGTAAAGATTCATATATGGGAAGTCCCGTTTTGGTCACCGGAAAAGTTTCGGGCGCTATCGGTAGCGTACTGGGACCACCGGGAGGGTCCCAAGGGTCCACCGGGTGGGGCCACCGGCCCCAGAGGGCTGCGTGGACCAAGTGTGGGGGGTACCAGCCCCAGGTGGGCTGGTGCGCCCCCTACCAGGGCCCAAGGCGCATCATAGAGGGGAAGGGGGCAAACCCTAGGGCAGATTGGCCCTAGGGCCCAATCTGGTGCGCCCCCCTCTCCCTCTCCCCCTCTGGCCGCCACCCTTAGATGGGATCTGGGGTGGCCGCACCCCTAGGGTTGGGAAACCCTAAAGGGGGCGCAGCCCCTCCCTTCCCCCTATATATATGTGAGGTTTGGGGCTGCCCATAACACGGTTCGACCTCTCTCGCTTGGCGCAACCCTACCTCTCTTCCTTCTCGTCTCTCGCAGTGCTTGTCGAAGCCCTGCTGGAGTCCCGCGCTTCTCCACCACCACCACGCCGTCATGTTGCTGCTGGATGGAGTCTTCCCCAACCTCTCACTCTCTCCTTGTTGGATCAAGGCATGGGAGACGTCATCGGGCTGCACGTGTGTTGAACGCGGAGGCGCCGTTGTTCGGCGCTTAGATCGGAATCAACCGCGATCTGAATCACTACGAGTACGACTCCTTCAACCGTGTTCTTGTAACGCTTCCGCATCGCGATCTACAAGGGTATGTAGATGCAGTCCCCTACCCCTCGTTGCTAGATTACTCCATAGATAGATCTTGGTGATGCGTAGGAAATTTTTTGATTTTCTGCTACGATCCCCAACAAGGAGATGCCGAACACCGTTAATGTGGGATGAAGTTGGAGACCGATAGTTGTTTGGACCAGACTTGATCAAAGAGTCTGAGGAGAAGGTGAAGTTGATTCGAGACAGATTGAAGGTAGCTCAGTCCAGATAGAAGAGTTATGCAGACTCGAAGCGCAAGGAGATAGCCTATGAGATCGGGTACAGAGCGTACCTGAGAGTATCGCCTCTGCGAGGGGTTAAACGTTTCGGAGTTAAAGGAAAGCTAGCCCCGAGATTTGTGGGACCTTACCGTGTTTTGGAACGCATGGGAGAGGTTGCCTATAAGTTGGAACTGCCCGAAGGATTGTCAGGAGTGCACGACATGTTTCACGTTTCGCAGCTTAAGAAGTGCCATGTGGAGATGGCCGACATACCGCTTAGAGACACAGTACCCCTGGAAGCAATTCAGTTGGACAATGATCTGACCTACGAGGAGAAGCTTGTTAAGATTCTTGAATTCTCGAGCAGAGTCACCCGCAGTAAGGTTATCAAGTTTTGCAAAGTTCAGTGGAGCCACCACACCGAGGAAGAAGCCACCTGGAAGCGAGAAGATGATCTACGCAAGGACCACCCACACCAGTTCTCTAGCCAAGTCGAATCTCGAGGGCGAGATTCATTCTAAAAGGGGTAGGTTTGTAACATCCCAAATTTTCAATTTGGAATGTTATACTCCCTCCATTCCCTTATACAAGGCCACTATGGAAAATACATTTTGCATCTATATAAGGCCACTAACAATAATCGAGGTAAAAATTAATGATGTTTCTCGTACAAGCAACCTGTTTAATACATGCATGCATGTAGTCATAATGACATTATGCTACTTTCTTCTTATTTCTTCCTTGCATGCATGCGGTCATATTAATGATCCCGGTTAACAAGAAGAAAAGTTGTTTTGCAAAACAGTTATTAAATTTTATCTTGGTACCTGTAATCTGAGTTTGTGGCCTTGTATAAGGGAATGGAGGGAGTACATAGATCATACTGCATTTGTTGTGGCGTTCCTCGAAAATTCTAAGCAACTCAAGGACATACGGAGAGAGTTGGGAATTTTACCGTTTTCGTATTGGAGTTTACTCGAATACCGGTACGAGGAGTGAGGACAGTGTGATTCTAATTATTTTTCTCTCCTCAAAATATTTCTAAATACAATATATGAGCGGAGATAATATGACTTCTCCAAAATAACAGAAATATAGGAGGAAAAATGTTAAAATCACTTTTGGTATTTTTCTGGATTTATTTGTGATTTTATTTGCATAGGAAAAATGTGTGTTTTTTAAAATTGCATTTAGGTCCGGGAAAAATGTTCACTTTGCCTAAATATTATTAGGGGACGGTGAAAATTTATTTCGGGATTTTTGGAGTCCGTTTAGTATTTCTTTCGTTAGTTTTTCTGCGCCAGGACTATTTTAGAAAAAAAAGGAGGGGCAACCGACTTAGAGTCGTACTAGCCCAGGACTTCGAGCTTTATAAGCCGCCGCCCCGGCCCGTTAGCGCCAGCCCGCCCTAGCTGCAGCCTGCCCTAGCCGCCGCCGCCGCCCCAAGCCGCCGCCGCAGCCGCAAGCCGCCGCTGCCCCGCCGCTCGCCCGCGCCGCCGCCGCTCGCCTGCGCCGCCGTCGCCGCCGCCCGTTGCGCCCGCCGCCCCGCCGCCGAAACGCTGTCGCCGGGATCCCGCCGGAGTTCGCCTAGTTGTCGGTTTAAAAAAAACGATCGGTTTTCGTAAACCGTAGATTTGTTTTTTTATTAGGTTTAGATCGGTTCGGTTTTTTTGGTTAGCTATTTAGCGGACGTTCATCTGTACGTTCGTTCTAACGAACGCTTTTCGTCCGTTAGCCGCAGACAGCGAACGTTCGTTCGTTAGCCTGTTCGTCAGTTTTCTTTCTCGGGGTATTTATCCGCGATTATTCCGATCGCGATTTCCGCCCTGATCTTGTTTTTCGTTTTTCTTTTCGCTCGAGAGTCGGAATCAGGTGATTCAAAATCCCAGATCTTTTACTTGATGCCCTCTTTATGTTTAACCAACTTGAACAAAGTTTTGGCTACTGTAAAATTTGACTTTAGGCCAATTAGTAACCGGAGCTCGTTTCTTTCGCAGTTTGAGTTTCGTTGCTTCTTTCGGTTTGATTCTTTTTGCAAACCGGAGTTCTTAAGTTGAACTTAGATCTGATCTTTTGGAGTTTTGTTTGTGCATCATTGCTTGTTTGCTTATGTATGCTATTGTTTGCTTGCGATAGAATACCCGGACTGTGAAGCGTGCTACTACGAGTCTCTAGGTTTTGCGAATCGTCAGCAAGGCAAGTAACACTTTGATCATACTCATATTTACCCAGTTTTTATGCATTAGATCAAACCCTCACACATTGCATGAGTAGGATCTATTAACTTGTGGGACTGGGAAGTAGTTTGAGGTAGAACCCACTACTAGAAATCTACATTTTACCTAGGGCAAAGGCCTTCACCTAGAGCTTATTCATCTCCTCAAAGGAAAGAAAAGTAATGAGTAGTGCCCCTCTAGGGAAAGACAATTTTGCTGCAAAAAGAACTGGCAAATAAATTTTCCCAAGTACTGGTGCCACGTGCATACCATCCACGCCAAAAAAAGACCAAGATACGGCGTCTCGCGTCGACGGCGCGCGCCTTTTATTTGCCCCCCCCCCCGCATGAGGGCCCATTCTGCAGTGAGATAGGGAAGGGAGAAAGGACGCACAGTGCCAAATTTTTTTTTGGCTAAATTAGGTCTCCTTCACCCGTGCCTCAAGCCTTCGCCGCCGCCAGAGAAAATTCCCCCATCCTTATCTCCTCAATCTTCCTCTCCCCCATCGCATGGCCCGCCGCGCGCCACCACCCCGCCGCGCCCCTACCGGCCCTTCTCCGCCGCGTAGCCCCTTTGCTCCCCTTCTCCCCCACATCGGTGACCGAGTCGGACCATCTGGCGGTGGGCACGATGTCCTATCGCGGATCTGACCGACGCCACCGTTGCCTTCTCAACGCCACCTCGAGCTCCCCCTCGACGCGGTTGTCCCCGACCTGCACCACCCTAACACTACCGTCCCCGGCAAGCTCCTCCCCAACGGCCCCATACTCTCCTGCACCGTCCCCACCCCCTCCACTCTAGCACCTCGAGCACTACGGCGAGGACAACGGCATCCACCTCCCCGCTAGATCAAGATCGCGTCCACCACCTCAACTTCTCTCCAAAGGTTCTCTCCCTATTTCTCGCTCCCTGGTTTAGGTAGTTGTATATGTTTTGATGTGTTTCGTGTGTAGATCTCGCAAGCGATGCTCGTCTCTGTGATTTTCTTGTCAAGAAATTATGCATAAATTGCTTCACTGCTGCTTTCAGCTAGCTTGCTGTTGTGGCAGAATATCAGTTCCCTCTTTGTATGTACGCATCTGCAGGTTTAGTAGTACAGGTCTATTAATTTAGGTGTTTCAGCTTGCACGTTATGTCCAGATCCAGAGCTTACAGGTCTATCAATTTAGGTGTTTCAGCTTGCCCGTTATGTCCAAATCCAGAACTTAAAATTAGCACTTTCACATACAAGATCTAGTAGGTAATTTTTTAAGTTCAAGTTCAGAATGAAACAGATATATGGCTGCTATGATTCTGGTTGGCCATGCTAGCAGTGGTAGAGCTTGAAAGAAATTGCACTAATCTTTGTTAGTTTAACAACCGTGTTAGATTAATTTTTCTGTTCACGGTCACTCACGGATATGCATACGCCATCCACTTAAACAACTTATATTTTGCAGAATATTGAGAACATAGATAATTACATTGATCCTATCTACATTAGCTTACAAAATACATTTCTAACATTAATTATATATAAGCTACTTGGTAACAAATGAAACTGAACCAAAATATCAATTAAATATGTAGTATTGAGTTAATCACTAAGGATCAGCTCTTTGTTTCTTCCCGCTCCTAAATTGCATAAGAAATTCTTGACTGTGATTTTACTCTCTGTGCTTAACACAAGCTACTGGATAAAAAATCATCTTCCAACATATTACGTAGCATTGTCTTAATAATCTTCAAAGTAGAAAATACATGCTTGGCACTTGTCGTTGAAAATGTAAAATCAATGGTATTTCTTTTAACCATTATGTCTCTAAACAACTATTTTTAATTAGAACTCCAACTAGTTAAGATGAAACATGAAAGATCTACACTGGAAAGGTGAAATCAAAAGAGTTACTTTAGTATAGCAGGATTAAATTCCCAGTGGGGAGAGTGAGGCTAGACTGCTCTTGCTGCTCAGAGCCTCACTTGTACATGACACCGGCAGTGGCCTGATGCCTAAGCACGGTCGTGACTAGACGAGCCCTGGAGCTCGAACCACCACCCTCTGGCATCTGGCCCCAACGCCGGCAAGCTCCAATGGCATGTGTCCTGGCTCCCTGACCCCATGCTCACGCGTCACCGATCACAAAGTCCGTGCTAGACAAAAGAGTAGAAGATGTGCTACAGTATTGGGTCGCTGCTTGTTTGTCTCCTAGGCAGAGCGTGAGAAGGATGTGATAACTGTGTCTTATGGGTTGTAGTGTGCAGTACTACTACCTGGTACTAATATTCTTTTTCCTTTTTACCGGGGGGCGACTGCCCAGGTTCGCTCCTGCGAAGCTCTGCTGGTGCATGCTAGTACTCTGGATACTATGTCAACTAGATTGTTGATTGTTTGTGTGGGCAAAGCAACCAAAGTTGTTGATAGGTATTCTTTATCCTCTCTTTTCAGGGAAATTGCGATGGTCACTGGAACAATCTTCCTTCTAATGATCCCATTTTATTAACTTAAAACATATTTCCTGACTGAATGTTTTTGTGATTTAAAGGTACCGATGAATGTTTAAAGGCTACATTGGTGTTTATAGCTTGGAGAAGCAACATCAACTTGGGATGTAGATTCACGAGTATATGTACATGCATCTCATAGGGGGAGAGCTTTTGCACGGATGTAAGACCATTTTGCTTCTGTCCGTTATAGATTTTAGAGTGATGATTTGCTTAAATTCATTTCCATTCATAAAATCAACATCAAATGAAATGAGCAAATTATTTTACCTCTATTATTGTAATTCGGAGCTATGACAGCCATATCAATAGATTTAGTATATATTTTGATTGATTAGTTTCTTTTCTGCTATTTTCTGCGGCTCAAATTCAGCTGAAGCTTTGCAGAACTAGGAGAACACTAATCCATAGAGCTATTATTTCCTTTGCTTCAGTTTTCCTGTAGAACAGAGTAAGCATGGTGTGAGTAGTGTGTACACAACACATCGCTTAACTGGCCATGTACGTAATGTAATCTATTTGAGACACGGCTAACAAGTTGATTTAGATGAGCATGCACATGTATGTTTTCACAAGTCACAACCGGGTCCTTGTCTTGCAGATCCTTGAAACGAGCCAAGAACCACTAAATTTGTGTGCTTAGCAACATGCAGATCATGTAAGTTTTCTGAAATTAACTTCGGATTTTACAAACTTTTTATGTTCTGCAATTCTGATGTTCAAATGCCTGCTTTTGTGATGTGCAAAGCTTTATGTGTGGTGATATGTATGGTTCTGCTACTTTTGTGCGAAGCATGATCATATTATTGCCTGGGCTATGTGTGCTGTGGGGAGGGATTACATTCTCTTGTCATGTCCATATTGTGCACATTATAATTATGCTTCCAAAACTCTACCAGAATACTCGAGTCTTGTAACTATGTGCTAAACTGCTTGTCATCATAATTTCAGGACCATAATGTCACGTTGAATGCTTCTCCCCAAGATTTGGTTCTGGAGCCTGACGCTGGTGTTGCAGGGATGTTTGGATTTTTCTTGATAATGCATCTGGAACTACCTCACCTTGTCACTCCTCGGAAGCCAACCTCTTATAGTTAATGATGTCGGGTGCATGTATAGATATCATGTTGTAACAAGTTTTTTTGATACTCGGCGGGACCAACAATGCTTGTACATGTTGGTCGTGGTATTCTACATGCAATGACTAACTTGTCATAGCTTATTTTTTGAATTTGGCCTTAGTTGACTACAGATCTGATGTATGTTTTCATTGATTATGAATCTGATGTGGCGTATGATGAAATTTGGATTTGATTTACAATTTTAAAATATCGTTTTGATTTAGTTATTTGAATTATGGTTGATATGAATTTATATTCAAATTGCATATTTATACAGGGAAGATATGAATATGATGTATCCCTAGGGTATTATTCAAACATCTGGTAGGGAAAGTACTCTAGGGAAAGTTGTGGGGTGGCACAATTTAGATGGACCCTAGAATCTTTACCTAGGGTTTGTGCCCCTAGGTAAAGATGGTTTCCCTAGGGCTTCCCTCATGCACTCTAGGGAAAGAGCTCTTTCCCGACTATACTACACCTAGGGTTCTTTACCTAGGGCAAGCTCTAGGTAAAGTCTTTCCCTATGGTTTTTTGCATTTCACCTAGGGTATATGGCCCTAGGTAAAACATGGATTTCTAGTACCTATTACCTGCATTATTTTCAAACCCCTGGGAGTTACTTCTACGTTTGCTTAGGTTGCTATGCCATGCTCGTAGACGTGGTTTGGGTTTGAGTGAAATCCATGACAGATGTGAGTTGTTAACTAAGGATTCAACTTAAGGTGGCTACTTGAATACACATCTGGATGGATTGGCTGCAGGGAACCTGGAGAATCCAGTGTTGTCCTAGGAAATCCCGGGGTTCCGTGTGATTTTTCCTATGGAATGCCACCCAGGCTCAAAGGGATCATAAAACTATTCATGCTAGAAACTTCCGTGTGTAGCCACAATGCCATTATGGGCTCTGGCATAGTATGAGTAAGTTGTGTGAGCTCTTTCAGTGCTGGACTAGCAGATGTAGGGGAAAGTAGGTGTACCGGTCCACCCGAGGTAAAGAGTAAATGCTTCCGAAAGACTGTGTCTCGGTCATCCGTTTCTCAAACACCATGTAGTGCGAGAAATCCAACGGAGGAGATCGAGTCTTGTGGGAAAAGTGCACAAACCTCTGCAGAGTGTACAAACTGATCATGATTAGCCGTGTCCCCGGTTATGGACATCTTGAGTATCTGGTACTTGAATTATTGGTTGATCTCATCACTCTATAATTTAATTTGTTGGGTTAATGATGAAATTTTAATTTGGGATTGAGTTGGAGGTACCTTCTCAATGATTTTCAACCAACATGATAGTTAAAATAAAAATTTATTCCTTTGTTGTAGGGAAAAATTGGCTTTACGCAAAAACTTTAACCTTAGAGCCTCCACCAGCCAAATATGCATGTAGTATAGCCTTTATTCTGTTACTTCCATCCTTTGTGTTATCTTGCTAGCATATTCCATGTGCTGACCAGTTTTCGGGCTGCAACATATTACGTTGCAGACTTTTCAGACGAGGAATAAGACGTGCTAGGTCGTTTGTCATGCACTCAGCTATGCCGTTGGAGTTGATGGACTCACTTATCTTCCAAGCCTTCCGTTGTTATTTTGTTAGATGGCCTTAAGCCATAGATTTTGTAATAAGTTCTCTTTGGATACATTTGATGTAATAAGTGTGTGATTGCCACTTTGTTATAAATCCTTCAAGTACTGTGTGTGTCAGCATTACCGATCCAGGGATGACACAGAACATAGAGACTTTGGTCCATTCGGATCGTGGTCGCTACAATTGTATGGACAGCTTCCATGACCAACACTATGCTAGGTTTTTTGGCTGACCTTGTTGCTAAAGGGAAGATAACTTCTAGTGGATTCAGGGAGACACATCTCAAACAATGTGTTCTGAACGAGCAATTCAAGCTAGCTATCACCTCTGATCAAGTTAGAAACCATCTCAAGAAGTGGAGGAAGATTTGGGTCAGGGTTGTCAATTTGAAGAATTTAAGTGGAGCTCTATGGGATGAAGATACTTGCACAATTAGGCTCAGCGAAGAACACTATGCAGGTCATTGTATGGTAAGCTTCTTATATTGTGAACAATATCATCCCCTTTTCTGCCTTCATTATGCTAATGACTTGCAAACTTTTTGTAGACCCACAAACCTGATGCTCCCTTCTTGAATAACCCAACCGAGCACTACCATGCCATGGCGACCATTTTTGGAACAACCGGGGCTAAGGGGATGAATGCAAGGTCTGGAAATGATCTCCTCTCTATTGATGTTGATGATGAGGAGAATGGTGAGGTGAATGGTGAGATCAACACGTCACCACAAGTTGGTGAGTCTTCTCACCCCAAAGGACCACCAAAAAAGAAGGCCAGGGTGGTGAAAGTTCTAGAGGATCCACTAGGTGCCATTCTCTAAGATGGTTTTAAACTTGTTGTTGAAGCTCTTGTGAAATCTGGTGGAGATGATGATGATATACCCGATGATCTTTGGGATGTAGTCTCCAATTTGAAAGAATTTGATGAAGAGCACCTTGCCCACTACTATGCTCATCTTGTTGACAACCCCAAGACCGCAAGAGCCTTCATGAAACTCTCCGAAACCAGCAAATCTGTTCGGGTGAGTAGGTATGTGGAGAAAAACTTCTAAATTCGATATGGTTGTATGGTTGTCAAGTATGTGAACTTGACATGTATTGTTGTAGTGCCATTGGGTTGCTTTTGGATATTGGGTATGTGAACATGTATGGCTGTAGTGCACTCTGCTTTGGTTATTTGTATGTTAAAGACATGTAATGACTGATTGCTTCTGGATGTGCCAAATGAACTTGCTACTTGATTGCTTCTGGATGTGCCAAATGAAGTTGCTACTTCATTGCTGAAAATTGAGTTCTATGTCAATATATATTGTTATGTTGTTTTTCTTGAAAATACAAATGAAATGCTGCCAAAATTTTGAATTTCTGTTATTCTATTTTTCATTCCATTCTTCCAAACCAAACACCGGAACGGAACCAACCCGTTCTACTTTTTTGCACCTACCAAATACAGGAACGGAACCGACCCGTTCCTTTGGAATGGAACCATTCCATTCCGTGACAGTTGGTTCCTCAACCAAACACACCCTAGGGCGACCCTGGGGATCGAATAATGGTCTGCGGGGTGGAGAAGATAGGCATCAACCACTCAGCCGCTAGCTCGTCTGTGACATGTGTGTGGTACTGATTTTATAAAAGAACTGTGCGCGGCGATGACTTTGAAAAAAAATACGAATCGTTTTCTTGACTTATGGGTGACATAGTGGGTAATTTATAGCAACTTTGAGGGTATTTTTTTACGGACGACCAGAAACCCTATTTGCTTTATTATTAGGTAGAGATAAAGATATGCTTTTACTGGTCTAATCTATAATACCTAAATAGTTCATCCCCACTAACCTATTTCTCTTGACATGCAGCCTATCCATGTCATCAATTACTATCAGTTATTTAGATCATTTTTTCCCACGATTATTTGTGCTGCTTTGTAACTTATAACCATGCATCGCTATGTATTCTGATGAAAGAACTCTTTGTTTGCAGCTTAGGCCCGACCGCACAGTTTCCTTATCCACTGCAGTTTCTTTGCGCGTCGATTCCCCATCAAAGCGCCGGTTGTTCCGCTTCTTTCCCCGCTTCCGTTTCTTCCCCCACAGGATAATTTTTCTCTAGGCGATGGGACGTGTGCTAATCCACGGTTCCATTGGCGCCCATCCAAAACGTTGATTTTTTTTTAGGGATCCAAAACGTTGATTAGCGCAACGGAATCAACCCTGTGCGCACGCCATCGCTCTGTTTCGGGATCTCCCCCGCCGCGGCCCCCGATCTGGGGTTCGGGTTCCAGCTGTAAGTGGTCAGGAAGGAAAAACTGACGAGACGATGGGCTTCACGAGTGTCACCTATTCCTCTGCTAAAAGTTCCCTGAGGAGTGGTTGTCCCATGTTGAGGTCGACCGCCTCCCCATCTTCATGGCTACGACATCACGGCCCGCAAGCCCAAACCGAAGAAAAGGTTGAGCATCTCTTCTCCTTCCTCTCTCTCGATGTGTTTTATGATTCGCTTGATTTGATGGAGCGGTGCTTCGGTTAACCCCTGGCGAGTCCTTGTGTACTTCCATTCATATGTTCCTCTTCTATCTTTACATTTTTCATTTTCTTCCTTCTCCAGAAGTCAACCACATGTACAACTCCTGATTGGCGACATTGCTTTTTTGCTTGGCACCGTCGAGTATATTCTGTGTGTGCCATGTGGTACACGCATGTCCACTAGCATCATTTTGACGTTTCCTTGGTTGTTGTTTATTTTCGAATGTTGGGTTTCCTTGGTTGTTGTATGCTGCATATACAAGACATTCTGTTTGGTCTTCTTCAATAGATTAAGTTTGATGGTATATTCGAAAGTTGCTAGCATAGTATGCGTGCCATTTTTGTTATGAGCTGTTATTTTATCTAATTGTGTTTTTCCTCAATATTTCACAAGAACAACTTTGTTTACTACTCCATCCGTCCAATAATGTAAGACGTTTTTTGACACTACACTAGTGTCAAAAAACGTCCTACATTATGGGACGGAGGGAGTAAATCTTTTCTTGACCTTGCATATCTCTGAGCATATTATTACTGGATCATTCGCCACTGTTGTGAAATATACCAACCTTGCGTACTGAAGGTATGCCCAGTTGAACAGCAGCCGGTATGTTATAGTACAAGTGCTTCTCGGGCTCTCAAACAGATATTGGGTTCTTTGAGCTACATATCCGTGCCTGAAGCCCTCGACCCAATTGACAGTGTTATGGTAATTCTTCATATTTAATCACGAGTTAATTACACAACTCATACATAAACTTGTAGTGCGGGTACAATTTCATACAAAAACTTGTAAAATGACTCAATTGGCCCTCTAAACTTGCTTTGCAGGAACAAATTGATACAAACTAGTCAAAAACATGTCACGTCGGATGAGAGGCACGCGCCAGTCGCTTATGTATTACGCACAA
>LR738709.1:135685452-135732680 GCA_902687465.1 Secale cereale
CCCCCCCCCCCCCCCAAAGTATAGCAATAATCCAACCAGTAGTCCTCAAAGAGAGCTAGGAGTAGATAATTTGAAAATGACCCTGAGGTAATGCAAAATCTTTCATTTACACCACGGTCCCAACACAAACCCCTTCGCCTCTCCATCTTTCTATATCTCATAGCCCCTTCGCCTTTCTGTTTCCCATCGGCCCTAAGGCGACGCTGCCTCCTTGGTCGCCATCGACGAGATCGACGCTTGATGGAGCCACGTCCTCGCCGCATTGGCGAGTTTCCGCCGGAGTATGGTATGTATACTTCTTCTCCTGTTTTTGATTGGTTGCCTGTTTCAGTCCGCTCTTGGCTAGGGTTTTCGTCATATTTGACCGGTCGTATTTCCGCCCGCATGTGGTTCTTCATTGGTACACATGGTTGGTAGTCGGGCATCACTAGATGAAAGTGTTGGCCAAGGGGTTCAGAGTATTGACTGAAAAACGATTGTTTAGTAGTCGTATTCAGACGAACAGACTAGAAACCTACTCCCAGCATCCAATACTCCCGTACACACTTCAAGAACAAGTTTCATACTGCAGAACGACATCAGAAAGCTACGCCCGACATCATAATTTGTTTTTTTCCGCTCAAAGATAACATACTACAAAACGACATCAGAAATTACGAATGGAAAAGCACCTCGTTTTTTCCAGGGCCTAAGTGAAGCTTAGATGTCACCCTCCATTCGTCACTATAGTCGCCGACCCAGCCACCGTTGTGACCGCCAGCGTCGACGCCCATGGGCCATGCACCCACAAGGAGTTGGCAGTCCGCCAACGAGGATGTCACATCATGACATTGAGAGGGGCTGGGTACTGACCTCTCTTTTCCATGTTTGTTGGATTCAATCGAGAATGGATTTTGGGGGGAAGAACAGAGGAGCGTGGCTATGTAATTGGTTGTTGTGAAGCAAACACAGAAAGGGCGAGGGGATTTGGACGGGCTAGACGAGGATCTATTTTAGCATACAACGGGAGGGGGGCGTTCCTGTAAATTATCATGGACGTGGGCTAACTGCTCCGGCTGACGTGTCATCCAACGTGGCAAGGTTCGGCCAAAATTGTATTAGTTTGTTCCTGCAAAGCAAGTTGAGGGGCCCACTTGAGTCATTTTACAAGTTTTTGTATGAAATTGTACCCACGCTGCAAGTTTATGTATGAATAGTGTAATTAACTCATTTAATCACCTTTCTGTGGATTAGATTAACTAAACTGGTTTCCATTATTTTGATTGGTATGTGTTCACATAACTGTAGAATTAGCAGTTCTGTTCCGGGTTTAAACAACTGGTCCAGTTCTATGTGGTTCGGTTGTGATTGTCCCTTTGGTGATTCTTCTGCACTATTGACTATTATTCCTGTCAGACCTTAAGTAGTTTAATTTTTTTAATTGGCCATTCCAATAAACAATAATCATATTTGGACTATTCTTGATTCAGGCAACGCCTTTTTATTCTAGCTGTTAATCTTTCAGATTTGTTGCTGAATATGGAATAATTCTTTAGGTAAGTACGTGTTGCAAGATTTCAGTCGAAATTGATTATATCAATTTCTCTGTGTAGGCTGATTCCACATAATAAAAACTTTGCACCCGTCTGCACCACATTTCTTTGTAACATTGTTGATTCCTGAATTCTGCCTATAAATAGGGAATGTTCTCAAAGTTAAATCTTGAAGCTGCATAGGATAATATAGCGCTGACTCAATCAAAGTTAATCCTTTATGTCAATCAGCAGAGTAGGAGTATTTCACTAAATTAACTTCAATCCTTTGATGCACGTGAGCATACATTGTATCACCACACAACCTGCATTTTTTCCTTAATGTGCATCTCTCAGTGAGTTCATTGACATGCTAATGTCCCGCCGCAACGCGCGGGGAATCATCTAGTTTCTATTAATTTCATGTTACATTCCACATTTTAATCTTTGGTTGTCATCTCTATCACTATATTTTTTTACTTAAAAATAACCTAATATTCCATCTTTCACATTTTCTCTCCACCTTCCCTTCATCCAACCTCCCACACACGTTACATTCTCCTTGTATCTGTTTTTCATCCCTCCCAATATTCTTTGGTAACCGTTTTTAATCTGATCGGTCAAATCATATTAGTATATAGTAATGCAATAAATTCACGCGAAGGAATCAATCACGATCGGTAATTATTTTGTAACATAGTAAATTTAAATTCATGGGAAGAAATCAACCACAATGGGTAAGGCCAACTCCACCGCGTGATTCATCCGTGACCCATCCGGATGTCGTTTTTGTTCGTTTGGGGTGCGATTTGGTGGACGATCGGGGGCGGACAGACGTATGGGGCATCTGCACCCAACACGCAGAAGGCCTCTGGGACCCCAAACTGTCCGCCCCGCTTTGCACTGAGCTCGCCATGCCGCCCCGCACACCCCGGAGCCCCGCCGCGAGCCCGCCATGCCGCCTCGCCCGAGCTCGCCATGCCGCCCCGCGCGAACCACTCGCCTCGCCGCCGCCCTGCCGTGCATGCCCCGCCCCGCGCACGCGCCCCAGCCTCGCCTCAGGCCGCGCCGAGCCGCGCCCGCCCTTTCCTCTGCCGTCTTCGCCGTGGCCCCGTGAGCACGCGCGGCCCCGTGCGGCGGGGGCGCGTCGGCGCAGCGCGTGCGCGGGCGGGCGGGCGGCGCGTGGCAGGCGGGCGGTGCGCGAACAGGAGCGGGAGGCGGCAGGCGGGGCAGGCGGCGAGTGGAGGGCGGCGGAGCGCGCCCGGAGCTGCGGCGGGAGCAGCACGGGCAGCGGCGAGGGCACGCCCGAGCAGCGGCGAAGCGCCCGGGAGCAGCGCGAGCATCAGCGGGTCCGAGCTGCAGCGGAGCGCGCGGGAGCAACGCGGCGAGCGGCGGTGGCGCGCGGGAGCAGAGCAAGCAGCGCGGCGGGCGCGACCAAAACGCACAATTAACGCCTAGCGCTTTTTGGAATTATGGTATATAGTAATGCAATAAATTCACGCGAAGGAATCAATCACGATCGGTAATTATTTTGTAACATAGTAAATTTAAATTCATGGGAAGAAATCAACCACAATGGGTAAGGCCAACTCCACCGCGTGGCCCATCCGTGACCCATCCGGATGTCCGTTTTTGTTCGTTTGGGGTGCGATTTGGTGGACGTCCGGGGGCGGACAGACGTATGGGGCATCTGCACCCAACACGCAGAAGGCCTCTGGGACCCCAAACTGTCCGCCCCGCTTTGCCCCGAACTCGCCATGCCGCCCCGCACGCCCCGGAGCCCCGCCGCGAGCCCGCCATGCCGCCTCGCCCGAGCTCGCCATGCCGCCCCGCGCGAACCCCCCGCCTCGCCGCGAGCTCGCCGCTGCCCTGCCGTGCGTGCCCCGCCCCGAGCTCGCGTTGCCCCACACACGCACCCCAGCCTCGCCTCAGGACGCGCCGAGCCGCGCCCGCCCTTTCCTCTGCCGTCGTCGCCGCGGCCCCGTGCGGCGGGGGCGCGTCGGCGCAGCGCGTGCGCGGGCGGGCGGCGCGCGGGCGCGGCAAGCGGCGCGCGGGCGGGCGGCGCGCGGACAGGAGCGGGAGGCAGCGGGCGGGCGGGCGGCGAGTGAAGGGCGGCGGAGCGCGCCCAGAGCTGCGGCGGGAGCAGCACGGCAGCGGCGAGGGCACGCCCGAGCAGCGGCGAAGCGTCCGGGAGCAGCGCGGGCAACAGCGGGTCCGAGCTGCGGCGGAGCGCGCGGGAGCAACGCGGCGGGCGGGCGGGAGCAACGCGGCGAGCTGCGGCGGAGCGCGCGGGAGCAGCGCGGCGAGCGGCGGCGGGCACGCGGGAGCAGAGCAAGCAGCGCGGCGGGCCTGGCGAGCAGCGGGGCGGCAAGCAGCGGGGCGGCGGCGGGTCCCGTCCGGCCTCTCGGTCTCACTGATTTGTGGGCCAGAGGGATGGCTCGGGCGGACAGGAGCGGATGAGAGGGGCGAGGAGACTGTTCGTTTTCTGTCCGTTCGGGAGCATTCTTGGACCAAGTTTGCTCCAGGTTTGGGGTTGGACCGGATAAAAAAAGCGTCCGTAAGACAACTCTGTCCGTTTAGGTATTAACGCTAGGTCGTATTTTACCTCAAACGGACAAAAACGGATCGGATGAGTCACACGGTGGAGTTGGCCTAATTAGCAGTAACACAATAAATTCACTGAATGTTACGACGCAGAGCAATTACGAGTTACCTAGTATATCAACCGTCTGGTTGTTTTTCCCTTTTCCTCGTCCAGTTAAATTACACCGAGGTCTCTCAAATTTGTTGCAAACCTTTCCCCAACGGGTGAGCCAACCCTCACAAACACGGCAGGGCAGCCCACGTGGGCGCTGACCTCGGCCTCGAACCCATGCACCGTCGCCTCCCCCACGCTACCGTGCCCGCTCCTGCGCCCACCGCCGAACTCTTCGCCGGTCCACAGGTGCCTCCACGACGCCCCGTCCGACGTCGGAAAGTAGGCGGTCACCGCGGTCCTGCCCTTGTCCAGGACCGGCACCACCAGCATCTCCGTTCCCACCAGGAACTGTTGGTACGTGAGCTCCTGCACGCGCCGGTCCTCCGGGTAGTGCAGGAATAGGTGGCGCGCCACGGGGAGGCCCTTCTCCGCCGCCTCCTGCAGGCCAAGAAATCCATCCATCTATCACCCGAACTCGTGATTAATTGAAAAATTAGTAGCGCTAGCAGTAGCAGAGCGGCATAGCGTTTGGACCTTGACGAGCTGGATGCGGTAGAACTCCCAGGCTTTGTACATCTTGGCGCAGAGCGCGAAATGCGCGAGGGTCCGGCTGTTGGAGTAGAACTGGCAGTTGGACCCGGGCTTGTTCCCCTGCAAATCAGCTCGTCTCAATCATCGTGCGTGCGTGCTTCATCATCCAGTACCAGTAGTAGTACGTGCGTGTGTGTGGTGCTGGTACCTCGTGGGTGCGGAAGACGACGGTGAAGGCGTTCACCTCCATCCACCGCATGAGGAGCTCCTCGCTCCGTCGGTAGCGCAGGAGCGGGAGGTCGACGGTGCAGTACCCGCCGGCGTCGCTGTGGTTCAGCGGGATGCCGGAGAGGCCGCCGCTGAGCAGGCCCACGACGCTGCTCTTGATGCCGTCGTTGGCCTGCCAGCTCACCATCTGGTCCCCTTCCCAGAAGAGCATCGCCCACCTGGAGCTCTCCCTGAACCCCGCCCGCAGGAAGAACACCAGCCCTTCCTCCTCGTCCTCGCCGGCTTCCGACTTCCACTCGTCCGCGAACTCCCGGTTGACGCGCGCCCACAGCTCCGGGTACCGGTTGTGCGCTGACACGGGGTCCTCCCCCGAGTGGAGGCGCGCGTCCAGCGGGAGGCCCTCCCCGAAGTCGGCCATCCAGCCGCTGACGCCTTCCTCCGCCATCCCGCGCAGGATGCCCTTGAACCAGGAGCTCGCCTCCGGGTTGCTCAAGTCCAGCATGGCCACGTCGAACGCCGTGTTGGGCATCATGTACGGCTCGCCGGCCTCGTCCCTCACCAGGATCCCCAGCTCCTTGGCCTCCTCGTACAGGTGCCTCCTCGCATTCCCCTTCTCGCTCATCTGCACACATACGTACGTATATGTAAGCTCGATCACAAGGAATTTGGAGCTCTGATCGATCGGGGATGCACTGCACGGCACGAACGGGGACGAGGCAGGGATTGCAGTATGTCATCGTCCTCACGCCGTCGCACCGGAGATCGCGTATAAGGTCCTTCCAGCCGGCGTAGTGATCGTCGTCTACCTCCCAGTTCCACCAGAGCTGCGACCCGATCACCGTCTTCCTCTGCCCAACCCAATCCTGCAGAATATGCAGCATCCACTAGTTCAGACTTCAGGGTCGAGTGTTTCTCAAGTGCTTGTTGAATTCTTCAGGCCGGACCTGCAGCCAGAATGCGGAGACCGGGACGTCGTGGTCTCGCAGCTGGCTCCACACACGGCGAACAGCCTCCGTGCCGCCCTGCATGCCGACGACCGCGCCCGAGGTGATCCATCTGGGAAGAACCGGCGGCCGTCCGGTCGACCCCGTGTAGCTCGTGATCAGCTCGGTCGGTGACTCTCCCTCTAGTATTCTTCCCTGAACCGAATTCCCATAAACCTGCAAAACAGAGCATGGAGTAGGGCCCTATTCGTGCACAGCCGAGTTGAGCTGGACTGTCCGCAGTTCTTGACTTCAGTCAGCTCAACCGGAGACTGATTACAAAAGATAATGCATATAGACTTGCTGAATGGCTACCTGAATCTGCACCCTGTCAGGTTTTGTAAGGTCAAATATAGAATAATCGTATCCCTCCAGGTACAGGGACCTCATCTTGGAGGTCATGTAGAAAGGAGATGGAGCATACGTGGTGCTCCAGTTTCCTCCCGACCTACAGAAAATCACCACGAGTTGAACACCACAACGGAGCGTCTTTACTCGAAAAACAAAAAAAGTAGAGTAGGACTGATTAAAATGGCAACAAAATCTCCTTATCTTACTTCTTCTTTATTAATGAGATGAGGCAAAGCTTTTGCCTTCGTTTAAAAAAAAAAACTCCTTGTCTGGCTATGACAGAGTGAGAGAACTGTGGACATGGAGTAGGAGTTCCAAGCGCACACGCGCAAGACAACTGTGACAATTTGGAACTGTCGCTGCTGTGACCTGTGAGTCATTACACTCACAATCATTGCCATCTTAAATACTTGTACGTTTCAAGTTCGCTCATGGATGAAACAAGCGATCACACTGAGAGAGAAGTGCATGGACGAATCCGGATACACATGAATCCATTTGGAAAAACATATTTTAAAATGCTAAAAAAATCTGAAAAAGGTTTCACGGCATGTTTTCATGTTCCATGTGCGTGTATAAAATTTCATGGGGATTTTTTTTTTGACCTGTGCAAAAAAGACAAAAATTTATGTCGTGAAATGCTATTTAGAAGCATTAAAATTTATCTTTTTTACAGAGGCAAACCAAAAAGACGTTTCTTTACAAAACTTTGTGCCGCCCAAACAAATTTGTGTGCATGTATGAATGAAATTTTATTTTATATTCCCTCCGTCCGGAAATACTTGTCATCAAACTGAATAAAAAGGGATGTATGTAAATGCATTTTAACTTTAGATACATCTTTTTTGTCCATTTTGATGACAAGTATTTTCGGACGGAGGAAGTACTTTTTTACATTTTACAACATACTTAAAATACATTTTGTCAAAAGTTGATGCAGATGCCCCTGGATTCAGGACGTGCCCACTCCTGAGATAACAAAATAAGTTTCAATCCATCGATGATGCCCAAACTCTTGAATCTGAACGGTCAAACTTTTGAATCTTTTATACAAATTGGATAGTTCAAAATAAATAAATTATTATTTTACAAAATTCATCATAATATGGAATTTATTTATTCTCAAAAAATATGGAATTTATTTATATTATGTAAAAAACATCCTGTATTTGGATTGAAAACCGCAATCAACAAATATTTGCAGCAAAAGCATGGGGAAGCTATTATTTACCTGTAGCTGAGGAGATTGGCAGCGAAAGTGATGGGCTGGTCTCCCCTGCCAATCCCCTGCTCCTGCACAAGAACGGGCACCCTTCTCCCCTTGAACTCCATGCAGCTGAATTGCTCGCCGAAGCCGTAGAACCGCTCGTCGCGCTCGCTGGCGTAGGTGAGGAACACCCGGTTGAACTCCTCCGGCCGTACCTCCTCGCCCGCCGACGCCCTCTCCGTCATCGGCAGCAGCGCTGAGACCTCCTCCTGGGCAGAGAGCTTCTTCTTCTTGCTCATGTTCCTATGGACTCGCCCCGCCAGGCGGAGCCGAAGGCTCAGGATGTTGATCCGGTGGGGCCGTGGAGCTGTCGTGGCCGCCGGTGGTGGACTGGAAGGATCGGCGTGGCCGCAGCTCCATTGGTAGTCGGCGATCTTGACGCTGAACGACACTTGCGTGTCGCTCTTCTCCTCCAGGAAGACCCAGTACCTCCCTGACAGGACCGGCTTTCCAGCGCGGGCCCTGGCGCGGCGGCCGGCGCGCAGGCCGCAGCAACACGACGACGCCGGGTCCGCCCTCTTCGCAGACACGACCCCGGTGATCAGCAGCACCGGGAACCGTGTCTGGTCAGACGCTTCAAACGCGGCGCCGCGCAGGGCGTCGGCGCCGGCCTCGACGTCGCAGCGGTACAAGGTCCTGATCCTCTCGACGTTCTGGCGGTCGGGGACAAGGCGGGCGCGTCCGTCGCGGAGCGCGAACGACCCGCGGCACTCGTCGGCCACGGTGGTGGCGGAAGCCGCGGAGACGAACGCGACGCCGGGGATGGTCTCCCACATCACGCGGCTGCGAGGACCGCCGCCGGAGGAGGAGGAGGAGAAGACGCGTGCCAGCGAGACCGCTCCGCCGAGCGAGGGATTCCAGCTTAGGCGGAATCGGGAGCCGACGGGGTAGTCGTGGGCGTGGGCGAGCTTGGAGAACGGGCCGAAGGAGAGGGGCGGCGCGGCATCGCCGTTGCGGAAAGCGGCGGCCGGGACGGCGCGCGGGAAGGGGTTGTTGAGGCGCGCGTTGTGCTTCTTGGTGGTCTTGGGCTTCGCCGTCGCTGGCGACGTCATGGCGGTGGCGGGAGAGCTGGAAGAAGCTCGCGCGCGGGTGCTCTACTCGACTTGGGATTGGGAAGCCCGCCATTGCCCACTGGCTGAAATATATCCTGGAATGAGGGAGAATGGGGACGGGATGATGGGCCCGGAGACGGAGAGCACGCCTTCGTTTTTGACGGACGTCGAACGAAAATCTAAAGTGATCAGGACATGTTTGAAATGAATTTACTCCATGTAAAGAAATATAAAAGTGTTTAAATCATTAGGCTGCTCGTAATGAGAGTATCATAGTAGTATTATGCATGTCAACTAAGCAATTTTGGTGAGGTGGCATGAAATTAAATGAAGAAAGAGAGGCTTGAGTATCATATCAGAGCAAGTACAATAGTGGGCTTATAGTCCGCTTACATGACATTTTTGCCTATGTGGAGGAGAGAGAGATGAAAAGTAGGGGGAGTGGGCTCTCATGCGAGAGTCTAGCTATATGCGCATTCCTAAGATGGAAATAAGTACTAATGCAATAGCCAACCTTGTAGCTCACACTATTGTATGAGTGCATATAGATGATGGCTATAGATGACATGGCGGTTTCTTATAGCCATCAGATGGCTATATTATTGGCCATGCTCTCATGATACTGTATCATATTAAATGATGTGCCACTTTATGTCATGCATGTCAATAAATGTACTACTCTATGATACCAACATATGATACTATGCATTACAGATGTAGTATCATACACTAGTATCATAACATGATACTAGAATATGATTGATACTCCCCATTACAACCAGCCTAAAATAGCGAACTAAATGCTCTTATATTTGAGGGAGTACATTAGATTCTAGATGTTATTTTTTTCCTACCGAGGTGGAGGATGTTAGAGCATCTAAAGCAGCAATTGCCTAAATCCGATCGATAAACGTCTGCGGACGCGACCGAGCACATCCATGAATAGTGACCAGACAACACACAAAAAGTTGATTTCATAACCACAAACATCATTTTAAATTACCAAAATCCATATTATTACATGCAACGTAAAACCTAATCTAAGCGACCTAGGTCGGATGCGCCCCTCGAAGTGGTGGTACGATCGTCGGCTAGGTAGAGTAGGACATGGGACACGTACCGGCTCACGGGACTCAAGAGTCGTTGTCTCCCATGGCCTACTCTTTCTCGTCGAAGTCCGGAACCTTCACGTTGCCGGCGGACGTGAGATCGATGATGGATCCGTCCTAGAAGGAACCGGTGATGTCCACCACGACACAGTTGCGGCACTCGGATTGGTGCGTCATACGGTGCATCGGAGAACGCGACTCTGCCTCGTCAATGCTCATCGCCGCGAGGGCTTCCGTCGTCTCCCACACACGCTGCCTTGCACGGTGGGCATGCCACGCCATATTAGAGCCAGCGGAAGCCCATGCATCCACCCCCGCCTCGGCGCGTCAACGAAGCGGGTGCACATCCGCCGACGCGTTCAGACGCCAGACGGACTGCACCGCCCCCGGTGATGCAGCAGCTGAAAGAGCATGACGACCCATGTTTGGTTTTGGAAATCGATGTCAATTCCTATGAAGTATGGACTAATGGTTGCTTTGAGTTATATTTGAAGGGTCTGTCGATATGCATTGCTTGAAGACCATTTACTGGTTTCAAGGTTATAAGAAGGAGTTTGGGCATGTGAGAGTTGAGACTATGGCAAGCATGTCATGAAGAAGAGAATTGTGTGAGCATTCATATTTACCTTCAAGACATTATCTTTATGAAGAGATAATATATGATACAAGGTTGATCATGACTAAATACAAAGAGCGGATTCAAGTTTGTTTTTCTGCAGCGTAACGGTAAGAGATTCATAGGGCCCTATTTAAGGGGGTCTTCTTCCCCATTACCCCCAACGCTCCCCCCCCCCCAAATTGTTGACCTCTTGGAGCTTCCTTTTTCTCTGTTCCCCATGATTCTTGCTTCTTTTTAAGGGAAAAGTGAGAGGAGATCTAGATCTACATTTTCACCAATCCTTCTCTCTGCTAGGTGAGGAAAACCCTTTGAATCTAGATCTTGGAGTTCTTTGTGTTCTCTCTTTGTTCTTCCTCTCATATCCCTGATGGGCCTCGAACCCCCCGTTGGTTACCTCAAGTGGAAGGTGTAAGATGCAGTAAGTAGAAGTGTTTTCCCCTAGCAAAGATGCCAAGGATCGAATCCCCAGAGACTCTTAGGTTCAACAAGTAGGTGTCAATTGCTACGGCGACAGATTAGTAGCAACCAACGTGGACATGCACACAGATACAAATAACTTTGCTCCCAACGAGTACAGAGAGGTTGTCAATCTCTCCGGCCTTGTAGTTCACAAAGGGTTAAAAGCAATGATAGTAGTGATAGATAGTTTTTGCAATAGTAAATAATAACGGAAAGTAAATAGTGGATGTGATCAATGATGGTAATATGGACCGGAGTCTCATGATGTTCACTAGTGATGTCTCTCTCCCAAAAGACGATAAAACAGCTATGTGAGGTAAACAAATTACAGCTAGGCAATTGACAGGACCACGAACGCAAACCAATGCTGACTACATTGCAAGAAAGGTTGAGGTTCAAAGCATGGGCGGTACGCCAAAGTAAGTAGACCAAAATCCATCAATATCTACTACTAATCATCCACCTTGAGATATCTATCCAGAACATCTCGCTGGTATTAAGTTGCGAGTCCCACCCATAGTGTAAACTCAATGCAACAGACAACTGCATTAAAAGAACTTTGCGTAAAGTAAACAATCCTTGCACCCGCGGGCACAAGCACCGTTGTTTTCCCCCTTGTGGCAACAGCACATCTCCCAGACTCATGTTTCTGTCACTCAAGCTAGTCATCGAGGGGCATGAACCCACAATCGAGCATAACGTTCCCTCTTGGAGTCACTACTTACTACTCGGCCAAAGCAATAAATAACAACGGAGAACATGCAAGAATTACTTATGAACTAAAATATAAAAGAGGTGAATCAAATATATTACTCAAGATCAATCTGAACATAATCTCATAATCCATCGGATCCTAGCAAACTCAACATAGCAACAGCATAAGGATTACATAGGTGCCTCGATCATGTAGGGCAGCTCACGAGGACTAATTAGTGAAGCACAAAAACGGGAGGAGAACATCACATAACTACTGGTCATGGACTCATGGTCCAAGGGAGACTACTCACGAGTCATCCGGGAGGCGTCCATGGTGGCGGAGAAGCTCCCGGTGGTGATCCTCCCCTCCGGCAGGGTGCCGGGAAGAGTTCTCCTGGTGCTCCCGATCTTGGAAGCGGCGGCGGCGGCGGAACAGAGATGGGATCGCGAAAAGAAGTCCTGTTCTGAGGGTTTCGGAGGTCCCTCTAAATATATGCCAAAGGGGGGCACCGGACGGGCTTCGGGGGGCCCAGGCGCCCCCCCGGCGCGGCCCAGGGGGGGGCGCCCACAGGGCGCCTGGAGCCCCTGTGCCCCCCCAGGCTGCCCTTCGGAGGCAGTGTCGTTCCCGGATCGCTGATTTTTTACATAATTTTTTTGGATTTTTCTGGGCAGTTCTCGAAACGTGAAAACCTGAAATACAAAAACAGCCGAAAACAGAAACTGGCACTGGGGTGCACTGGATTAGTAAGTTAGTCCAAATATGATCAAAAGTGTATGGAAGTGTATGAATATCATAGCAATATCACCCAAAAGTGGCATGGAGCAAGCAGAAATTATAGATACGTTTTGGACGTATCAACATCCCCAAGCTTAATTCCTGCTCGTCCTCGAGTAGGTAAATGATAACAAGAATAATTTCTGTGGTGACATGCTATTAACCATATAGGACTTTCTCATAGTCATATGACAAAAGCTTACTGAGACAATGATTCTAAAGTAATTAAGTTGTCTCAAGAGAAAATCACAAATGACTGAAAGTTTTACAACATGAAACTAAAACATCAAAAAGATTTGCAATGAACATGATGTGCAAATATGATAAAGTAATATCTAGCTTGCCCCCTTTAGTGATGCAAAACATAAATGCAAGGGCACCTTCAAGGTTTAAATGATGACTAGATACAATCATTTCAGAATAAACGATATCACAATCATGCAAAAGACAATGCTACTTTGGGACAATGCACATTACACTTAGAATGACAATCATGCTCTCAGTAGTTGGTGCTTCAATCATAAAAGTAAAAGAAAGGTTAAGTGCTAAAGCTTTTTATTTTGAAACATGAAAGCAATTATGTCAACGGTAGTAGCACTTCATATGTGTCATGCATAAAATATCTTATAAGTTGCAAGCCTCATGCATCGAATACCAATAGTGCTCGCTCCTTGTCCTAATTAGCTCGGATTCCCATGGGTTATCATTGCATTGCATATGTTTTAACCAAGTGTCACAAAGGGGTACCTCTATGCCACATGTACAAAGGTCCAAGGAGATAGATCGCATTTGATTTCTCGTTTTTGATAGATCTCAACTTGAGGACATCCATACCGGGACAACATAGAAAATAGATGATGGACTCCTCTTTAATGCATAAGCATATTCTCATAAGAGATTGAGGATTAAGGTCCAAGCTAAAACTTCCACCATGATGCATGGCTTTGGTTGGCGGCCCAATGTTCTTCTCTAACAATATGCATATTAATTCAACCCACGGTAAATCACCCTTACTTCAGACAAGACGAACATGCATAGCAACTCACATGATATTCAACAAAAGTGTGACAGTTGATGGCGTCCCCAGAAACATGGTTACCGCTCAGCAAGCAACTCATAAGAAATAAGATACATAAGCAACATATTCTTTACCACAATAGTTTTTAGGCTACTTTCTCATGAGCTATGTATTGCATGGTTAGTTTGCTTAGTACAGGTGGAGGTTAGCAAAAGACTGGGAGCGACCAACTAAGAGAGCAATGACGGTCATAATCATGCAGAGCGACAAAGCAATATTGAATCAGGCATGGTAGTTATATCGCTACTTAGAAATAAAAGATCATCAAGGCTTGACAGACTTTCTTTACAGTCTTGAATATGCGTGAGCATACGCCAAGTCAATCAAAATAAATTCTCGAAGGAAGATATTACTAAACCATACCATATCATAGGCAAACAAACCAAGTTGGTACTCCAATAACACATTGGGAACCCCCCCAGCTATTTGAGATTAACCAAAAGAAAACCTGAACTACTAAGCACCATCATGAAAGTAGCATCTTTATCATAGACACATTAACCCATGCAACGTAAGCAAACTCTCTTAATAAGGTGAGCATGGTAATTAAAGAGAGTTCAAGCAACCAACTAAATAAAAGCTCTTGAAAAGATAAGCATGAATACTAAGAGCAGAGCACGATAGTAGCTATTAAAAGACAAAGAACACACACAGCATAGATAGGCATGAAAATTCTATGTAATGTTCTAGGTAGAGGTGGAGCGTGTTTCTCTCCCATATAAAGGAATGCTGAATTCCGACTCGTTATGAAAAACTAAAAGCAAGACGCTCCAAGCATAGCACATAACACATGAAGTGATAAAAATATAGCGAAACAAAAGACGAACTGATAATGTTGATGGAGAAGGGGATGCACGAGGGCATCCCCAAGCTTAGACGCTTGAGTCTCCTTGAATATTTCTTGGGGGTGCACGGGGGCATCCCCAAGCTTGAGCGCTTGACACTCCTGAATCTTTTTATCATCTTCCCTCGCACACTTGAAAACTCCCTTCATACATAACTCATCATAATCTGATTAGCGAGGTTAGTACCCTTAATAAAATAATTATACCTTGCTGGAAATATGGATATTCTTGAAGTTCTACTGTTTCTCAAGATTGCCAAAAGGTTTTTGCAAAGAAAAAGCAAGTTCTTAATTTGCAAAGTGAAGGTAAGGCAAAACAGGACAGAATCTGTGAAAAACAGAACAGCAGGCAGTAATTGACCTGTTCGGGATACTTCTGCAACTCAAATCAAAAAACTCAGAACTGACGCACGAAAGACAATTATATAGAGAACGCTGTCGAAAAAATTCAAACCAAAAAGATGATCTGGTGATTTTATACGAATTTTTCTATCCAAGGACAGAATCTGTTTCCTGGACAGCACCTCACAACTTTTGAACTTTCTAGCAATCAGAGGCTATACTTGGCACAAATATAAAAAGCAAAGATACAATGATGATGCTACATCAGTAAACAACATCAAGACACAACAAAAGCAAAAAATTTATTCATGTGGGCTGCCTCCCAAAAGCGTTTTCTTTTATGCCTTTAAGCTAGGCATAATGCATAGATCAAGTTTTATCAAGAGTAAAAGAATAGCTAGCCCGTACAACGGACTCAAAAGGTAACTTGACCTTCTTACGAGGGAAGTGTTACATCCCTTTCTTGAGAGGAAACTGAAATTTTATATTACCCTCTTTCATGTCAATGACAGCACCAATGGTGCGCAAAAAGGGACGTCTCAAAATAATTGGACATGAAGGATCACATTCAATATCCATAATAGTAAAATCAACGGGCACATAATTATCATTGAAAACAATAAGAACATCGTCGATCCTCCCCAAAGGTTTCTTTATGGAAGAATCAACGAGACGAACACCAAAAGAACAAGAATCATAAGGTTTCAATTTAAGCATATCATATATCCTTTTGGGCATAACAGAGGTACTAGCTCCAACATCACATAATGCATAGCAAGAGAAGTCATTCAAATTAATTTTTATCATAGGATCCCAACCATCTTCTAGCTTTCTAGGTATGGAGGCTTCTATTCTAAGTTTCTCCTCCCTAGCTTTGATGAGAGCATTAGTGATATGCTCTGTGAAGGCAAGGTTAAGCGTGCTAGTGCGGGGATCTCTAGACATTTTGTGAAGGAAATCAATAACTTCGGTAAGAGTGCAATTATCAAAATCAAGGTCACGAGCATCAAGTAAAGTGGTAGTGGTGTCCTTAAGGTTCACCTGGTTGGTAGTTTCTATAGCATCACCATTAATAGGTCCATTGGGACCAGGAGTACATTGGGTGCTAAGAGTGTGAACATCCTCAATAACTTGGATAGTAGCAACAGTGTGGTGGGTAGGAAGGCTCTTAATTCTTTCCTCTTCCTCCCTTAGGGATGCAACCACTTCGGGTTTAGCTGCCATTTGGTTTATCAAAGTGGCCTGTGTGTGGGACATATTGGAAACTTGGGTCTCAGTGATAGTGAGTCTAGTCTGGTGGTTAGAAATCTCAATATTTATGTTCTCTAATCGTCTATTATTGTCTTGCAAGATAGCAGTATGCTCATTTAATTGCCTCGAGAAGGTTTCGTTTTGTTCATATTGGGTGTGCATGTAGTTCTTAGTGGCCTCCTCTATTTCTACCAGTTTCTCATAGCCAGATAAGTCTCTATCTTTTTGGAAGGAGTTCTTGATGTTAGGATAAGCATTGTTGTTCCCATAGGAATTGGAGGGGAACGTTCTAGAATTACTACCAAAGTTACTCCTATAAGCATCGGCAATCACAGAATCCAAAGGATCATAACGAGGATCAACAGAAGATTGCTTCGAAAGTAGAGACATGATCAAGTCAGCTTTTTCATTAAGGGAGGAAATCTCCTCGACAGAGTTTACCTTCCTACCTGTTGGAGCGCGTTCGGTGTGCCATTGGAAATAGTTGGTCATCATCTCATCGAGAAGCTTAGTGGCAGCACCAAGTGTAGTTGACATAAAGGTTCCTCCCGCGGCCGAATCTAACAAGTTCCGCGAGGTAAAGTTCAAGCCTGCATAAAAAGTTTGGATAACCATCCAAGTAGTCAAACCGTGAGTAGGGCAGTTCTTGATAAGAGACTTCATACGTTCCCAAGCTTGGGCAACGTGTTCATTATCCAATTGTTTAAAATTCATGATGTTACTTCTAAGTTGGATAATTTTAGCAGGTGGATAGTATTTTCCAATAAAAGCATCTTTGCACTTGTCCCATGAGTCTATGATATTTCTAGGCAAAGACTTAAACCAAATTTTAGCTCCTCCTCTCAAGGAGAAAGGAAAAAGCTTAAGCTTAACAATATTACCATCTATTTCTTGGTACTTTTGCATATCAAAAAGTTCAACAAAATTGTTCAAGTGTAAAGCAGCATCATCTCCAGCACCGGAGAATTGTTCTCTCATGACTAAGTTCAGTAAAGCAGGTTTAATTTCATATGAAGGTGCTGAAGTGGCAGGTGTAGTGATAGGTGTGCTGATAAAGTCATCGTTGTTGTGACTAGTGAAGTCACACAACTTGGTGTTCTCGGTGGAACCCATAGTAGCAAGCAAGCAAGATAACTATTTTTGTGATTTTCGATAAAAAGGAACTAAAGCAAATAATGAAAGGTAAACTAACAAGACTAAAAAGCAAAGGTAAAAGATAGCATGCAACTCCCCTATCCTGAAGAGTGGAGTCCCCGGCAACGGCGCCAGAAAATACTCCTTGATGGGCCTCGAACCCCTCGTTGGTTACCCCAAGTGGAAGGTGTAAGATGCAGTAAGTAGAAGTGTTTTCCCCTAGCAAAGATGCCAAGGATCGAATCCCTAGAGACTCCTAGGTTCAACAAGTAGGTGTCAATTGCTACGGCGCCAGATTAGTAGCAACCAACGTGGACCTGCACACAGGTACAAATAACTTTGCTCCCAACGAGTACAGAGAGGTTGTCAATCTCTCCGGCCTTGTAGTTCACAAAGGGTTAAAAGCAATGATAGTAGTGATAGATAGTTTTTGCAATAGTAAATAATAACGGAAAGTAAATAGTGGATGTGATCAATGATGGTAATATGGACCGGAGTCTCATGATGTTCACTAGTGATGTCTCTCGCCCAAAAGACGATAAAACAGCTATGTGAGGTAAACAAATCACAGCTGGGCAATTGACAGGACCACGAACGCCAACCAATGCTGACTACATTGCAAGAAAGGTTGAGGTTCAAAGCATGGGCGGTACGCCAAAGTAAGTAGACCGAAATCCATCAATATCTACTACTAATCATCCATCTTGAGATATCTATCCAGAACATCTCGCTGGTATTAAGTTGCGAGTCCCACCCATAGTGTAAACTCAATGCAACAGACAACTGCATCAAAGAACTTTGCGTAAAGTAAACAATCCTTGCACCCGCGGGCACAAGCACCGTTGTTTTCCCCCTTGTGGCAACAGCACATCCCCTAGACTCATGTTTCTGTCACTCAAGCTAGTCATCGAGGGGCATGAACCAACAATCGAGCATAACGTTCCCTCTTGGAGTCACTACTTACTACTCGGCCAAAGCAATAAATAACAACGGAGAACATGCAAGAATTACTTATGAACTAAAATATAAAAGAGGTGAATCAAATATATTACTCAAGATCAATCTGAACATAATCTCATAATCCATCGGATCCCAGCAAACTCAACATAGCAACAGCATAAGGATTACATAGGTGCCTCGATCATGTAGGGCAGCTCACGAGGACTAATTAGTGAAGCACAAGAACGGGAGGAGAACATCACATAGCTACTGGTCATGGACTCATGGTCCAAGGGAGACTACTCACGAGTCATCCGGGAGGCGTCCATGGTGGTGGAGAAGCTCCCGGTGGTGATCCTCCCCTCCGGCAGGGTGCCGGGAAGAGTTCTCCTGGTGCTCCCGATCTTGGAAGCGGCGGCGGCGGCGGCGGAACAGAGATGGGATCGCGAAAAGAAGTCCTGTTCTGAGAGTTTCGAAGGTCCCTCTAAATATATGCCATAGGGGGGCACCGGACGGGCTTCGGGGGGCCCAAGCGCCCCCCCGGCGCGGCCCAGGGGGGGCGCGCCCACAGGGCGCCTGGAGCCCCTGTGGCCCCCCAGGCTGCCCTTCGGAGGCAGTGTCGTTCCCGGATCGCTGATTTTTTATATAATTTTTCTGGATTTTTCTGGGCAGTTCTCGAAACGTGAAAACCTGAAATACAAAAACAGCCGAAAACAGAAACTGGCACTGGGGTGCACTGGATTAGTAAGTTAGTCCAAATATGATCAAAAGTGTATGGAAGTGTATGAATATCATAGCAATATCACCCAAAAGTGGCATGGAGCAAGCAGAAATTATAGATACGTTTTGGACGTATCAATCCCCCCATAGCATTAGTTGATGTGGTGAGATTTGGGAGGGAATGACTTCGGCACTCCTTGTGCTTTTGCCATTGCATTTGGTGCATCGGTTTGTGTTCTCCATGATGATACGTGTAAGTGAAAGTTGAGTAGCTCATTACTCTTGGGTGGTTGGTACCGTAGAGCTTGCTCCTCTTTGGTGTTTGGGCGTCCTAGACGGTTGGTGTTGTTGCGTAGCTCAATCATTGTGGTGTGCAGCTCCAGAACGTTTCGGGAGCCTCCATTTAAGTTATGGAGATTGCACCGAGCAATTTATACGGGTTCGGTGACCACCCTCAAGGGTCGCCAATTGTATGGGTTCGGTGACCGCCCCCGAGGGTCCCTTAGTGATGACATGTCACCTTGCATTGTGCGAGGGCATGATGTGAATACGGTGAGCCATTATGGTGCTTGGGAGCATTGTGCCTTCATACCGCTCTAACAGAGATTAGCATCTGTAAGGGTATGAACTTCATAATACATCGTCGCCTTCGCGTGTCTCGGTTATTTCTTATCTGAGCCACTTACTTATGCACTTACTTTGTGATAGTCATAGTGTTTAATGTTATATATCTTGCTATCATATTGTTATTTATCTTGCTTAGCATAAGTTATTGGTGCACATATAGTTGAGTCTAGTATAGTTAGAGTTTGTGCTTGAAAATTTAAACGCTAGTTTTATTATACATTCATTTATCAAGACTAAACCAGAATTGTTTTTAAACCACATAGTCACCCCTTTAGGCGACATCCATGTCCTTCCAGCAGCGATACACCTCGCGTCGGATCCATGCACAATTTGCGCGGACGTAATGGATTCTCGACGGAAGGAGTCCGAGCGCTGCCGTCAGACGACCTCCTCACGGGAGCGGCAGAGCGCACAACAGACGGTCATCTCCTTCTTGGGGCCACGTGGGTTGAGTTCGGGGTCAAATGATCTGGAGGTGTAGGACTCGGATCTGCTGCCCGCCATGCCGGAGAAGGTAGGATATCGCTAGATGGGAGCTTGTGGGCGGAGGGAGTGGACTGAAGGGGATGGGAGTGGAGTGGAATGCGGCTAGGGTTTCGGCCGGAGGTGTAGATAGGATTCATTTTATGTGGGCTAGATGAGCCAGCGTAGGCCGGATCCGACGTGACGTGCATGCCTGTACGTGTCCGTGCATTCCCATATCTGCTTAGATTTGGACTGGATATGAGAGTGCGGGCCAGTCAAGATGTTTAGACCGACTACGACAAGGCCGATTGGGTGGCGTTTTTGAGTCCGAACAGTGACCTGGCAGTCTGTTCGGACGTTTAGAACAGATATGAAGGGTCCAATTGTAGATGTTCTTACGGTAATATTGGCCAGGCACCAAAGTTCAGGATACGTTCATCTAAAGTAAAGTACAGCACACTTTCGAACGTCGAATATCATGTGTAATCAATTGTTCGATGTAGAAGGTGATTTGTGCGCTACTAATTAGTGATGATATTTCTATAGAAAGCAAGATTTTCTAACGTATTTGTGTGTATGCTCATACATTTCAATCCGAAGCCCATCTTGAAGTATTCAAAACATTTAAGGGAAGTATAATTTTTATGGTAGAATCGTACAATGTTTTTTCTTTTGAAAAGGAAAACCGTACGATGTGTTGTAACGAAGACAAAAACAATAACTTAAGAACTTACATAACCAGATTGCAATTTATTTGAAAGAAATGTTCAATCTATTCATAACTGATTATAGAAATACAAAGAACACTAGTGATAATATAAATTACAACCAGTACCATGTACCATCTAGCAATGACTATAAGGCTAGTTACAGTGGGGAGTATCATATACTAGTATCATGCATATGATACTAGTGTACTCCCTCCGTCCGGTGAAAAGTGTATGTTTAGCTTCAAAATTTGTCCACAAAAGAGTGTACTTCTAACTTCCCAATGCACATTAAAGTACTTCTCTCTCATCACACGGTAATCAAGACCAATAACAATCTACATATGGTCTTCTTAATTTTTACATGCACTTAGCTCATTGGGGGTTGGGTAATTAAATAGGAAAGAGATGATGGCTTGCACCTTTCCAATGCATTTTTTACTTGACTCCATAATTTGTCCTAAAATCTCTAGATGCACACTCTTCACCGGACGGAGGGAGTATGAGACTATCTTCATAGTGCATAGTATCATAAAGTAGTATCATAGATGATCATATTTATTGCCATGCATGACACAAAGTAGCATAACATTTAACATGATATGGTATCTACCTATGTTACTTTAACCATCTCTCTCTTCTTTAATTGTGTGCCACATAAGCATGTTTGCTAGTCCCAAGTGCATGTTACCGTTTATGTTACCTCCACTATGGCCAGCCTAAGCACTGAAGCAAGCAAAAGGCATGTCATCGTCATCACATCTCTCTTACCGAAGCTGAACAAACGCACGGCGTCGTTGTCAAGGAAGTTGTCGTGCTAAGGCCTCATAGGAAAGCAACAACCATCATCGACGAAAAGAGTCATTAAATCGAAAGTGTCAAACATGTAAACACACAAACAAAGACAATTGAATATTGACATATCACATTATAACACAGACAAATATATAAATTTATAGTCACATATGCATGATGTTACACAAAGACCTTGGTGGGGCGGCGATTTGCTACAGACCGTGGTAGTTGGTGTCTTCTGATCTACATCGTTGATTTTTTGGCCACTGTTTTTACATGCTCATGGATTTAAATAAATTTGCTTCGCTTGGACGGAGGTTCAGAGACGACAGCAAGCTTCGCTCAGAACACATTGCCAATGAATGTAATTTTTCAATTTGGGTGTTTTTCTAGAATTTGTGATACTTAATTTATGCCCTTTCAGCCTTTGCGTTAGGAAAAAGAAGTTGGTCACGTGCTAAGTTGTCGGTTAAACATAGCAACGAAACTCTAGCGAACGACTGCGTCCTATTGTGAACAAAGTCCTGATTGTGGGAACATACAAAGTACGTACTACTACAAATTGCTCTGGCAATGAACATACAAACTACTTGTACCAAAAGGAAAGCCGTGTTCGCTCAAGCCAAGTGCTTTGGCAGCATATATGAGGAGTAGTACTAATACAACGATGAATATAGCTCAATATGCGGCTGGCTGCCGAGTCGGCCAGGTGCAATGAACCTGCTGCGAGCACAACTTTGCGACATCGGCTGTATTGAGACAGCTTGACTGGGTGTCTGTTCATTTTTTTTGGAACATTCTTCTAAGCACAATACAGACGCACATCATATATTCCCCTATGAATACATGTACGCACAACTTACCTACATGAGCACTTCCGAATACTGATCCGGTCTATCATTTTGAGATTAACGAAGTCATCACAGACGCTTTTGTAATCGATGAGAACGTCTTCTCGCACTGAATGAACCTCGCCGAAAAGACTGAAATAAATTCAGAAAAATGCAAATAACAATGCCAAGCGTAGGACCTTTTTTTCTTCGATGAATGACGATTTTATTGTCTCAGAATGTAGCATCAAGCGGATACAAAACATTATGAGTAACACACGGTCTTTACATAACTAAGATGCACACAGCCAAATCCAAAAGTTTGACAAAATCATGAACTAAAAATCGACATGTCGGGAACAATAGAGTCTTATAGACCGGCATTATGCCTATGTCGAAGGTGGTGGTGGATCGGTCCGGAGGTTATGCTGCCATCCATATGAGAAAAAACCTCCATAGCCACCTGCTTCAATCGCGTACACATCACCTTAAATAGCAGTTGGTGCTCCAGTCATTGTAGCATAGACCACGTATAAAGCGAGTGTGTACAACGGAAAATAACCTGCAGAGGTGAAGCAATTTTTTTATTAAAAACCAAAGATTCTACATAGCAGCGACCAAATTAAGGCATACGCTCCCACCCTTATAAGAGATTTAAACCTATTTGAAATACCATCCAACAAGTGACCAAATATATTGGCAACGCTTGTGGGCGGATGTAAATTTGATGCTATTTGGATGACTGACCACATAGAACGTGTAAACTTGCGTTGGAAAAAGAGGTATTTAATTGTCACGTCATGAGTATAAAAATAGCACTTCTTACTCCGTGGCCAGTTGCGACGTGCGAGGTTGTCTTTGGTTAACACAACTCCCCTATGAAGATACCACATAAAGATTTTCAATTTTAGTGGAATTTTGGACTTCCAATTTTCTTGTTATTACTCACCGGTACCTCAGAATGTGTGAGCGCACAGTATATAGAGTCTACTATGAGAGACCCTAATGTAGTTAGGTTCCAGCGAAACACATCCCGACCTTGTGTCTGGTTAATCGAATCCAGTCAAGACAAAAGATTATGCCATGACAGAGGTCGGGGGCCAATCAAATCCTGCCTGAACGAAATATTCGGCAGGGATGAACTGAGCATGTGCGCAATAGCATTGTTCTTATCGCGAGCAATGTTATATAAGGCTGGATATTGTTCCCTGAGACTAGCATTGCCTAGCCCGATGTCTTCCCAGAAACGTATCTCCAACCCATCCTTTATTGCAAAAGAACCAAAGTGAAAGAGATATTTCTTTGCTGTCATTAAGACTTGAACCCTGGTGGGCTTATTCCGCCACCAAAAACTTAACCATCTCAGCTAGACCCAGTTCGCTTTTGCGCGAAAGTTTGGTTGTTACTGTTTGGTGAAAGATGTACACACCCTGTAAAATACCTCACATGGTCTTTGATACATCTCCAACGTATCTACTTTTCCAAACCCTTTTACCCTTGTTTTGGACTCTAACTTGTATGATTCGAATGGAACTAACCCGGACTAACGCTGTTTTCAGCAGAACTGCCATGGTGTTGTTTTTGTGCAGAATAAAAAGTTCTCGGGATTGCCTGAAAATCAATGGAGAATTATTTCAGAAAATATAAAAAAATACCTGCAAGAAGATCCACACCGAGGGGGCCCACGGCCTGTCCTCAAGGGTGGGGGGTGCGCCCCCTGCCCAGGGTGCGCCCCCTGCCTCGAGGCCCCCCTGATGCTCCACCTGTTGGAAATATGCCCTAGAGGCAATAATAAAAGTATTATTATATTTCCTTGTTCACGATAATTGTTTGTTATTCATGCTTGAATTGTATTGTACGGAAACAGCGATACATGTGTGAATACATAGACCACAACATGTCCCTGGTAAGCCTCTAGTTACTAGCTCGTTCATCAACAGATGGTCGCGGTTTCCTGACCATGGACATTGGATGTCATTGATAACGGGATCACATCATTAGGAGAATGATGTGATGGACAAGACCCAATCCTGAGCCTAGCACGGGATCGTATAGTTCGTAATGCTTAAGCTTTTCCGGTGTCAAGTATTTATTCCTTAGACCATGAGGTTGTGCAACTCCCGGATACCGTAGGAATACTTTGGGTGTGCCAAACGTCACAATGTAACTGGGTGGCTATAAAGGTACGCAACGGGTATCTCCGAAAGTGTCTGTTGAGTTGGTACGAACCGAGACTGGGATATTGTCACTCCGTATGACGGAGAGGTACCTCTGTGCCCTCTCGGTAAGACATCATCATAATGAGCTCAAAGTGACTAAGGAGTTAGTCACGGGATGATGGATTACGGAACGAGTAAAGAGACTTGCCATGACGAGATTGAACAAGGTATCGGGCATACCGACGATCGAATCTCGGGCAAGTACCGTACCGATGGACAAAGGGAATAACATACGGGATTGAGTGAATCCTTGACACAGTGGTTCATCCGATGAGATCATCGAGGAACACGTGGGAACCAACATGGGCATCCAGATCCCGCTGTTGGTTATTGACCGGAGAGTCGTCTCGGTCATGTCTACGTGTCTCCCGAACCCGTAGGGTCTACACACTTAAGGTTCGGTGACGCTAGGGTTGTAGAGATACATGCACGTGGAAATCCGAATGTAGTTTGGAGTCCCGGATGAGATCCCGGACGTCACGAGGAGTTCCGAAATGGTCCGGAGGTAAAGAATGATATATAGGAAGTCCAGTTTCGGCCATCGGGTGAACTCCGGGGGTCACTCGGAGTGTCCCGGTACCATCAGAGGGGTCCCGGGGGTCCACCGGGTAGGGCCACCCTTCCCGGTGGGTCCCCTAGGCCGCAAGGGGGAAGGGGCCAGCCCCTGGTGGGCTGGCGCACCACATGGCCCCCCTCCATGCGCCTAGGGTTGAAACCCTAGGGGGAGGGGGCGCCCCCTATGCCTTGGGGGGCAAGTTTACCCCCCTGGCCACCGCCCCCTTTGGAGATCTGATCTCCCTAGGGCCGGCGCCCCCCTGGCCCCTATATATAGTGGGGGGGAGAGGGCAGCCGCACCCAAGCCTCTGGCGCCTCTCCCCCCTCCCGTCACACTTCCTACTCCTCTCGCGGGGCGCCGGCGAAGCCCTGCAGGTTTTCCTGTTGCATCCACCACCACGCCGTCGTGCTGCTGGATCTCCGTCAACCTCTCCTACCCCCTTGCTGGATCAAGAAGGAGGAGACGTCGTTGTACCGTACGTGTGTTGAACGCGGAGGTGCCGTCCGTTTGGCGCTGGGATCATCGGTGACGAGGATCACGAAGAGTACGGCTACTTCATCCACGTTCCTTCGAACGCTTCCGCTCGCGATCTACAAAGGGTATGTAGATGCACTCCATTATGCTCGTTGCTAGATGACTCCTTAGATTGATCTTGGTGAAGCGTAAATTTTTTTTTTGAATTCTGCTACGTTCCCCAACAGTGGTATCAGAGCTAGGTCTTTGCGTAGCATCTTGCACGAGTAGAACACAAACAAGTTGTGGGCGTTGAGTTTGCTCAATTTTCTTGCCGTTACTAGTCCAATCTTGATTCGGCGGCATTGTGGGATGAAGCGGCCCGAACCGACCTTACACGTACGCTTACGTGAGACTGGTTCCACCGACAGACATGCACTAGATGCATAAGGTGGCTGGCGGGTGTCTGTCTCTCCCACTTTAGTCGGATCGGATTGGATGAACAAGGTCCTTATGAAGGGTAAATAGAAATTGACAAATCACGTTGTGGTTTTGGCGTAGGTAAGAAACGTTCTTGCTAGAAAACCTATAGAAGCCACGTAAAACTTGCAACAACAATTAGAGATCGTCTAACTTGTTCTTGCAGCATGTGCTATGTGATGTGGTATGGCCAAAAAGATGTGATGAATGATATATGTGATGTATGAGATTGATCATGTTCTTGTAATAGGAAATCACGACTTGCATGTCGATGATAATGACAACCGGCAGGAGCCATAGGAGTTGTCTTAATTATTGTATGACCTGCGTGTCACAGAATAACGCCATGTAATTACTTTACTTTATTGCTAAACGTTAGCCATAGTAGTAGAAGTAATAGTTGGCGTGACGACTTCATGAAGACACGATGATGGAGATCATGATGATGGAGATCATGGTGTCGAGCCAGTGACAAAGATGATCATGGTGCCCCGAAGATGGAGATCGAAGGAGCAAGATGATATTGGCCATATCATGTCACTTTATTTGATTGCATGTGATGTTTATCATGTTTATGCATCTTGTTTACTTAGAACGACACTAGTAAATAAGATGATCTCTCACTAAAATTTCAAGAATTGTGTTCCCCCTAACTGTGCACCGTTGCTAAGGATCGTTGTTCCGAAGCACCACGTGATGGTCGGGTGTGATAGGCTCTAACGTTCGCATACAACGGGTGTAAGCCAGATTTACACACGCAATACACTTAGGGTTCACTTGACGAGCCTAGCATGTACAGAAATGGCTTCAGAACACGGAAGACCGAAAGGTCGAACATGAGTCGTATAGAAGATACGATCAACATGAAGATGTTCACCGTTGATGACTAGTCCGTCTCACGTGATGATCGGACACGGGCTAGTCGATTCGGATCATGTATCACTTAGATGACTAGAGAGATGTCAATCTGAGTGGGAGTTTATTAAAATTTGATTAAGATGAACTTAATTATCATGAACTTAGTCTAAATTCTTTACAATATGTCTTGTAGATCAAATGGCCCACGCTCATGTCACCCTCAACTTCAACGCATTCCTAGAGAAATCCAAGCTGAAAGACGATGGTAGCAACTATACGGACTGGGTCCATAACCTGAGGATCATCCTCATAGCTGCCAAGAAAACATATGTCCTAGAAGCACCGCTAGGTGACGCTCCCGCCCCGGCAAACCAAGATGTTATGAACGCTTGGCAGTCGCGTTGTGATGATTACTCCCTGGTTCAGTGCGGCATGCTCTACAGCTTAGAATCGGGGCTCCAAAAGCGTTTTGAGCACCATGGGGCATATGAGATGTTCCAAGAGCTGAAAATGGTTTTCCAGGCTCATGCCCGAGTTGAGAGATATGATGTCTCCAACGCATTCTACAGCTGTAAGATGGAGGAAAACAGTTCTGTCAGTGAGCACATACTCAAGATTTCTGGGTTGCACAACCGCTTGTCTCAGTTGGGAATGAATCTCCCAGACGAAGCGGTCGTTGACAGAATCCTCCAGTCGCTCCCACCTAGCTACAAGAGCTTTGTGTTGAACTTCAATATGCAGGGGATGGAGAAGTCCATTCCCGAGGTGTATTCAATGTTGAAATCAGCGGAGGTGGAGATCAAGAAAGAGCATCAAGTGTTGATGGTCAATAAAACCACTAAGTTCAAGAAGGGCAAGGGTAAGAAGTGTTGGAGATATGCCCTAGAGGCAATAATAAAAGCATTATTATTATATCTCCTTGTTCATGATAATTGTCTGTTATTCATGCTTGAATTGTATTGTACGGAAACAGCGATACATGTGTGAATACACAGACCACAATGAGTCCCTGGTAAGCCTCTAGTAACCAGCTCGTTGATCAACAGATGGTCACGGTTTCCTGACCATGGACATGAGATATCAGTGATAACGGGATCACATCATTAGGAGAATGATGTGATGGACAAGACCCAAACTTGAGCATAACACGAGATCGTATAGTTCGTAATGCATAAGCTTTTCGGTGTCAAGTATTTATTCCTTAGACCATGAGGTTGTACAACTCCCGGATACCGTAGGAGTGCTTTGGGTGTGCCAACCGTCACAACGTAACTGGGTGGCTATAAAGGTATGCATCGGGTATCTCCGAAAGTGTCTGTTGAGTTGGTACGAACCGAGACTGGGATATTGTCACTCCGTATGACGGAGAGGTACCTCTGGGCCCACTCGGTAAGACATCATTATAATGAGCTCAATGTGACTAAGTACTTAGTCACGGGATGATGGATTACGGATCGAGTAAAGAGACTTGCCATAACGAGATTGAACAAGGTATTGGGAATACCGACGATCGAATCTCGGGCAAGTACCGTACCGATGGACAAAGGGGATAACATACGGGATTGAGTGAATCCTTGACACGGTGGTTCATCCGATAAAGATCATCGAGGAACACGTGGGAACCAACATGGGTATCCAGATCCCGCTGTTGGTTATTGACCGGAGAGTGGTCTCGGTCATGTCTACGTGTCTCCCGAACCCGTAGGGTCTACACACTTAAGGTTCGGTAACGCTAGAGTCGTAGAGATTAATGCACGTGGAAACCCGAAAGTTGTTTGGAATCCCGGATGAGATCCCGGACGTCACGAGGAGTTCCGGAATGGTCCGGAGGTAAAGATTGATATATGGGAAGTCCAGTTTCGGCCAACGGGTGATCTCCGGGGGTCACCGGGAGCGTCCCGGGACCACCGGAGGGGCCCCGGGGGTCCACCGGGTGGGGCCACCCCTCCCGGTGGGGCCCCTAGGCCGCAAGGGGATGCGTGCAGCCCCCTGGGCTGGCGCACCACAAGGGGGCCCCACCTCCCCATGCGCATAGGGATAAAACCCTAAGGGGAGGGGGGCCACCACTTGCCTTGGGGGAGGGGGACTCCTCCCTGGCCGCCGCCCCCCCCTTGCAGATTGGATCTGCAAGGGGCTGGCGCCCCCCTGGCCCCCTATATATATGTGGGGGGGAGAGGGCAGCCGCACCTCAGCCCTGGCGCCTCTCCCCCTCCCGTCACACCTCCCAACTCCTTTGCAGGGCAGCCCGGCGAAGCCCTGCTGCGATCTCCACTGCATCCGTCATCACGTCGTCGTGCTGCCGGATCTCTGATGACTTCTCCTCCCCCCTTGCTGGATCAAGAAGGAGGTGACGTTGCTGCACCGTGCGTGTTTTGAACGCGGAGGTGCCGTCCGTTCGGTGCTAGATCATCGGTGACGAAGAACGTGAAGAGTACGACTACTTCATCCTTGCTTCGTTGAAAGCTTCCGCACGCAATCTTCATAACGGTATGTAGATGCACTCTTAGTTACTCGTTGCTAGATGTCTCCATAGTTGGATCTTGGTGAAGACGTAGAAGTTTTTTGATTTATGCTACGTTCCCCAACAGTGGTATCAGAGCCTAGGTTTTATGCGTAGCATCTTGGCACGAGTAGAACACAAAGCAGTTGTGGGCGTATGATCTTGTTCAACTTTCTTACCGTTACTAGTCAATCTTGATTCGGCGGTATTGTGGGATGAAGCGGCCCGGACCGACCTTACACGTACGCTTACGTGAGACTGGTTCCACCGACAGACATGCACTAGATGCATAAGGTGGCTGGCGGGTGTCTGTCTCTCCTACTTTAGTCGGATCGGATTCGATGAAAAGGGTCCTTATGAAGGGTAAATAGAAGTTGACAAATCACGTTGTGGTTTTGGCGTAGGTAAGAAACGTTCTTGCTAGAAATCCTATAGAAGCCACGTAAAACTTGCAACAACAATTAGAGACGTCTAACTTGTTTTTGCAGCATGTGTTTTGTGACGTGGTATGGCCAAGAACGAAGATGTGATGAATGATATATGTGATGTATGAGATTGATCATGTTTTTGTAATAGGGAATCACGACTTGCATGTCGATGAACTTGACAATCGGCAGGAGCCATAGGAGTTGTCTTAATTATTGTATGACCTGCGTGTCACTGAATAACGCCATGTAATTACTTTACTTCGTTGCTAAACGTTAGCTATAGTAGTAGAAGTAATAGTTGGCGTGACAACTTCCTCAAGACACGATGATGGAGATCATGATGATGAAGATCATGGTGTCGAGCCGGTGACAAGATGATCATGGTGCCCCGAAGATGGAGATCCAAGGAGCAAGATGATATTGGCCATATCATGTCACTATAATTGATTGCATGTGATGTTTATCATGTTTTTGCATCTTGTTTACTTAGAACGACGGTAGTAAATAAGATGATCTCTCACTAAAATTTCAAGTAATGTGTTTCCCCTAACTGTGCACCGTTGCTAAAGCTCGTTGTTCCGAAGCACCACGTGATGATCGGGTGTGATAGGTTCTAACGTTCACATACAACGGGTGTAAGACAGATTTACACACGCGATACACTTAGGGTTCACTTGACGAGCCTAGCATGTACAGACATGGCCTCGGAACACGGAAGACCGAAAGGTCGAACACGAGTCGTATCGAAGATACGATCAACATGAAGATGTTCACCGTTTTTGACTAGTCCGTCTCACGTGATGATCGGACACGGACTACTCGGTTCGGATCGTGTATCACTTGGATGACTTGAGAGATGTCATTCTGAGTGGGAGTTCATTAAAATTTGATTAAGATGAACTTAATTATCATGAACTTAGTCTAAATTCTTTACAATATCTCTTGTAGATCAAATGGCCCACGCTCCAGTTTCCCTCAACTTCAACGCGTTCCTAGAGAAAACCAAGCTGAAAGACGATGGTAGCAACTATACGGATTGGGTCCGTAACCTGAGGATTATCCTCATAGCTGCCAAGAGAACTTATGTCCTAGAAGCACCGCTAGGTGATGCACCCGCTCTCCCGGCGACCCAAGACGTTTTGAACGCCTGGCAGTCGCGTAGTGATGATTACTCCCTGGTTCAGTGCGGCATGCTTTACAGTTTAGAACCGGGGCTCCAAAAGCGTTTTGAGCACCATGGAGCATATGAGATGTTCGAAGAGCTGAAAATGGTTTTCCAAGCTCATGCCCGAGTCGGGAGATATGATGTCTCCGACGCATTCTACAGCTGTAAGATGGAGGAGAACAGTTCTGTCAGTGAGCACATCCTCAAGATTTCAGGATTGCACAATCGCTTGTCTCAGCTGGGAATGAATCTCCCAGATGAAGCGGTCGTTGACAGAATCCTCCAGTCGCTCCCACCAAGCTTCAAGAGCTTCGTGTTGAACTTCAATATGCAGGGGATGGAGAAGTCCATTCCCGAGGTATATTCAATGCTGAAATCAGCGGAGGTAGACATCAAGAAAGAACATCAAGTGTTGATGGTCAATAAAACCACTAAGTTCAAGAAAGGCAAGGGTAAGAAGAACTTCAAGAAGGACGGCAAGCAAGTTGCCGCGCCTGGCAAGCCTGTTGCCGGGAAGAAGCCAAAGTATGGACCCAAGCCTGAGACAGAGTGCTTTTATTGCAAGGGAACGGGTCACTGGAAGCGGAACTGCCCCAAATACTTAGCAGACAAGAAGGCCGGCAACGTCAAAGGTATATATGATATACATGTTATTGATGTGTACCTTACCAGCACTCGTAGTAGCTCCTGGGTATTCGATACCGGTGCAGTTGCTCACATTTGTAACTCAAAACAGGAGCTGCGGAATAAACGGAGACTGGCGAAGGATGAGGTGACGATGCGCGTCGGGAATGGTTCCAAGGTCGATGTGATCGCCGTCGGCACGCTGCCTCTACATCTACCCTCGGGATTAGTTTTGAACCTGAATAATTGTTATTTAGTACCAGCTTTGAGCATGAACATTGTTGCTGGATCTCGTCTTATGCGAGATGGATATTCTTTCAAATCGGAGAATAATGGTTGTTCTATTTATTTGAGAGATATGTTTTATGGTCATGCCCCGCTGGTCAATGGTTTATTTTTGATGAATCTCGAACGTAGTGATACACATATTCATAGTGTAGATGCCAAAAGATGTAAAGTTGATAATGATAGTCCCACATACTTGTGGCATTGCCGCCTTGGTCATATTGGTGTCAAACGTATGAAGAAGCTCCATTCAGATGGACTTCTAGAGTCTCTTGATTATGAATCATTTGACACGTGCGAACCATGCCTCTTGGGCAAGATGACCAAGACTCCGTTCTCCGGAACAATGGAGCGAGCAACCAACTTGTTGGAAATCATACATACCGATGTGTGCGGTCCAATGAGTGTTGAGGCTCGCGGAGGCTATCGTTATGTTCTCACCCTCACGGATGACTTGAGTAGATACGGGTATATCTATTTGATGAAACACAAGTCTGAGACCTTCGAAAAGTTCAAGGAATTTCAGAATGAGGTTGAGAATCAACGTGACAGAAAAATAAAGTTCTTGCGATCGGATCATGGGGGTGAATATTTAAGTCATGAATTTGGCACACACCTTAGGAGCTGTGGAATTGTTTCACAATTGACACCGCCCGGAACACCTCAACGTAACGGTGTGTCCGAACGTCGAAATCGTACTCTGTTGGACATGGTGCGATCTATGATGTCCCTCACCGATTTACCGCTATCTTTTTGGGGTTATGCTTTAGAGACTGCCGCATTCACTTTAAACAGGGCTCCGTCAAAATCCGTTGAGACGACTCCATATGAACTTTGGTTTGGCAAGAAACCGAAGCTGTCGTTTCTGAAAGTTTGGGGTTGCGATGCTTATGTCAAGAAACTTCAACCTGAAAAGCTCGAACCCAAATCGGAAAAATGCGTCTTCATAGGATACCCAAAGGAAACTATTGGGTACACCTTCTACCACAGATCCGAAGGCAAAGTCTTTGTTGCCAAGAATGGATACTTTCTAGAGAAAGAGTTTCTCTCGAAAGAAGTGAGTGGGAGGAAAGTAGAACTTGATGAGGTGATAGTCACCACACCTGTACCGGAAAGTAGCGCAACGCAGGAAACTGTTCCTGAGGTGCCTGCACCGACAAGGGAGGAAGATAATGATAATGATCATGAAGAAACATATCAAGTTACTACTAAACTTCGAAGGTCCACAAGGGCACGTTCCGCACCAGAGTGGTACGGCAACCCTATACTGGAAATCATGTTGTTAGACAACGGTGAACCTTCGAACTATGAAGAAGCGATGGCGGGCCCAGATTCCAATAAATGGCTTGAAGCCATGAAATCCGAGATTGAATCCATGTATGAAAACAAAGTATGGACTTTGGTGGACTTGCCTGATGATAGGCACGCCATAGAAAACAAATGGATATTTAAGAAGAAGACAGACGCGGATGGTAATGTGACCATCTATAAAGCTCGGCTTGTCGCTAAGGGTTATCGACAAGTTCAAGGGATTGACTACGACGAGACTTTCTCTCCCGTAGCGATGCTGAAGTCAGTCAGAATCATGTTAGCTATTGCCGCATTCTATGATTATGAGATATGGCAAATGGACGTCAAAACAGCATTCCTTAATGGCTTCCTCAAGGAAGAGTTGTATATGATGCAACCGGAAGGTTTTGTCGATCCAGAGAACGCTAACAAGGTATGCAAGCTCCAGCGCTCGATTTACGGGTTGGTGCAAGCATCTCGGAGTTGGAATATTCGCTTTGATGAGGTGATCAAAGCGTTTGGCTTTATACAGACTTATGGAGAAGCCTGTATTTACAAGAAAGTGAGTGGGAGCTCTGTAGCATTTCTCATATTATATGTGGATGACATATTGCTGATGGGAAATGATATAGAATTCTTGGAAAATGTAAAGGCCTATTTGAATAAAAGTTTTTCAATGAAGGACCTTGGAGAAGCTGCTTACATATTAGGCATCAAAATCTATAGAGATAGATCGAGATGCCTCATTGGTCTTTCACAAAGTACATACCTTGACAAAATATTGAAGAAGTTCAATATGGATCAGTCAAAGAAAGGATTCTTGCCTGTTTTGCAAGGTATGAGATTGAGTAAGACTCAGTCGCCGACCACGGCAGAAGATAGAGAAAAGATGAGTGTCATTCCCTATGCCTCGGCAATAGGTTCTATCATGTATGCCATGCTGTGTACCAGACCTGATGTGAACCTTGCCATAAGTTTGGTAGGGAGGTACCAAAGTGATCCCGGTACGGAACACTGGACAGCGGTCAAGAACATCCTGAAGTACCTGAAAAGGACTAAGGATATGTTTCTCGTTTATGGAGGTGACGAAGAGCTCGTCGTAAAGGGTTACGTCGATGCTAGCTTCGACACAGATCTGGATGACTCTAAGTCACAAACCGGATACGTGTATATTTTGAATAGAGGGGCAGTCAGCTGGTGCAGTTGCAAGCAAAGCGTGGTGGCAGCATCTACATGTGAAGCGGAGTACATAGCTGCTTCTGAAGCAGCACAGGAAGGAGTCTGGATGAAGGAGTTCATCACCGACCTAGGAGTCATTCCAAGCACGTCAAGCCCGATGACTCTCTTCTGTGACAACACTGGTGCTATTGCTATTACCAAGGAGCCCAGGTTTCACAAGAAGACCAAGCACATCAAGCGCCGTTTCAACTCCATCCGGAATTATGTTCAGGATGGAGACATAGATATTTGTAAAGTGCATACGGATCTGAATGTAGCAGACCCGTTGACTAAACCTCTTTCACGAGCAAAACATGATCAACACCAGAACTCTATGGGTGTTCGATTCATCACAATGTAACTAGATTATTGACTCTAGTGCAAGTGGGAGACTGTTGGAGATATGCCCTAGAGGCAATAATAAAAGCATTATTATTATATCTCCTTGTTCATGATAATTGTCTGTTATTCATGCTTGAATTGTATTGTACGAAAACAGCAATACATGTGTGAATACATAGACCACAATGAGTCCCTGGTAGGCCTCTAGTAACCAGCTCGTTGATCAACAGATGGTCACGGTTTCCTGACCATGGACATGAGATGTCGGTGATAACGGGATCACATCATTAGGAGAATGATGTGATGGACAAGACCCAAACTTGAGCATAACACGAGATCGTATAGTTCGTAATGCATAAGCTTTTCGGTGTCAAGTATTTATTCCTTAGACCATGAGGTTGTACAACTCCCGGATACCGTAGGAGTGCTTTGGGTGTGCCAACCGTCACAACGTAACTGGGTGGCTATAAAGGTACGCATCGGGTATCTCCGAAAGTGTCTGTTGAGTTGGTACGAACCGAGACTGGGATATTGTCACTCCGTATGACGGAGAGGTACCTCTGGGCCCACTCGGTAAGACATCATCATAATGAGCTCAATGTGACTAAGTAGTTAGTCACGGGATGATGGATTACGGATCGAGTAAAGAGACTTGCCATAACGAGATTGAACAAGGTATTGGGAATACCGACGATCGAATCTCGGGCAAGTACCGTACCGATGGACAAAGGGGATAACATACGGGATTGAGTGAATCCTTGACACGGTGGTTCATCCGATGAAGATCATCGAGGAACACGTGGGAACCAACATGGGTATCCAGATCCCGCTGTTGGTTATTGACCGGAGAGTGGTCTCGGTCATGTCTACGTGTCTCCCGAACCCGTAGGGTCTACACACTTAAGGTTCGGTAACGCTAGGGTCGTAGAGATTAATGCACGTGGAAACCCGAAAGTTGTTCGTAGTCCCGGATGAGATCCCGGACGTCACGAGGAGTTCCGGAATGGTCCGGAGGTAAAGATTGATATATGGGAAGTCCAGTTTCGGCCAACGGGTGATCTTCGGGGGTCACCGGGAGCGTCCCGGGACCACCGGAGGGGCCCCGGGGGTCCACCGGGTGGGGCCACCCCTCCCGGTGGGGCCCCTAGGCCGCAAGGGGATGCGTGCAGCCCCCTGGGCTGGCGCACCACAAGGTGGCCCCACCTCCCCATGCGCATAGGGATAAAACCCTAAGGGGAGGGGGGCCACCACTTGCCTTGGGGGAGGGGGACTCCTCCCTGGCCGCCGCCCCCCCTTGCAGATTGGATCTGCAAGGGGCTGGCGCCCCCCCTGGCCCCCTATATATATGTGGGGGGGGGGGGAGAGGGCAGCCGCACCTCAGCCCTGGCGCCTCTCCCCCTCCCGTCACACCTCCCAACTCCTTTTCAGGGCAGCCCGGCGAAGCCCTGCTGCGATCTCCACTGCATCCGTCATCACGCCGTCGTGCTGCCGGATCTCTGATGACTTCTCCTCCCCCCTTGCTGGATCAAGAAGGAGGTGACGTTGCTACACCGTACGTGTGTTGAACGCGGAGGTGTCGTCCGTTCGGCGCTAGATCATCGGTGACGAAGAACGTGAAGAGTACGACTACTTCATCCTTGCTTCGTTGAAAGATTCCGCACGCAATCTTCATAACGGTATGTAGATGCACTCTTAGTTACTCGTTGCTAGATGTCTCCATAGTTGGATCTTGGTGAAGACGTAGAAATTTTTTGATTTATGCTACGTTCCCCAAAAAGAAGAACTTCAAGAAGGACGGCAAGGGAGTTGCCGCGCCCGGTAAGCCAGTTGCCGGGAAGAAGCCAAAGTATGGACCCAAGCCTGAGACTGAGTGCTTTTATTGCAAGGGAACGGGTCACTGGAAGCGGAACTGCCCCAAATACTTAGCGGACAAGAAGGCCGGCAACGTCAAAGGTATATGTGATATACATGTTATTGATGTGTACCCTACCAGCGCTCGTAGTAGCTCCTGGGTATTTGATACCGGTGCAGTTGCTCATATTTGTAACTCAAAGCAGGAGCTGCGGAATAAGCGGAGACTGGCAAAGGACGAGGTGACGATGTGCGTCGGGAATGGTTCCAAGGTTGATGTGATCGCCGTCGGCACGCTGCCTCTACATCTACCCTCGGGGTTAGTTTTAAACCTTAATAATTGTTATTTAGTACCAGCTTTGAGCATGAACATTGTATCTGGATCTCGTCTGATGCGAGATGGCTACTCATTTAAATCTGAGAATAATGGTTGTTCTATTTATTTGAGAGATATTTTTTATGGTCATGCCCCGCTGGTCAATGGTTTATTTTTGATGAATCTCGATCGTGATGATACACATATTCATAGTGTGAATGCCAAAAGATGTAAAGTTGACAATGATAGTCCCACATACTTGTGGCATTGCCGCCTTGGTCATATTGGTGTCAAACGTATGAAGAAGCTTCATGCTGATGGACTTCTGGAGTCTCTTGATTATGAATCATTTGACACGTGCGAACCATGCATCTTGGGCAAGATGACCAAGACTCCATTCTCCGGAACAATGGAGCGAGCAACCAACTTATTGGAAATCATACATACCGATGTGTGCGGTCCAATGAGTGTTGAGTCTCGTGGAGGCTATCGTTATGTTCTCACCCTCACAGATGACTTGAGTAGATATGGGTATATCTATTTGATGAAGCACAAGTCTAAGACCTTTCAAAAGTTCAAGGAATTTCAGAATGAGGTTGAGAATCAACGTGATAGAAAAATAAAGTTCTTGCGATCGGATCGTGGGGGTGAATATTTAAGTCATGAATTTGGCACGCACCTTAGGAACTGTGGAATTGTTTCACAATTGACACCGCCCGGAACACCTCAGCGTAACAGTGTGCCCGAACGTCCAAATCGTACCCTGTTGGACATGGTGCGATCTATGATGTCTCTCACCGACTTACCGCTATCATTTTGGGGTTATGCTTTAGAGACTGCCACATTCACTTTAAATAGGGCTCCGTCGAAATCCGTTGAGACGACACCGTATGAACTTTGGTTTGGCAAGAAACCGAAGCTGTCGTTTCTGAAAGTTTGGGGTTGCGATGCTTATGTCAAGAAACTTCAACCTGAGAAGCTCGAACCCAAATCGGAAAAATGTGTCTTCATAGGATACCCAAAGGAGACGATTGGGTGCACCTTCTACCACAGATCCGAAGGCAAAATCTTTGTTGCCAAGAATGGATCCTTTCTGGAGAAAGAGTTTCTCTCGAAAGAAGTGAGTGGGAGGAAAGTAGAACTTGATGAGGTGATAGTCACCCCTCCCGAACCGGAAAGTAGCGCAGTGCAGGAAATTGTTCCTGAGGTGCCTGCACCGACAAGGGAGGAAGTTAATGATGATGATCATGAAGAAACAGATCAAGTTACTACTGAACTTCGAAGGTCCACAAGGACACATTCCGCACCAGAGTGGTACGGCAACCCTGTCATGGGAATCATGTTGTTGGACAACGATGAACCTTCGAACTATGAAGAAGCGATGGCGGGTCCGGATTCCAATAAATGGCTTGCAGCCATGAAATCCGAGATAGAATCCATGTATGAAAACAAAGTATGGACTTTGGTGGACTTGCCCAATGATAGGTACGCCATAGAAAATAAATGGATATTTAAGAAGAAGACAGACGCGGATGGTAACGTGACCATCTATAAGGCTCGGCTTGTCGCTAAGGGTTATCGACAAGTTCAAGGGATTGACTACGACGAGACTTTCTCTCCCGTAGCGATGCTGAAGTCAGTCCAAATCATGTTAGCAATTGCCGCATTCTATGATTATGAGATATGGCAAATGGACGTCAAAACGGCATTCCTTAATGGCTTCCTCAAGGAAGAGCTGTATATGATGCAGCCGGAAGGTTTTGTCGATCCAGAAAATGCTAACAAGGTATGCAAGCTCCAGCGCTCGATTTACGGGCTGGTGCAAGCATCTGGGAGTTGGAATATTCGCTTTAATGATGTGATCAAAGCGTTTGGCTTTATACAGACTTGCGGAGAAGCCTATATTTACAAGAAAGTGAGTGGGAGCTCTGTAGCATTTCTCATATTATATATGGATGACATATTGCTGATGGGAAATGATATAGGATTCTTGGAAAGTATAAAGGCCTACTTGAATAAGAGTTTTTCAATGAAGGACCTTGGAGAAGCTGCTTACATACTAGGCATCAAAATCTATAGAGATAGATCAAGACGCCTCATTGGTCTTTCACAAAGTACATACCTTGACGAGATATTGAAGAAGTTCAATATGGATCAGTCCAAGAAGGGGTTCTTGCCTGTTTTGCAAGGTATGAGATTGAGCAAGGCTCAGTCCCTGACCACGGCAGAAGACAGAGAAAAGGTGAGTGTCATTCCCTATGCCTCGGCCATAGGTTCTATCATGTATGCCATGCTGTGTACCAGACCTGATGTGAACCTTGCCATAAGTTTGGTAGGGAGGTACCAAAGTGATCCCGGTATGGAACACTGGACATCGGTCAAGAACATCCTAAAGTACCTGAAGAGGACTAAGGATATGTTTCTCGTTTATGGAGGTGACGAAGAGCTCGTCGTAAAGGGTCACGTCGATGCTAGCTTCGACACATATCTGGATGATTCTAAGTCACAGACCGGATACGTGTATATTTTGAATGGTGGAGCAGTCAGCTGGTGCAGTTGCAAGCAGAGCGTCGTGGCGCATTCTACATGTGAAGCGGAGTACATAGCTGCTTGCGAAGCAGCACAAGAAGGAGTCTGGATGAAGGAGTTCATCACCGACCTAGGAGTCATTCCAAGTGCGTCAAGCCCGATGACTCTCTTCTGTGACAACACTGGAGCTATTGCCATTACCAAGGAGCCCAGGTTTCACAAGAAGACTAAGCACATCAAGCGCCGTTTCAACTCCATCCGGAATTATGTTCAAGATGGAGACATAGATATTTGTAAAGTGCATACGGATCTGAATGTCGCAGACCCGTTGACTAAACCTCTTCCACGGGCAAAACATGATCAACACCAGAACTCTATGGGTGTTCGATTCATCACAATGTAACTAGATTATTGACTCTAGTGCAAGTGGGAGACTGTTGGAAATATTCCCTAGAGGCAATAATAAAAGTATTATTATATTTCCTTGTTCACGATAATTGTCTGTTATTCATGCTTGAATTGTATTGTACGGAAACAAAGATACATGTGTGAATACATAGACCACAACATGTCCCTGGTAAGCCTATAGTTACTAGCTCGTTGATCAACAGATGGTCACGGTTTCCTGACCATGGACATTGGATGTCATTGATAACGGGATCACATCATTAGGAGAATGATGTGATGGACAAGACCCAATCCTGAGCCTAGCACGAGATCGTATAGTTCGTAATGCTTAAGCTTTTCCGGTGTCAAGTATTTATTCCTTAGACCATGGGGTTGTGCAACTTCCGGATACCGTAGGAATACTTTGGGTGTGCCAAACGTCACAACATAAATGGGTGGCTATAAAGGTACGCGACGGGTATCTCCGAAAGTGTCTGTTGAGTTGGTACGAACCGACACTGGGATATTGTCACTCCGTATGACGGAGAGGTACCTCTGGGCCCTCTCGGTAAGACATCATCATAATGAGCTCAAAGTGACTAACGAGTTAGTCACGGGATGATGGATTATGGAACGAGTAAAGAGACTTGCCATGACGAGATTAAACAAGGTATCGGGCATACCGACGATCGAATCTCAGGCAAGTACCGTACCGATGGACAAAGGGAATAACATACGGGATTGAGTGAATCCTTGACACAGTGGTTCATCCGATGAGATCATCGAGGAACACGTGGGAACCAACATGGGTATCCAGATCCCGCTGTTGGTTATTGACCGGAGAGTCGTCTCGGTCATGTCTACGTGTCTCCCGAACCCGTAGGGTCTACACACTTAAGGTTCGGTGACGCTAGGGTTGTACAGATACATGCACGTGGAAACACGAATGTTGTTCGGAGTCCCAGATGAGATCCCGGACGTCACGAGGAGTTCCGGAATGGTCCGGAGGTAAATAATGATATATAGGAAGTCCAGTTTCGGCCATCGGGTGAACTCTGGGGGTCACCGGGAGTGTCCCGGGACCACCGGAGGGGTCCCGGGGGTCCACCGGGTGGGGCCACCCATCCCGGTGGGTCCCCTAGGCCGCAAGTGGCAAGGGGCCAGCCCCTGGTGGGCTGGCGCATGATGGGCCTCGAACCCCTCGTTGGTTACCCCAAGTGGAAGGTGTAAGATGCAGTATTGTAGAAGTGTTTTCCCTTAGCAAAGATGCCAAGGATCGAATCCCCAGAGACTCCTAGGTTCAACAAGTAGGTGTCAACTGCTACGGCGCCAGATAGTAGCAATCAACGTGGACCTGCACACAGATACAAATAACTTTGCTCCCAACGAGTACAGAGAGGTTGTCAATCCCTCCGGCCTTGTAGTTCACAAAGGATTAAAAGCAATGATAGTAGTGATAGATAGTGTTTTCCAATAGTAAATAATAACAAAAAGTAAATAGCGGATGTGATCAATGATGGTAATATGGACCGGAGTCTCATGATGTTCACTAGTGATGTCTCTCTCCCAAAAGACGATAAAACAGCTATGTGAGGTAAACAAATTACAGCTGGGCAATTGACAGGACCACGAACGCAAACCAATGCTGACTACATTGCAAGAAAGGTTGAGGTTCAAAGCATGGGCGGTACGCCAAAGTAAGTAGACCGAAATCCATCAATATCTACTACTAATCATCCACCTTGGGATATCTATCCAGAACATCTCGCTGGTATTAAGTTGCGAGTCCCACCCATAGTGTAAACTCAATGCAACAGACAACTGCATTAAAAGAACTTTGCGTAAAGTAAACAATCCTTGCACCCGCGGGCACAAGCACCGTTGTTTCCCCCCTTGTGGCAACAGCACATCCCCTAGACTCATGTTTCTGTCACTCAAGCTAGTCATCGAGGGGCATGAACCCACAATCGAGCATAACGTTCCCTCCTGGAGTCACTACCTACTACTCGGCCAAAGCAACAAGTAACAACGGAGAACATGCAAGAATTACTTATGAACTAAAATATAAAAGAGGTGAATCAAATATATTACTCAAGATCAATATGAACATAATCTCATAATCCATCGGATCCCAGCAAACTCAACATAGCAACAGCATAAGGATTACATAGGTGCCTCGATCATGCAGGGCAGCTCACGAGGACTAATTAGTGAAGCACAAGAACGGGAGGAGAACATCACATAGCTACTGGTCATGGACTCATGGTCCAAGGGAGACTACTCACGAGTCATCCGGGAGGCGTCCATGGTGGTGGAGAAGCTCCCGGTGGTGATCCTCCCCTCCGGCAGGGTGCCGGGAAGAGTTCTCCTGGTGCTCCCGATCTTGGAAGCGGCGGCGGCGGCGGAAAAGAGATGGGATCGCGAAAAGAGTTCCTGTTCTGAGGGTTTCGGAGGACGCTTTAAATATATGCCAAAGGGGGGCATCGGGGAAGCTTCGGGGGGCCCAGGCGCCGCCCCCGGCGTGGCCCAGGGGGGGCGCCGCCAGGGCGCCTGGAGCCCTGGTGGCCCCCCCCCCAGGCTGCCCTTCGGACGCCCGGTTGTTTCCGAAACGCTGATTTTTTATATAATTTTTCTGGATTTTTCTGGGCAGTTCTCGTAACGTGAAAACCTGAAATACAAAAATAGCCGAAAATAGAAACTGGCACTGGGGTGCACTGGATTAGTAAGTTAGTCCAAATATGATCAAAAGTGTATGGAAGTGTATGAATATCATAGCAATATCACCCAAAAGTGGCATGGAGCAAGCAGAAATTATAGATACGTTTTGGACGTATCAACATCCCCAAGCTTAATTCCTGCTCGTCCTCGAGTAGGTAAATGATAACAAGAATAATTTCTGTGGTGACATGCTATTAACCATATAGGACTTTTTCATAGTCATATGACAAAAGCTTACTGAGACAATGATTCTATAGTAATTAAGTTGCCTCATGAGAAATTCACAAATGACTGAAAGTTTTACAACATGAAACTGAAACATCAAATAGATTTGCAATGATCATAATGTGCAAATATGATAAAGTGATATCTAGCTTGCCCCCTTCAGTGATGCAAAACATAAATGCAGGGGCACCTTCAAGGTTTAAGTGATGACTAGATACACTCATTTCAGAATAAACGATATCACAATCATGCAAAAGACAATGCTACTTTGGGACAATGCACATTACACTCAGAATGACAATCATGCTCTCAGTAGTTGGTGCTTCAACATAAAAGTAAAAGAAAGGTTAAGTGCTAGAGCTTTTTATTTTGAAAACATGGAAGCAATTTTGTCAACGGTAGTAGTACTTCATATGTGTCATGCATAAGACATCCTATAAGTTGCAAGCCTCATGCATCGTATACCAATAGTGCTCGCACCTTATCCTAATTAGCTCGGATCTCCATGGGTTATCATTGCATTACATATGTTTCAACCAAGTATCACAAAGGGGTACCTCTATGCCACCTGTACAAAGGTCCAAGGAGATAAATCACATTTGATTTCTCGTTTTTGATAGATCTCAACTTGAGGACATCCATACCGGGACAACATAGAAAATAGATGATGGACTCCTCTTTAATGCATAAGCATATTCTCATAAGAGATTGAGGATTAATGTCCAAGCTAAAACTTCCACCATGATACATGGCTTTGGTTGGCGGCCCAATGTTCTTCTCTAACAATATGCATATTCATTCAACCCACGGCAAATCACCCTTACTTCAGACAAGACGAGCATGCATAGCAACTCACATGATATTCAACAAAAGTGTGACAGTTGATGGCGTCCCCAGAAACATGGTTACCGCTCAGCAAGCAACTTATAAGAAATAAGATAAATAAGCAACATATTCTTTACCACAATAGTTGTTAAGCTACTTTCCCATGAGCTATATATTGCAAAGTTAGTTCGCTTAGTACAGGTGGAGGTTAGCAAAAAGACTGGGAGCGACCAACTAAGAGAGCAATGACGGTCATAATCATGCAGAGCGACAAAGCAATATCGAATCAGGCATGGTAGTTATATCGCTACATAGAAATAAAAGATCATCAAGGCTTGACAGACTTTCTTTACAGTCTTAAATATGCGTGAGCATACGCCAAGTCAATCAAAATAAATTCTCGAAGGAAGATATTACTAAACCATACCACATCATAGGCAAACAAATCAAGTTGGTACTCCAATAACACATTGGGAACCCCCCCCCCCAGCTATTTGAGATTAACCATAAGAAAACCTGAACTACTGAGCACCATTATGCAAGTAGCATCTTTATCATAGACACATTAACCAATGCAACGGAGGCAAACTCTCTTAATAAGGTGAGCATGATAATTAAAGAGAGTTCAAGCAACCAACTAAACAAAAGCTCTTTGAAAAGATAAGCATGAATACTAAGAGCAGAGCATGATAGTAGCTATTAAAAGACAAAGAACACACACAGCATAGATAGACATGAAAATTCTATGTTATGTTCTAGGTAGAGGTGGAGCGTGTTTCTCTCCCACATAAAGAATGCCGAGTTCCGACTCGTTATGAAAAACTAAAAAGAAAACTAAAAGCAAGACGCTCCAAGCATAGCACATAACACATGAAGTGATAAAAATATAGCAGAACGAAAGACGAACTGATAATGTTGATGGAGAAGGGGATGCACGGGGGCATCCCCAAGCTTAGACACTTGAGTCTCCTTGAATATTTCTTGGGGGTGCACGGGGGCATCCCCAAGCTTGAGCGCTTGACACTCCTGAATCTTTTTATCATCTTCCCTCGCACACTTGAAAACTCCCTTCATACATAACTCATCATAATCTGATCAGCGAGGTTAGTACCCTTAATAAAATAATTATACCTTGCTGGAAATAAAGATATTCTTGAAGTTCTACTGTTTTTCAAGATTGCCAAAAGGTTTTTACAAAGAAAAAGCAAGTTCTTGATTTGCAAAGTGAAGGAAAGGCAAAACAGGACAGAATCTGTGAAAAACAGAACAGCAGGTAGTAATTGATCTGTTCGGGGTACTTCTGCAACTCAAACAAAAAAACTCAGAACAGACGCACGAAAGATAATTATATAGAGAACGCTGTCGAAAAAATTCAGACCAAAAAGATGACCTGGTGATTTTATACGATTTTTTCTATCCAAGGACAGAATCTGTTTCCTGGACAGCACCTCACAACTTTTGAACTTTCTAGCAATCAGAGACTATACTTGGCACAAATATGAAAAGCAAAGATACAATGATGATGCTACAGCAGTAAACAACATCAAGACACAACAAAAGCAAAAAATTTATTCATGTGGGCTGCCTCCCAAAAGCGCTTTCTTTTATGCCTTTAAGCTAGGCATAATGCATAGATCAAGTTGTATCAATTGAACCATCATCAAGATCATCAAAAAGCTCTTCAATAATACAACTAGTCTTAAGAGGACTCTCAAACAAAGGCCCCATAGAGATACTTCTAGGTAGAAGACCAAAAGGATAAAAGTCAAGGGAAGATTCATTTATAAATTCATCACATAGAGGTGTTTCTTCCAAAGTCTTTACAGTTTCAACCCCTTTGGCAAGAGATGGATTACTTTTAGTACGGGGAGCCTTTGGAACGTGAACGAACTTAGGCTCCCGCTTTGCCGGAGTTTCTACCTTTTTGGTTTTGATTGAGGAGAAGGTGGTTCCTAGAGTATTAAAGATATCCTCAATCTTGTCTATCCTAGAAGAGTCCTAGTCATGGAATTTGACGGTCTCCAAAATTTTAAAAAATTTATGCATGGAGCTATCAAGTCTATTCAAATTCCCTTGGATCTTACGATCCAACTCATTCATCTTATTAATGCTTGCCATCTCTAGCTCTATCCTTTCAAGTTTTTTCATAATGTGAGCTAGGGTGATGTCCTCTCGAACGCTAACAACAGGGAGATTCCCAACAAGATTTTCAATAATACTAAGAGACTCTCAAACTGGGGCCTCCAGGAAATTCCCATTGATAGCAGTATCTAGAATAAACCTATTCCAAGAAGTAATTCCAACATAGAAATTTCTAAGTAAGATAGTAGTAGGTTGCTTCTTGGTGGCTCTTTTTTGTGAATCATTAATTCTATACCAAGCATCTTTCAAACTTTCCCCACCTCTTTGTTTAAAGGTGAGAACTTCTGCCTCGTCAAAGACAAAAGGACTCGACATAATGATAACTAAAGAACAAGATAACTATTTTGTGATTTTTGATAAAAGCTACTAAAGCAAAAACTGAAAGGTAAACTAACAAGACTAAAAAGCAAAGGTAAAAGATAGCGTGCAACTCCCCTATCCTGAAGAGTGGAGTCCCCGGTAACGGCGCCAGAAAATACTCCTTGATGGGACTCGAACCCCTCGTTGGTTACCCCAAGTGGAAGGTGTAAGATGCAGTATTGGAGAAGTGTTTTCCCTTAGCAAAGATGCCAAGGATTGAATCCCCAGAGACTCCTAGGTTCAACAAGTAGGTGTCAACTGCTACGGCGCCAGATAGTGGCAATCAACGTGGACCTGCACACAGATACAAATAACTTTGCTCCCAACGAGTACAGAGAGGTTGTCAATCCCTCCGGCCTTGTAGTTCACAAAGGATTAAAAGCAATGATAGTAGTGATAGATAGTGTTTTGCACTAGTAAATAATAACGAAAAGTAAATAGCGGATGTGATCAATGATGGTAATATTGACCGGAGTCTCATGATGTTCACTAGTGATGTCTCTCTCCCAAAAGACGATAAAACAGCTATGTGAGGTAAACAAATTACAGCTGGGCAATTGACAGGACCACGAACGCAAACCAATGCTGACTACATTGCAAGAAAGGTTGAGGTTCAAAGCATGGGCGGTACGCCAAAGTAAGTAGACCGAGATCCATCAATATCTACTACTAATCATCCACCTTGAGATATCTATCCAGAACATCTCGCTGGTATTAAGTTGCGAGTCCCACCCGTAGTGTAAACTCAATGCAACAGACAACTGCATTAAAAGAACTTTGCGTAAAGTAAACAATCCTTGCACCCGCGGGCACAAGCACCGTTGTTTTCCCCCTTGTGGCAACAGCACATCCCCTAGACTCATGTTTCTGTCACTCAAGCTAGTCATCGAGGGGCATGAACCCACAATCGAGCATAACGTTCCCTCTTGGAGTCACTACGTATTACTTGGCCAAAGCAATAAATAACAACGGAGATCATGCAAGAATTACTTATGAACATTAATATAAAAGAGGTAAATCAAATATATTACTCAAGATCAATCTGAACATAATCTCATAATCCATCGGATCCCAGCAAACTCAACATAGCAACAGCATAAGGATTACATAGGTGCCTCGATCATGTAGGGCAGCTCACGAGGACTAATTAGTGAAGCACAAGAACGGGAGGAGAACATCACATAGCTACTGGTCATGGACTCATGGTCCAAGGGAGACTACTCACGAGTCATCCGGGAGGCGTCCGTGGTGGTGGAGAAGCTCCCGGTGGTGATCCTCCCCTCCGGCAGGGTGCCGGGAAGAGTTCTCCTGGTGCTCCCGATCTTGGAAGCGGCGGCGGCGGCGGAACAGAGATGGGATCGCGAAAAGAGTTCCTGTTCTGAGGGTTTCGGAGGACGCTTTAAATATATGCCAAAGGGGGGCATCGGGGAAGCTTCGGGGGGCCCA
>LR738709.1:135732864-135793497 GCA_902687465.1 Secale cereale
CCCCCCAGGCTGCCCTTCGGACTCCCGGTAGTTTCCGAAACGCTGATTTTTTATATAATTTTTCTGGATTTTTCTGGGCAGTTCTCGTAACGTGAAAACCTGAAATACAAAAACAGTCGAAAACAGAAACTGGCACTGGGGTGCACTGGATTAGTAAGTTAGTCCAAATATGATCAAAAGTGTATGGAAGTGTATGAATATCATAGCAATATCACCAAAAAGTGGCATGGAGCAAGCAGAAATTATAGATACGTTTTGGACGTATCAGCGCACCACATGGGCCCCCCTCCATGCGCCTAGGGTTGAAACCCTAGGGGGAGGGGGCGCCCCCTATGCCTTGGGGGGGCAAGTTTACCCCCCTGGCCGCCGCCCCCTTTGGAGATCTGATCTCCCTAGGGCCGGAGCCCCCCCTGGCCCCTATATATAGTGGGGGGGAGAGGGCAGCCGCACCCAAGCCTCTGGCGCCTCTCCCCCCTCCCGTCACACTTCCTACTCCTCTCGCAGGGCGCCGGCGAAGCCCTACAGGTTTTCCTGTTGCATCCACCACCACGCCGTCGTGCTGCTGGATCTCTGTCAACCTCTCCAACCCCCTTGCTGGATCAAGAAGGAAGAGACGTCGCTGTACCGTACGTGTGTTGAACGCGGAGGTGCCGTCCGTTCGGCGCTGGGATCATCGGTGACGAGGATCACGAAGAATACGACTACTTCATCCACGTTCCTTCGAACGCTCCTGCTCGCGATCTACAAAGGGTATGTAGATGCACTCCATTATGCTCGTTGCTAGATGACTCCTTAGATTGATCTTGGTGAAGCGTAGGAAATTTTTTGAATTCTGCTACGTTCCCCAACACCACCGACGTATCCCCAGGTCCTATATATTTTGTTTCAGGGAGAAAAAAATTAAGGAGAAAGAATTATCGCGTTTCACGAGTCGGAGCCGCCGCCAAGCCCTAATCTCTCTCGGGAGGGCTAATTTGGAGTCCGTTCGGGGCTCCGGAGAGTGGAGATCGTCGCCATCGTCATCATCAACCTTCCTCCATCACCAATTTCATGATGCTCACCGCCGTGTGTGAGTAATTCCATCGTAGGCTGATACGTCCAAAACGTATCTATAATTTCTGCTTGCTCCATGCGACTTTTGGGTGATATTGCTATGATATTCATACACTTCCATACACTTTTGATCATATTTGGACTAACTTACTAATCCAGTGCACCCCAGTGCCAGTTTCTGTTTTCGGCTGTTTTTGTATTTCAGGTTTTCACGTTACGAGTACTGCCCAGAAAAATCCAGAAAAATTATATAAAAAATCAGCGTTCCGGAAACTTCCCTGCGTCCGAAGGGCAGCCGGGGGGGCCACCAGGGCTCCAGGCGCCCTGGCGGCGCCCCCCCCCCCCCCCCGGCCTCGCCGGGGGGGCGCCTAGGCCCCCCGAAGCTTCCTCGATGCCCCTCTTTGGCATATATTTAAAGCGTCCTCCGAAACCCTCAGAACAGGAACTCTTTTCGCGATCCCATCTCTGTTCCGCCGCCGCCACCGCTTCCAAGATCGGGAGCACCAGGAGAACTCTTCCCGGAACCCTGCCGGAGGGGAGGATCACCACCGGGAGCTTCTCCACCACCATGGACGCCTCCCGGATGACTCGTAAGTAGTCTCCCTTGGACCATGAGTCCATGACCAGTAGCTATGTGATGTTCTCCTCCCGTTCTTGTGCTTCACTAATTAGTCCTCGTGAGCTGCCCTACATGATCGAGGCACCTATGTAATCCTTATGCTGTTGCTATGTTGAGTTTGCTGGGATCCGACGGATTATGAGATTATGTTCAGATTGATCTTGAGTAATATATTTGATTTACCTCTTTTATATTTATGTTCATAAGTAATTCTTGCATGTTCTCCGTTGTTATTTATTGCTTTGGCCAAGTAATACGTAGTGACTCCAAGAGGGAACGTTATGCTCGATTGTGGGTTCATGCCCCTCGATGACTAGCTTGAGTGACAGAAACATGAGTCTAGGGGATGTGCTGTTGCCACAAGGGGGAAAACAACGGTGCTTGTGCCCGCGGGTGCAAGGATTGTTTACTTTACGCAAAGTTCTTTTAATGCAGTTGTCTGTTGCATTGAGTTTACACTATGGGTGGGACTCGCAACTTAATACCAGCGAGATGTTCTGGATAGATATCTCAAGGTGGATGATTAGTAGTAGATATTGATGGATTTCGGTCTACTTACTTTGGCGTACCGCCCATGCTTTGAACCTCAACCTTTCTTGCAATGTAGTCAGCATTGGTTTGCGTTCGTGGTCCTGTCAATTGCCCAGTTGTAATTTGTTTACCTCACATAGCTGTTTTATCGTCTTTTGGGAGAGAGACATCACTAGTGAACATCATGAGACTCCGGTCAATATTACCATCATTGATCACATCCGCTATTTACTTTTCGTTATTATTTACTATTGCAAACACTATCTATCACTACTATCATTGCTTTTAATCCTTTGTGAACTACAAGGCCGGAGGGATTGACAACCTCTCTGTACTCGTTGGGAGCAAAGTTATTTGTATCTGTGTGCAAGTCCACGTTGATTGCTACTATCTGGCGCCGTAGCAGTTGACACCTACTTGTTGAACCTAGGAGTCTCTAGGGATTCGATCCATGGCATCTTTGCTAAGGGAAAACACTTCTACAATACTGCATCTTACACCTTCCACTTGGGGTAACCAACGAGGGGTTCGAGGCCCATCAAGGAGTATTTTCTGGCGCCGTTGCCGGGGACTCCACTCTTCAGGATAGGGGAGTTGCACGTTATCTTTTACCTTTGCTTTTAGTCTTGTTAGTTTACCTTTCAGTTTTTACTTTAGTATCTTTTATCGAAAATCACAAAAATAGTTATCTTGCTTGCTTGCTACTATGGGTTCCACCGAGAACACCAAGTTGTGTGACTTCACTAGTCACAACAACGATGACTTTATCAGCACACCTATCACTACACCTGCCACTTCAGCACCTTCATATGAAATTAAACCTGCTTTACTGAACTTAGTCATGAAAGATCAATTCTCCGGTGCTGGAGATGATGCTGCTTTACACTTAAACAACTTTGTTGAACTTTGTGATATGCAAAAGTACCAAGAAATAGATGGTAATATTGTTAAGCTTAAGCTTTTTCCTTTCTCCTTGAGAGGAGGAGCTAAAATTTGGTTTCAGTCTTTGCCTAGAAATAGCATAGATTCATGGGACAAGTGCAAAGATGCTTTTATTGGAAAATACTATCCACCTGCTAAAATTATCCAACTTAGAAGTAACATAATGAATTTTAAACAATTGGATAATGAACACGTTGCCCAAGCTTGGGAACGTATGAAATCTCTTATCAAGAACTGCCCTACTCACGGTTTGACTACTTGGATGGTTATCCAAACTTTTTATGCAGGCTTGAACTTTACCTCGCGGAACTTGTTAGATTCGGCCACGGGAGGAACTTTTATGTCAACTACACTTGGTGCTGCCACAAAGCTTCTCGATGTGATGATGAACAACTATTCCCAATGGCACACCGAACGCGCTCCAACAGGTAGGAAGGTAAACTCTGTCGAGGAGATTTCCTCCCTTAATGAAAAAGTTGACTTGATCATGTCTCTACTTTCGAAGCAATCTACTGTTGATCCTCGTGATGTTCCTTTAAATTCTTTGATTGCTCAAGAACAAGTAGATGCGAATTTTATCTCTAGAAACAATTTTAACAACAATGCTTATAGGAGTAATTTTGGTAACAATCCTAGACCGTTCCCCTCTAACACTTATGGGAACAACAATGCTTATCCTATCACCAAGAACTCCACTACTGAACTAGAGACTATGCTTAGAGATTTCATCACTACCCAAAAAGCCTTTAATAAGAGTGTAGAAGAGAAACTACATAAACTAGATGATTCTTTTAAGGTAGACCACTTAGCCAATGAGGTAAAACTGCTAAAAATTGAAACTTCTCCTCTTGAGGAGAGGAAGGTCATTCCTATTAATGCTACTCAAGTGCAAATTAATGAAAATATTAGGATGATGTCTAAACTTAAAGAAAGATGGGCTAGAGAAAGGGAGGAAGAAGATAGAATTAAGAGCCTTCCTACCCACCACACTGTTGCTACTATCCAAGCTGTTGAGGATGTTCAAACTCTTAGCACCCAATGTACTCCTGGTCCCAATGGACCTATTAATGGTGATGCTATGACTATAGAAGCTACCAAACAAGTGAACCTTAAGGACACCACTACCACTTTACTTGATGCTCGTGACCTTGATTTTGATAATTGCACTCTTACCGAAGTTATTGATTTCCTTCACAAGATGTCTAGAGATCCCCGCACTAGCACGCTTAACCTTGCCTTCACAAAGCATATCACTAATGCTCTCATCAAAGCTAGGGAGGAGAAACTTAGAGTAGAAGCCTCCATACCTAGAAAGCTAGAAGATGGTTGGGATCCTATGATAAAAATTAAATTGAATGACTTCTCTTGTTATGCATTATGTGATGTTGGTGCTAGTACCTCTGTTATGCCCAAAAGAATATATGATATGCTTAAATTGAAACCTTTTGATTCTTGTTCTTTTGGTGTTCGTCTCGTTGATTCTTCCATAAAGAAACCTTTGGGGAGGATCGACGATGTTCTTATTGTTGTCAATGATAATTATGTTCCCGTTGATTTTACTATTATGGATATTGAATGTGATCCTTCATGTCCAATTATTTTGGGACGTCCCTTTTTACGCACCGTTGGTGCTATCATTGACATGAAAGAGGGTAATATAAAATTTCAGTTTCCCCTCAAGAAAGGGATGGAACACTTCCCTCGAAAGAAGATCAAGTTACCTTTTGAGTCCGTTGTACGGGCTAGCTATTCTTTTACTCTTGATAAAACTTGATCTATGCATTATGCCTAGCTTAAAGGCATAAAAGAAAGCGCTTTTGGGAGGCAGCCCACATGAATAAATATTTTGCTTTTGTTGTGTCTTGATGTTGTTTACTGCTGTAGCATCATCATTGTATCTTTGCTTTTCATATTTGTGCCAAGTATAGCCTCTGATTGCTAGAAAGTTCAAAAGTTGTGAGGTGTTGTCCAGGAAACAGATTCTGTCCTTGGATAGAAAAATTCGTATAAAATCACCAGATCATCTTTTTGGTCTGAATTTTATCGACAGCGTTCTCTATATAATTGTCTTTCTTGCCTCTGTTCTGAGTTTTTTTATTTGAGTTGCAGAAGTATCCCGAACAGATCAATTACTACCTGCTGTTCTGTTTTTCACAGATTTTGTCCTGTTTTGCTTTTCCTTCACTTTGCAAATCAAGAACTTGCTTTTTCTTTGCAAAAACCTTTTGGCAATCTTGAGAAACAGTAGAACTTCAAGAATATCTTTATTTCCAGCAAGGTATAATTATTTTATTAAGGGTACTAACCTCGCTAATCAGATTATGATGAGTTATGTATGAAGGGAGTTTTCAAGTGTGCGAGGGAAGATGATAAAAAAGATTCAGGAGTGTCAAGCGCTCAAGCTTGGGGATGCACCCGTGCACCCCCAAGAAATATTCAAGGAGACTCAAGTGTCTAAGCTTGGGGATGCCCCCGTGCACCCCCTTCTCCATCAACATTATCAGTTCGTCTTTCGTTCCGCTATATTTTTATCACTTCATGTGTTATGTGCTATGCTTGGAGCGTCTTGCTTTTAGTTTTCTTTTTAGTTTTTCATAACGAGTTTCAACTCAGCATTCTTTATGTGGGAGAGAAACACGCTCCACCTCTACCTAGAACATAACATAGAATTTTCATGTCTATCTATGATGTGTGTGTTCTTTGTCTTTTAATAGCTACTATCATGCTCTGCTCTTAGTATTCATGCTTATCTTTTCAAAGAGCTTTTGTTTAGTTGGTTGCTTGAACTCTCTTTAATTATCATGCTCACCTTATTAAGAGAGTTTGCTTCCGTTGCATTGGTTAATGTGTCTATGATAAAGATGCTACTTGCATAATGGTGCTTAGTAGTTCAGGTTTTCTAATGGTTAATCTCAAATAGCTGGGGGGTTCCCAATGTGTTATTGGAGTACCAACTTAATTTGTTTGCCTATGATGTGGTATGGTTTAGTAATATCTTTCTTCGAGAATTTATTTTGATTGACTTGGCGTATGCTCACGCATATTTAAGACTGTAAAGAAAGTCTGTCAAGCCTTGATGATCTTTTATTTCTGAGTAGCGATATAACTACCATGCCTGATTCGATATTGCTTTGTCGCTCTGCATGATTATGACCGTCATTGCTCTCTTAGTCGGTCGCTCCCAGTCTTTTTGCTAACCTCCACCTGTACTAAGCGAACTAACTTTGCAATATATAGCTCATGGGAAAGTAGCTTAAAAACTATTGTGGTAAAGAATATGTTGCTTATGTATCTTATTTCTTATAAGTTGCTTGCTGAGCGGTAACCATGTTTCTGGGGACGCCATCAACTGTCACACTTTTGTTGAATATCATGTGAGTTGCTATGCATGCTCGTCTTGTCTGAAGTAAGGGTGATTTGCCGTGGGTTGAATGAATATGCATATTGTTAGATAAGAACATTGGGCCGCCAACCAAAGCCATGTATCATGGTGGAAGTTTTAGCTTGGACATTAATCCTCAATCTCTTATGAGAACATGCTTATGCATTAAAGAGGAGTCCATCATCTATTTTCTATGTTGTCCCGGTATGGATGTCCTCAAGTTGAGATCTATCAAAAACGAGAAATCAAATGCGATTTATCTCCTTGGACCTTTGTACAGGTGGCATAGAGGTACCCCTTTGTGATACTTGGTTGAAACATATGTAATGCAATGATAACCCATGGAGATCCGAGCTAATTAGGACAAGGTGCGAGCACTATTGGTATTCGATGCATGAGGCTTGCAACTTATAGGATGTCTTATGCATGACACATATTAAGTACTACTACCGTTGACAAAATTGCTTCTATGTTTTCAAAATAAAAAGCTCTAGCACTTAACCTTTCTTTTACTTTTATGTTGAAGCACCAACTACTGAGAGCATGATTGTCATTCTGAGTGTAATGTGCATTGTCCCAAAGTAGCATTGTCTTTTGCATGATTGTGATATCGTTTATTTCGAAATGATTGTATCTAGTCATCACTTAAACCTTGAAGGTGCCCCTGCATTTATGTTTTGCATCACTGAAGGGGGCAAGCTAGATATCACTTTATCATATTTGCACATCATGATCATTGCAAATCTATTTGATGTTTCAGTTTCATGTTGTAAAACTTTCAGTCATTTGTGATTTTCTCATGAGGCAACTTAATTACTATAGAATCATTGTCTCAGTAAGCTTTTGTCATATGACTATGAAAAAGTCCTATATGGTTAATAGCATGTCACCACAGAAATTATTCTTGTTATGATTTACCTACTCGAGGACGAGCAGGAATTAAGCTTGGGGATGTTGATACGTCCAAAACGTATCTATAATTTCTGCTTGCTCCATGCCACTTTTGGGTGATATTGCTATGATATTGATACACTTCAATACACTTTTGATCATATTTGGACTAACTTACTAATCCAGTGCACCCCAGTGCCAGTTTCTGTTTTCGGCTGTTTTTGTATTTCAGGTTTTCACGTTACGAGAACTGCCCAGAAAAATCCAGAAAAATTATATAAAAAATCAGCGTTCCGGAAACTTCCCTGCGTCCGAAGGGCAGCCGGGGGGGCCACCAGGGCTCCTGGCGCCCTGGCGGTGCCCCCCCCCCCTGGGCCGCGCCGGGGGGGGCCTGGGCCCCCCGAAGCTTTCCCGATGCCCCCCTTTGGCATATATTTAAAGCGTCCTCCGAAACCCTCAGAACAGGAACTCTTTTCGCGATCCCATCTCTGTTCCGCCGCCGCCGCCGCTTCCAAGATCGGGAGCACCAGGAGAACTCTTCTCGGCACCCTGCCGGAGGGGAGGATCACCACCGGGAGCTTCTCCACCACCATGGACGCCTCCCGGATGACTCGTGAGTAGTCTCCCTTGGACCATGAGTCCATGACCAGTAGCTATGTGATGTTCTCCTCCCGTTCTTGTGCTTCACTAATTAGTCCTCGTGAGCTGCCCTACATGATCGAGGCACCTATGTAATCCTTATGCTGTTGCTATGTTGAGTTTGCTGGGATCCGATGGATTATGAGATTATGTTCAGATTGATCTTGAGTAATATATTTGATTTACCTCTTTTATATTTATGTTCATAAGTAATTCTTGCATGTTCTCCGTTGTTATTTATTGCTTTGGCCAAGTAATACGTAGTGACTCCAAGAGGGAACGTTATGCTCGATTGTGGGTTCATGCCCCTCGATGACTAGCTTGAGTGACAGAAACATGAGTCTAGGGGATGTGTTGTTGCCACAAGGGGGAAAACAACGGTGCTTGTGCCCGTGGGTGCAAGGATTGTTTACTTTACGCAAAGTTCTTTTAATGCAGTTGTCTGTTGCATTGAGTTTACACTATGGGTGGGACTCGCAACTTAATACCAGCGAGATGTTCTGGATAGATATCTCAAGGTGGATGATTAGTAGTAGATATTGATGGATTTCGGTCTACTTACTTTGGCGTACCGCCCATGCTTTGAACCTCAACCTTTCTTGCAATGTAGTCAGCATTGGTTTGCGTTCGTGGTCCTGTCAATTGCCCAGCTGTAATTTGTTTACCTCACATAGCTGTTTTATCGTCTTTTGGGAGAGAGACATCACTAGTGAACATCATGAGACTCCGGTCCATATTACCATCATTGATCACATCCGCGATTTACTTTTCGTTATTATTTTCTATTGCAAACACTATCTATCACTACTATCATTGCTTTTAATCCTTTGTGAACTACAAGGCCGGAGGGATTGACAACCTCTTTGTACTCGTTGGGAGCAAAGTTATTTGTATCTGTGTGCAGGTCCACGTTGATTGCTACTATCTGGCGCCGTAGCAGTTGACACCTACTTGTTGAACCTAGGAGTCTCTGGGGATTCGATCCTTGGCATCTTTGCTAAGGGAAAACACTTCTACAATACTGCATCTTACACCTTCCACTTGGGGTAACCAACGAGGGGTTCGAGGCCCATCATAGGCATACTGGACGGTGATGGGTTAGATGGGATCTATCATGTAATCGATTTAGTTTTGTTAGGGTTTGATCCCTAGTATCCACTATGTTCTGAGATTGATGTTGCTATGACTTTGCTATGCTTAATGCTTGTCACTAGGGCCCGAGTGCCATGATTTCAGATCTGAACCTATTATGTCTCCATGAATATATGTGTGTTCTTGATCCCATCTTGCAAGTCTATAGTCACCTACTATGTGTTATGATCCGGCAACCCCGAAATGACAATAATCGGGACCACTCCCGGTGATGACCATAGTTTGAGGAGTTCATGTATTCACCATGTGTTAATAGTTTGGTCCGGTACTTTATTAAAAGGAGGCCTTAATATCCCTTAGTTTCCAATAGGGCCCCACTGCCACGGGAGGGTAGGACAAAAGATGTCATGCAAGTTGTTTTCCATAAGCACATATGACTATATTCGGAATACATGCCTACATTGCATTGATGAACTGGAGCTAGTTTTGTGTCACCCTAGGTTATAACTTCTACATGATGAATTGCATCCGACGTAATTTCCCATCACCGATCCAATGCCTACGAGCTTTACCTATATTGCTAGTTGCTTATTTACTTTTCTGTTGCTACTATCACAAAAACTACAAAAACACTATCGTTACTTTTATTGCCGCTACCGCCACTATCATATTACTTTGCTACTAAACTATCTTGCTGCAAATACTAAGTTTCCAGGTGTGGTTGAATTGACAACTCAGCTGCTAATACTTAAGAGTATTCTTTGGCTCCCCTTGTTTCGAGTCAACAAATTTGGGTTTAATACTTTACCCTCGAAAACTGTTGCGATCCCCTGCACTTGTGGGTTATCAAGACTATTTTCTGGCGTCGTTGCCGGGGAGCATAGCTCTATTCTTTAAGTCACTTGGGATTTATATCTCCTTATCACTATGAAGAATTTGAAGGACTCAAAAACCAAGATCTTACCCTCAACTATGAGGGGAGGTAAGGAACTGCCATCTAGCTCTGCACTTGATTCTCCTTCTGTTATGAGTAAACTTGCGACACCTACTCCTGCTATTGAATCTGATATGTCGTATGTTCTTGATGATGCTACTTCTGCTATGTATGATGAAACTACCTCTATGTCTGATACTGTGCCACTAGGTGAATTTCTAGATGAACAAATTGCTAAGGTTAAGGAGAGTGCAAATGTTGATGATATTTATGAAAGTGATGATGAAACTAGTCCCAATAGATATGAATTGCCTGTTGTGCCTGAGGGTTATGTTATGGATGAAGAAACTGCTAGAGACTTTCTTGCTTGCAATGATAGATATGATCTTAAGAAGTTATTAGCTAAGCTGAAAGAAAAGTCCTTGAATGCTAGAATGAAACATGACCCTGCTTTTGCTACTTCATCTATATGTGTCACTGATAAGGATTATGAATTCTCTGTTGATCCTGAGTTAATTACTTTGGTTGAATCCGATCCTTTCCATGGCTATGAGTCTGAAACTGTTGTGGCACATCTTACCAAGTTGAATGATATAGCCACCATGTTTACCAACGATGAAAGGATTCGCTACTACTATATCCTTAAGTTGTTTCCGTTCTCGTTAAAGGGTGATGCTAAGACTTGGTTTAATTCTCTTGATCCTGGTTGTGTGCGTAGTCCCTAGGATATGATGTATTACTTTTCTGCTAAATATTTTCCTGCTCATAAGAAACAAGCTACCTTACGGGAAATATATAACTTTGCTCAAACTGAAGAAGAGAGTCTCCCACAAGCTTGGGGGAGGCTCCTCCAGTTACTTAATACTTTGCCGGACCATCCTCTTGAGATGCATGATATACTTGATGTCTATTATAATGGACTAACCGATGCTTCCAGAGACCACCTGGATAGTTGTGCTGGTTGTGTTTTCAGGGAAAGAACAGTGGAACAAGCTGAATTACTATTGAATAATATGCTAGCCAATGAAAATAATTGGACGCTTCCTGAACCAGCCCCTAAGACAACTCCGAAGAAAAGAGGTGTTCTATTTCTCAGTCCTGAAGATATGCAAGAGGCAAAGAAATCCATGAAAGAAAAAGGTATTAAAGCTGAAGATGTTAATAATTTACCGCCTATTGAAGAAATACATGGTCTTGATAACCCGACACAGGTAGTAAAGGTAAATTCTCTTTATAGATTTGATGAAGGTGATATTCCTCATTATAAGTCTGCTAGCGAATGCTTAGATGAGTTTGACAATTTTATTGTGAAACAAGAAAACTTCGATGCTTATGTTGGTAGACAACTACAACACAATGCCTATATGATTGAACGCATGAGTGATTATCTGTCTAGTGCTAAAGATGAACTGAAACTTATTAGTAAACATGCTTCCATGGTCACCACTCAAGTAGAACAAGTACTTAAGGCTTAGAATGATTTTCTCAATGAATTAAATAGTAAGAATAATGACTATGTTGTTAGAGTTGCTACTAGAGGTGGTAAAATGACTCAGGAACCTCTGTATCCTGAAGGCCACCCTAAGAGAATTGAGCAAGATTCTCAGAGAGCTAATTTAGATGCACCTAGTTCTTTTAAGAAGAAGAAAAAGAAAAATGATAAGACTTTGCATGCTTCTAGTGAACCTGTAGCTCACCCACCTGAGAATCCCAATGATATATCTGTTTCTGATGCTGAGACACAATCTGGTAATGAACATGAACCTCGTGATAATGTTAATGATGATGTTCATGTTGATGCTCAACCTAGCAATGATAATGATGTAGAGATTGAACCTGCTGTTGATCTTGATAACCCACAATCAAAGAATCACCGTTATGATAAGAGAGACTTTGTTGCTGGGAAGCACGGTAGGGAAAGAGAACCATGGGTTCAGAAACCCATGCCTTTTTCCTCCGAAACCATCCAAGAAAAAGGATGATGAAGATTTTGAGCGCTTCGCTGAAATGATTAGACCTATCTTTTTGCGTATGCGTTTGACTGATGTGCTTAAAACAAATCCTTATGCCAAGTATATGAAAGATATTATTACCAACAAAAGAAAGATACCTGAAGTAGAAATCTCCACCATGCTTGCTAATTACACTTTTGAGGGTGGAATGCCTAAGAAATTAGGGGATCCAGGAGTACCTACTATACCTTGCTCCATTAAGAGAAACTATGTTAAAATTGCTTTGTGTGATCTTGGAGCTGATGTTAGTGTTATGCCTCTCTCTTTATATCGTAGACTTGACTTGAGTAAGTTGAAACCTACTGAAATATCTTTGCAAATGGCCGATAAATCAACTGATATACCTGTCGGTATTTGTGAGGATGTGCCTGTCGTAGTTGCAAATGTTACTATTCTAATGGACTTTGTTATACTCGATATTCCCGAGGATGATAGTATGTCTATTATTCTTGGAAGACCTTTTTTGAATACTGCAGGGGCTGTTATTGATTGCAACAAAGGCAATGTCACTTTTCATGTCAATGATAATGAGCATACGGTACACTTTCCGAGGAAACAACCTCAGGTTCATAGTATCAATTATATTGGAAAAACTTCGACTATTACTATTGGAGGTTTTGAGTTTCCTATTCCTACTATCAAGAAGGCATATGACATACTTATTGTTGGGGACATACATATCCCCATTGAGGTAACATAGTGTTATTCGAAAATTCTCCGGTTTCATGTTACTCGGAAAGAGTTTATTAACAAGACCTGATCAACCTTGTTAATGGATTCATGTTGATGAACATGGGATAGGTGAATCTAGATAGCACAAACCTTCTGTACCCTCTTTCTACTTTCTGTTAATTAGGTTAAATAAAACAAAAATAGCATTGTTTGTCTGTTTCCAGACTTATCCGTGCGATAAAAAAATATCCCGAAAATAAAAGTTCTCCAAATGCCATGAAAATGAAATATGATTTTTTCTAGAATATTTAAAAAAATATGGCACTAAACACACAGCGAGGGGAGCCAGCACGTGGCCTTGAGGGCACAGGGCGCGCCCCCTGCCCAGGGCGCGCCCCCTGCCTCGAGGGCCCCACGTGGCCCCCCTCCACTTATACTTTCACCCATGCTCTTCTTCTTCCTCCCAAAAACAATCCCCAACCAACTCAAACCCGAGTTCTAGCTCATTTTGCTGCCATTTTCGATCTCCTTGCTCAAAGCACCATTCACCAAACTGTTTGGGGAGATTGTTCCTTGGTATGTGACTCCTCCATTCGTCCAATTAGTTTTTGTTCTAGTGCTTTATTTGTTGTAAATTTGTGTTGCTGTGGTAACCTTGTTCTTGAGCTTGCATGTCAATTTTTCTTGGTCCCAAGTAGTTCTAATGCATGATATAGCCTCTAGGCACTTATAGGAGTTGTTGCTATCAATCTTGTTGAGTTTGGTTAACTTTTATTGTGAGTTACTAAAAATTTCAGAAATTTTCAGAAAAGGAAAATGTTAAAAAGATTATTCAGGGGCTCCTCCAGTAAGAGCTCAGAGGAGAAGAAGAAAGAAGAAAATAAGAAGCCCAAGTATCATCTTCCTCGCATGGCGGAAGTTCGACCGTGCGAATGGCCCTGTAATAATTTCATGATGTCCGCCGGTATTTACGAAGACTTTTATTGGATGGCGAATAATGCAGGACTCACCGACTTCCTCAACGACCAAAAAGAACAGTATATCTTACTCACCAATATTTTCACGCAAAGTTTTCATTTTCATTCTAGGAAAACACCACCTACGGTGGAGCTTCGCTTATATGATGTGAGTAAGGAGATATCACTGTTAGACTTTTGTGAAATATGCAAATTACCCTTTGGAGGTAGACTTGATGAACCACGTCATGAAGACGTCAAAGGGCTTATTGATATGATAGCCGTAGGTGAAACTAGACAAGTCGCAGGGGCAAGAATCACTAGTATACACTTCCCTGTTCTGCGCTACTTTGCTTTATTTGCTAGTAGGTGTTTAATTGGTCGCGGGAACAGTGGGAATCTCAGTGCCCCTGATATTATCATTTTACGCCATGCTTTGTTTCGCGACACAACTTTTAGCTTGGGCGTCGTCGTTGCCAAACGATTGAGTCTTAACCGCTCAAGAGGGTCCGTCTTTGGAGGCATCTTTGCTTCTCGCCTTGCTGAACATTTTAATATACCTGTTAGGCATCATGAGAAGGAAGAAAAATTGCTTGCCCCTGTTTATCTAGACTACAAGAGCATGGTAGCCCATGACTTTATTGTTAAAGACAAAAATATGCAGCTCCATTATAAATTGAGGTTTGATGAAATACTGTGAAATTGTTACCTTGCCTGCACCTTCTTTGTTTGATCTATCTACAGGCGTATTCCTCATCACCTCAGATGTCTTCTACAAGTACCAAGGCTAGGCACAAGCTTTAGAGCTTGAGCCAGAACCACCACTTGATCCTTCCCGACAAACTGTTTATGGGTGGGAGCTGGACGAGCTCGCCAACCAGTGGCGCCCAGAGGACACATCTCAGTACACTCGAGGGAGTGGCTTCGATCCATGGCCATAGACCAACTTAGGCCAAAAGCCTAAGCTTGGGGGAGTACGTGTTTCTCACCGACTTTACATTCATGTTCACACTTATTCTAGTTGTCGGTGCTCACACTCTTTCACTGTACCATCCATGTTTAGTTTCAATTTCTTTTTCTTAGACTTTTTCTCGTGTGCTAGAAAAATCCAGAAAAACAAAAAATATTAGTTGTAGCTTCTAGCTAGTTTACTTTCTTTGCTTGTAGTAGTTACTAAAAATGAAAACCCAAAAAGATTTCCCGTTCTTCTTTTGCTTGTTGGGAGCTTTCCCGTGTAAATAGTTTCTTTTCTTTTCTATAGGGGTTAAGAGTAGAAGACCATGATTAAAATGCTTAGTGGCTCTCATATGCTTTGTTGATGATTTAATCTTAAGCCATATTACCTTGTCTTCTCTCTTGTATCAAATGTCTGCAGATTCCAGCTTAGTCCAATGCACGTGCACTATTATTATTTTCCACACCATTCGGTCGTGCGAGTGAAAGGCAATAAGGATGATATATGATGAACTAATTGAGATGGAAAAAACTGGTATGAACTCGACCTCTCTTGTTTTTTTAAATATGATTGCTCATCGTTCCTGATTCAGCTTGTTATGAATGAAATATGTTTGGAATGACAATTAGAGATCATAGCTGCTTATGCCATGCTTAATTAGCTGAGAGTCTATAATGGTCTATCTTGCGTGCCAACATGATATTAAAATGGTTGTGATGTGGTATGATGGGTGGTATCCTCCTCTGAACGATTTAAGTGACTTGACTTGGCACATGTTCACGCATGTAGTTGAAACAAATCAACATAGCCTTCACGATATTTATGTTCATGGTGATTTATATCCTACTCATGCTTGCATTCATTGTTGATTAATTTTAATGCATGTTCATGACCGTTGTTGCTCTCTAGTTGGTAGCTTCCCAGTCTCTTTCTAGCCTTCACCTGTACTAAGCGGGAATACCGCTTGTGCATCCACTTCCATAAACCCTAAAGTTATTCCACATGAGTCCACCATACCTTCCTATATGCGGTATTTACCTACCGTTCCAAGTAAATTTGTATGTGCCAACCCTAAACCTTCAAATGAAATTCTGTTTTGTATGCTCGAACAGCTCATGTATCAACTAGGGTTGTCTATATCTTCCATGCTAGGTGGGTTATTCTCACGATGAGTGGACTCCGCTCATCATTCAAGAGAAAATGGCTGGTAACCGGGATGCCCTGTCCCATGCTCAAAATCATAATAATTAAACAAAACTCCCCCAAGGCTGTTGCTTGTTTGGACGGTAACCCGTGGATTCGGCTGGCCGTGGAGTGTGCTTGTTGGTGGTTGGGGGAGTATAAACTTTACCATTCTGTTTGGGAACTACCTATAATGTGCGTAGCATGGGAGATATCGAGATTCTTGGTTGTTATGTTGACAATGAAAGTATACCGCTCAAAATGTTATTCAATCTCTATTTAAAAATCGAGCTCTGGCATCTCTACAAATCCCTGCTTCCCTTTGCGAAGGGCATATCTATTTACTTTTATGCAGAGTCATCATCCTCTTCTCAAAGAGCACCAGTAGGAGAGCATCTCTGTCGTTGCATGTATTACTATTAATTTGCATTGAGTATGATCATGACTGGATCTCTTTTACCATGAATTACAATGTCTAGTCAGTCATTGATCTTTAAAGGTGCTCTGCATTTATGTTTTGCGGTCTCAGAAAGGGCTAGCGAGATACCATCCTGTTATATCATATCATGATTGTTTTGAGAAGTGTTGTCATCCGAGGTTTATTATTATTGCTCGCTAGTTAATTATGCCATTGATGTGAGTAGTCTTGAGACCTGAAAGTTATTGTGAATGTGGTTAGTTCATGATCTTGTTGAAAATCTGAATGCTAGCTTACATATTTATAACAACAAGAGCAAACGGAGTTAGTCAAACTTTTTCTTTATCACTTTCAGTTTGTCAACTGAATTGCTTGAGGACAAGCAAAGGTTTAAGCTTGGGGGAGTTGATACGTCTCCAACGTATCTACTTTTCCAAACCCTTTTGCCCTTGTTTTGGACTCTAACTTGCATGATTTGAATGGAGCTAACCCGGACTGACGCTGTTTTCAGCAGAACTACCATGGTGTTGTTTTTGTGCAGAATAAAAAGTTCTCGGAATCGCCTGAAAATCAACAGAGAATTATTTTAAAAAATATAAAAAATACATGCAAGAAGATCCACACCGGGGGGCCCACGGCCTGTCCTCGAGGGTGGGGGGCGCACCCCCTGCCGATGGCGCGCCCTCCTGCCTCGAGGGCCCCCCGATGCTCCACCGACGTATCCACAGGTCCTATATATTCCGTTTCGGGGAGAAAAAATCAAGGAGAAAGAATTATCGCGTTTCACGAGACGGAGCCGCCACCAAGCCCTAATCTCACTCTGGAGGGCTAATCGGGAGTCCGTTCGGGGCTTCGGAGAGTGGAGATCGTCGCCATCGTCATCATCAACCTTCCTACATCACCAATTCCATGATGCTCACCGCCGTGTGTGAGTAATTCCATCGTAAGCTGGACGGTGATGGGTTGGATGGGATCTATCATGTAATCGAGTTAGTTTTGTTAGGGTTTGATCCCTAGTATCCACTATGTTCTGAGATTGATGTTGCTATGACTTTGCTATGCTTAATGCTTGTCACTAGGGCCCGAGTGCCATGATTTTAGATCTGAACCTATTATGTCTCCATGAATATATGTGTGTTCTTGATCCTATCTTGCAAGTCTATAGTCACCTACTATGTGTTATGATCCGGCAACCCCGAAGTGACAATACTCGGGACCACTCCCGGTGATGACCATAGTTTGAGGAGTTCATGCATTCACTATGTGTTAATGCTTTGGTCCGGTACTCTATTAAAAGGAGACCTTAATATCCCTTAGTTTCCAATAAGACACTGCTGCCACGGGAGGGTAGGACAAAAGATGTCATGCAAGTTCTTTTCCATAAGCACATATGACTATATTTGGAATACATGCCTACATTGCATTGATGAACTGGAGCTAGTTCTGTGTTACCCTAGGTTATAACTTCTACACGATGAATTGCATCCGACGTAATTTCTCATCACCAATCCAATGCCTACGAGCTTTACCTATATTGCTAGTCGCTTATTTACTTTTCCGTTGCTACTATCACAAAAACTACAAAAACACTATCGTTATTTTTATTGCTGCTACCGCCACTATCATATTACTTTGCTACTAAACTATCTTGTTGCGGATACTAAGTATCCAGGTGTGGTTGAATTGACAACTCAGCTACTAATACTTAAGAGTATTCTTTGGCTCCCGTTGTGTCGAATCAACAAATTTGGGTTTAATAATTTACCCTCGAAAACTGTTGCGATCCCCTACACTTGTGGGTTATCAGTCTTCTATCCAAGTTTTTGCCCGAGAGTACGCAGTCTTTTGTCTAAGATCAAGTGCGCCCACCCACCCACACACACAAAGATAAAATAGTAGTATATGTTTTTTTTCTTGTTTGCGAAAGGGCAAAACTAAACATGTTCCCCCACGGAAAAACACTAAACATGTTGCCAACCCTAGTCGTGTGCCAAGGGTCTGCTTCATGTCGCGATCTCGCTTCCCCTTCTCTCTCACATACGATGGCATTGTTGGCGGCAAGAGGAGTGGAGTCTGTCTGTTTCCTTTTCCCCTTGGGTTTTGTTTCCCTTGTGGCATGGATAAGAATCATCATAAAAAAAGAAGGGCACATCCTTTTGTAAAAAATGCTAAGAGGCCTGGATAATTTAGAGAACTCTTTAATAAACGTGCTACAAAAATCAGAATGACCAAGATAACTCCTTATGCCACTTATATCCCTAGGGTATGGAAGCTTCTCTATAGCTTCTATCTTACCTCTATCAAGAATTTTTTGGACCAAGAATAATACCTCTGTTCACCATGAATTGTAGCTCTCTAATGACCCACCAATATAGGTGATCAATCGTAATCCCTTCGATAAGTAAGAGTGTTGAACCCAACGAGGAGCAGAAGGAATCAATAAGCAATTTTCAGCAAGGCATTCTCTGCAAGCGTTGTAAGACAGTTTTGATAGATATTTTGGTAGCAAGTAGCAAGTAATAAAATTAGCAATGTGCAGCAAGTGGACCAATGTTTAATGTTGCAAAGTACAAGCCGGTGGAACTTCTTAAAGTGATTAAAACGCTCTTGAGGACACACAGGAATTTCATCTAGTTACTTTCACCACGATTCATCGACTTACGTTCACTGCCTTGATAAGTTGTTATGTGAGTGGATCAGAGCTAAGGTGTTGTTCTTACTTGAACGAACACCTACTTATCATTATACCCTCCATGCAAGCATCCATAAATACAAGAGAAGTAATTAAGATAAATTTAATCATAACGTGAAACATGTGGATCCAAAATAGCTCCTTAGAGAACAATTTATAAACTGGGATTTAGGCTTCATTCACTCCCGCAACCATTTTCTAGAAAATAATTCCACAATGCCTTCCTCTAGGACGAAAGACGATGAAGTGTCATTTAGTCGACATTCACATGATACCACTAGAGGAAGAACAACATAATATATCATCAAAATATTGAACAGTGATCAACTTCATATGATTACTAATAACAATACTTCTCCCACGCCCTCAAGAACAAATAGAACTACTCACAAATTATAATTGTGTTCATGATAGGAGGATATAAATATATGATTAATAATCTGAACATATAGATCTTCCACCAAGTAAACCAACTAGCATCAACTACAAGATGTAATCAACACTACTAGCACCCCAAGTTACCAATCTGAGGTCAACTACAAAGATTGAGCACAAGAGATGAACTAGGGTTTGGAGATGAGATGGTGCTGGTGCAAATGTCGATGGAGATGAGGCCTCTCACAATGATAGGAGCATTGGTGATGATGATGGCTTCGATTTCCTCCTCATAGAGGGAAGTATCCTCGGCGGAATTGCTCCGCCGAAGAGCAAAAGTGCCCCGCCTTTGGTTCCGCCTCGAGACGGAGATGGCTAGTCCCGAAAGTCTTCTCTTATTTTTTCCTAGGGTATATGACTTCATATAGGAGAATATTTTTAGAAGTGGGCCTTTGTGGGCCCCACAAGCCACTAGGACGCACCCCCTGACTTGTGGGCCCATCAGGGGTCTTCTTTGGTGTTTCTTTCTTCCAGTATTTTTATATATTCCAAAACAAATCTTCGTAAATTTTCACATCATTTTGAGCTCCAGAGAGTTGTTAACTCTGTTGTAGCGTTTTCACGTCAGAATTCCAGCTGTTGGTAATCTCCCTCTTTTGATGTATCTTGAATTTTAAGAGAGAAAAGACATTAGAATTGCATAATAATATGGAATATAACTTCAAAACAATATAAATTACATTAGAAAAATATGATGCAAAATGGACGTATCAACTCACCCAGCTTAGATTCCACTTGCTTTCAAGCGAATGCCGAACTCGATAAACATGACCGCAAGTATATATATAGAGAGAGGTGTTGATAAAAGAAAATACAACATAGAAGCATCATCCTTATAAGCATCATTATAACGAGTGAGGATTTTTTTGTGGGCTCCCTTCAGGGCGGTGGTTATCATGGCCGTTGGTACATGCGTTGTGATTGGGAATCTGTCACACCAGTGGCAGGCAATTGGCTTGGCCTGCTATGAGCCTATTGGAATTTGTAGGCGTATATGTTTGGCCCCACGGCTTGGTCATGTATTGCGCATGGGTCGGCTCGACTGCATCTGCTCCAGTAGTTTGGCCCATAAGTGGCTTTTCAAAATAGCACACGATTAGTGAGTCATCGTCCATCCACTCCTTTCCTTTATGGTGCCCCTCTGGTCGACCTAACAAGGTCGCACACTTTCTCTTGTTCGTGCCTTTCTTCCTCTGTGCCGAATCCCAGCGGTGGCGCCATCCTTTCCGGGTGAGATGGGCTCCTCTGGTGGCCAGTGTGATTGGTATGTCTACTTCCCACCTTAACACGATGTCCGCTATGAGATCCACTCCTAATAAAATCATGGACCCCTAACCGTAGCCTATCCCTTTCGCATCAGGTTTTTGATTGATGCGGATGAGGCCACCGGTAGCATCCGCCCTGTCGAGTCTCAGGCATTGATGAGCGGCGCAATGGCCAGAATGGTCCTATTAGAGATGGGGCAGACAAAATCTAGGAATCTAGGTGGCCGATGTGTTTGAAAACTCTGGTTTTGAGGTCTACTCCGTGGCAACAAGCGAGTGAATTAGGAGGTAACTAGTGTGCTCATTTGTCCTAAAAATGAGCAGGATTTGGATAGGCAAGGGGCCTCCAGTGAGGGATCTGAATCCGAACAAAAAAACTGCACTAGAACTACCTGTTAGGGCATATGCAGAGAAGTAGAATGGAACAGTTGTGAAGCCAACAACTGGCACCTCTTTTGACTCGATGGATGAGGCGCACGAGTTCTACAATTTATAATCTTGGGAGAGCTGTTTTCGTGTCCATTTTCAAGCATCACGTTGAATGTGATAGGAATAAATCCATGCAAGAAATTGTATGTGGATGTGCAGTACGTTTGAATCTTTGGTTGTGAAGTTTTTCTCTTCTTCCGGGGCTCACATGTTTTTTGAATCCTTGTAAATGCCGGCCCAGGATTATGAACTGTCTTCTGACTAGTACCGATTTTTTTTGTGAAAAACAAGGCAAGTCAGTAAAGGTGAACACCTGGTCTGCACATCTATTATTAGGCTACTTAGATCTAGTGACAATGGTTGGTACATATCAGAACATAAGGAAGCTCATAACCATCTATCATCTTTGATGTGCGGGAAGAGAGTGCATTGGAAGTCACATAGGCATATTGATCGGTACGCGAAGGATCTGGTGAAACAACTACATGACAGCAATGTAGGGCTTGGTAAGATGAGCATAGTTAGTAATTTCTTTGAATCGGTGGAGAATGTTCTATTCACAAAATGCTCTTTGAAAACCCTGTGTCAGAAGCTTAACATGGAGCAATCTGATTTTGATGCGATGAAGACGATGGACATTTTTTCAGAGACGAAAGCAAATGACCCTGATTTCAATTATACAGTCCAGGTAGATGATGAGAGTCGGATTAAAACTTTGATGTGGGTGACTAGTAGGGGTTGTGATCAGTAGAGGTGTTTTAGGGATGTGATTACGTTTGACATGACATACGAGACAAACCTGTATGACTTGCCATTTAGCATGTTTGCTAGAGTAAATAACCACTTTCAGAGTATAATCTTCGGTGGTGTGATGCGTAGATATGAAAAGGAGGACACTTTCAGATAGGTTTTTAGAGAATTCATTCGCATGGTGGGGGGAAGAACCCAAAAATGATTCTCATAGGTTTGTGTGGAGCTCAGTTGCATTTCCATCAGCACATCACTGTTGCGGGATGGTCGAAACACGACAGTATAATGAGAGACCCTTCGACGAAATTGTGTGCGATTCATTAATCGCAAACGGTGGTGTAAGAAAACCGTAAAAAATGATGCGAACTATTTGCGATGGCGCAAACATCAAACACGATTCAGATCAGAGCTGCGTGTGCGATGCATGGCATACAGTTAATCCATACGAACTATTTGCGCTGAGCCAGAACAACAGAAATGGTCAGCCAGATGAGGGTGTGTGCGATATACGGCATACAGTTCATTCAGATGAACTGTCTGTGATTAGGCAACACAACAGAAATGGTAAGCCAGATCAAGGTCTGTGTGATGGAGGGCATACGATTGCCGCTAATAAGCCATGTAATTTGCTCTGTCTACAGAAGAACAACATATATATAACCAAAATAAACATCCAATTACATAAGTGAATATACAAATCATTCACACACACCTCAATAAACAATTACACGCATTCCAAACTAGGAGAAACGATCATCTAGTCATCTACTTCTTGTGACGCTCCCGCCACTTCTCTACGGCTCGATCCCTCATCTGGGGCAGGACGAAGACCTTCCTTATGTCAACGATGTGCCTATACATCTCGTAGCTTGTGTACGTGTGCTTGGTCGCGTACTTGATGTGTTCTCCATCCAGTCTCTGATCCCAGCCACTGTGCCAGGCGTTCTTGTCCTTCTTGCTCTTATCCTTCATCTTCATGTAGTAGGGGTCGATGACGGCTAAGGCGGGGTCAACCAAGGAGTTATGTTTGTTCTTGGTGCTGCCCTAGACCTTGTAGTGGTCACGGATGTTGATAAGATTCTGGCAGGGCAAGCCCGAAACTTCGAGCACTTTTAGATAGTTGGTGGTGTCCACCGTAGCGAAACTGTAGTCGAGGCTGTTGATAAACCTAGAAAAACGCTCGCAAGGCCTCGTGGCCAGGTGGTATTGGTAGACGAGGACGCCATATCGCACATAAAACTGTTGATTTTTATCAATGTTTCTTCATATATTTAACTCCGGATCGATTGCTTTATATATGGCACATGAAGCTCGCTTAATCGATTAGTAGGTATACCTATTGATTCACCGTTGTATTCAAAAAAAAAAAAAAACTTCAATCATAATCGGGACATTCTGGTATCATGAGATTTCTATGGTTATGCACAAGGCAAAATGTAAGCGCATTTTTTAAAATTTTTAAATCATTGGGATTAACTTGGGGGGGGGGCATGTAGACAACGCTCACGGGGTGTGGAAAGCAAGAGGCGATCCCCAACAAGCCAACTGTCCTTTTACGTAGCAACCGATTTTTTTTTCAAGGAACCCACATTGTGGTCGGTTATCATTTGAGGCTATTTTGGATTATCCATTTTCTCTTTTGGATATCTTGGTTTCTTGCATTTTCTTTGATGATGTACTCAGGTGGTACAGTTCAGTGAACACGAACACACCACAAACAAACTTCGGATGTACACATGCAAGCAAATGGGAAATACACACATCAAAACAATACACACACTGACTTGACAGTACCTTGGAAAGTAAACACACATTAGTACGTACACACAACTTAGGAATAACTACGCACACCCACAAACGTGAGAAAACACAAGCATATGAGAAGTACACATCATACAAAAAGAAACACACTAACATGAAGTACACATACACACACTAATGTGAGAAGCACACGCATACTAACGTGTGACGTACACTACATGAGAAGTACATATGACATAAATTTTTGTCAAAACCTATCAACATAAGATACAGTTTCAGAAATACAGACACAAGAAACCAAATGGTAACAATGATTTGGCATCCATCTTGAATTTAAATCCAAAAAAAGAAAACATAAAACATCCTCCATCCCGATAAAGTAAAAACTCTGATACATCCTGAGTGTGTCACCACATGAAGCGGCGCCAGCTATTCCAATGAGGAGCCAGGGATCCTTTAATTAGTTTGTTTCCCTTTAATTAGTGATTATTTACCACAATTTGAAAGAAAAAACATTTACTTGCTCACGCAAAACTGTGACGCAACGCAAGAACATTAGCAAGCTGGATATTGTTTTGGAAACTCAGAAAGGCAGTGTAGCTTTACAAAAAACTATGTATCACGGCAAAATCACACATAACATTTCAAGTGTCTAATAAGTATTTTTAAGCGAATTTTCAGAAGCTTGCCTCTACCTATATCTTTCAGAAAGAGTGCAAGTACTTAACCAAAGAAATAACACGTTCAATAAGATACGGCAGCAGCAAACTAGCATTCAGAACATCCTAACAGTATTGCATTCCATGAGACGGATAATTCCAGGTATATAGAGGAGCGTCAAGACTTAGCGAGAATTCAGAACATTCTACATGTCTCGCATTCCATGAGATGCATGGTTAAAAGTACACGACTGAATGAGGGTTGCTAAACTGTGGTGCATGTCGAGTTTCTGGTTTTCGCTGTACATAACTGGAGCTCAAAGAGAAGGGTGAGACGACGAGCCCTAAAACTGCTTTTCGAAAAACATGGGGTTACTGTTCCTTGCATGCCGGCAAAATGTTAAAGAGACTGGTGAGATGAGCACTGTACTCCCGAATCCGATCACATGACAATGGCAGATGCAAAAGATCTCTTCCCTATTGAATTGAAACCTGGCACTGACCAGCCGGAGTTCACATTGTAGACTTCCACCTGCAACAGAAAGGAAGAAATTGTCCTTGAAAGACAGCACATATTTGTGAAGGCAACAGTTAAACATCGGTACAATGTTTACTTACAGTGTCCAGTATCTGTTCGTTGGACCGCAGACCGCCGAGGACAAACAAGCTATCATCAAAAGTAACCGCAGAGGCGTATCCTCTTGGGTTGCTCATGGGATCACCCATCCTCCAGGCGTTGAGGCGAGGATCAAAGATCTCAACACTGGAAACCATGCTGTCCCCATCATACCCTCCAATAGCATATCTGAAACAATAAACCTCCCGACTCAGTTTCTTGCCAAGATTAAAGCCCAAGATGCCATCGGCTTTGTGTTCAGCGAGATCTAAACTAACATGAAGAGTATACTCACAGGACTTCTCCCAGGACAGCTACAGCATGGCATCCTCTCCTTGCTTTCATGCTTGGAAGCTTAACCCAGAAACCCTCCCTTGGATCATACCTTTCTGCTGACCTGTACATGATGTGGTTGTTAGCTGATGATGTATTAAATCATGTGCTTCCACCATGTCATTTTATCATTCAAGTGGTTATATTAGCATCCAAGAAAAAGAATGTGTCAGGAACATTTATAGATTTGACTAAAGATTTACACCATCCTCTCATTGCTTACATGTCATTTTATCATTCAAGTGGTCATATTAGCATCATAGAGAAAGAATGTGTCAGAAACATTTATAGATTTGACTCAAGATTTACACCATCCTCTCGTTGCTTACATGTCATTTTATCATTCAAGTGGTCATATTAGCATCAAAGAAAAAGAATGTGTCAGAACCATTTGTAGATTTGACTCAAGATTTACTAGCATTTACACCATCACATTGATATTACCATCATGAATTGTACTTTTATAATGTACTCCCTCCGTTCCTAAATATTTGTCTTTCTAGAGATTTCAACAAGTGACTATATACGAAGCAAAATGAGTGAATTTACACTCTAAAATATGTCTACATACATCCGTATGTTGCAGTCCATTTGAATGTCTAGAAAGACAAATATTTAGGAACGGAGGGAGTATAATATATTGGTGCAGCATTTTTTAATAGAAACTGATGAGCAAAAGGTCGCATGGGTGTCAATGCCCTAAAGCACTTAAAAGTGTGGAACACATGGAAGTAACATAAATGGAGGAAAATAGCAAGTAAACTTACTGTAAGTACTTGCTACCATCAAATCCACCAGATGCATAGATGACACCACTCGATTCTGCTGCTGCTAGAGCAAATCTCTGAAATGTGTTGCAGCATACTTAAGAGATCAGTGTCAAAATTAGTTAACTAGCTGAACTACTCTCCCGAATAACGCCAATATTAGAATAATCAATTCAACCATGCTTTTCAGTTATACCATTACACAGCAACAAGATTCTAGATAATCTGTAAGATGAGGTTGCAATGCAGAATTTAATTGGTACAAAGCTATGCATAAGATGATATCGTTGAAAATCTAAATTAAGCCGATGTCTCCTATTTGATCGTATTAAGGTCACTGAGTTTATTACAGTGCAATCATGACTATTCTAATTAATTGAATGACATTTTTCCGCTATCCTACATTACGTAGCAACAAAATTCAAGATATTGTGTGTACACAAGGATGCAATGCAGAACTCAACTGGTACAAAGCTATGCAGAAGATGATCGAGTTGAAAATTTGAAGTAAACAGATGTCTCTTATTCTCCATATTAAAGTCACCGAGTTTATCACAATGCAATCATGACAAGACTAGGAGAATAAGTTCAGCCTTCCTATGAAATAGGCTGCAAACATATCAAAGGACACAAAGTAATCACTAGAAGCAACTGGGAGGCCAAGAACATACTGGTTGCAGCATAGACGGACTACATATCCACTTCCCAAGAAAAGGATCAAACATCTCAACTTCTGAAAAAGTTTGTGTTCCATCTCCTCCACCCATCGCATATATTTTGCCATTAAGACTTACTCCAGCAAGAGATCCTTTCTCATGGTTCAAACAGGGGCATATCATCCACTCATTACTCCTTGTATTATAGCATTCCGCTGTAAGAAAAGAAAGTACATAAATGCAGTTTGAAGTCCAGAGAAAGAAAGACAGAAGCACATTTAAATATCAGTATACCTACCTGTGTTATACCATGAACTTCCATCCCCACCACCAAAAACAAATATACAGCCTTCCATTGCGGCAACAGAAGCATATGAACGCGCAGAGCCCATCGATGTGAGAGACACAAGGATGTCCTTTTTTGGAGAAAAGGAATCAAGAGATGATAACCAGGTCACACCATTATACCCGCCGATCAGGAATATTGCTGGCATGTCCAGATTATCGCACATGCTTCCTTGAAGAGACAAGGAGGAGTCAAATTTGAATTGTAACTCATCTATACGATATTCCAGTTGCTGAACTTTTCTTCCAGAGTCTTTAACAACTTCCTTCAACGAAATTATTTCTTGATCTGATTTAATCTGGAAAATAACAGGACCATAATCAGACTATATATATGCAGGAGGTGTTTGCTAAAAAGTACAAAATAGCGGCCAACACATTTTGGATAATGGATATACGTAGCACGAAAAGTAAGGTAGCCAGATTTAGCATACCAGCTAACCAGTTCAGTCTGCGGATTGACAGGAATAAGTACTGTATAAAGATGAAATGAATGGTCCATACGATACAAGTAAGCATAAATGTCCACACCATATCGAATATATAATTTTATATGCTGAAGTTATCAAATCAATCATCACAGTGGTAAGAAAATTGAGCAATGTAACCATGTGGGGAATCCTTAATTAAAAAAAAAAAAGGGCAGCCCGGTGCATGTAGCTCCCGCTTGCGCAGGGTCCGGGGAAGGGTCCGACCACTTTGGGTCTATAGTACGCAGCCTTTCCCTACATTTCTGTAAGAGGCTGTTTCCAGGACTTGAACCCGTGACATGTGTAACGCAAAATCTTGTATTCTTTTCAATCCAACAAGTAATAAAAGCGCCAATCAATAGTTGCATTCCACATGTTCAAGAAGAAATGAGGAACCTGATTCTTCTCCAGTGCATCAGCCTTCTTGGCTAAGTCAGTGATGATTCGTAGAAGCTGCACAGGAGAATGAAAAGAATAATGTGAGTGATGCACATGTTATCAGTCACAAGGTTATGAATTGTAGTCGAATGAATGATGAAAAGCAAAACAATGCACACAGGAAGGGATAGCATGGGCACCTCAGCCTTTGCGTGATGTTGCTCAAAAGATGAATTATCTTCCACGGTAGAACATAATGGCTTGTTGGAAAGGCTTGAATTGGCCTGTGCTTCTTCAGGTACATGATGGCTGGGAGTAGAAAGGCTTGCATTGGCCTGTGCTTCTTCAGTTACATATTGATCTTGAATAGGAAGGTCTACATTCACATGTGTTTCTTCAGCAATCTTTTGATCTTGGCAAGGAAAGCTTCCATTGACCTGTGTTTGTTCAGTTACATATTCATCTTGACTAGGAAGGTTTGCATTGACCTGTATTTCTTCAGAAACATATTCATCTTGACTAGGAAGGCTTGTGTTGATCCGTGTTTCTTCAGGTACGTACTCATCTTGGCTAGAAAGGTCTGCACTGATCTGTGTTTTTTCAGGCACATACTCATCCTGACCAGAAAGGTTCGCATTAACCTGTGTTTCTTCAGGTACATACACATCTGGACTAGAATAAACAAAATCATGGGATGATAGTGCTGCCTGCTGTCTTAAGTCAACCAACTCCTTCAGTTTTTTCAGGATAGACGATCTTTCAAGCTGTACCCCAACACCGTCTGATTCATTTTGAACCCCACTGCCTATTCCATTGTGTGAGTTCACAAGCATGTCTCCATTAGAAGAATGACTTCCTCCATTCACAGGATTGGCAACAGGCTGATTGCACTGCATAAGCTCCATTCCGTCAGCAACACTTTTGTATGAGGAATGTTGACTGACCTCATCCGGACCAAACTGGTTCTGAAAATCATTGTCATCCAAATCCTCCCAGTCAGAAACTAGCTCTCCGGATGTCTTCCCATCAGTTTTGCTATCTGATGTTCCAGTAACACTACCACTATCCACATCAGAATCAACCCAGTCATCTGGAACAATTCCACTTGAATTTGACAGAACACTAAACGGGTTGATGTTCTTTGAATTGGCTGTGCCTTTCTTTTGGTGAGGGGTAACTGATGCCACCCTTTTAGTTGATGGTAAAGAAGTTGATAGAACACTAGATGGATTGATGTCCTTCGAATTGGCTGTGCCTTTCTTTTGGATAGGAATACCTGATGACATCCTGTTAGTTGATGGTAAAGGTACAGCCAGACTCCTTTTGCTTGAAACAGCTGGGACTTGCTTGAAATTGAGAGGACCAACTGACTTGAACAAAGCAATTAAAGCTCTAGTTTGTGCATGGTCTAGCTCAAAATAGAAGTAGTGATGCGTATAATAGTTATCTTGAATCACTTTTTTGTATTGGACCTCAAAGAGTGGCTGATAGCGAGTCTTTGTGCAAATGCGAACCTTAAAAACAGAAGCAGTTGCTTTATATTAGCATGCATAAACTGGAACAAACTTAGCTATAGATACACCAAACAGATCATGAACATTGTTAGGAGATTCATATTATTGATACCTGTGCAGGAAAAGGTGTCCTTAAGGTGCCATCATTACTCCAAGCATATGGGTCAATGGAGTTCTGACCAGGACTTGCAGCCTCAAAAACACCATGCATCTTTCTGTCAGTGTAGTTGAATAGAAATAAAGGCAGACCAGCTTTGACATTCCTCACATATGAATAATGCAACGCAGGCAGACCTATAGAGCAAGTGGTGCAAACTAATTAGGGTGAGAAATTCAACAAAAAATAAGGTTAAACAAGTCTATACTTCATAAACCCTATAACACATCAAGATGGCGACGGGACAAGTTCACACATTTCGCTCTATCCACATACTAGATCAAGAAAATGAAGTGTGGAGTACATAGTTTCATAAACAAAAGTAAATGCTCCTTTACAAGCATCCAATCTGCACCACCAGAATTAGAACGAAAAGAATGGCAATGGTCCATTTGTAGGAGTTTTGGCCAAAAAAATAGTTTACAAGGGTGTTTAGGCGGCCTTAAAGCCTGACTAAAAGACTGGCAAGGCCTGAGGAATGGATGAACAGGCTACAATCTTTTGTAACTAAGGCATCATGAATTATATAGCGCATCAGCCTGTACAGTCGATATTGCCAAACACAAAATGATGTAAAGGTGTAAAGCAAGAGGTGAAAGGTGGAATTATATAGCGCATCAGCCTATACAGATAATATCATAATAAAGGTGTAAAGCAAGAGGTGAAAGGTGGAATTCACAAACCAAATAGCTGTTTATTGAAGCACTCTTCAATTGTCTCATGCTTGCAACCAAAGATCACTCCTCCTAGCTGGGTTTCCCGGAGATTACGGGTCTGCACTGCCTGCATTGCACGATCGTGGGTCTGTCTTTCTTCAAACAACCTGTGGTTCACAATTTTTTCGATGTATGCAAATCATATAGTTAGTAGATGTGGGTATGAGCTCATATTCAAGGGAGAAAAAAAAACGAAAGACTCTATAATTGGCAACATATGATTTTCAAACTGGAGATAACTCTAGGCAGGGCATACAAATCAGCATTACTATGCCAAGCTGTATCCAAATAAACCCGGTATTAGTTCAATAATTGGCAAAGGACATTCAACAATGACAAAAATCATTCATTTTTATGCAGGGTGACCACCAAAATTCAAACTGAGACAAGAATTCCAAGTCAAGTCAGTGTGATGGCCATAACAGTAAGTCAAACTAAACTAGAGTAAAATACCCCAACAGAACTCTTCAACTAAGATGATAACACTGCACAGTGTGACATTGAATAAGCCCCCTGACATTGAATAACCCAAGCTTCAGGAATCTCACAATATGACCCAATGCATACATTGTAGAGTGCCATTCGCGCATAAAGTATGGGGAACTACGCACTGAAGCCACATCCGAAGCAACCACACATCACTAATATACGGAATTGAAATAACGAGTCATACTACACAACTAGACAGGTAATAATCATCATGCACGGATGAAGCAAAAACAACCGTCATCTCGTCACATAGCAATTGACCGCACAAGTTATCTTACCATATCTGGTACGCACAAGCACTAGCACCAAAAATTTCTAATCCGCAAAAAAAGCATAGAAACAAGAGGAAAAGGTCAAAAGGGGGGAAACAGAAACAGGAAGCCAAACATTTCGCGCCTACGCACTGAAACGAAATCCGCCGGACTAGCGCGAACAAGTGAGTAATCGCCGGATAAGGCAAGAAGTAATCGCGAATGGTACAAACACACCGCGCGGAATCCAAAGTTGCCCGTCGTCTAAAACCCTAACTAACCCCTGGTGATCAGCGACGCTAAACCCCGCAATAAAGCACCGTCTAAACCGAAATCGACAAACCCTAGCAATCCATCGGGCCCCAACAACCCACATTCGCCCGCCATCCGGCGGAAGCACCGGGACGGCCGAAACCCTAGAACGACCGAGGATCTCGCCCGGAAAAAACACTTGAAAAATCGAGAAAATGCCAGAAAACAGAAGGGGGGGAAAGCACGCCACCGCAACGAGCCCCGCGAGGAGCGCGCGCGGGATCGATCGAGAGCGCGGGGACGAAACGAGGGCGGCGCTGGGGATCGGTCTGGTGCTCACCTGATCGCTTCGCCTGCCGGAGAAGCCCCCTCCTTTTGCTGCTCTGGTTCCTCTTTTTTGGTTGGGTTTTCCTTCCCCCTTCTCTCCCCCTTTTCGTATTGAGTGTGCACTGTGACAGCAATGCGGTGTGTGTGAGGGGGGCGGGTGGGGATGTGACCACCGCGGTCACTCCGCGGTCTCCGATCGGCTGCGTCGGAGCGACCGGGGCTTTTTTTTTTAACCGCACACATTATATAAGTCAATAAACGGAAGAGTTAAATACACCATAGGTACCTTAACTTGTCAGGTGTGCTCAGTTTAGTGCCTAAATTTGTAAAATACATAAAAATGATGCTATAACTTGTCGCGTGCTGCATATACGGTGCCTCTGCCCGTATGCCACTGTATGTGTGCTGCCCGCATGGCGTGACAGCTGATGGCTGCCCCACACGTCAGTGGGTGTGAGTGTTGCCCGCACTAGGTGAGATGAGTGAGTATATTTTCAGAAAAAACCCTGAGGTTTATTGCTACTAAAAAGAAACAAGCAAACCGGGGCACTCCATGGGATTCATATCTCCAACCTCCAGGATAAATAGCATGCATGCTAACCACCGGGACAATTAGTACTTCGTGTACAACTTATAGCTGGAAACTTGAATAGATCAATTTTTCCTATTGCTCTGCAATTTCCATTTACGTGATTTACTGTTTTGAAGTTACTGATTAGTTTTTATGATGTGTAAATTTTTCCTATATAAAAATACAATAATTGCCCATACGCAATTTGTCTATTTGTCTATTTATTTTATTTTTATTATTGTGTAGTTCGAAGAGGTAAACATGAACTTTTCATAAAATTTATGTCTTTTTATCAGTGTGTACTATAACATATTGTGTACATTTTTTTAAACTGTTCAATGTGTATTAAAATCATTGTGTAAAAGCATTAAAGCCTATGAAAATGTTAAAACATGTCAAACATGTTTGTAGAAATGTAAGAATAATTTTACAATCTTGATTTTTTATATAGATTTTTTTCTATTTTCTGACAGCATGATGATTTTTTTCAAATACACATCTACAATTTCTTAATACACACGAGATTTTTTGAAAATTGTTGAATAGTTTTTTTTAAAATACACTAATGATTTCTTTAAGTTTATGCTTGCTGTAATATTTTCTTACATTTCCTTTTACAAACTGGAATAACAATATATAAAATAAACATGAAATTGGAGTTTTTTTTTAAAGAAACATTTCTGCGGCCAATAAGAGCGCCATATATTACAATAAAAATAAGACAAATGCTTGAAGAGGTAAATAGCAGCGTGATAAATAGATGTCTAGCTCACAAATAGGAATTTATTTCGTCCGGTATCCTTATTCAGAGACGCGATATATAAATAGATGTCTAGCTCATAAATAGATGTCTTGCTCATAAATAAGACAAATACTTGCAAAGGTGAGTCAACCTTTTTTTTTTTGTATTTTGGTCGATGTCTTTATTATAAGTAAGAATTTATCTCTGTATTCCACAAAGAAGTCATTGGCCTAGTGGCTACCATAAGTGTGCACCTGTGCGCCCAGGTATTGGGTTTGAATCCCCAATTAGCAACCTTTTCTTGCTTTCTTATTACTATTTCCTCTCACGGCTGACATGCGGTATCCAGACCTGACAGGTGGGATCAGTACATTTTATAGCATATTTAAATATAGGGATTTTATAAGAAAGTTAGTTGAAGTATATGGAGTTTTCGGTAAAACAACCATTGTGCGGTGCTCGCACATCCGTTTCTCCTCTCATAGTCATTGACATGTGGGCCAAGGCACGTTGGCATGCCATGTTGGCAATGTACTCCCTCCGTTTCTAAATATAAATCTTTTTAGACATTTCAAATAGAATACAACATACGTATGTATGTAGACATATTTTAAAGTGTAGATTCACTCATTTTGTTTTGTATGTAGTCACTTGGTGAAATCTCTAGAAAGACTTATATTTGGGAACGGAGGGAGTATATGCTTGGATACAGCCAGAGGCATCGTATTTGAACGCTCGGACAAGTTAAGTCACCCGTTTTGTGTATTTTACAAGTTTAGACACCAAAGTGACCGTGCCGGACAAGTTGAGGCACCCGTGGTGTATTTAACTCTAAACGGAATACAATTGTACATACATGCAGAAACTAGCAGAAAGACGAAAACATAATAGGTGTTCAAGAAATATTTTAAGAATGCTAAATACAAGAATATTACGAATAAGTCCTTTGGGGTCCCTGCAAACAATCAGATTTAGAACCGCTTTCGACCACCAGCGTCACCGAGACACAACACTCGAGGAAGAGATAGAATACCAACAAACCAAAATCCAAGCCAACGCCCTAGTCTTGAAGGCGTTGAGAACCGAAGACCAGACTTGCAGAACATGCACTTGTCGATGTGGCGTGTCGGCCGAGGATGTTCCCCACGTTGACCTGGATCCAGATTTTGATGAATCATGTCGTCGTTGCCTGGGAAGAACTTCATATCTGCCGCCATCGGGCCACCAATCTTGAACGAGCACCAACATGTCTCACTTACCGACGCCAATGACAACAGTCACCAAACACATGAAACATAAAAGCTCACCGCTCCGAATGAACGGCGAGCAAATGAGGCCATCGGCTCAGCGGCACCGCGGGAGAGATCGTCACCATGGTGAGAAGAGACCGAAGCCATCTTATTCGACAAAGCATCAACGTCACCAAACTGGGCCACTAGACAAAGACGAGACCCTAAATCTATGGACTAACTGGAAGAGAAACATGAGCCCACCTCCCTCATCCAGCCGCTAGAGCGGCGGACAAAGAGGGGTGGAGATCGCTACGTCGCCCCAAATAAGGTACGAAGTGTCGCTGCTTTATCGCCAAAAGGCATAGCAAAAAGGTTTGTGGTTCGGTCACGCGGTGGACACATGGGAGCGGCCACTAACACATTAGGTAGATGGGTGTCACTGAATTTTCCTTTAGGCAAGTTGTTGGATGGGTGGCACTTTGGGAGTAATTAAAAAGTTGTGGATGGACCCTAAAAAATAAGTTGTGGATTGACCAAAGTGTCTTCAACACACAAACAGAGGTGCCTTAATTCTCCTTCAAGAAAATTAAATGCAACCAACACTTCCTAGCTTGGCTCGGAAATCTATTTCTCAATAGATTCATCGTGATGCGGAGGGAGGCTGATCTCCCTTCGGGATTCTTCAAGAAAAGTGCACAAGTAACTAGCTCGAATAAGAGATAATTGAGGCACGCGGAGACGATAATGTATCTCAAAGTTCACACTCTTGTGGATGTTAATCTTTGTTAGAGCGGTGTGGAAGGCACAATGCTCTCCAAGTGCCACAATGGCTCACAGGATTCTCCTCATGTTCTCGCACCATGCAAGGTATCTTGACTCCACTAACAGACCCTTGAGGGCGGTTACCGAACCCGTACAATTGAAGACCCTTAAGGGCGCTCATCAAACCCGTACAAAATTGTATGGGGCAATCTCCACAACTAATTGAAGGCTCCCAAAGCTTGCCCGATGCTTTACACCGCAATGATTGATCTTCGCCACAGCATCAACCGTCTAGGGCGCCAAGCACCCAAGAGGAACAAACTCTAGGGTACCAAGCACCCAAGAGTAATAAGTTTCTCAAACTTTCACTTCCACATATCACCATGGGGAACTCAAACTAATGCAATGGCAAGAGCAAACATAGTGCTCAAGCCCTTCTCTCCTGAATCCCACCACAACAACAAATGCTATGGACGAATATGAGAGAAAGAACAAAAGAGTTCACAAAAGAACTCTAAGATTTAGATCCACAAGGTTCCCCTCAGTTAGAGGAGACAATGATTGGTGGAATATGGATTTAGGCTCCCCCTCTCTTTTCCCTAAAAAGAATCAAGAATCATAAGAGGAATTGAGAGTAAGCAAGCTCCAATAGGTCAACAATGGTGGCAGAAATTTGCAACATGATTAGGGTTGAAGGTGGAAGAAGGGAGGGTTTATACCCCATGGGAGAAAAAGCCATTGCACAGCCACAACCCCCGGGTACCCGGACAAAGGGACCAGGTACCCAGAGCCTCCATAGAAAATACCCCGCCTTGGGCACCCGAAGAAAACATGGGCCGGGCAGAGCTGGGGGCGGGCGCCCGGGGGTCCAAGACCTCGGGCACCCACGTTAGTCAGAGAGCCATGGGGAGACCCCGGGCACTTGGACCATGAAGACCACGGGCACTCATGCCAAGCTGAGTCTCGCTGCCTCCCGATAACCCACAAACGAGGAGCAGAAGGGAATGACAAGCGGTTTCCAGCAAGGTAATTTATGCAGGCACTGAAATTGTGGTAGCAAGTTGTTTGGTAGCAAGATAATTTGTAACAAGTGATGGGTAGCAATAATAACAAATAGGTGCAACAAGGTAGCCCAATAATTTTGTGGCAAAGGACAGGCTGGAACGGTCTCTTATAATAAGCAAAGCGTTCTTGAGGACACACAGAAATTTCATCTAGTCACGTTCATCATGTTGGTTTGATTCACGTTCGCTACTTTCGTAATTTGATATATGGGTGGACCGGTGCTTGGGTGTTGTTCTTACTTGAACAAGCCTCCCACTTATGACTAACCCCCCTCGCAAGCATCCGCAACTATGAAAGAAGAATTAAGATAAAGTCTAACCATGGCATTAAACGTGTGGATCCAAATCAGCCCCTTACGGAGTAGCGCATAAATTAGGGTTTAAACTTCTGTCACTCTAGCAACCCATCATCTAGTAACTACTCCACAATGCATTCCCTTGGGCCCAAATATGGTGAAGTGTCATGTAGTTGACAATAACACGACACCACTAAGGGAATCACAACATACATATCATCAAGATATCGAACGAATATCAAATTCACATGATTACTTATGACAAGATTTCTCCCATGTCCTCAAGAACAAAGTAACTACTCACAAAGAATATTCTTGTTCAAGATCATAGGGGTATTAAATAGCTCGATTAGGGCTAGAATTCGAGCCGAGTCGAGCCAGCTCGGCTCGACTCGCTAGAGCTCGCTTTGTTAACGAGCTAGCTCGACTCGACTCGTTACTATAACGAGCTCAAACCCAAGATTGGCTCGACTCGTATAACTCGCGAGCTGGCTCATTTAGCTTGTTAAGCTCGTTAAATATATTTAATAAAATCCTAAAATATGATAAAATTGTTATGCATATATAAACATACACATCACTAAACAATTGTGATTTCCTTGTAATGCATGAGTCTCCTGGGCGGCTGGGTCTTTAATAGCTGGGCCCTGTGTTGTTCGTCTGGGACGAAGGGTGCTAAGTTGCTGATCTTTCTTTGTATTGGGAGTGTCTGATCTTTTGTACCGAGCCTAACGAGTTACACGAGTACTCGTTAGATTGGCTTGTTTAACTTGGTCTATAAACGATCTTAAACTAAAGCTCGGCTCGACTCGTTATTCTTCAAGTTTGAGTCGATTCAAGCCGAATCACGAGCTACTTGTTTAGCTCGCGAGCTTTGAGCTTTTTTTCCAGCCCTAGTTTTGAACATATAATCTTGCACCAAATAAACCAACTAGCATCAACCACAAGACGTAATCAACACTACTAGTAACCCACGGGTACAATGTGAGGTTTTGATACTAAGATTGAATACAAGAGATGAACTAGGGTTTGAGATAAGATGGTGTTGGTGAAGATGTTGATGAAGATAGGCCCTCCCACGATGAGAGGATTGTTGGTGGTGATGATAGCTTCAATTTCCCCCTCCGAGAGGGAAGTATCATCGGCGGAATCTCTACACTGGAGAGCAAAAGTGCTCCTGCCCAAGTTCCGCCTCGAGACGGCGGCGCTCCATTCTGAAAGTCCTTCCCTATTTTTTTTTAGGGAAAATGACGTTATATTCCAGAAGATGGTCGCTAGAAGTGGCCCAGGACGGCAACTACCCCCAGGCGCGCCCTAGTGCCTAGTGGGCACCTGGGTGGCCTCCTCCAATATCTATTTTCTCCAATATATTTTATATATTCCAAAATAAATCTCTGTAAAATTTCAGCTTATTTGGAGATGTGCAGAATAGGTATCTCTGACGTAGCTCTTTCAGGTCCAGAATTCCAGCTGTCAGTATTCTCCCTCTTTGCATAAACCTTGCAAATTATGAGAGAAAAGGCGTTAGAATTACACCCAAAAGTGTTATATCGAATAAAAACACCGTAAGTAAACATGATGCAAAATGGACGTATCACCTCCTCCCTGGTGCCTAAGGGCATCCTGACCCAAAGTGGTTCGGGCACACGGATAAGTCCGAGAACACACAAAATCCCTTTGTATCCTCCGCTCCCGAGACCCAAAATAGTTCGGGCACCCGGAACAACCTTGTAGAACCAGGGAAGGCCAAAATTGTCGTAACTTTTACAAATGAACTCCGAAATCGATGAACTCAAGCTTGTTGGATAGATAATGACAAACAGTTTCCTCAAATAAAATAACGGTGATAACCTTTCCTCAAATAAAAACTGACAAAATATCCACACCGAAAACATAATAGAAGATGCATACAAAATTTGTTTTTGATGAGTTTAAGCTTGTCATGAAGATAACCACAAGCTCTGAAACCTCACATGATGCCAAGTATGCAAAAGTTTGAGTTATATATGAACAATACAATGAAGCTACTCACGCGAGAGCCCCCCCCCCCCTGATATTACGACTATTGATCCTACAACCCAGTCTCCCAACTAACATCGTGAGAACGGTAAGATGGAAAACCTATCAAGGTTATACCTTCGCCTTGCGCGTAATCCACTTGAGTTAGATGATGACCATCTTGACCTCCTCAAGTTATACCACCTTTCTTGATTGCGCTGGCTTGACGAAGACTAGAAAGTTTCTCCCCCATACTCCACTATGAGAGAGCCTCTCTTAGGCATATCTTCACTTGTACACTATCACCAGAATGGGTGACAAGCTTCAATCATGTGATATTTTCGTGATGTTCCCGTTGAAATTGCACAACTCAACCTTGGTGACGATCACCACTTGATGTCATCATCTATGGGTTATATGAGATCTTTCTTTTGATGCAAGGCCATGGAAAGATACCTAACACCGCAAAGAAACATGGCATAGATCATGGGTTAGTACACAAAGAACAGTGGACAATGCTTACCATACCATGAGATCACTTGATCCACTCGATACATCTTCTACGTTTAACGTGTCGGTCAAATTGAATCCACTCTTAGCACTTAGTCTTGATAAGCCTTGTATCTTATCTTCTCTCTTCATTAAGATGATCTCTTGAAGGTAAACATGAATGTTCACAATATCTTCTTCTTCAAGACATGCTTGCAATATGCCAAACTCTCACATAATATCCCTCTTTTAACCTTGAAACCAACATATGATCTTCAATCAGTGCCTATGGACAAACCCTTCAAGTATAACTCAATGCAACCATTAGTCTATCGGGATTGTCATTAATTACCAAAACCAAACATGTGGGCACCATGCTCTTTCAACGGTTGAAAAGCATCTGTGGCGAAACCCTGCCTTGGTAAAGCAAAGAGGCCATCAACAACAAATAGGAAGAGGAATGGGTATAGGGGGCAGTTTCATATGTCACACACGGTGCAAAGGAATCCAAGAGTGATCCATTAAGTTTTACTTGATATCCCACTATGGTCACACATGTCATTATCCATTGTACCCACTTGTGAGTGAAGCGCAACTTTTGCATTGGTTGGTCCAAGAACCTCAAATCCACACGATCATATGCCTTAGACAAGTCAAGTTTGTATGCACAAAAACTGCTATTGGTTCTTCCCTTGATGAATATAATAAAAACATTCAAAGGTGAAGAGCATTGTCCGAACTTTCGCAACGGTGCATACTCGGGGAGAACACTTATACCTTGAAATTTTGTAAGGGAACATCTTATAATGCTACCGCTGTACTAAGCAAATTAAGAAGCATAATAAGATAAACATCACATGCAATCAAAATATGTGACATGATATGGCCATCATCATCTTGTGCTTTTGATCTCCATCTCCAAAGCATCGTCATGATCTCTATCGTCACCGGCTTGACACCATGATCTCCATCGTAGCGTCGTGGTCGTCTCATCAACTATTGCTACTACTACTACCGCTAACTCATAGTGAAGTAAAGCAATTACATGGCCTTCGCAATTCATACAATAAAGAGACAACCATAAGGCTCCAGTCGGTTGCCGATAATTTATAAAACATGATCATCTCATACAATAACGTATAACTCATCATGTCTTGACCATATCACATCACAACATGCCCTGCAAAAACAAGTTAGACGTCCTCTACTTTGTTGTTGCAAGTTTTACATGGCTGCTACGGGCTTAGCAAGAACTGTTCTTACCTACGCGTACAAAAAAACCACAACGATTTTTTTGTCAAGTGTGCTATTTTTGTTGGGGAACGTAGTATTTCAAAAAAATTCCTATGCACACACAAGATCATGGTGATGCATAGCAAGGAGTGGGAAGACTGTGTCTACGTACCCTCGTAGACCAAAAGCGGAAACGTCTAGTGACGCGGTTGATGTAGTCGTACGTCTTCACGATCAACCGATCCTTAGTACCGAACGTACGACACCTCCGCGATCTGCACACGTTCAGCTCGATGACGTCCCACGAACTCACGATCCAGTAGAGCTTCGAGGGAGAGTTCTGTCAGCACGACGGCGTGATGACGGTGATGATGAAGTTACCGACGCAGGGCTTCGCCTAAGTACCGCTACGATATGACCGAGGTGAATTATGGTGGAGGAGGGCATCGCACACGGCTAAGAGATCAATGATCAACTTGTGTGTCTATGGGGTGCCCCTCCCCACGTATATAAAGGAGGGAGGGAGGAGGAGGCGGCCAAGGAAGAGGGCGCACCAAGGGAGTAGGATTCCTACACCTAGCAGGAGTAGGTTTCCTCCTTTCCTAGTCCAACTAGGAGAAGGGGGAAAGGAGGAGGGGAGAATGAAGGGAGAGGGGGGCCGTGCCCCAAACGTTTTGTCCAATTTGGACTGGGCTTGGGAGGGGCGCGCGCCACCTCCTGGCTGCTGCCTCTCCTTCCCACTAAGGCCCATTAAGGCCCATTGACTCCCCGGACGAATTCCCGTAACTCCTTGGTACTCCAAAAAATACCCGAATCACTCGAAACCTTTCCGATGTCCGAGTATAGCCTTCCAATATATGAATCTTTACCTCTCGACAATTTCGAGACTGTTCGTCATGTCCGTGATCTCATCCGGGACTCCGAACAAACATCGGTCATCAAATCACATAACTCATAATACAAATCATCATCGAACGTTAAGCGTGCGGACCCTACGGGTTCGAGAACTATGTAGACATGATCGAGACACATCTGTGGTCAATAACCAATAGCGGAACCTGGATGCTCATATTGGCTCCTACATATTCTACGAAGATCTTTACCGATCAAACCGCATAACAACATATGTTGTTCCCTTTGTCATCAGTATGCTACTTGCCCGAGATTCGACCGTCGGTATCATCATACCTAGTTCAATCTCGTTACCGACAAGTCTTTTTACTCATTCCGTAATGCATCATCCCGCAACTAACTCATTAGTCACATTGCTTTCAAGGCTTATAGTGATGTGCATTACCGAGAGGGCCCAGAGATTCCTCTCCAACAATCGGAGTAACAAATCCTAATCTCGATCTATGCCAACTCAACAAACACCATTGGAGACACCTGTAGAGCATCTTTATAATCACCTAGTTACGTTGTGACGGTTGATAGCAGACAAGGTGTTCCTCTGGTATTCGCGAGTTGCATAATCTCATAGTCATAGGAACATGTATAAGTCATGAAGAAAGCAATAGCAGTAAAACTAAACGATCAAGTTGCTAAGCTAACGGAATGTGTCAAGTCAATCACATCATTCTCTAATGATGTGATCCCGTTCATCAAATGACAACTCATGTCTATGCTAGGAAACTTAACCATCTTTGATTAACGAGCTAGTCAAGTAGAGGCATACTAGTGACTCTCTGTTTGTCTATGTATTCACACATGTACTAAGTTTCCGGTTAATACAATTCTAATATGAATAATAAACATTTATCATGATATAAGGAAATAAATAATAACTTTATTATTGCCTCTAGGGCATATTTCCTTCAGGCTCCCACTTGCACTAGAGTCAATAATCTAGTTCAGATCACCATGTGATTTAACACCAATAGTTCACATCCTCATGTGATTTAACACTTTATAGTTCACATCGCCATGTGACCAATACCCAAAAGGTTTACTAGAGTCAATAATCTAGTTCACATCGCCATGTGATTAACACCCAAAGAGTAATAAGGTGTGATCATGTTTTGCTTGTGAGAAAGGTTTAGTCAATGGGTCTGCCACATTCAGATCCATATGTATTTTGCAAATTTCTATGTCAACAATGCTCTGCAAGGAGCTACTCTAGCTAAATGCTCCCACTTTCAATATGTATACAGATCGAGACTCAGAGTCATCCAGATCGGTGTCAAAGCTTGCATCGACATAACTCTTTACGACGAACTCTTTATCACCTCCATAACCGAGAAATATTTCCTTAGTCCTCTAAGGATAATTTTGACCGCTGTCTAGTGATCTACTCCTAGATCAAAATTGTACCCCCTTGCCAAACTCGGGGCAGGGCATACAATAGGTCTGGTATACAGCATGGCATACTTTATAGAACCTATGGCTGAGCCATAGGGAATGACTTTCATTCTCTCTCTATCTTTTGTTGTTGTCGGGCTTTGAGTCTTACTCAACTTCACACCTTGCAACACAGGGAAGAACTCTTTTTTTGACTGCTCCATTTTGAACTACTTCAAAAACTTGTCAAGGTATGTACTCATTGAAAAAACTTATCAAGCGTCTAGATCTATCTCTATAGATCTTGATGCTCAATATGTAAGCAGCTTCACCGAGGTATTTCTTTGAAAAACTCCTTTCAAACACTCCTTTATGTTTTCCAGAAAATTCTACATCATTTCCGATCGATAATATGTCATTCACATATACTTATCAGAAAGGATGTAGTGCTCCCACTCACTTTCTTGTAAATACAGGCTTCGCCGCAAGTCTGTATAAAACTATATGCTTTGATCAACTTATCAAAGCGTATATTCCAACTCTGAGATGCTTGCACCAGTCCATAGATGGATCGCTGGAGCTTGCACATTTGGTTAGTGATACGTCCAAAACGTATCTATAATTTCTGCTTGCTCCATGCCTCTTTTGGGTGATATTGCTATGATATTTATACACTTCCATACACTTTTGATCATATTTGGACTAACCTATTAACTCAGTGCACCCCAGTGCCAGTTTCTGTTTTCTGCTGTTTTTGTATTTCAGGTTTTCCCGTCACGAAAACTGCCAGAAAAATCCCGGAAAAATTATATAAAAAATCAGCGTTCCGGAAGCTTCCACACGGCCGAAGTAGGGCCGGAGGGGGGCCACCAGGGCTCCAGGCGCCCTGGTGGCGCGACCCCCCTCCTGGCCGCGCCGGGGGGGCGCCTGGGCCCCCCCAGGCCTCCGCTGATGCCCCCCTTTGGCATATATTTAACACGCGTCCCGAAACCCTTGAGGACGGAACCCTTTTTCGCGATCTCATCTCTGTTCCGCCGCCGCCGCGCTTCCAAGATCGGGAGCACCAGGAGAACTTGTGACGCCCGAAGACCGACGTCCCAGAAGATTCCAGAAGATTCCAGATGTTCCGGGTCTCCCGTGTGTTTCTTTTGTGTTTGTGTTAATTATTTTTGCATTGCATCATGTCATCATGCCATCATGTCATATTTATTTTGCATCTCAACCTAAATAAATCGTGTGGACCTTCGGTCCATTTAAATCGAGGGAAGTGTGACTTCTCTTTATAACATATCCTTCTAATATTATGGAGCTATTATAAATAAATATTCCATTGTTTTGGAACCATCGAAACACACTTGCAAATATTCTCCATGCCTCTTTACTTCAAGTTTCACCGTCAAAAACCTTCCCTATATTTTATTTCTTGTTTATCGAGGATCCTCCAAAAACCTCAACATTTTTGGACACTTCTATAATCAAGTCTTAGTTCAAACCCATTTGAATTAAACTCAAATGTGTTTGAATTATATTTTTCGATCATGCCTTTTATATTTTTCTCGGACCGTGCTCATTGTATGATGCCCGAGAAAAATAGTCCCATGTGCTATTTTTTCCCTAAGCCTCTCTTTTCTTTTCCCTCTTTCTTCTTTTTCTGTTAAAGCGATTTAATAAAAGAAGAGAGCCCAGCAGCCAGGCCCATTCTTTCCTAGCCGCAGCAGGCCATCTCCTCTAAGGCCCAGCCGGCCTTCCTGGCCCGCCCCCTCCTAACCCTAGCTAGCGACCCCGCCGCATCCTCCCTCTCAACCCCATCTCTCCCCCTCTGGATCCCTCGGTCGCCGCCACCCTCGATCTCCTTGCTCCCGTTTCCCTCGACCCCTCATCGCCCGCATCTCCTTCCTCGCTCGACCCCGTGCCCCTCTTTTCCCTCGAGCCTCCTCCGCATCGCCAAGGCCGAAGCCCGGCGCTCCTCGAGCCGTCCTTCTCCCAGGTCGCGCGCCTCGCTCAAGGCCGCCGCCGCTCACCTGCAACGCCCGCGCCTCGCCCCGAACAGCTCCCTCGTCCAGCGCCTCATCTCCAGCGCCCCGCTCACTACTTCCTCGAGCCGCGCCCGTGCCCTCCATCGCCAGCAGCGGGCGCCTCGCCACTCCCTTCCGCCGGCCGCCCCCTGCTGCCTCCAAGCCACGCGACCGGCGAGGATCCGCAGCGCCCGACCCCTCCATGCCGGCCGCCGCTACGCCATGGCGCCCCTCCACCTCGTCCCGTCCAGCGCCGAGCCGCTCCCTCCTCTCCAACCTCGGCGACCCAGGCCCGAGCGCCTCCCTCCATCTCCAAGTCAGCAGCGGCCACGCCCTCCATCTCCAGGCCGCAGCCCGGCCGGCCAGGTGCTGCTTCGGTCGCCATACTCCAGCGAGCACCTCCAGCGCCTCTGCGCGTCGCCTCGCCTACAACCGCGTCTCCACTTCCTGCACCGTAGCGCCTCCTCTCCGGCAGCCTCGTGCCGCTGCCATGGCCTCGTGGCCCCTTCACGCAAGCGTGCTGCCGTTTTTGTTTGTGTGTCTGCGATGCTGTGTTTTGGACCGTCAAGCCCGTCAAGTTCCACTACATGTGCCTTGTTCAACTACGTCGCCAAGACCGGACCGACAAGTACCACGACATGACGGCTTGAACAACTACAAAATGTGTACCACGACGACCCTCATGTACCCCTACGGCAAGTACCACGACGTCCGAGTACAACTACGACCGAGAACTGAGTACGGCAAGTCCGAAGACCCTCAAGTACCTCTCCGAAACGGAATGTGAACGGCTACTTCCTCTCCGAACGTGAACAACTACTTCCTCTTCGGAAGCGTGAACAACTACTTCCTCTACGACCGCGAGTACCACTACTTCCACTATGATCTTGAACCGCCCCAAAACGCATGTTCCGAAGGTATAACCCGAGACAATGACCCGAGAACGTTTGCTTGTGTTGTATGAGATGCTCCACTTGTGTGCTCCGTGCCCGTTGTGCCCGTTTCGTCCTTTTGTCATGTTCCTCGGTTGTCTCGTCGCCGACCCGTGGGAACCCGGTGACGGGATCGCCCCACCTTTCTTCTTGCTTGACACGATCACGCCATCTTTCTTTTGCCCCGGTCCCTCAACGAGTTACCGAAACCGAGATGTTGCCGTTGCATCATTTTCGGATCGTTGCCGTGGCACCCTTTTCCTTCCACCACGGGGACAATGCTTCATATCTCTCATGTTAACCTTTAACTAAAAATTGCATAAAACTTGATCATGTCATCCGCATCATGTTAACAACATTAAAAATGTGTGAATTGTTGTTTGTTTATAATTACTAAACATGCTCATGGGGATTTTCCAGAATTGTTGTTGTTATTTTCCGGCCTCATTTAAAATTGCCTAAATAGTGTAGTTTTATTATGTTTCACCTCTTGCCATGTTAACAAACTTTTAATCTTGTCTTGTAAATAACGAGAGTAAACTAAATAATTTAAATGTGGTGTTTCGTCAATATGCAACTTGTTGCATATTGAGCTCCACTTAACTTGTAGTTTTGTTTGTGCACATTGCCATGCCATGCATAATTAAACCGGACATGCATCATACTTGGATGTGCATCGTATGCCATGTTTATGCTTGTGTGTTTACCGTGTTGTTTGCTTCTTTCCGGTTGCTTCTCTTGTTAGCTTCGGTTTCGTTCCGGAGTTGTGAGGATTCGCTCGACTATGTTGCTCCGTCTACTTCATGGATCCGTTCTTCTTCCTTGCGGAATTCCAGGCAAGATGACCGAACCCGGATACCATTACTATCTTTGCCTATTGCTAGAGTATCGCTCTTTAGTATATTGCCTCGATGCCCATGTTTTCCTGTCAGCCTCCTATTGTAACCATGAACCTGTCTAACCACCCTACCTATGCAAACCGTTGAATGGCTAAGTACGCTTTGCTCAGCCCCTCTTATAGCATTGCTAGTTGCAGGTGAAGATTGAAGATGCTTGCTTCATGTTGAAGTTTGTGGGGTTATATCACACTATATAAATGCTTAAATGAAATCATCTATATATTGGTAATGGGTGGAAGGCTAAGCCTTTTGCTTGGTGATTTGTTCCACTCATGCCGCTAGGAACCATATAAACCGGTGTTATGTTCCTTGATTATGCGTTCCTAACACGGTTGGGGTTTATGGGGCCCCCTCGATAAACCGCTAAGTGCTAAGTCTTTTCCAGCAAGTCCCAACATTGGTACTATTCGCCTAATAACTAATAAAACTTGCATAGGGTCTTGCAAACCCTCTTTCTTAATCAACAACCCCGGGCCAGTGCTCCACATGAGTGTTGGTCCGAACTGGGGGTTACGCGGGGCCACCACGAGGAAACTCGAGGTTTGGTAAAAACCTGTGGGATCGCCCATCCGGTCGTGCCCTGAGACTAGATACGCGCGGCTACTATCAGGGTGTCGACACGCCGGGAGGATTTGCTGGATTAGCCTTACCTTAGTTCGGAGTATCTTGAGCACGGGATTCCGAGAACACTCGGGTCTTCCCACCTTGGAGTTGCGACTCCGCGGATCGTGGGCTTGTCATGGGCCAAGTTGGAACACCCCTGCAGGGTCTTGAACTTTCGAAAGCCGTGCCCGCGGTTATGTGGCAGATGGGAGCTTGTTAATATCCGGTTGTAGATAACTTGACACCATGTTCCAATACACTACCAGCGTGTGTACCGTGACTGTCATTTTCCGAATAGGGATTCGGGAGATGAACACGGTGGGGTTATGTTTGACGTGTTGTAGCTAGGATCACTTCGTGATCATCTCTTGACCGAGGCACTTCTCTTCTCGCTCTCTTTTACGTAAGTTAGTGCTAGTGCTGCTGCAGACTCTTGTTGTTCCTTCACCTCTTGTTCTTTCTTCAGCCTTGTCCTCACCCAAGGCTTAAATAGTCGTGTTACCCAGGAACGGGATTGCTGAGTCCTCTGTGGCTCACAGTTACTTCACCACACCAGATGCAGGTTCAGCCGAGTTTGATGCAGGAGTTGGATCAGTTCTTCACTGGGAGCTCGATGAAGAGTATGGTTGTTTGTTTGTGACGCTTCGACGATCAGTAGTGGTTCTTCTACTAGGATTCGATCTAGACCTGTGGCTTTATGTTGTTTTGGTATCTTTCTTTGGATCTTCACCCGTAGTCGGGTTGTGATGTTTTGAATGATGTTTTGCTTATGTAATGTATTGTGTGAAGTGGCGAGTGTAAGCCAGCTATCTCCTTTTGCAATTTAATCCCTCTTTTACATGAGTCGTGCAAAGATACCAAACTTGAGATCATTCTAGGATGGGCTTATACCTTTAAGTCGTGCCTCGACACGTAGGAGGTATAGTCCCATCCTGGGCATTACAAGTTGGTATTCAGAGCCTTCTCCGACCTAGAAGCCCCCACTGATTGATCGAATCGTTGACGGTTGAGTCTAGGCACACACACTTGAAAATGTTTTGAGTCCTATATATATATATATCGGAGAGTAGGATTTCTTTGCTTCTCATCCCCTTTCACTCTGGTGAGGACTCCTGACGACTACTCTTGCCTCTTCTACTCTAAAAAATGCACCAAATTTTTTTAGGATCTCGCGAGTATTGTTTGGATTGTTCCGATGTCTTTGTGACGAGAACATTGTTCTCGATGCCTCCTGACATTAGGGGTTGTGGCAGTGTCCCGGGGAGTTGAGCTCCGAGGTGTTGTCGTCACAAATCCATCGCGGCAGTACTAGAATACTTAAGACGGCCGACATCGAAAACTCTCCTATGCGGTTAGTGGCAAGATAACCCCGACATCACCCAGTACTGGGGAGGTAGTTCGGGAGTATTGCCATAGCTTGGTATAGTGGATGCTTTTCGAAGGTCCGAGGTAGACGGTTTCCGAGAAAGACTGGTTATGTGTTGAAGGATGGATACAGCTGGATGTAGGTTTAGAGTTGATTGCGCGGTGCTTCCCCTGTATCCCCAACACCTGATTGCATAACCGGAAACTTTCGCAAATTAATAGGTGGGTTCATCTAGTAGTTCTAGGCATTCTTCCAACGAGTGCACGATATGAAGTTCGGGGTTCTACATTGAGTGAAGTGGTTTTATGGGCTTGTTCCGATCGGGAGTTGCATCTTAAAGGGTCCTTGGCTATGCTGATCCGGGGATTGCAAAACCCTTTTGTAACACGTTCCATGAGCTTTCAGCACGAATATGTCGAACGAAGCTTCTATCTTGTATTTTTTCTATCTGCTTCTTGTTTCCTTTTATTTATCTTTTGTTCTCCCAAGTGGCTTCTCGTCAAGCTGATGTACCTGCGGAATTCATTCGTTCAATTCTCTGTTCGGATGATATTGTGAAGATGATGTTGCAACATAATCTTCTTCATAAACATATCTATCCTTTGTTTGTGTTTTGATTCTGGTATTCGAGTTGCTTCGATGTCAAATGTTGATTCCATACCTTTCTTAATCGGTGTTCTCATATTTCTATGGGAGTGCTAGTCCTTCTTGATCATCAAGATCTTCTTGTTTATCCTTTTCAACCGGTGTGCTTTCTCTTCAAGATTATTCCATACGGACGTCGTTGAGAAATCTGACGATTGTCTGTTTCATTCATCCCAAGTTGTCTTTGTTTTCCCCGCCCTCCCTCCCTTCTTCTTCTTGGAGCCAGAAATTCTCTAATCAAATATCCATTTTATTCATGTGATGTTTCTTCATTCTTTTCCTTCAATGTTCTTATCCGGTGATTTATCGCGAAGATGCTCAAGAGCTTCAAGTTCATCATTCTTTTGTTCTCAAATTCTTCCGATGGATGTAATTCAAGATTTCGGTGTTGATCTTATCCTTTTCCTCATTTCACAATGCTTTCTTATTCCGGTGCTCCAATTAATCATTCTCCTCTTGCTATTCATATCCGGAGTGCTGAAGATTCATAATTCCATTCTTAATCCGTTCAAATTATTTTGAGGATTATCATCTTATTCAAGCCATTTAACTCAACCGGTGCAATATCTCTTAAGCAATCTTTTTCAACGGTGATTTCTTTGAGTGGGCCCTAACCCACAGGTTTTTCCCAGGATCTTACCTGACTCTTCTATTTTCTGGAGTTATACCCAAATTCTTTTCAAAGGTGACGTAAGAATGATTTACATCAGTCACATGCCTTCTCCAAGATCGCGTTCAATTCTTTTCATCTTTGGTTCAACATTTTAATTCTTCATTCCGGAGTGCTCAACAATTCTTATGGCATTTCTCGTCTTCATTATCAACATTTGGAGACCGGAGAAGTGTTTCTCTTAATCTTGGCCCGTTCTCTTGATGAGTTGTGGTTCTAGCTTCTTGCCATCCTCATTATTGTTCAGATTGTGAGGAATTCTTTTATGCCATCCGAAGCATTTCATGAATTCTTTTCGTTGTGATCCTCCGAAGGCCATCATTTCAGAATATTCTTCGTTCTCAGTTTTCAACTTCGTCCTCCAAATATTCCTCATTGATGTCTCTTCGTTCGTCTCCATATTTTTTTTACGGTGGTTCTTTCAAGATTTCCCTTCCGTTGTTATCGTTTTAATTCATTTGTTCTTTTCACAATCCTACCGGTGGTTCGTTGAAGATTTACCCAAGCTTGTGCGAGATCTCTCTTAATTCTTTGCAACGAGAATAAGTAATATGCCAAATCCTTTGGTTGTCGTCAATTTAAATTGGTGAAGGAGATGCATGACATAATTCTTAGTCTTATTCCTTCAAGGTGATCTAATTCTTTTTTCCGGAGCTTGTTCATCATATCATATCCTCGGTTCTAAGTTGTTCATCTTGTTTTCCGGAGCTCCAAGATATTTCAATTATCATTTCAAGCTCCATCTAATTCATCGCAGGCCTTGAATCTTATTCTTTTCATCTTTCACTTCTCATGCTTTCATTACCGGAGTTCTCATGGTGGTTCATCAAGATTTAATTCATCCTTGAAGTCTTCATCAAGATTCTTGTTGGAGCTCAAGCATTCTTCTTCATGCTTTCCAAGTGCAGTTCTTCTCCCTTATCTTTTGAGATGGTGTTATGTCATTCTTGACAATTCCTTCATGTTTCATGATTCACGAGTTATCAAGAATGAGATATTTAAAACCATCATTTTTCTTTGTTCAGGAGATCTTTCCAACCCTTCAATTTATTCATTGGAGTTATCTTGGGTTATAATTCACCTAAAAGCTTTCCCTAAGGGTTGTTGCTATTATGGTGCTTATAAATGACCCAAGTTCTTCATTTATCATTCCGGTGAAATAAGTTTATCGTCTCCTTGTTGATCTCAATCCATTCAAATATTTCTGTTAGTGGCTGGTTGTCACCTCTTAATTTTGAGATGTTTTCCATAAGCCCACATCAAGCTTATTCGTTTTCGTGTTGATTTTTCCATCAACCCCTTTCAACCCTTCTTTGTAAGGAGGATTTCCTAATTCATTTGTGGGAGAAGTTGTCATTTTTCTTCTACGTTCTTTTCTTTCCAACGACCTAGTATATATTCTTTCATTCCGGAGGCTTTGTGATGTTGCTCTCTCCAAACCATCATCTCGTTTTCTCGAGATCATGTTCTTTCCCTTGCTTATCATTTAACCGGAGTGTGGTATTCTTCATTCAAGTTCCCTCATCTTATCAAGTTTTGCCTCTCTTTTCAACCAGAGTGCTGTCTGAATCTTTCTTACCCCTTGTGCCATTCTTTTATTTGTTCCGGAGGCTGTGTGTTGTTGTTTTCATCAAGTATCACTCCATCTTCTCTAGTTCTTGTTCAATTCCTTCCATTTTCAGTCGGAGTGCTGTTCAAATTCTGTCATTCTTATTCCTTGGCTATACCATTGCGGTTTCATATTCTTTCCATCCGTGAGCTCTTGTTTCATGTCTTTCAACCTTCAAGGTTCTCAAAATGTTCCTTGTTCCCCGTTTCTAACGGAGTGCTCTCAACTTTGTTCATCTCCATTGTATCCTTTCTTTCAAGATTGTTCAACCTCTCAAGGTTCTTTGGTTTTCACTCGTTTGTCAAAGAAGCAACTTTGTTTTACCCCTTCCTCATCCGTTTTTACCCGGTGCTATCTCTAGGATCTCGGGTCGAGATCCTCTGTTAGTGTGGGAGAGTTGTGACGCCCGAAGACCGACGTCCCAGAAGATTCCAGAAGATTTCAGATGTTCCGGGTCTCCCGTGTGTTTCTTTTGTGTTTGTGTTAATTATTTTTGCATTGCATCATGTCATCATGCCATCATGTCATATTTATTTTGCATCTCAACCTAAATAAATCGTGTGGACCTTCGGTCCATTTAAATCGAGGGAAGTGTGACTTCTCTTTATAACATATCCTCCTAATATTATGGAGCTATTATAAATAATTATTCCATTGTTTTGGAACCACCAAAACACACTTGCAAATATTCTCCATGCCTCTTTACTTCAAGTTTCACCATCAAAAACCTTCCCTATATTTCTTTTCTCGTTTATCGAGGATCCTCCAAAAACCTCAACATTTTTGGACACTTCTATAATCAAGTCTTAGTTCAAACTCATTTGAATTAAACTCAAATGTGTTTGAATTATATTTTTCGATCATGCCTTTTATATTTTTCTCGGACCGTGCTCATTTTATGATGCCCGAGAAAAATAGTCCCATGTGCTATTTTTTTCCCTAAGCCTCTCTTTTCTTTTCCCTCTTTCTTCTTTTTCTGTTAAAGCGATTTAATAAAAGAAGAGAGCCCAGCAGCCAGGCCCATTCTTTCCTAGCCGCAGCAGGCCATCTCCTCTAAGGCCCAGCCGGCCTTCCTGGCCCGCCCCCTCCTAACCCTAGCTAGCGACCCCGCCGCATCCTCCCTCTCGACCCCATCTCTCTCCCTCTGGATCCCTCGGTCGCCGCCACCCTCGATCTCCTTGCTTCCGTTTCCCTCGACCCCTCATCGCCCGCATCTCCTTCCTCGCTCAACCCCGTGCCCCTCTTTTCCCTCGAGCCTCCTCCGCATCGCCAAGGCCGAAGCCCGGCGCTCCTCGAGCCGTCCTTCTCCCAGGTCGCGCGCCTCGCTCAAGGCCGCCGCCGCTCACCTGTGACGCCCGCGCCTCGCCCCGAACAGCTCCCTCGTCCAGCGCCTCATCTCCAGCGCCCCGCTCACTACTTCCTCGAGCCGCGCCCGTGCCCTCCATCGCCAGCAGCGGGCGCCTCGCCACTCCCTTCCGCCGGCCGCCCCCTGCTGCCTCCAAGCCGCGCGACCGGCAAGGATCCGCAGCGCCCGACCCCTCCATGCAGGCCGCCGCTACGCCATGGCGCCCCTCCACCTCGTCCCGTCCAGCGCCGAGCCGCTCCCTCCTCTCCAACCTCGGCGACCCAGGCCCGAGCGCCTCCCTCCGTCTCCAAGTCAGCAGCGGCCACGCCCTCCATCTCCAGGACGCAGCCCGACCGGCCAGGTGCTGCTTCGGTCGCCATACTCCAGCGAGCACCTCCAGCGCCTCTGCGCGTCGCCTCGCCTACAACCGCGTCTCCACTTCCTGCACCGCAGCGCCTCCTCTCCGGCAGCCTCGTGTCGCTGCCATGGCCTCGTGGCCCCTTCACGCAAGCGTGCTGCCGTTTTTGTTTGTGTGTCTGCGATGCTGCGTTTTGGACCGTCAAGCCCGTCAAGTTCCACTACATGTGCCTTGTTCAACTACGTCGCCAAGACCGGACCGACAAGTACCACGACATGACGGCTTGAACAACTACAAAATGTGTACCACGACGACCCTCATGTACCTCTACGGCAAGTACCACGACGTCCGAGTACAACTACGACCGAGAACTGAGTACGGCAAGTCCAAAGACCCTCAAGTACCTCTCCGAAATGGAATGTGAACGGCTACTTCCTCTCCGAACGTGAACAACTACTTCCTCTTCGGAAACGTGAACAACTACTTCCTCTACGACCGCGAGTACCACTACTTCCACTACGATCTCGAACCGCCCCGAAACGCATGTTCCGAAGGTATAACCCGAGACAATGACCCGAGAACGTTTGCTTGTGTTGTATGAGATGCTCCACTTGTGTGCACCGTGCCCGTTGTGCCCTTTTCGTCCTTTTGTCATGTTCCTCGGTTGCCTCGTCGCCGACCCGTGGGAACCCGGTGACGGGATCGCCCCACCTTTCTTCTTGCTTGACACGATCACGCCATCTTTCTTTTGCCCCGGTCCCTCAACGAGTTATCGGAACCGAGATGTTGCCGTTGCATCATTTTCGGATCGTTGCCGTGGCACCCTTTTCCTTCCACCACGGGGACAATGCTTCATATCTCTCATGTTAACCTTTAACTAAAAATTGCATAAAACTTGATCATGTCATCCGCATCATGTTAACAACATTAAAAATGTGTGAATTGTTGTTTGTTTATAATTACTAAACATGCTCATGGGGATTTTCCGGAATTGTTGTTGTTATTTTCCGGCCTCATTTAAAATTGTCTAAATAGTGTAGTTTTATTATGTTTCACCTCTTGCCATGTTAACAAACTTTTAATCTTGTCTTGTAAATAACGAGAGTAAACTAAATAATTTAAATGTGGTGTTTCGTCAATATGCAACTTGTTGCATATTGAGCTCCACTTAACTTGTAGTTTTGTTTGTGCACATTGCCATGCCATGCATAATTAAACCGGACATGCATCATACTTGGATGTGCATCGTATGCCATGTTTATGCTTGTGTGTTTACCGTGTTGTTTGCTTCTTTCCGGTTGCTTCTCTTGTTAGCTTCGGTTTCGTTCCGGAGTTGTGAGGATTCGCTCGACTATGTTGCTCCGTCTACTTCATGGATCCGTTCTTCTTCCTTGCGGAATTCCAGGCAAGATGACCGAACCCGGATACCATTACTATCTTTGCCTATTGCTAGAGTATCGCTCTTTAGTATATTGCCTCGATGCCCATGTTTTCCTGTCAGCCTCCTATTGTAACCATGAACCTGTCTAACCACCCTACCTATGCAAACCGTTGAATGGCTAAGTACACTTTGCTCAGCCCCTCTTATAGCATTGCTAGTTGCAGGTGAAGATTGAAGATGCTTGCTTCATGTTGAAGTTTGTGGGGTTATATCACACTATATAAATGCTTAAATGAAATCATCTATATATTGGTAATGGGTGGAAGGCTAAGCCTTTTGCTTGGTGATTTGTTCCACGCATGCCGCTAGGAACCGTATAAACCGGTGTTATGTTCCTTGATTATGCGTTCCTAACATGGTTGGGGTTTATGGGGCCCCCTCGATAAACCGCTAAGTGCTAAGTCTTTTCCAGCAAGTCCCAACATTGGTACTATTCGCCTAATAACTAATAAAACTTGCATAGGGTCTTGCAAACCCTCTTTCTTAATCAACAACCCCGGGCCAGTGCTCCACATGAGTGTTGGTCCGAACTGGGGGTTACGCGGGGCCACCACGAGGAAACTCGAGGTTTGGTAAAAACCTGTGGGATCGCCCATCCGGTCGTGTCCTGAGACTAGATACGCGCGGCTACTATCAGGGTGTCGACACACCGGGAGGATTTGCTGGATTAGCCTTACCTTAGTTCGGAGTATCTTGAGCACGGGATTCCGAGAACACTCGGGTCTTCCCACCTTGGAGTTGCGACTCCGCGGATCGTGGGCTTGTTATGGGCCAAGTTGGAACACCCCTGCAAGGTCTTGAACTTTCGAAAGCCGTGCCCGCGGTTATGTGGCAGATGGGAGCTTGTTAATATCCGGTTGTAGATAACTTGACACCATGTTCCAATACACTACCAGCGTGTGTACCGTGACTGTCATTTTCCGAATAGGGATTCGGGAGATGAACATGGTGGGGTTATGTTTGACGTGTTGTAGCTTGGATCACTTCGTGATCATCTCTCGACCGAGGCACTTCTCTTCTCGCTCTCTTTTATGTAAGTTAGTGCTAGTGCTGCTGCAGACTCTTGTTGTTCCTTCACCTCTTCTTCTTTCTTCAGCCTTGTCCTCACCCAAGGCTTAAATAGTCGTGTTACCCGGGAACGGGATTGCTGAGTCCTCTGTGGCTCACAGTTACTTCACCACACCAGATGCAGGTTCAGCCGAGTTTGATGCAGGAGTTGGATCAGTTCTTCACTGGGAGCTCGATGAAGAGTATGGCTGTTTGTTTGTGACGCTTCGACGATCAGTAGTGGTTCTTCTACTAGGATTCGATCTAGACCTGTGGCTTTATGTTGTTTTGGTATCTTTCTTTGGATCTTCACCCGTAGTCGGGTTGTGATGTTTTGAATGATGTTTTGCTTATGTAATGTATTGTGTGAAGTGGCGAGTGTAAGCCAGCTATCTCCTTTTGCAATTTAATCCCTCTTTTACATGAGTCGTGCAAAGATACCAAACTTGAGATCATTCTAGGATGGGCTTATACCTTTAAGTCGTGCCTCGACACGTAGGAGGTATAGTCCCATCCTGGGCATTACAGAACTCTTCCCGGCACCCTGCCGGAGGGGAGGATCACCACCGGGAGCCTCTCGACCACCATGGACGCCTCCCGGATGAGTTGTGAGTAGTCTCCCTTGGACCATGGGTCCATGACCAGTAGCTATGTGATGTTCTCCTCCCCTTCTTGTGCTTCACTAATTAGACCTCGTGAGCTGCCCTACATGATCGAGGCACATATGTAATCCTTATGCTGTTGCTATGATGAGTTTGCTGGGATCCGATGGATTGTGAGATTATGTTCAGATTGTGTTTGAGTAATATATTTGATTTACCTCTTTTATATTTATGTTCTTAAGTAATTCTTGCATGTTCTCTGTTGCTATTTATTGCTTTGGCCAAGTAGTAGGTAGTGACTCCAAGAGGGAACGTTATGCTTGATTGTGGGTTCATGCCCCTCGATGATTAGCTTGAGTGACAGAAACATGAGTCTAGGGGATGTGCTGTTGCCACAAGGGGGAAAACAACGGTGCTTGTACTCGCGGGTACAAGGATTGTTTACTTTACGCAAAGTTCTTTTAATGCAGTTGTCTGTTGCTTTGAGTTTACACTATGGGTGGGACTCGCAACTTAATACCAGCGAGATGTTATGGATAGATATCTCAAGGTGGATGATTAGTAGTAGATGCAGATGGATTTCGGTCTACTTGCCTTGGCGTACCGCCCATGCTTTGAACCTCTGCCTTTCTTGCAACATAGTTAGCATTGGTTTGCGCACATAATTCTGTCAATTGCCCAGCTGTAATTCGTTTACCTCACATGGCTGTTTTATCGTCTTTTGGGAGAGAGACATCACTAGTGAACATCATGGGACCCCGGTCCATATTACCATCACTGATCACATCCGCTATTTACTTTCCGCTTTTACTTACTAGTTGCAGCAATATCTATCACTATTATCTCTTGCGTTTGATCCTTTGTAAACGACAAGGCCGGAGGGATTGACAACCTCTCTGTACTTGTTGGGAGCAAAGTTATTTGTATCTGTGTGCAGGTCCAAGTTGATTGCTAAGTATCTGGCGCCATTAGCAGTTGACACCTTCTTATTGAACCTTGGAGTCTCAGGGGAAATCGATCCTTGGTATCTTTGCCAAGGGAAAACTTTCGCTACACTGCATCTCAAACCTTCCACTTCAGGTAACCAACGAGGGGCGAGAAGCCATCAAGCAAAGTTTTCTGGCGCCGTCGCCGGGGACTCCACTCTTCAAGATAGGGGAGTTGCACGCTATCTTTTACCTTTGCTTTTTAGTCTTGTTAGTTTACCTTTCAGTTTTTGCTTTAGTATCCTTTATCAAAAATCACAAAAAAATTAATTATTTGCTAGTAGTCCTTTCTGTTTAGTCAAGCATGTTAGGATTTGGTGCTTTGAGGGAATCAGAAGTTTTAGATTTCCATCAAAAGGATGGGGAAAATATGAAGAAGGCATGGGACAGAATTTCTGATGCACATAGGAGAATTATGCCTTGGATACCTATAAAAATTGTGCTTAGAAATTTTTACCATGGTATTTTTAAATGGTATAAACACTCTCTTGATATTATAGCTGAAGGAGATTTTCTAGAGTGTGACGAAGCTAGAGCTCTTGAAATTATACATGGTCTATCTAGTTACTTTGTTTATGATCATAACTTTGATACTGTCATAGATAGACTTGCTACTATTGAGAAGAGAATGGATGCTCTAGACTTAATGAAGGTAGAGAAACCCAAACCCAATAAGAGAGATATTTTGGAAATAGACAATGATTGGGAGCCTTTGGTTAGGATTAGCATCTCTAATCAAGACTTCCTTGCTTATTGTGATATTGGATCTATGGTTTCTACTATGCCAAAAATTGTTCATGATTCTTTAAAATTTGACATGGATAGGTTATCATCTTATCATGAACACACTAATGGAGATATTTCTGAAATCTAGGGAAGAATAAAGGACGTTCCAGTTAAATTCCTTAAAGGGATTGCAATGATTGATTTCTTCATCATGAAGCCCAACCAGGGAAATATAGTGCTTGGAAGGGACTTCCTCCGAGCAGTTAAAGGCTTCATCGATATAGGTAAGGGACAAATCCGCTTACGCGGAAAGGCAAAAGGTGTGTACCCCTTTCCTAGAAGGAACAAGAGTGAACTTGTTGAGGAACCATTTGAAGCAATTTATAACTCCGATTATTATGATGATTATTGATTCCTCTATGCATTATGCCTAGCTTAAAGGCATAAAAGAAAGCGCTTTTGGGAGGCAGCCCACATGAATAAAATTTTATTTTGCTTTTGTTGTGTCTTGATGTTGTTACTACAGTAGCATCATCATTGTATCTTTACTTTTCAACTTTGTGCCAAGTGTAGCCTCTGATTGCAAGAAAGTTCAAAAGTTGTGACGTGCTGTCCAAGAAACAGATTCTGTCCTTGGATAAAAAAATTCGTATAAAATCACCAGATCATCTTTTTGGTCTGAATTTTTTCGACAGCGTGCTCTATACAATTGTCTTTCGGGCGTCTGTTCTGAGTTTTTTGATTAGAGTTGCAGAAGTGCCCCGAAAAAATCATTTACTACCCGCTGGTCTGTTTTTCACAGATTCTGTCCTGTTTTGCCTTTCCTTCATTTTGCAAACCTTGAGCTTGCTTTTTCTTTGCAAAAACCTTTTGGCAATCTTGAGAAACAGTAGAACTTCAAGAATATCCTTATTTCCAGCAAGGAACAATTATATTATTATGGGTACTAACCTCGCTAATCAGATTATGATGAGTTATGTATGAAGGGAGTTTTCAAGTGTGCGAGGGAAGATGATAAAAAGATTCAGGAGTGTCAAACACTCAAGCTTGGGGATGCCCCCATGCACCCCCAAGAAATATTCAAGAAGACTCAAGCGTCTAAGGTTGGGGATGCCCCCGTGCATCCCCTTCTCCATCAACATTATCAGTTCGTCTTTCGTTCCACTATATTTTTATCACTTCATGTGTTATGTGCTATGCTTGGAGCGTCTTGCTTTTAGTTTCCTTTTTAGTTTTCTGTAGCTTTTCATAACGAGTCGGAACTCAGCTTTCTTTGTGTGGGAGAGAAACACGCTCCACTTCAACCTAGAACACAACATAGAATTTTCATGTTTATCCTTGATGTGTATGTTCTTGGTCTTTCAATAGCTACTATCATGTTCAGCTCTTAGTTTTCATGCTTATCTTTTTAAAGAGCTTTTGTTTAGTTGGTCGTTGGAACTCTCTTTATTTATCATGCTTATATTATTAAGAGAGTTGGCTTCTGTTGCATTGGTCGATATGTCTATGATAAAAATGCTACGTGCATAATGGTGCTTAGTAGTTCATGTTTTCTTATGGTTAGTCTCAAATAGCTGGGGGGTTCCCAATGTGTTATTGGAGTACCAACATGATTTGTTTGCCTATGATGTGGTATGGTTTAGTGATATCTTCCTTCAAGAATTTATTTTGATTGACTTGGCGTATGCTCACGCATATTTAAGACTGTAAAGAAAGTCTGTCAAGCCTTGATGATCTTTTATTTCTGAGTAGCGATATAACTTCCATGCCTGATTCAATGTTGCTTTGTCGCTCTGCATGATTATGACCGTCATTGCTCTTTTAGTTGGTCGCTCCCAGTCTTTTGCTAACCTCCACCTGTACTAAGCGGACTGACTGCTTGTGCATCCAAAATCCTTTAAACCAGTTATGCCATATGAGTCCACCATACCTTCCTATACATGGTATTTACCTTCCATTCCTAACGAAGACTTTCATGTACCATCTCGAAATTATTCAAAAAAAAGCATTCCTATTTTGTGCCTCTGTTTTAGTTCATGAGGAAGTAGTAGTTAATTCATGATCTTTTTAAGTTGGACAAGCTTCACCCCGGGATTGCATGTCTAATGTGCAAACCCATAATACGAGAAGGAGCTGGCAAAGAGTGCGCCCGGCTCAAAATTAATATAACAAACAAACCCTCCTTCACGCTTTGTTCATGAGAAATCAGAAAACTTTGGCAGTGATAAACAAAGGAGATTAAGAGGATGTGATCATCCTCATTCGGGAGCCGTTCCTCGAAACTTGTCCAGCTCGAGAAGTAATTGAGTTATCTACTAGCATTCGTTGACGGAACATGCATAATCTAAAAATAATAATTATTACCTCTGTTTTTTTAAAACCAAGAGCTCTGGTACATGTTTTGTCTTTGTTTCCGACCACGGGTTTTCAACCTTGCCAACAAAAGCCACGGTTCGAGAGTCTCCACCTTCTTTTAAAGCACCAACTATTAAGAGCATGATTGTCATTCTGAGTGTAATGTGCATTGTCCCAAAGTAGCATTGTCTTTTGCATGATTATGATATCGTTTATTCTGAAATCATTGTATCTAGTCATCACTTAAACCTTGGAGGTGCCCCTGCATTTATGTTTTGCTTCACTAAAGGGGGCAAGCGAGATATCACTTTATCATATTTGCACACCATGCTCATAACAAATCTATTTGATGTTTCAGTATCATATTGTAAAACTTTCAGTTCTTTGTGATTTTCTCATGAGGCAACTTAATTACTACAGATTCATTGTCTCAGTAAGCTTTTGTCATATGACTATGAAAGGTCCTTATATGGTTAATAGCATGTCACCACAGAAATTATTCTTGTTATCATTTACCTACTCGAGGACGAGCAGGAATTAAGCTTGGGGATGTTGATACGTCCAAAACGTATCTATAATTTCTGCTTGCTCCATGCCTCTTTTTTGTGATATTGCTATGATATTTATACACTTCCATACACTTTTGATCATATTTGGACTAACCTATTAACTCAGTGCACCCCAGTGCCAGTTTCTGTTTTCTGCTGTTTTTGTATTTCAGGTTTTCCCGTCACGAAAACTGCCAGAAAAATCCTGGAAAAATTATATAAAAAATCAGCGTTCCGGAAGCTTCCACACGGCCGAAGTAGGGCCGGAGGGGGGCCACCAGG
>LR738709.1:135793602-135826389 GCA_902687465.1 Secale cereale
TCAGTGCACCCCAGTGCCAGTTTCTGTTTTCTGCTGTTTTTGTATTTCAGGTTTTCCCGTCACGAAAACTGCCAGAAAAATCCTGGAAAAATTATATAAAAAATCAGCGTTCCGGAAGCTTCCACACGGCCGAAGTAGGGCCGGAGGGGGACCACCAGGGCTCCAGGCACCCTGGTGGCGCGGCCCCCCTCCTGGCCGTGCCGGGGGGGGGGGGGCTAGGCCCCCCAGGCCTCCGTTGATGCCCCCCTTTGGCATATATTTAACACGCGTCCCGAAACCCTCGAGGACGGAACCCTTTTTCGCGATCTTATCTCTGTTCCGCCGCCGCCGCGCTTCCAAGATCGGGAGCACCAGGAGAACTCTTCCCGGCACCCTGCCGGAGGGGAGGATCACCACTGGGAGCCTCTCCACCACCATGGACACCTCCCGGATGAGTTGTGAGTAGTCTCCCTTGGACCATGGGTCCATGACCAGTAGCTATGTGATGTTCTCCTCCCCTTCTTGTGCTTCACTAATTAGACCTCGTGAGCTGCCCTACATGATCGAGGCACATATGTAATCCTTATGCTGTTGCTATGATGAGTTTGCTGGGATCCGGTGGATTGTGAGATTATGTTTAGATTGTGTTTGAGTAATATATTTGATTTACCTCTTTTATATTTATGTTCTTAAGTAATTCTTGCATGTTCTCCGTTGCTATTTATTGCTTTGGCCAAGTAGTAGGTAGTGACTCCAAGAGGGAACGTTATGCTTGATTGTGGGTTCATGCCCCTCGATGACTAGCTTGAGTGACAGAAACATGAGTCTAGGGGATGTGCTGTTGCCACAAGGGGGAAAACAACGGTGCTTGTACTCGCGGGTACAAGGATTGTTTACTTTACGCAAAGTTCTTTTAATGCAGTTGTCTGTTGCTTTGAGTTTACACTATGGGTGGGACTCGCAACTTAATACCAGCGAGATGTTCTGGATAGATATCTCAAGGTGGATGATTAGTAGTAGATGCAGATGGATTTTGGTCTACTTGCCTTGGCGTACCGCCCATGCTTTGAACCTCTACCTTTCTTGCAACATAGTTAGCATTGGTTTGCGCACATAATTCTGTCAATTGCCCAGCGGTAATTCGTTTACCTCACATGGCTGTTTTATCGTCTTTTGGGAGAGAGACATCACTAGTGAACATCATGGGACCCCGGTCCATATTACCATCACTGATCACATCCGCTATTTACTTTCCGCTTTTATTTACTAGTTGCAGCAATATCTATCACTATTATCTCTTGCGTTTCATCCTTTGTAAACGACAAGGCCGGAGGGATTGACAACCTCTTTGTACTCGTTGGGAGCAAAGTTATTTGTATCTGTGTGTAGGTCCAAGTTGATTGCTAAGTATCTGGCGCCATTAGCAGTTGACACCTTCTTATTGAACCTTGGAGTCTCAGGGGAAATCAATCCTTGGTATCTTTGCCAAGGGAAAACTTCCGCTACACTGCATCTCAAACCTTCCACTTCGGGTAACCAACGAGGGGCGAGAAGCCATCAAGCAAAGTTTTCTGGCGCCGTCGCCGGGGACTCCACTCTTCAAGATAGGGGAGTTGCACGCTATCTTTTGCCTTTGCTTTTTAGTCTTGTTAGTTTACCTTTCAGTTTTTGCTTCAGTATCCTTTATCAAAAATCACAAAAAAATTAATTATTTGCTAGTAGTCCTTTCTGTTTAGTCAAGCATGTTAGGATTTGGTGCTTTGAGGGAATCAGAAGTTTTAGATTTCCATCAAAAGGATGGGGAAAATATGAAGAAGGCATGGGACAGAATTTCTGATGCACATAGGAGAATTATGCCTTGGATACCTATAAAAATTGTGCTTAGAAATTTTTACCATGGTATTTTTAAATGGTGTAAACACTCTCTTGATATTATAGCTGAAGGAGATTTTCTAGAGTGTGACGAAGCTAGAGCTCTTGAAATTATACATGGTCTATCTAGTTACTTTGTTTATGATCATAACTTTGATACTGTCATAGATAGACTTGCTACTATTGAGAAGAGAATGGATGCTCTAGACTTAATGAAGGTAGAGAAACCCAAACCCAATAAAAGAGATATTTTGTAAATAGACAATGATTGGGAGCCTTTGGTTAGGATTAGCATCTCTAATCAAGACTTCCTTGCTTATTGTGATATTGGATCTATGGTTTCTACTATGCCAAAAATTGTTCATGATTCTTTAAAATTTGACATGGATAGGTTATCATCTTATCATGAACACACTAATGGAGATATTTCTGAAATACAGGGAAGAATAAAGGACGTTCCAGTTAAATTCCTTAAAGGGATTGCAATGATTGATTTCTTCATCATGAAGCCCAACCAGGGAAATATAGTGCTTGGAAGGGACTTCCTCCGAGCAGTTAAAGGCTTCATCGATATAGGTAAGGGACAAATCCGCTTACGCGGAAAGGCAAAAGGTGTGTACCCCTTTCCTAGAAGGAACAAGAGTGAACTTGTTGAGGAACCATTTGAAGCAATTTATAACTCCGATTATTATGATGATTATTGATTCCTCTATGCATTATGCCTAGCTTAAAGGCATAAAAGAAAGCGCTTTTGGGAGGCAGCCCACATGAATAAAATTTTATTTTGCTTTTGTTGTGTCTTGATGTTGTTACTACAGTAGCATCATAATTGTATCTTTACTTTTCAACTTTGTGCCAAGTGTAGCCTCTGATTGCAAGAAAGTTCAAAAGTTGTGACGTGCTGTCCAGGAAACAGATTCTGTCCTTGGATAAAAAAAATCGTATAAAATCACCAGATCATCTTTTTGGTCTGAATTTTTTTCGACAGCGTGCTCTATACAATTGTCTTTCGGGCGTCTGTTCTGAGTTTTTTTATTAGAGTTGCAGAAGTGCTCCGAAAAAATCATTTACTACCTGCTGGTCTGTTTTTCACAGATTCTGTCCTGTTTTGCCTTTCCTTCATTTTGCAAACCTTGAGCTTGCTTTTTCTTTGCAAAAACCTTTTGGCAATCTTGAGAAATAGTAGACCTTCAAGAATATCCTTATTTCCAGCAAGGAACAATTATATTATTATGGGTACTAACCTAGCTAATCAGATTATGATGAGTTATGTATGAAGGGAGTTTTCAAGTGTGCGAGGGAAGATGATAAAAAGATTCAAGAGTGTCAAACACTCAAGCTTGGGGATGCCCCCATGCACCCCCAAGAAATATTCAAGAAGACTTAAGCGTCTAAGCTTGGGGATGCCCCCGTGCATCCCCTTCTCCATCAACATTATCAGTTCGTCTTTCGTTCCACTATATTTTTATCACTTCATGTGTTATGTGCTATGCTTGGAGCGTCTTGCTTTTAGTTTCCTTTTTAGTTTTCTTTAGCTTTTCATAACGAGTCGGAACTCAGCTTTCTTTGTGTGGGATAGAAACACGCTCCACTTCAACCTAGAACACAACATAGAATTTTCATGTCTATCCTTGCTGTGTATGTTCTTGGTCTTTCAATAGCTACTATCATGTTCAGCTCTTAGTTTTCGAAAGATACTCCTTCTCTAGAAAGTATCCATTTTTAGCAACGAATATCTTGCCTTTGGATCTGTGATAGAAGGTGTACCCAATAGTTTCCTTTGGGTATTCTATGAAGACACATTTCTCCGATTTGGGTTCGAGCTTATCAGGTTGAAGCTTTTTCACATAAGCATCGCAGCCCCAAACTTTAAGAAACAACAAATTTGGTTTCTTGCCAAACCGCAGTTCATAAGGCGTCGTCTCAACGGATTTAGATGGTGCCCTATTTAACGTGAATGCAGCTGTCTCTAATGCATAACCCCAAAACGATAGTGGTAAATCGGTAAGAGACATCATAGATCGCACCATATATAATAAAGTATGGTTACGACGCTCTGACACACCATTACGCTGTGGTGTTCCGGGTGGCGTGAGTGTGAAACTATTTCACATTGTTTTAAATGAAGGCCAAACTCGTAACTTCAAATATTCGCCTCCGCGATCAGATCATAGAAACTTAATTTTCTTGTTACGATGATTCTCTACTTCACTCTGAAATTCTTTGAACTTTTCAAATGTTTTAGACTTGTGCTTCATCAAGTGGATATACTCATATTTGCTCAAATCATCTCTGAAGGTCAGAAAATAACGATAGCCACCGCGAGCCTCAACACTCATCGGACCGCATACATCAGTATGTATTATTTCCAATAAGTCAGTTGCTCGTTCCATTGTTCCGGAGAATGGAGTTTTAGTCATCTTGCCCATGAGGCATGGTTCGCAAGCACCAAGTGATTCATAATCAAGTGATGCCAAAAGCCCATCAGAATGGAGTTTCTTCATGCGCTTTACACCAATATGACCTAAACGGCAGTGCCACAAATAAGTTGCACTATCATTATCAACTTTACATCTTTTGGCTTCAATATTATGAATATATGTATTACTACGATCGAGATCCAACAAACTATTTTTATTGGGTGTATGACCATCGAAGGTTTTATTCATGTAAACAGAACAACAATTATTCTATGACTTTAAATGAATAACCGTATTGCAACAAACATGATCAAATCATATTCATGCTCAACACAAATGACAAATAACATTTATTTAGGTTCTACACTAATCCCGAAAGTATAGGGAGTGTGCGATGATGATCATATCAATCTTGGAACCACTTCCAACACACATCGTCACTTCACATTTAACTAGTCTCTGTTCATTCTGCAACTCTCGTTTTGAGTTACTATTTTTAGCAATTGAACTGGTATCAAATACCCAGGGGTTGCTATGAACACTAGTAAAGTACACATCAATAATCTGTATATCAAATATACCTTTGTTCACTTTGCCATCCTTCTTATCCGCCAAGTATCTAGGGCAGTTCCACTTCTAGTGACCATTTCCTTTGCAGTAGAAGCACTTAGTTTCAGGCTTGAGTTTAGCTTTGGGTTTCTTCATGGGAGTGACAACTTGCTTGTCATTCTTCTTGAAGTTCCCCTTCTATCCATTTGCCCTTTATTTGAAACAAGTGGTCTTGTTAACCATCAACACTTGATGCTCTTTCTTTATTTCTACCTTCGCCGATTTCAACATCGCGAAGAGCTCGGGAATTACTTTCATCATCCCTTGCATATTATAGTTCATCACGAAGTTTTAGTAACTTGGAGATAGTGACTAGAGAACTTTGTCAATTACTATCTTATCTGGAAGATTAACTCCCACTTGATTCAAGCAATTGTACTACCCAGACAATCTGAGCACATGCTCACTAGTTGAGCTATTCTCCTCCATCTTGTAGGCAAAGTACTGTCAGAGGTCTCATACCTCTTGATACGGGCATTAGTATGAAATACCAATTTCAACTCTTAAGAACATCTTATATGATCCGTGGCATTCAAAACATTTTTGAAGTCCCGGTTCTAAGCCGTAAAGCATGGTGCACTAAACTATCAAGTAGTTATCATACCGAGCTTTTGTCAAAATGTTCATAACGTCTGCATCTGCTCCTGCAATAGGTTTGTCACCTAGCGGTGCATCAAGGACATAATTCTTCTGTGCAGCAATGAGGATAATCCTCAGATCACAGACCTAGTCCACATCATTGCTACTAACATCTTTCAACTTATATTTCTCTAGGAACGTATAAAAATAAACGAGGAGCTACATCGCGAGTTATTGATCTACAACATAGATATGCTAATACTACCAGGACTAAGTTCATGATAAATTAAAGTTTAATTAATCAAATTACTTAAGAACTCCCACTTAGACAGACATCCCTCTAATCATCTAAGTGATCACGTGATCCATATCAACTAAACCATGTCCGATCATCATGTGAGATGGAGTAGTTTTCAATGGTGGACATCTTATGTTGATCATATCTACTATATGATTCACGCTCGACCTTTCGGTCTCTAGTGTTCCGAGGCCATATCTGCATATGCTAGGCTCGTCAAGTTTAACCCGAGTATTCTGCATGTGCAAAACTGGCTTGCACCCGTTATATGTGAACGTAGAGCTTATCACACCCGATCATCACGTGGTGTCTCGACACGATGAACTTTTTCAACGGTGCATGCTCAGGGAGAACACTCATACCTTGAAATTTAGTGAGAGATCATCTTATAATGCTACCGTCGATCTAAGAAAAATAAGATGCATGAAAGATAAACATCACATGCAATCAATATAAGTGATATGATATGGCCATCATCATCTTGTGCCTTTGATCTTCATCTCCAAAGCACCGTCATGATCACCATCGTCACCGGCGCGACACCTTGATATCCATCGTAGCATCATTGTCGTCTCGCCAACTATTGCTTCTACGACTATCGCTACCGCTTAGTGATAAGGTAAAGCAATTACATGGCGATTGCATTTTATACAATAAAGCGAACCATATGGCTCCTGCCAGTTGCCGATAACTCTGTTACAAAACATGATCATCTCATACAATAAAATTTAGCATCATGTCTTGACCATATCACATCACAACATGCCCTGCAAAAACAAGTTAGACGTCCTCTACTTTGTTGTTGCAAGTTTTACGTGGCTGCTATGGGCTGAGCAAGAACTGTTCTTACCTACGCATAAAAAACACAACGATATTTTGTCAAGTATGTGTTGTTTTAACCTTCACAAGGACTGGGCATAGCCACACTCGATTCAACTAAAGTTGGAGAAACTGACACTCGCCAGCTACGTGTGTGCGAAGCACGTCGGTAGAACCAGTCTCGCGTAAACGTACGCGTAATGTCGGTCTGGGTAGCTTCATCCAACAATACCGCTGAATCAAATTATGACATGCTGGTAAGCAATATGACTAGTATCACCCACAACTCACTTGTGTTCTACTCGTGCATATAACATCTACGCATAGACCTGGCTCATGATGCCACTATTGGGGAACATCGTATTTCAAAAAAAAATCCTATGCACACGCAAGATCATGGTGATGCATAGCAACGAGTGGGGAGAGTGTGTCTACGTACCCTCGTAGACCGAAAGCGGAAGTGTCTAGTGATGCGGTTGATGTAGTCGTACGTCTTCACGATCGACCGATCCTTAGTACCGAACATACGGCACCTCTGAGATCTGCACACGTTCAGCTCGGTGACGTACCACGAAATCACGATCCAGTAGAGCTTCGAGGGAGAGTTCCGTCAGCACGACAGCGTGATGACGGTGATGATGAAGTTACCAACGCAGGGCTTCGCCTAAGTACCGGTAAGATATGACCGAGGTGTTATGGTGGAGGGGGGCACCGCACACGGCTAAGAGATCAATGATGAACTTGTGTGTCTATGGAGTGCCCCCTCCCCACGTATATAAAGAAGGGAGGAAGGAGGAGGCGGCCAAGGAAGAGGGCACGACAAGGGAGTAGGATTCCTACTCCTAGTAGGAGTAGGTTTCCTCCTTTCCTAGTCCAACTAGGAGAAGGGGGAAGGAGGAGGAGGGGAGAAGTAATGGAGAAGGGGGGGGGCACCCCAAACCCTTTGTCCAATTCAGACTGGGCTTGGGAGGGGCGCTCGCCACCTCCTGGTTGCTGCCTCTCCTTCCCACTAAGGCCCATTGACTCCCCGGACGAATTCCCGTAACTCCCCAGTACTCCGAAAAATACCCGAATCACTCAGAACCTTTCCGATGTCCGAATATAGCCTTCCAATATATGAATCCATACCTCTCGATCATTTTGAGACTATTCGTCATGTCCATGATCTCATCCGGGATTCTGAACAAACGTTGGTCATCAAATCACATAACTCATAATACAAATCATCATCGAACGTTAAGCGTGCGGACCCTACGGGTTTGAGAACTATGTAGACATGACCGAGACACATCTCCGGTCAATAACCAATAGCGGAACCTGGATGATCATATTGGCTCCTACATATTCTACGAAGATCTTCATCGGTCCAACCGCATAACAACATATGTTGTTCCCTTTGTCATCGGTATGTTACCTGCCCGAGATTCGATCGTCGGTATCATCATACCTTGTTCAATCTCGTTACCGGCAAGTCTCTTTACTCGTTCCGTAATGCATCATCCCACAACTAACTCATTAGTCACATTGCTTGCAAGGCTTATAGTGATGTGCATTACCGAGAGGGCCCAGAGATACCTCTCCGACAATAGGAGTGACAAATCCTAATCCCGATCTATGCCAACTCAACAAACACCATCGGAGACACCTGTAGAGCAACTTTATAATCACCCAGTTACGTTGTAACGTTTGATAGCACACAAGGTGTTCCTCCGGTATTCCGGAGTTGCATAATCTCATAGTCATATGAACAGTATAAGTCATGAAGAAAGCAATAGCAGTAAAACTAAACGATCAAGTTGCTAAGCTAACGGAATGGGTCAAGTCAATCACATCATTCTCTAATGATGTGACCCCGTTCATCAAATGACAACTCATGTCTATGGCTAGGAAACTTAACCATCTTTGATTAACGAGCTAGTCAAGTAGATGCATACTAGTGACACTCTGTTTGTCTATGTATTCACACATGTACTAAGTTTACGATTAATACAATTCTAGCATGAATAATAAACATTTATCATGATATAAGGAAATAAATAATAACTTTATTATTGCCTCTAGGGCATATTTCCTTCAGTTTTAACCTTCACAAGGATCGGGCATAGCCACACTCGATTCAACTAAAGTGAGAGAGACAGACACCCGCCGGTCACCTTTAAGCAACGAGTGCTCGTAACGGTGAAACCAGTCTCGCGTAAGCGTACGCGTAATGTCGGTCCGGGCCGCTTCATCTCACAATACCGCTGAATCAAATTATGACATGCTGGTAAGTAGTATGACTATTATCGCCCACAACTCATTATGTTCTACTCGTGCATATCATCTACGCATAGACCTGGCTCATGATGCCACTGTTGGGGAACGTAGTATTTCAAAAAAAATCCTACAACCACGCAAGAACTATCTAGGAGAAGCATAGCAACGAGCGGGGAGAGAGTGTCTACGTACCCTCGTAGACCGAAAGCGGAAGCGTCTAGTGACGCGGTTGATGTCGTCGAATGTCTTCGCGATCCAACCGATCCAAGCACCGAACGTACGGCACCTCCGCGTTCAGCACACGTTCAGCTCGATGACGTCTCACGAGCTCTTGATCCAGTTGAGCATCACGGGAGAGTTTCATCAGCACGACGGCGTGGTGACGGTGATGATGAAGTTACCAGCGTAGGGCTCGCCTAAGCAAAGCAACGATATGACCGAGGTGTGTATCTATGGAGGGGGGGGGGCACCGCACACGGCTAAACTGATGTTAACTTGTGTGTCTACGGGGTGCCCCCTCCCCACGTATATAAAGGAGGGAGGGAGGAGGGTGCAACCAAGGAGGGGGTGTGCCAAGAGGGGGAGTCCTACTCCCACTAGGAGTAGGACTCCTCCTTTTCCTAGTAGGAGTAGGAGAGGGGGAAGGAAGGGAGAGGAGGAGAAGGAAAGAGGGGGCCGCCCCTTGCCCTAAACCAATTCGGTTTGGGCCTTGGGGGGCATGCCCCACACTCCCCTTGCCGCCCTCTATTTCCACTAAGGCCCATGTAGGCCCATTAAGCCCCTGGGGGATCCGGTAACCTCCCGGTACTCTGGTATTTATCTGGTGACCCCGGAACCCTTCCAGTACCCGAATATAACCTTCCAATATATCAATCTTTATGTCTCGACCATTTCGAGACTCATCGTCATCTCCGTGATCACATCCGGGAGTCCGAACAACCTTCGGTACATCAAAACACATAAACTCATAATAGCGATCATCATCGAACGTTAAGCGTGCGGACCCTACGGGTTCGAGAACTATGTAGACATGACAGAGACTCATCTCTGGTCAATAACCAATAGTAGAACCTGGATGTTCATATTGGATCCCACATATTCTACGAAGATCTTTATCGGTCAAACCGCATAACAAAATACGTTGTTCCCTTTGTCATCGGTATGTTACTTGCCCGAGATTCGATCGTCGGTATCATCATACCTAGTTCAATCTTGTCACTAGGAAGTATCTTTACTCGTTCCGTAATACATCATCTCGTGCTCATTAGTCATTTGCTTGCAAGGCTTATTATGATGTGTATTACCGAGAGGGCCCAGAGATACCTCTCTGACACTCGGAGTGACAAATCCTATTCTCGATCTATGCCAACACCACAAACACCTTCGGAGTCACCTGTAGAGCATCTTTATAATCACCCAGTTACGTTGTGATGTTTGATAGCACACAAGGTGTTCCTCCGGTATTCGGGAGTTGTATAATCTCATAGTCATAGGAACATGTATAAGTCATGAAGAAAGCAATAGCAGTAAAACTAAGCGATCATAGTGCTAAGCTAACGGATGGGTATTGTCCATCACATCATTCTCCTAATAATGTGACCACGTTCATCAAATGACAACACATGTCTATGGTTAGGAAACATAACCATCTTTGATTAACGAGCTAGTCAAGTAGAGGCATACTAGGGACACTCTGTTTTGTCTATGTATTCACACATGTACTAAGTTTCCGGTTAATACAATTCTAGCATGAATAAAAGATATTTACCATGATGTATAAGGAAATATAAATAACAACTTTATTATTGCCTCTAGGGCATATTTCCTTCACCAGATAGGCGCCAGCGGGCGCAGTGCAGCAGGTTCCCTCTTTGGTGCTAAAGAGGCAAGCGTTGGCGTGGAATCCCGAGGAATCAGCCAAAGGTTTCCATTTCCATGCAACAAGACCAAGATCGCCAGGACGACAGGATGAAGGTCATTGTCGGTGTCAAAACCCGCGGATCTCGGGTAGGGGGTCCCGAACTATGCGCCCGAGGATCGATGGTAACAGGAGGCTGGGGACACGATGTTTACCCAGGTTTAGGCCCTCTCGATCGAGGTAAAACTCTACTTCCTGCTATATTAATATGGATGAATGTGAATACAAGAGTTGATCTACCTCGAGATCGTAATGGCTAAACCCTAAAGTCTAGCCTATAAGGATTTGATATTCTCCGTTAGCCTCTACGGACTAAACCCTCCGGTTTATATACACACCGGAGGGTCCTAGGGTTTGTACATACCTTCTTGAAGAGGAAGGAAAGATTACACCCGAACCTAAAACCTGCCTTTATACGAATATAGGAGTCCCATCCGGATAGGAGAGATGATCTTCAACTATGATCTTCACAGCCCACCAGTCCGGCCCACCAAGAGTTATCTGGCCTCCCGAGGACCCCTCGATCGAGGACTCCCACAGTAGCCCCTGAACCTGACTTCAAGGACAATGAGTTCGGCTTTCGTATTATCTTCGGCGTTGCAAGGCAGGTTCCTTCTTCCGAATATATCTTCTGCAAAAAGGTGTATTGTGTTCGGCTCTGCAAGGTTAGTACAACCCTTAGCCTCGAAGGCAAGGCTCTTAAAAGAAAATGAATAGTGTGTCTCTACTGACAAATTTTGGGTGAAGCATCACATCGATCCCACTAACATATCAAACCGTTTTATTTGGTCCTAGTTTCGCGTTTCGAGGTATATCCTCATTGACACGTCCCACCGGAATAGAGATCGTGCCCGCTTATTGTGGGATCCTTATCAATATGACGTGAGCACCCACGGTGCGCATTACGCACGACCGCTTTGGGAACCGGCGAGGTTTATGGCTAAAGTGGGGGACTCTCTGTATTCACAACATTATAAAAGGATATATATATCCCTTTCATTAGTCCCACACCTTCCTCAAGCTCGAGTTGTCCAATCTCCATAGCCCCAGTATTCTCATCTCCTGCGCCCATCGCTCCTCGTTCCTCAACCACTACCCCCCTTCACAGCAATGGCTGGATCCGGTGCCAGGGGCAAGTGGGGGCAAGTGGGAAGCTTCCACGGTCACCGAAAAGACCGTGGAGGATCTATGAAGTGCGGGCTATCTCGCCGCTAACATCGCGCATCGAGTCCTTGCCAAGGGCCATGTGATTCCCGTCCCTGAGGCGGGTGAGAGGGTAGTATTCACGTCCCATTTTGTTAGGGGGCTAGGGTTTCCACTCCACCCCTTTGTTCGGGGTCTTTTGTTCTTCTACGGGCTAGATTTCCATGTTCTAGCCCCGAACTCAATCCTTCACATATCCGCTTTTATAGTGGTATGTGAAGCTTTCCTCCGCATCCCTCCACACTTTGGCCTATGGCTCAAAACCTTCAACTTAAAGCCGAAGGTGGTGGACGGACAGCACGCGGAGTGCGGGGGCGCCATGATTAGAAAGCTCCCGAACGCTGATAACCCACAAGTGTAGGGGATCAGTTGTAGCCTCTTTCGATAAGTAAGAGTGTCGAACCCAACGAGGAGCTAAAGTCAGAACAAATATTCCCTCAAGTTCTATCGACCACCGATACAACTCTACGCACACTTGACGATTACTTTACCTAGAACAAGCATGAAACTAGAAGTAGCTTGTAGTTTTTGTGGGATATGTTTGCAAGAATATAAAGAGCACGTTAATAAAACTAGGGGCTGTTAAGATAAAGAAACAATAAAGTTAGTGATAGCGAGTGTGGAAAAGTGGTGGTAGGAGTTGCGAAATTGACCCTAAGCAATTGACTACGTTACTAGACCGATAGCAAGTTTTATGTGGGAGAGGCCACTGCTAGCATGTCATCCCTTACTTGGAATTCTATGCACTTATGATTGGAAATATTAGCAAGCATCCGCAACTACTAACGTTCATTAAGGTAAAACCCAACCATAGCATTAAGATGTATTGGTCCCCTTTCAATCCCGTATGCATCAATTTCTACGCTAGGTTGAAGCTTCTGTCACTCTTGCCCTCCAATACGTAGTCCTATCAACATACAACTAACCCTATGGTGTGATCCACGCGCGCGCTCATATGATGGGCACCAAAGGACAGCAACATAACCACAAGCAATTTAAACCAATCATAGCAATTCACCAATCACCGATAGGACAATGATAATCTACTCAGACATCATAGGATGGCAACACACCATTGGATAATAATATGAAGCATAAAGCACCATGTTCAAGTAGAGGGTACAGCGGGCTGCGGGAGAGTGGACCGCTGTAGATAGATGGGGGAAGGTGATGGAGATGTTGGTGAAGATGACGGAGGTGTTGGTGTAGATCGCTGTCACATGATGATGGCCCCGGTGGCACTCCGGTGCCACCGGAAGCGAGGGGGAGAGAGCCCCCCTTCTTCTTCTTCTTCCTTGACCTTCTCCCTAGGTGGGAGAAGGGTTTCCCCTCTGGTCCATGATCTCCATGGCGTGGGAGGGGCGAGAGCCCCTCCGAGATTGGATCTGTCTCTGTGTCTCTCTCTGTTTCTGCGTTCCCAGATTATGTCCCTTCACCATTTCTTATATTCCCGGAGATCCGTAACTCCGATTGGGTTGATTTTTTGGCACGATTTTTATCCGGATATTAGCTTTCTTGCGGCGAAAGAAGGGCATCAACCGCCTTACGGTGTGGCCACAAGGGCCCAGGGCACGCCTGCCCCTGGTGGGCGCGCCCCCTGCCTCGTGGCCCACTCGGGCATCGTTTCATGTTGGTTCCGCTTCCCAAAATTCACATATATTCCAAAAAAAATCTCCGGCCATTTTTATTCTGTTTGGACTCCGTTTGATATGGATATTCTATGAAACAAAAAACATGCAACAAACAGGAACTGGCACTGGGCACTTGATCAATATGTTAGTCCTAAAAAATAGTATAAAAAGTTGCCAAAAGTATATGAAAGTTGTAGAATATTGGCATGGAACAATACATTTTTTAGATACGACGGAGACGTATCAAACGCAACTTGGCCCAAGGGCTCATTCGTGGAGACGAATAAGTTCTGGCAGCATGAGTGGTTCTATATCACCAAACTCCGCGATGCCAAATGGGCGGCGGAGCCTGCTTTCAGATTCGGACCCCGAGAGAGGTTGACCTCCTGGACCAAAAAGGGTCTGGACTGGGGGTCACAAACTGAAGTGACGACTCTCGTGAGTCGTGTGTCCGACGTGATCTCCAAGGGGCACCAGCTCTCCTCCGTGGTCCAGGTAATGCTGACCCGGCTCGTTCTCCCTTGCCAAAGCCGGGACTCCTCCCTATGGGAGTTCGATCTGGCAGGAGACAAGCCGCTGAAGCATCTCTTCGGCTTTTCACAAAAAAGAGATCTAGAAGCATCTCTTTAAGAGCCAGAAGGAGTGGCCGGCAAAAATCGAAGACGCGGGCTTTAGCACCACGCTCTCCGCCCCAGAGGTAATAGAAATCTTCGCCGAACACATATTCCTTCCCCTATTTAATGATAACAGGAATTGGAAATTTTGCATGATAGACATGGCTGGATGAAGAAGGCGACCCGGATCAAGTGTCCGGCGCCTTTGCCCGAAGACCCAAAATCGCGTCGACTGGCAGCGATGCTGGTCTCAGTGTCGTACAAGGCGCCGGTCAAGAAGCCCAAGAAGAAGGGCAAGGGGGCCGGAGATAGCCTCCGCCCTATGGAAAAGAAGTCCAATGAAAGCAACATCCTCTCCTCTGACGAGGTGGAGGAAGATGATGATGAGGAAGAAGAAGAAGAAGAAGAAGAAGAAGAAGAAGAAGAAGAAGAAGAGCAGCTCCCTGCGCAAGGCAGAGGGACGAAGAGGGAGGCCGCTACTGACGCAGGCACGGCCGCGCGCCAGAGGAAACTGAACCTCCCGGCTAGTCCGGATTCATCCGAACAAAGTTTCGTGGTGAAGCCCAGGGTGAAACCCCTGTCCGAATTGTAAGTTTGTCCGGTTTAACTGCTGCGCCTTTTGCTTTGTTTAGCATTTACTAAGCATGTCTCCCCTGCTGACCTACAACCCTCCCGGTAGACATCCTGATGCTATCTCATCGGAGGGGAACTCTCTTGCGCCTGGAGAGATGGAGAGTGACCCGCCGGTCTGAGCTTCATCGCCCACAATCAGCGGGGACACCAAAGTGTCCTCCTAGCGGGTGTCCTCCGCCCAAGGAGGCGAGGGCGGGGCAGGTGACGGGGTGGCCGGAGGTAATACCTCGGCCTTCACTGACCATGGGGAAACAACCCCCATGGAGACCGAAGACGGGGGGCTCGAACAATCCGGGTCCCTCTCGAACAATGACCCGGAGCTTAATGCTGCTCCGGGGGTCTGAAGACCAGACCGCCCAAGCGAGGGCGAATACGACGGCGCCCGGTGTCAATCTGGAAGCGCTGGACTCTATGGAGGGCAGTGCTCTCGTCGTGGAAGAACACCGCACTGTGATGGGTGCGGTGATGAAGAAGATTCAGTCTGTCAAGGGCAGACTGAATGAAGCCTTCAATAGCCTGTTAACAGGCTTTGAGGTAAGCAATGTAACTGTAATGCCCAGGATGGAGTTATACCTCCTACGTGTCGAGGCACGACTTAAAGGCATAAATCCATCCTAGAATGATCTCAAGTTCGGTAATCTTTGCACAACTCATGTAAAAGAGGGGATAGTAAACTGAAAATAGTTGGCTTACACTCGCCACGTCACAGAATTACAGTACAAGTCTCAAACATCATACATTAAGAACATCACAACCCTCTAAGGGCAAAAGCCAAATGTCAAAGTACCGAACTCAGATAAATAAACCACAGGCGGATCGAATCCTAGTAAGAGACTCCACTACTGATCGTCCGGGTAGCGCACATAGTACCGACTACGCTCCTCGTCGTACTCCCAATCCAGCTCGGTTCCATCACCTGGATAGCTCACAGCTGGACCTGCATCTGGTGTGTGAAGTAACTGTGAGCCACAGAGGACTCAGCAATACCGTTCCCGGGTAACAGAACTATCAAAGCCTTTGGGTGAGGATAAGGCTGAAGAAAAGAATAAGTCTGCAGCAGCAACTAGCATCTAGCTTACGCAAGTGAGAGCGAGAAGAGAAGGCCTCGGCGAGAAGTGATCACGAAGTGATCCTAGCTACAAGCTCACAAACATAACCCCTCCGTGTTCAACTCCCGAATCCCTATTCGGAAATTGACAGTCACGGAACACACGCTGGTAGTGTATTAGTAACATTGTGTCAAGTTATCTACAACCGGAATTAACAAGCTCCCATCTGCCACATAACCGCGGGCACGGCTTTCGAAAGTTCAAACCCTGCAGGGGTGTTCCAACTTGACCCATTACAAGCCCACGATCCGCGGAGTCGCAACTCCAAAGTGGGAAGACCCGAGTATCCTCGGAATCCCGTGCTCAAGATATACCAAGCTAAGGTAAGGCTAATCCAGCAAATTCTCCCGGCGTGTCGACACCCTGATAGTAGCCGCGCGTATCTAAGTCTCAGGACACGACCGGATGGGTGATGCTACAGGTGTATGCCAGATACCTCGGGTTGCCCCAAGGCGGCCCTGCAGGACCCCCGTTTCGGACCAACACTCATGTGGAGCACTGGCCCGGGGTTGTTGATTAAGAAAGAGGGTTAATTACTCCCTATGCAAGTTTAGTTTGTTATTAGGCAAATAGTACCAATGTTGGTATTTGCTGGAAAAGACTTAGCACTTAGCGGTTTATCGAGGGGGTCCCATACACCCCAACCGTGTTAGGAACGCATAATCAAGGAACCTAACACCGGCTTATACGGATCCTAACGGCATGAGTGGAACAAATCACCAAGCAAAAGGCTTAGCCTTCCACCCTTGCCAATATATAGATGATTTCATTTTAAGCATTTATATAGTGTGATATAACCCAACCAAACTTCAACATGGAGCAAGCATCTTCACTTCACCTGCAACTAGCAACGCTATAAGAAGGGCTGAGCGAAGCGTACTTAGCCAATCAACGGTTTGCATAGGTAGGTTGGTTAAACATGGTAATTGGTTACAAATAGGAGGCTGACAAGAAGATCATGGGCATCGAGGCAAAACTATAGATCGAGACTACTAGCAATAGGCAAAGATAGTAATGTTATCGGGGTTCGGTCATCTTGCCTGAAGAGAAGTCGTTCGGATCGTAAGAAGGGTCCTCGTGCTCAACCTCGTTGGAAACCTCGTGCTCAACTTTGTACCCGGTCTCAGCTTCTGGCTCTAAACAAAACAATCACACCAAGCACCAATCAACAAGATGCAATGCGCACTCGAAAAACATGAATGCATGATGGATGCACTAAGGATGCACACGGAGCACGGAAAATATCACTCAAGCAAAACACCTCAAAACATGATAACAATCTGATATTATTAATCTACACAGAAAAACAATCAAGTTTGATATAAGATTCGCTGAAATCGGAGTTACGGGCTAAAAGTTATGCCCGAAACAAGATTTGAGCGAAAGCTGAAAATTACAGCAACATAGCATCTTCGGAGCTCAAAATAATTGAGCTACAGCATTTAAATAACATGGCAAAAGGCATGAACACAAACTAGACATATAGTACAGCAACTAAGTCCAAGGTGCACCCCCAACGGAGTCACGGATCAATAGCAATGATCTTGGACATATGGAACTTGACAATAAAATTCTGGCAGCAGAATTTTATTGAAACTTTAGAGCACAAGATAAACATGCTACAGCCACTCAAATGGACATGTGAGGACATGGATGGAAAGACAACAATATATACTACAAGGAACAATCAAAATCCACTCCAAAACTATCATGCTTTGTCCTAGAACATCACACGAACATGGCATCGGAACGTTACAGATTTCAGACTTAGTGAAAAATCACTAAGTCCTAAAACAGCAATAACATCATGGCATATAAAAGAGCATGTTTAAGTCACCTCGAAACTAAACATGGCAAAGGGTAAGCACCTCATCAAAGTGCACATGAAGGTGATCCCGAAACACACAAGCATGCTTCAAAGAGGTGAACACAACGATTGCAACGAGCTCAACAAGATGGCATTTCATAACAAGTGAAAACACATCACAGCCACATGGCACTTTGCAACGATGATAACAAGGCAATAATAAATCTACCATGCAACCTATCACATACAACACGTAGTTCGTGGCAAGACGAACACGTGGACATGTCATTTGCATCATTCGGACAAACGAGCTAAAAGATAACACATGGCAAAGGTGGCATAAAAATAACACATAACAGCAGTTTAACTCATGATGCACTCTTGCAACAGCAAAACAAGCACCTAGATGATCTCTAACATGCATGACATCAACAGGTAAAACGTAGAGCACATCTCCACGAACGTCTGGACATATCACACGCGCAAAACGGAGCATCACAGTAAAAGTTATGCATGGCCAAACATTGCATTTCAGAAAACAGATCTGGGACTTAGGAGTGGGGAAAACAACCTCAAAACAGATCTGGAGAAAGTCAACTCGGGCTTTGGGCCGGATCTGGAGCTACAGTGGCGGGCGGCACGGGCCTGGAGGGAGATGGCGCGGTCCGGCGGAGCGGCTACTGGGCCCCGGGGCGGCTGCGGCGACTCGGCCCGGGTCGCTGGGCGGCGCGCGGAGCGGGCCTCGGCCTGGTACGGGCGAGGGAGCCGCGGGGCGCTGGCGAAGGGGCGGCCCAGCCAGGCCGCCTGGCTGGCGCGGTGGCGAAGGCCCGCGGGAGGCGCGGCGTACGGGCCCTTGCGGCGGCGGCGCTGACGCGCGGGTAGATTGGGCCGGGGCTGAGGCCCTTTCGACGGAGCGGAAGGAGCGAGCGAGGAGGGGATCTGGCGATCGGGCAGCTCGGCGGGGATGTGGGGACCAGGCCGGCGCGTCGGGCCGGTCGATGGGCCGGATCCGCTGGAGATCGCTCGCTGCCCAGCGATGCGGTCCCCCGTCGCGCGTCGGCCGAGCGCGGAGCTCGAGCGGAAAGGGCGCCCGCCTGGCGGCTCGAGAAGACTCCCAGGAGGGATTTCGGGAGGAAATTGTGGATCTGAAGAAGAAAAGGAAAAAAAGAGGGGAGAGAGGAGGAAGAAGAAGGGGATGCTCAAAATAGACTAGGGGTCTTTAAATAGCAGTTTTGCTAGGGTTTGGAGATTTGGGGGCGCTAGGAGCCCTCCGATCGCGATCCGACGGATCCGATCGCGGGGGTAGATTAAAAGGCCTAGGAGGAGATAAAAGAACGCAGTAGGGGTGTTTCCGGGACACGAAGTAAAGGCACTTCGGACCCACACGAACAACGGATGGAAAAGTCAACGGAGTCCAAACGAGACGAGATTTGAGAGGCGGGTTGCACACAACAAAACAACAACACACACAACAACCTCGCGGCACACCGGTAACGTTAAACGCCCGAACAACAAAGTAGGCCTACGGGACGTCACGGACACGTGAGGGAGCTCCGGAACGCGAAACGGACAACGGGAAGAAACACGCGGAACCGGATGCAACCCACAACACAAATGCAATGCAATGCACATGTCTACATGATATGAATGAATGCCACACACTCACACAACAAAGCGACGAAAGCCCGAAAGACAAAGAACCCGAAATGGAAATAGATGAAGCCGGAGATATATTATATACCCAAAAGGGAATGTATTACATCCGGGGCATTACAAACTCTCCTCTACTACAAAAAGATCTCGTCCCGAGATCTAGGACTGGAAAAAGGAAGGGTACTCGGAACGAAGATGATCTTCTCGTTCCCAGGTAGCTTCTCGGTCTGTGTGATGTGACCACTTGACTTTCAGAAACTTGATGGACTTGTTGCGAGTCTTGCGTTCGGTTTCTTCGAGAATTGCAACTGGATGCTCTCGGTAGGAAAGGTCTTGTTGAAGATCAATCTCCTCAAACGGAATCATGCGCTCAGGTGCCTTGAAGCATTTGCGAAGCTGAGACACATGGAAGACATCATGAACATTTGCAAAGTTTGAAGGGAGCTCGAGCTGATAGGCTAGGTCGCCTCTTTTGCCAAGAATCTTGAAAGGCCCGACGTATCTAGGAGCAAGCTTTCCTTTGATACCGAATCTTTGGGTTCCTTTCATCGGAGAAACTCGAAGATAGACATGATCACCGATGTCGAAAGCCAAATCACGATGCTTGCCGTCATAGTAGCTCTTCTGACGCGACTGAGCGGCCTTGAGATTCTCACGTATGACTTTGCACATTTCTTCGGCTTCTGAGATCAAGTCATTGCCAAGAAGTTGGCGTTCACCTGTTTCAGACCAGTTGAGAGGGGTACGGCACTTTCTGCCATAGAGAATTTCAAATGGTGCTTTGCCTGCACTTGCTTGAAAGCTGTTGTTGTAAGAGAACTCGGCAAATGGAAGGCAGTCTTCCCATTTCATGCCGAAGGAAATGACACAGGCTCTGAGCATGTCTTCTAGAATCTGATTCACACGCTCGACTTGACCACTAGTCTGAGGGTGAAAAGCAGTGCTGAACCTGATCTTCGTGCCCATGGCGGACTGGAAGGAGTCCCAGAACCTTGATGTGAACAAGCTTCCACGGTCTGAGGATATTACTTGAGGAATGCCATGTAGGGACACAATTCTGGAAGTGTGCAGCTCTGCAAGTTGAGCTGCATTGATTGATTCTTTGACTGGAAGAAAGTGAGCGACTTTGGTAAGCTTGTCAATCACCACAAAGATAGCATCATTTCCTCGCTTGGATTTAGGAAAACCAGTGACGAAGTCCATTTCAATGTGGTCGAACTTCCACTCTGGGATAGGAAGAGGTTGGAGAAGACCGGCTGGACGTTGATGTTCTGCTTTCACTCTTCTGCACACATCACATTCGTTCACGAATTGGGCAATCTCCCTTTTCATGCGTGTCCACCAGTAAGATTGCTTGAGATCTTGGTACATCTTGGAACTGCCAGGATGAATGGAAAGGAGAGAGTCATGAGCTTCTTCCATTATGAGCTTCCTGAGATCACCTTTGGGAACAACGAGTCTGTCCTCGAAGAACAAGGTATCTCTCTCATCAACACGGAAGCACTTATATTTTGGAGTGCCCTTTGCAATCCCATGTTTCACCTTCTTCACCATGGTATCACTGAGCTGGGCCTCACGGACTTGATCTTCCAAGGTAGGAGCAATTTGGAGATTTGCAAGAAAACCCTGCGGAACAACTTGGAGGTTGAGCTTCCTGAATGCTTCACAAAGCTCAGGCTGGTACGGCTTGATAAGAAGGCTGTTGCAATATGCCTTTCTGCTCAAAGCATCTGCAATCACATTCGCCTTGCCTGGAGTGTATTCAATGCTGGGATTGTACTCTTGGATCATTTCAACCCAACGAGTCTGGAGGAGGTTCAGATGCGGCTGTGTGAAGATGTACTTCAAACTCTTGTGATCAGTGAAGATGTCGACCTTTCTGCCCAACAACAGATGTCTCCACGTAATCAGAGCATGTACCACAGCTGCTAGCTCGAGATCATGTGTGGGATAGTTCTTCTCACTTGGCTTTAGCTGACGAGAAGTGTATGCCACAATTCTCTTATCTTGCATAAGCACACCACCAAGGCCTTGAAGAGAAGCATCACAGAACACTTCATAGGGCTTGGATTCATCCGGAGGAGTCAGAACTGGAGCAGAAACAAGCTTCTTTTTGAGGGTTTTGAATGCCAATTCACATTCTGGAGACCAAAAGTATTTGACATTCTTCTGAAGCAGGTTGGAAAGAGGCTTGGCAATCTTGGAGAAGTTTTCCACAAACCTTCTGCAATAGCTGGCAAGACCCAGAAAACTGCGGAGCTGCTTGACGTTCTGAGGAGCTTCCCAGTTGACAATTGCTTCAACTTTCTCGGGATTAACCGCAATACCGTCAGCTGAGATGATGTGGCCCAGGTACAAAACCTTATCGAGCCAAAACTCGCACTTGGAGAACTTGGCATAGAATTTATGCTGTCGGAGTCGATCAAGAACCAGACGCAAGTGCTTTTCGTGATCTTCTTCATTCTTGGAAAACACCAGAATATCATCCAGATACACAAGCACAAACTCGCCAGTATAGGGGTTGAAGATGTAATGCATCATCCTTGAAAAGGTAGGAGGAGCATTGGCGAGACCGAAGGACATGACGGTATACTCATATGAACCGTAGCTCGTTCTGAAGGCCGTCTTGGGAATGTCTTCCTCGCGAATGCGAATTTGATGATAGCCCATTCGGAGGTCAAGCTTAGAGAACACTTTAGCTCCTTTGAGCTGCTCAAAGAGTTCGTTGATGTTGGGGAGCGGATACTTGTTCTTAATCGTCTTCTTGTTCAATGGCCGGTAGTCAACACAGAGACGCTCCGTGCCATCTTTCTTCTTGACAAATAAGACGCCACAGCCCCACGGAGATGTACTCGGTCTGATGAGACCCATACTCTCCTGCTTATCAAGCTGCTTCTTCAATTCCTTCAATTCATTCGGAGAGAGCTTGTATGGACGCCGGCAAGCAGGCTCAGTGCCCGGCTCGAGTTCAATGACAAACTCCACCTGACGGTGTGGAGGCATGCCTGGAAGTTCTTCTGGAAAGACGTCTTGATATTCGTTCACCACAGGAATTTGATTTATGGCATTAATTTCGCCCTTATCATTAAGAGAGAAAAGCCGGATAATATTATCCCTGGAGGCGAAGATAATCACATCTTCATCAGAATGAGTCATCTTGACTTCCTTTTGAGCACAATCAATGTGAGCATCATGCTGAGAAAGCCAATCCATTCCGAGGATGAGGTCAATGTCAGAATTACCAAGAATCACCGGAGAAGCCAAGAATCGATAATCGCCCATGCGAATAGAAACATTCGGAGCATATATACTGGAATGCATTCGTCTCCCCGGAGAAATAACTAATAACTCCCTTGGCAAGCTTTTGATGTCAACATTATACTTGGATGCAAATGGTTGAGACATGAAAGAGCATGATGCACCCGAATCAAATAACACTTTAGCTGGAAAAGAGTTAACTGGAAGGTTACCCAAAATGACATCAGAAGAAGCCTCCGCTTGTGCTGCATTCATCAGATTGACCCTTGCTGCCTTTGGATCATGCCTGACAATAGCTGAACTCACAGGTGGTGGAGGAGGAAGACGCTTCGGATTCGGACATCTGTTGGCATAATGACCCTTCTGGCCACACTTGTTGCACACCACTTCAGAGAGAGGACGGAAATGAGAGCTACTGGACTTGGAGCCTTGAGACTGAAACTGCTTCTTCGACTGGTTGCTCGGGTTGGGTGGGTGGGAGAAACCACGACCACTAGAGTTCTTGTTGTTGGAGTTGTTGAAGTTGTTGGAGTTGTTGTATGGAGCTCGAATCACTGGAGGAGGAGGAAGCCAGAATTTCTGTTGTTTCGCTGCCAACTGAGACGATGAGGAAGAGTGAACAGCATCTCGAATTCTCTTCTTAGAAGCCTCCATCTTAAGCTGAGCTGCTTCTTGTTTCAAAGCCATGTTATAGAACTTGTCGAATTCATCTGGCTCGAACAAAGTGAGAGCAAGCTGAAGTTCATCTTTGAGACCTCCACGGAACTGATAGATTTTACTCTTGGCATCAGGAATGTCTTGCTTTGCATAGCGAGCGAGGTTTTGGAACTTGACATTATACTGATAGACTGTCATGGAGCCCTGCTTGAGGTTGCGGAATTGCTCACGCATACCGTCGATGACACTTGTAGGAATGTGGTGCGAGCGGAAATCCTTGCAGAAATTCTCCCAAGAGATCACTTGACCCGGCCTTGAGTCTTTGTACTGCTGCCACCAGTCAGCTGCTTGATCTTTCAGTTGGAAGGCTGCAAACTTCACATAGTCATCTTCTTTCACGTTACTGCACTCAAAATGCTTCTTTATGTCGGTCAACCAATCCTCAGCATCAAGAGGGTCGACACAGTAACTGAAAGCTTTAGGATTGTTAGCCAGGAACTGGTTGAGAGTAGCATGGTGCTGCTGGAAGAAGTTGCCTTGATTCCCTGGAACACCCTGATTAGCTTGATTAGCTTGCATAGCTTGCATTTGCTGCATCATCTGCATCATCAACTGAGTGTTCTGAGCAGTAGTCTGCATAATTGATCTCCAAGCCTCAGGCGGAGGAGGAGGGGAAGGAGGATGCTCTGGAACCTCTTCCACCTCTGGGTTAGCGTTCGGAACCTTTTTCGGAGCCATCCTGTAAGAGATGACCACGAATCAGCAATTGATTGACAAAAGGAATAAGCTGAATCAATGGAATGAATTGCAACAATTCTTCACAATAATCATTCGAACAGTAAGAACGAATGAAATCATCCGAACAAGAGGAACGAATGATATTCCTAGTTAAATGATAACATCAATCTTCACGAGAAGCCACATAGGGGACAAAACGATAAAATAAGAAAACAACAAGGTATGGACGGAACAAACACAAGAGAGGAGTTTCGTTCTAACATCTTTGTGCTGAAAGCATATGAACGCGTTACGAAAAGGTTTTGCAATCCCCGGATCAGCATAGCCAAGGACCCTTTAAGATGCAACTCCTGATAGTAACATCGGTCATATAACCCCTTCACTCAATGTCGAACCCCGAACTCACTAACCTGCATTCGTTGGAAGAATGCCTACGATCTACTGGATAAAACCCACCTATAGATTTCCGAAAGATTCTAGTTATGCAATCAGGTGTTGGGGATACACGGGAAGCACCGCGCAATCAACTCTAAACCTACATCCAGGTGTATCCATCCTTCAACACATAACCAGTCTTTCTCGGAAATTGTGTACCTCGGACCTTCGAAAAGCATCCACTATAACAAGCTATGGCAATACTCCCGAACTACCTCCCCAGTACTGGGTGATGTCGGGGTTATCTTGCCACTGGCCGTATAGGGGAGATTTTCGATGTCGGCCGTCTTAAGTATTTAGTACTGCCGCGATATGCTTGTTACAATGATACCCCGAAGCTTAACTCCTCGGTAACAGGAGGCATCGAGAACAATATCCTTGTCACAAGAACATCGAAACAATCCCAGAATACTCGCGGGATTCCTAAAAAAAATTTTGTGCAAATTTTGAAGATAGGAGAGACAAGAGTAGACGTCAGGAGTCCTCACCAGAGAGAAAGGGGATGAGAAGCAAAGAAATCCTACTCTCCGATATAATATAGGACTCAAAAAGTTTTCAGTGTGTGCCTAGACTCGACCGTCAACGATTCGATCAAACAGTGGGGCTCCTAGGTCGGAGAAGGCTCTGATACCAACTTGTAATGCCCAGGATGGAGTTATACCTCCTACGTGTCGAGGCACGACTTAAAGGCATAAATCCATCCTAGAATGATCTCAAGTTCGGTAATCTTTGCACAACTCATGTAAAAGAGGGGATAGTAAACTGAAAATAGTTGGCTTACACTCGCCACGTCACAGAATTACAGTACAAGTCTCAAACATCATACATTAAGAACATCACAACCCTCTAAGGGCAAAAGCCAAATGTCAAAGTACCGAACTCAGATAAATAAACCACAGGCGGATCGAATCCTAGTAAGAGACTCCACTACTGATCGTCCGGGTAGCGCACATAGTACCGACTACGCTCCTCGTCGTACTCCCAATCCAGCTCGGTGCCATCACCTGGATAGCTCACAACTGGACCTGCATCTGGTGTGTGAAGTAACTGTGAGCCACAGAGGACTCAGCAATCCCGTTCCCGGGTAACAGAACTATCAAAGCCTTTGGGTGAGGATAAGGCTGAAGAAAAGAATAAGTCTGCAGCAGCAACTAGCATCTAGCTTACGCAAGTGAGAGCGAGAAGAGAAGGCCTCGGCGAGAAGTGATCACGAAGTGATCCTAGCTACAAGCTCACAAACATAACCCCTCCGTGTTCAACTCCCGAATCCCTATTCGGAAATTGACAGTCACGGAACACACGCTGGTAGTGTATTAGTAACATTGTGTCAAGTTATCTACAACCGGAATTAACAAGCTCCCATCTGCCACATAACCGCGGGCACGGCTTTCGAAAGTTCAAACCCTGCAGGGGTGTTCCAACTTGACCCATTACAAGCCCACGATCCGCGGAGTCGCAACTCCAAAGTGGGAAGACCCGAGTATCCTCGGAATCCCGTGCTCAAGATATACCAAGCTAAGGTAAGGCTAATCCAGCAAATCCTCCCGGCGTGTCGACACCCTGATAGTAGCCGCGCGTATCTAAGTCTCAGGACACGACCGGATGGGTGATGCTACAGGTGTATGCCAGATACCTCGGGTTGCCCCAAGGCGGCCCTGCAGGACCCCCGTTTCGGACCAACACTCATGTGGAGCACTGGCCCGGGGTTGTTGATTAAGAAAGAGGGTTAATTACTCCCTATGCAAGTTTAGTTTGTTATTAGGCAAATAGTACCAATGTTGGGATTTGCTGGAAAAGACTTAGCACTTAGCGGTTTATCGAGGGGGTCCCATACACCCCAACCGTGTTAGGAACGCATAATCAAGGAACCTAACACCGGCTTATACGGATCCTAACGGCATGAGTGGAACAAATCACCAAGCAAAAGGCTTAGCCTTCCACCCTTGCCAATATATAGATGATTTCATTTTAAGCATTTATATAGTGTGATATAACCCAACCAAACTTCAACATGGAGCAAGCATCTTCACTTCACCTGCAACTAGCAACGCTATAAGAAGGGCTGAGCGAAGCGTACTTAGCCAATCAACGGTTTGCATAGGTAGGTTGGTTAAACATGGCAATTGGTTACAAATAGGAGGCTAACAAGAAGATCATGGGCATCGAGGCAAAACTATAGATCGAGACTACTAGCAATAGGCAAAGATAGTAATGTTATCGGGGTTCGGTCATCTTGCCTGAAGAGAAGTCGTTCGGATCGTAAGAAGGGTCCTCGTGCTCAACCTCGTTGGAAACCTCGTGCTCAACTTCGTACCCGGTCTCAGCTTCCGGCTCTAAACAAAACAATCACACCAAGCACCAATCAACAAGATGCAATGCGCACTCGAAAAACATGAATGCATGATGGATGCACTAAGGATGCACACGGAGCACAGAAAATATCACTCAAGCAAAACACCTCAAAACATGATAACAATCTGATATTATTAATCTACACAGAAAAACAATCAAGTTTGATATAAGATTCGCTGAAATCGGAGTTACGGGCTAAAAGTTATGCCCGAAACAAGATTTGAGCGAAAGCTGAAAATTACAGCAACATAGCATCTTCGGAGCTCAAAATAATTGAGCTACAGCATTTAAATAACATGGCAAAAGGCATGAACACAAACTAGACATATAGTACAGCAACTAAGTCCAAGGTGCCCCCCCAACGGAGTCACGGATCAATAGCAATGATCTTGGACATATGGAACTTGACAATAAAATTCTGGCAGCAGAATTTTATTGAAACTTTAGAGCACAAGATAAACATGCTACAGCCACTCAAATGGACATGTGAGGACATGGATGGAAAGACAACAATATATACTACAAGGAACAATCAAAATCCACTCCAAAACTATCATGCTTTGTCCTAGAACATCACACGAACATGGCATCGGAACGTTACAGATTTCAGACTTAGTGAAAAATCACTAAGTCCTAAAACAGCAATAACATCATGGCATATAAAAGAGCATGTTTAAGTCACCTCGAAACTAAACATGGCAAAGGGTAAGCACCTCATCAAAGTGCACATGAAGGTGATCCCGAAACACACAAGCATGCTTCAAAGAGGTGAACACAACGATTGCAACGAGCTCAACAAGATGGCATTTCATAACAAGTGAAAACACATCACAGCCACATGGCACTTTGCAACGATGATAACAAGGCAATAATAAATCTACCATGCAACCTATCACATACAACACGTAGTTCGTGGCAAGACGAACACGTGGACATGTCATTTGCATCATTCGGACAAACGAGATAAAAGATAACACATGGCAAAGGTGGCATAAAAATAACACATAACAGCAGTTTAACTCATGATGCACTCTTGCAACAGCAAAACAAGCACCTAGATGATCTCTAACATGCATGACAACAACAGGTAAAACGTAGAGCACATCTCCACGAACGTCTGGACATATCACACGCGTAAAACGGAGCATCACAGTAAAAGTTATGCATGGCCAAACATTGCATTTCAGAAAACAGATCTGGGACTTAGGAGTGGGGAAAACAACCTCAAAACAGATCTGGAGAAAGTCAACTCGGGCTTCGGGCCGGATCTGGAGCTACAGTGGCGGGCGGCACGGGCCTGGAGGGAGATGGCGCGGTCCGGCGGAGCGGCTACTGGGCCCCGGGGCGGCTGCGGCGACTCGGCCCGGGTCGCTGGGCGGCGCGCGGAGCGGGCCTCGGCCTGGTACGGGCGAGGGAGCCGCGGGGCGCTGGCGAAGGGGCGGCCCAGCCAGGCCGCCTGGCTGGCGCGGTGGCGAAGGCCCGCGGGAGGCGCGGCGTACGGGCCCTTGCGGCGGCGGCGCTGACGCGCGGGTAGATTGGGCCGGGGCTGAGGCCCTTTCGACGGAGCGGAAGGAGCGAGCGAGGAGGGGATCTGGCGATCGGGCAACTCGGCGGGGATGTGGGGACCAGGCCGGCGCGTCGGGCCGGTCGATGGGCCGGATCCGCTGGAGATCGCTCGCTGCCCAGCGATGCGGTCCCCCGTCGCGCGTCGGCCGAGCGCGGAGCTCGAGCGGAAAGGGCGCCCGCCTGGCGGCTCGAGAAGACTCCCAGGAGGGATTTCGGGAGGAAATTGTGGATCTGAAGAAGAAAAGGAAAAAAAGAGGGGAGAGAGGAGGAAGAAGAAGGGGATGCTCAAAATAGACTAGGGGTCTTTAAATAGCAGTTTTGCTAGGGTTTGGAGATTTGGGGGCGCTAGGAGCCCTCCGATCGTGATCCGACGGATCCGATCGTGGGGGTAGATTAAAAGGCCTAGGAGGAGATAAAAGAACGCAGTAGGGGTGTTTCCGGGACACGAAGTAAAGGCACTTCGGACCCACACGAACAACGGATGGAAAAGTCAACGGAGTCCAAACGAGACGAGATTTGAGAGGCGGGTTGCACACAACAAAACAACAACACACACAACAACCTCGCGGCACACCGGTAACGTTAAACGCCCGAACAACAAAGTAGGCCTACGGGACGTCACGGACACGTGAGGGAGCTCCGGAACGCGAAACGGACAACGGGAAGAAACACGCGGAACCGGATGCAACCCACAACACAAATGCAATGCAATGCACATGTCTACATGATATGAATGAATGCCACACACTCACACAACAAAACGACGAAAGCCCGAAAGACAAAGAACCCGAAATGGAAATAGATGAAGCCGGAGATATATTATATACCCAAAAGGGAAAGTATTACATCCGGGGCATTACAGTAACGTTCTTTATAGAACTTTTATTTTTTATGCACATATATAGCCAGTAGCCCCTGATGCTTTGTGTGATTCTGAAGAGAATCGGATGAAGTATCCATAATATAACATACTTACAGAGCTAAACTGTTGTGCATGCTTCACTAGTTGCGGAAACTATGCGAGAAGCAGAGGTTGCCGAACTAAACCGGAAGCTCGTGCTGGACAATGCGGACATCGACCACGTCAATCAACGTTTGGATGAAACACAAGGTATGAGGAATTTAAAATGTCGAGAAGACTAATATAATATCGATTGAGTAGGTTTTATAAACTTTGATATTGTATTCTGTATTACACAGTTGGCGCTATTGAGCTCGAGGCCCTCAAGGGTGAGGTTGCCAAGGCCAAGAAAGAGGCTGAGGCGAACAAGGTAGCCACTGACAAAGCGGCTGCCGATTTAGAGGCCGAAAAGGCGGAGTGCGAGAAGCATCGGGCTCGGGTGTCCGAAGTCGAGGTTGAACTCAATGATGCCATTGTCAAATGCGAGGCATTGGAGAAGAAATCTTTGGAACAAGCTGATACGTCTCCAATGTATCTATAATTTTTGATTGTCCCATGCTATTATATATTCTGTTTTGGATGTTTAATGGGCTTTATTATACACTTTTAGATTATTTCTGGGACTAACCTACTAACCCAAGGCCGAGTGCAAATTGTTGTTTTTTGCCTATTTCAGTGTTTCGCAGAAAAGGAATATCAAACGGAATGAAACCTTTGGGAGAGTTATTTTTGGAACGATATCTTCACGAGAGACTTGGAGTACAAGCCAGAAAAGAAACGTGGTTCCCACGAGTGGGCAGGGGCCTAGGGGGGGGGGCAGGTGCGCCCCCACCCTCGTGGGCCCCAAGTTGGTCCGCCAACGTACTTTTTCTCCTATATATATCCACGTACCCTGAAAACATCGGAGAGCACCAAAAAACCCTAATTCCACCGCTGTAACCTTATGTACCCGTGAGATCCCATCTTGGGGCCTGTTTCGGAGCTCCGCCGGAGGGGGCATCAATCACGGAGGGCTTCTACCTCAACACCATAGCTCCTCCTATGAGTTGTGAGTAGTTTACCACAGACCTTCGGGTCCATAGTTATTAGCTAGATGGCTTCTTCTCTCTCTTTGGATCTCAATACAAAGTTCTCCTCGATCTTCGAGGAGATCTATTCGATGTAATCCTTTTGTGGTGTGTTTGTCGAGATCCGATGAATTGTGGGTTTATGATCAAGATTATCTTTGAACAATATTGGATTCTTTTCTGAAATCTTTTATGTATGATTATAATATCCTTGCAAGTCTCTTTGAATTATTGGTTTGGTTTGGCCTACTAGATCTATAGTTCTTGCAATGGGAGAAGTTCTTGGCTTTGGGTTCAATCTTGTGGGGTCCTTTCCCAGTGACAGCAGGGGCGGCAAGGCACGTATAGTATTGTTGCCGCCGAGGATAAAAAGATGGGGTTTATATCATATTGCTTGAGTTTATCCCTGTACATCATGTCATCTTGCTTAAGGCGTTACTCTGTTCTTATGAACTTAATACTCTAGTTGCATGCTGGATAGCGGTCGATGTGTGGAGTAATAGTAGTAGATGCGGAATTGTTTCGGTCTACTTGTCACGGACGTGATGCCTATATACAATGATCATGCCTAGATATTCTCATAACTATGCGCTTTTCTATCAATTGCTCGACAGTAATTTGTTCACCCACTGTAGAATTCTGCTATCATGAGAGAAGCCACTAGTGAAACCTATGGCCCTCGGGGTCTATTCTCATCATATTAATCTTCCGTCTATTCTCATCATATTAATCTTATCATATCTATCAGATCTCACTCTCGTAAGTGATCGTGAAGGGATTGCCAGCCCCTTATCGCGTTGGCTGCGAGGTTCTTATTTGTTTGTGCAGGTGCGAGGGACTTGCGCGTGGTCTCCTACTGGATTGATACCTTAGTTCTCAAAAACTGAGGGCAATACTTACGCTACTGTGCTGCATCACCCTTTCCTCTTCGAGGGAATACAACGCAAGCTCGAGAAGTAGCAAGAAGAATTTCTGGCGCCGTTGCCGGGGAGATCTACGCAAAAGTCATATACCAAGTACCTATCACAAACCCTTATCCCTCGCACTACATTATTTGCCTCTTGTTTTCCTCTCCCCCACTTCACCCTTGCTGTTTTATTCGCCCTTCTTCTTCCGTGTGTTTTATCACTTTGCCTTGCTGTCATGGCTAGCACGCCTATCGTTATCAATACTCCCGAGAGTGAGGTTCTTAATTTTAAACAAAGGGAGGAAGAAAATCTAAAAGATGCTTGGTATAGAATTTGCAATGCTCAAAATAGATCTACTAGGAAGCTTTCCACTTCCGTGCTTCTTCGCAATTTTTATGTTGGCATGACTCCGTGGAATAGATATATTCTTGATACCATTACCGGAGGGAATTTCTTGGGTAGCCATACTTTTGAGTCTTATAATGCTATGACGGAATTGTTTGGCCCACCACCTCTTCTGGTTAATGGAATTGTTTTGACTTTAGAACATGTTATGCAAAGGCTATAAATTATTGAAAATAAAGTTGCCATTGTGGAGTTGGTTGAGAGCTTGGATAAAAAGATCCATAATCAAATTACCCAATATGGATCTAAAGTAGGAGTTATTCTGATTTTTTTTAAGAAAAGGAACCCATAGTTAAAGAGAGAATAGATCAAGATTCCACTAGAATTGATAAACTCGAGGATATTATCACTAATGTAGGGTCTGCTTTTTCTACTGTGAAAAATACTTCAAACCCCTCTATCACTAAATTGGCCAAGTTTACGTATGTTCCTAAAAATAAGGTTGAATCATCTAGTAAGGAAACTGCGGATCTCAAATCCATAAGTGTTCATCCCAACTTTCTCACTTTTGTAAGGGAACCTTTTGCTACAAACGAATTTCTTGATTTCTTGCCTATAAGTTTGATTATTAATAGGAATGAAGAAACTCCTAAGAATTATAAGTGCTTAATAGAAGAATTGCCTACCAAAGATGGCAATACCTAGATCTATTCTTGTATCGTGCCTAGCTAGGGGCGTTAAACGATAGCGCTTGTTGGGAGGCAACCCAATTTTATTTTCTATGTTTTTGATCCTGTTTAGGAATAAATATTGCATCTATCTTCTGTTTAGATGTGGTTTTGTGTTTTAATTAGCGTTTGTGCCAAGTAGAACCTTTGGGAAGACTTGTGTAAAGTTTATGTGATCATGCTGTAAAAACAGAAACTTTAGCGTTCACGAGATTAGCTATCATTTTTAACAGAAAGTGATTTTTAGTTGATTCTTTTTGCAGATGATTAATAGACAAATTCCTCACATCCACCAATTTATTTCAATTTTTTAGAGTCACAGAAGTGTTCGAAAGTTACAGATTGCTACAGACTGTTCTGTCTTTGACATATTCTGTTTTTCGTGTGTTGTTTGCTTATTTGGATGAATCTATGAGTAGTATCGGGGGGGGG
>LR738709.1:135826501-135859005 GCA_902687465.1 Secale cereale
GGGGGGGGGGGGTATGAATCATAGAGAAGTTGTAATACAGTAGGTTTAACACCAATATAAACAAAGAATCAGTTCATTACAGTACCTTTGAGTAGTGGTTTGTTTTCTTATACTAACGGAACTCACAAGATTTTTGGCTAAGTTTTGTGTTGTGAAGTTTTCAAGTTTTGGGTAAGGATTTGATGGACTATGGAACAATGAGTGGCAAAAGACTAAGCTTGGGTATGCCCAAAGAACCCCAAGGTAAAATTCAAGGACAACCAAAAGCCTTAGATTGGGGATGCCTCGGGAAGGCATCCCCTCTTTCGTCTTCATCTATCGGTAACTTTACTTGAGACTATATTTTTATTCACCACATGATATGTGTTTTGCTTGGAGCGTCATGTATGATTTGAGTCTTTGCTTTTTAGTTTGCCACAAGCATCCTTGCTCGACACACCTTTTGATAGAGATACAAATGAATTGGAATTTATTAGAATACTCTATGTGCTTCACTTATATCTTTTGAGCTAGATAGTTTTGCTCTAGTGCTTCACTTATATCTTTTAGACCATGGTGGTGGTTTTATTTTGTAGAAATTATTGATCTCTCATGCTTCAATTATATATTTTTGAGAGTCTCTTAGAACAACATGGTAATGTGCTTTGGTTATAAAACTAGTCCTAATATGATAGGCATCCAAGATGAGTTTAGTAAAAACTTTCATACAAGTGCATTGAATATTATGAGAAGTTTGATACTTGATGATTGTTTTGGGATATGAGGATGGTGATAGTAGAGTCATGCTAGTGGAGTAATTGTGAATTTGAGAAACACTTGTGTTAAAGTTTGTGATTCCCGTAGCATGCACGTATGGTGAACCGTTATGTGATGAAGTTGGAGCATGATTTGTTTATTGAGTGTCATCCTTTGTGTGGAGGTCGGGATCGCGCGATGGTTAACTCCTACCAACCCTTCCCCTAGGAGAATGCGTTGAATACTTTGTTTTGATGACTTGTAGATTTTTGCAATAAGTATATGAGTTCTTTATGACTAATGTTGAGTCCCTGGATTATACGTACTCTCACCCTTCCACCATTGCTAGCCTCTCTTGTATCGCGCAACTTTCACCGATACCATACACCCACCATATATCTTCCTCAAAACAGCCACCATACCTACCCATCATGGCATTTCCATAGCCATTCCGAGATATATTGACATGCAACTTTCCACCGTTCCGTTCATATAACACGCTTTATCATTATCATTCACATAGAGTCATATTTTGTTCTAGCTTCGAGTTGTAAGTAAATAAAAGTGTGATGATCATCATTATTAGAGAATTGTCCCAGTGAGGAAAGGATGATGGACACTATGATTCCCCCACAAGTCGGGATGAGACTCCGGACAAAAAAGAAAAAAAAGAAAAAAGAGAGAGAAAAAAAGAAGCCATAAAAAAAGGGGAGAAAAAAAGGCCCAAAAGAAAAAAATGAGAGAAAAAGAGAGAAGGGACAATGTTACTATCCTTTTTCCACACTTGTGCTTCAAAGTAGCACCATGATGTTCATGATAGAGAGTCTCTTGTTTTGTCACTTTCATATACTAGTGGGAATTTTCATTATAGAACTTGGCTTGTATATTCCAATGATGGGCTTCCTCAAAATGCCCTAGGTCTTCGTGAGCAAGCAAGTTGGATGCACACCCACTTAGTTTCTTTTTTTTGAGCTTCCATACACTTATAGCTCTAGTGCATCCATTGCATGGCAATCCCTACTCACTCACATTGGTATCTATTGATGGGCATCTCCATAGCTCATTGATACACCTAGTTGATGTGAGACTATCTTCCTCTTTAATCTTCTCCACAACCACCACTCTATTCCACATAGTTCTATATCCATGGCTCACGCTCATGTATTGCATGAAAGTTGAAAGGTTTGAAAGAATTGAAGTATGAAACAATTACTTGGCTGAAACCGGGGTTGTGCATGATTTAAATATTTTGTGTGATGAAGATAGAGCATAGCAAAACTATATGACTTTGTAGGGATAACTTTCTTTGGCCATGTTATTTTGAGAAGACAAGATTGCTTTGTTAGTATGCTTGAAGTATTATTACTCTTATGTCAATATGGACTTTTTCTTGAATCTTTCGGATATGAACATTCATGCCACAATAAAGAAAATTACATTGAGAATTATGTTGGTTAGCATTCCACATAAAAAATTCTGTTTTTATCATTTACCTACTCAAGGACGAGCAGGAATTAAGCTTGGGGATGCTTGATACGTCTCCAACGTATCTATAATTTTTGATTGTTCCATGCTATTATATATTCTGTTTTGGATGTTTAATGGGCTTTATTATACACTTTTATATTATTTTTGGGACTAACCTACTAACCCAAGGCCCAGTGCAAATTGTTGTTTTTTTGCCTATTTCAGTGTTTCGCAGAAAAGCAATATCAAACGGAGTCCAAACGGAATGATACCTTCGGGAGAGTTATTTTTGGAACGATATCTTCACGGGAGACTTGGAGTACAAGACAGAGAAGAAATGTGGTGCCCATGAGGGGGCAGGGCGCGCCCAGGGGGACAGGCGCGCCCCCACCCTCGTGGGCCCCATGTTGTTCCACCGACGTACTTTTTCCTCCTATATATATCCACGTACCCTGAAAACATCAGAGAGCACCAAGAAACCCTAATTCCACCGCTGTAACCTTCTTTACCCGTGAGATTCCATCTTGGGGCCTGTTCTGGAGCTCCATCGGAGGGGGCAACGATCATAGAGGGCTTCTACCTCAACACCGTAGCTCCTCCGATGAGTTGTGAGTAGTTTACCACAGACCTTCGGGTCCATAGTTATTAGCTAGATGGCTTCTTCTCTCTCTTTGGATCTCAATACAAAGTTCTCCTCGATCTTCGAGGAGATCTATTCGATGTAATCTTTTTGCGGTGTGTTTGTCGAGATCCGATGAATTGTGGGTTTATGATCAAGATTATCTTTGAACAATATTGGATTCTTTCTGAAATATTTTATGTATGATTATAATATCCTGGCAAGTCTCTTCGAATTATTGGTTTGGTTTGGCCTACTAAATCTATAGTTCTTCCAATGGGAGAAGTGATTGGCTTTGGGTTCAATCTTGCGGTGTCCTTTCTCAGTGACAGCAAGGGCAGCAAGGCACATATTGTATTGTTGCCATCGAGGATAAAAATATGGGGTTTATATCGTATTGCTTGAGTTTATCCCTCTACATCATGTCATCTTACTTAAGGTGTTACTCTGTTCTTATGAACTTAATACTCTAGATGCATGCTGGATAGCGGTCGATGTGTGGAGTAATAGTAATAGATGCAGAGTCGTTTTGGTCTACTTGTCACGGACGTGATGCCTATATACAATGATCATGCCTAGATATTCTCATAACTATGCGCTTTTCTATCAATTGCTCGACAATAATTTGTTCACCCACCGTAGAATTCTGCTATCATGAGAGAAGCCACTAGTGAAACCTATGGCCCCCGGGTCTTTTCTCATCATATTAATCTTCCATCTATTTTACTTTGCATTATTTACTTTCTGTTTCTATACCAAAAATACCAAAAATATTATCTTATCATATCTATCAGATCTCACTCTCGTAAGTGACCGTGAAGGGATTGACAACCCTTATCGCGTTGGCTGCGAGGTTCTTATTTGTTTGTGCAGGTGCGAGGGACTCGCGCGTGGTCTCCTACTTGATTGATACCTTGGTTCTCAATTACTGAGGAAAATACTTACGCTATTGTGCTACATCACCCTTTCCTCTTCGAGGGAATACAACGCGAGCTCGAGAAGTAGCACAAGCATCCGAGCTTGTTGCGGCAGTGAAGTCTGCCCAGGATGCGCGAGGTGAGTCGGGCATCGCTCGTCTAGAAATCGAGCAGGCATGCCAGATAGCATCTGGTAAGACATTTCTCTTACAGATCATCTTCGGAGGGCAGAAGTATATTGGGCTGACACGATTATGGAGTTCTCCAGACGTGTTTGCTGATCTTCCGAGGAGCAGCGCAGACGCCACCCAATACTTCCGCGCCCAGGAGGGGAACAATACGGAGAAGCTGTTCTGGTCGCATTTCTATGCGCCACAACATCGAGTGCCCCTCAGCGACCAGATGAAAGAGCTGGTCGAGCTGCACTACATGGTGGGCTCGGCCATGAAGGACTTAATAGTCCGGATATGGCCCGCAGATCCAATCCCAAGTAGCTACTTTGGATTGGTGAAGCGGATCGTCGAGGCGAGTCCGCGGGTCGACGCATTGACACGTTCGTCCTGCATAGAAGGTGCTCGGATGGCCTTCGCTCGTGTCAAAGTGCACTGGGCGAAGATGAATGTGGGGCATATCGCCACTGCTGGTCCACCCGCTGGCAAGGAGCACCGCAAGCCGGAGAAGTACTTCGAGGACGTCAACGACGGCTCCCGCCTTGTAGAAGGCCAGTGTTCGAAGAATGTTATCTTCGAGTAGTTGTATTCGGATGTAAAGATTTAAGCTTATGAATCCAATGTATATAAATTTTGCGCTATTTATAATATCAGCGTCTTGTACCTCATGTGTGACTGTTTACCTAAATATGAAAGTTTCCAGTCGTCGGCTTCAGCCCCCATGTACATAATACTGGGGTGTTCGGTCATATGCATATACACTCTTTATCCAACGTCTTGGTCCATTTAGGAGGTGTATGCGGAGCAACCAGGCAATCAGACTATGCGGCGTTATTGCTTTAACTTAGTCGTAGGAGCTTGACATGTGGGGCTAGGTACTAGCCCCTGGTGCGGATTTCATATTCCTTTACTTAAGGCATCCAATTGCACCTGGCTGGGCAAAAAACTAACCATTCGTATAACACGGGGTAGATCTCTATCGATCATAGTATAACACTAAGTCACCGGATTACGGACCAGGTTCTCGCCTATCATGACGGTCAGTTTTCGGCTTTCTCTACTAAGGTACTTGACTGGACGAGCCAGAAGTACAATCGCAATAGTTCTCCCTTTACACCCTAGCCAAACAATCGGGAACGTAGGGGTAAGCACAGGAGCCAGGCAACCCAACTATTGACCCAAGACATGATTCGGAACTGATGCATATAAGGCAAACATCCAGGACGCCGAACACTCCCAGCAGGCGTTCGGTCTTTTCAACATATACTTGGCTGAATGCTGCTACTTCTCGAGCTTGCGTTGTATTCCCTCGAAGAGGAAAGGGTGATGCAGCATAGTAGCGTAAGTATTTCCCTCAGTTTTTTAGAACCAATGTATCAATCCAGTAGGAGACCACGCGCGAGTCCCTCGCACCTGCACAAACAAATAAGAACTTCGCACCCAACACGATAAGGGGTTGTCAATCCCTTCACGGTCACTTACGAAAGTGAGATCCGATAGATAAGATAGTATAATATTTTTGGTATTTTTGGTATAAGAACAGAAAGTAAATAAAGCAAATAAGCAACGGCGTCAGAAATTGAAGGTAAAGTAATATGATAAAGATAGACCCGGGGGCCATATGTTTCACTAGTGGCTTATCTCATGAAAGCAGAATTCTACGGTGGGTGAACAAATTACTGTTGAGCAATTGATAGAAAAGCGCATAGTTATGAGAATATCTAGGCATGATCATTATATATAGGCATCACGTCTGTGACAAGTAGATCGAAACGATTCTGCATCTACTACTATTACTGCACACATCGACCGCTATCCAGCATGCATCTAGAGTATTAAGTTCATAAGAACAGAGTAGTGCTTTAAGCAAGATGACATGATGTAGAGGGATAAACTCAAGCAATATGATATAAACCCCATCTTTTTGTTGGGGAACGTAGCAGAATTCAAAAAAATTCTATGCTTTCACTAAGATCCATCTAAGGAGACATCTAGCAACGAGCATATGAGAGTGCATCTACATACCGTTTTGTAGATCGCGAGCGGAAGCTTTCGAAGAAGCGCAGATGAAGTAGTCGTACTCTTCTCGTTCTTCGTCACCGATGATCTAGCGCCGAACGGACGACACCTCCGCGTTCAACACACGTCCGGTACAGCAACGTCACCTCCTTCTTGATCCAGCAAGGGGGAGGAGAGGTCGTCGGAGATCCAGCAGCACGACGGTGTGGTGGTGGATGCAACGGGAATTCCTGCAGGGCTTCGCCGGTGCCCTGCGGAGGAGGAGGATGGTGTGACGAGAGGGGGAGAGGCACTAGAGACTTGGGTGCAGCTGCCCTCTCCCCCTCACATATATATAGGGGGCCAGGGGGGTGCGCCTGCCCCTGCAGATCTAATCTGCAGGGGGGGGGGCGGCGGCCTAGGGGGGAGACTTGCCCCCCAAGGCATAGGGGGCGCCTCCCTCCCCTAGGGTTCCAACCCTAGGCGCATGAGGGAGGGCCCAGTAGGGTGCGCCAGCCCACCAGGGGCTGGCCCCCTTCCCCTTGTGTCCTAGGGGCCCCACCGGGATGGGTGGCCCCACCCGGTGGACCCCCGGGACCCCTCTGGTGGTCCCGGGACACTCCCGGTGACCCCAGGAGTTCACCCGATGGCCGAAACTGGACTTCCTATATATCATTCTTTACCTCCGGACCATTCCGGAACTCCTCGTGACGTCCGGGATCTCATCCGAGACTCCGAACAACTTTCGGGTTTCCACGTGCATGTATCTCTACGACCCTAGCGTTACCGAACCTTAAGTGTGTAGACCCTACGGGTTCGGGAGACACGTAGACATGACCGAGACCACTCTCCGGTCAATAACCAACAGCGGGATCTGGATACCCATGTTGGTTCCCATGTGTTCCTCGATGATCTTCATCGGATGAACCACTGTGTCAAGGATTCACTCAATCCCGTATGTTCATCCCTTTGTCTATCGGTACGGTACTTGCCCGAGATTCGATCGTCGGTATTCCCGATACCTTGTTCAATCTCGTCATGGCAAGTCTCTTTACTCGTTCCATAATCCATCATCCCATGACTAACTCCTTAGTCACTTTGAGCTCATTATGATGACGTCTTACCGAGTGGGCCCAGAGGAACCTCTCCGTCATACGGAGTGACAATATTCCAGTCTCGGTTCGTCCCAACTCAATAGACACTTTTGGAGATACCCGATGCATACCTTTATAGCCACCCAGTTACGTTGTGACGTTTGGCACACCCAAGTATTCCTACGGCATCCGGGAGTTGTACAACCTCATGGTCTAAGGAATAAATACTTGACACCGAAAAGCTTATGCATTATGAACTATACGATCTCGTGCTATGCTCAGAATTGGGTCTCGTCCATCACATCATTCTCCTAATGATGTGATCCCGTTATCACTGACATCCCATGTCCATGATCAGGAAACCGTGACCATCTGTTGATCAACGAGCTGGTAACTAGAGGCTTACCAGGGACTCAATGTGGTCTATATATTCACACATGTATCGCTGTTTCCGTACAATACAATTCAACCATGAATAACAGACAATTATCATGAACAAGGAAATATAATAATAATACTTTTATTATTGCCTCTAGGGCATATTTCCAACAGTCTCCCACTTGCACTAGAGTCAATAATCTAGTTACATTGTGATGAATCGAACACCCATAGAGTTCTGGTGTTGATCATGTTTTGCCCGTGGAAGGGGTTTAGTCAACGGGTCTGCAACATTCAGATCCGTATGCACTTTACAAATATCTATATCTCCATCTTGAACATAATTCCGGATGGAGTTGAAATGGCGCTTGATGTGCTTGGTCTTCTTGTGAAACCTGGGCTCTTTGGTAATGGCAATGGCACCAGTGTTGTCACAGAAGAGAGTCATCGGGCTTGACGCGCTTGGAATGACTCCTAGGTCGGTGATGAACTCCTTCATCCAGACTCCTTCCTGCGCTGCTTCAGAAGCAGCTATGTACTCTGCTTCACCTGTAGATGCCGCCACGACGCTTTGCTTGCAACTGCACCAGCTGACTGCCCCTCCATTCAAAATATACACATATCCGGTTTGAGACTTCGAGTCATCCAGATCTGTGTCGAAGCTAGCATCGACGTAACCCTTTACGACGAGCTCTTCGTCACCTCCATAAACGAGAAACATATCCTTAGTCCTTTTCAGGTACTTCAGGATGTTCTTGACCGCTGTCCAGTGTTCCATACCGGGATCACTTTGGTACCTCCCTACCAAACTTATGGCAAGGTTCACATCAGGTCTGGTACACAACATGGCATACATGATAGAACCTATGGCCGAGGCATAGGGAATGACACTCATCTTTTCTCTATCTTCTGCCGTGGTCGGTGACTGAGCCTTGCTCAATCTCATACCTTGCAAAACAGGCAAGAATCCCTTCTTGGATTGATCCATATTGAACTTTTTCAATATCTTTTCAAGGTATGTACTTTGTGAAAGACCGATGAGGCGTCTTGATCTATCTCTATAGATTTTGATGCCTAATATGTAAGCAGCTTCTCCAAGGTCCTTCATTGAAAAACTCTTATTCAAGTAGGCCTTTACATTTTCCAAGAATTCTATATCATTTCCCATCAGCAATATGTCATCCACATATAATATGAGAAATGCCACAGAGCTCCCACTCACTTTCTTGTAGATACAGGCTTCTCCATAAGTCTGTATAAAGCCAAACGCTTTGATCACATCATTAAAGCGAATATTCCAACTCCGAGATGCTTGCACCAGCCCGTAAATCGAGCGCTGGAGCTTGCATACCTTGTTAGCGTTCTCTGGATCGACAAAACCTTCCGGCTGCATCATATACAACTCTTCCTTGAGGAAGCCATTAAGGAATGCCGTTTTGACGTCCATTTGCCATATCTCATAATCATAGAATGCGGAAATAGCTAACATGATTCTGACTGACTTCAGCATCGCTACGGGAGAGAAAGTCTCGTCGTAGTCAATCCCTTGAACTTGTCGATAACCCTTAGCGACAAGCCGAGCCTTATAGATGGTCACATTACCATTCACGTCTGTCTTCTTCTTAAATATCCATTTGTTTTCTATGGCGTGCCTGTCATCAGGCAAGTCGACCAAAGTCCATACTTTGTTTTCATACATGGATTCTATCTCGGATTTCATGGCTCCAAGCCATTTATTGGAATCCGGGCCCGCCATTGCTTCTTCATAGTTCGAAGGTTCACCGTTGTCTAACAACATGATTTCCAGGACAGGGTTGCCGTACCACTATGGTGCGGAACGTGCCCTTGTGGACCTTCGAAGTTCAGTAGTAACTTGATCTGTTTCTTCATGATCATCATCATTAACTTCCTCCCTTGTCGGTGCAGGCACCTCAGGAACAATTTCCTGCGCTGCGCTACTTTCCGGTTCAGGAGGGGTGACTGTCACCTCATCAAGTTCTACTTTCCTCCCACTCACTTCTTTCGAGAGAAACTCTTTCTCCAGAAAGGATCCATTCTTGGCAACAAAGACTTTGCCTTCGGATCTGTGGTAGAAGGTGTACCCAATCGTTTCCTTTGGGTATCCTATGAAGACGCATTTTTCCGATTTGGGTTCGAGCTTTTCAGGTTGAAGTTTCTTGACATAAGCATCGCAACCCCAAACTTTCAGAAACGACAACTTAGGTTTCTTGCCAAACCAAAGTTCATACGGTGTCGTCTCAACGGATTTCGATGGAGCCCTATTTAAAGTGAATGCGGCAGTCTCTAAAGCATAACCCCAAAAAGATAGCGGTAAATCGGTGAGGGACATCATAGATCGCACCATGTCCAACAGAGTACGATTTCGACGTTCGGACACATCGTTACGTTGAGGTGTTCTGGGTGGTGTCAATTGTGAAACAATTCCACAGTTCCTAAGGTGCGTGCCAAATTCATGACTTAAATATTCACCCCCACGATCTGATCGTAAGAACTTTATTTTTCTATCACGTTGATTCTAAACCTCATTATGAAATTCCTTGAACTTTTCAAAGGTCTTAGACTTGTGTTTCATCAAATAGATATACCCATATCTACTCAAGTCATCTGTGAGGGTGAGAACATAACGATAGCCTCCACGAGCCTCAACACTCATTGGACCGCACACATCGGTATGTAAGATTTCCAACAAGTTGGTTGCTCGCTCCATTGTTCCGGAGAACGGAGTCTTGGTCATCTTGCCCAAGAGGCATGGTTCGCACGTGTCAAATGATTCATAATCAAGAGACTCTAGAAGTCCATCTGAATGGAGCTTCTTCATACGTTTGACACCAATATGACCAAGGCGGCAATGCCACAAGTATGTGGGACTATCATTATCAACTTTACATCTTTTGGCATCTACACTATGAATATGTGTATCATCACATTCGAGATTCATCAAAAATAAACCATTGACCAGCGGGGCATGACCATAAAACATATCTCTCAAATAAATAGAACAACCATTATTCTCTGATTTAAATGAGTAGCCATCTCGCATAAGACGAGATCCAGATACAATGTTCATGCTCAAAGCTGGTACTAAATAACAATTATTAAGGTTTAAAACTAATCCCGAGGGTAGATGTAGAGGTAGCGTGCCGACGGCGATCACATCGACCTTGGAACCATTCCCGACGCGCATCGTCACCTCATCCTTCGCCACTCTCCGCTTATTCCGCAGCTCCTGCTTAGAGTTACAAATATGAGCAACTGCACCGGTATCAAATACCCAGGAGCTACTATGAGCGCTGGTAAGGTACACATCAATAACATGTATATCATATATACCTTTTACGTTGCCGCCCTTCTTGTCTGCTAAGTATTTGGGGTAGTTCCGCTTCCACTGCCCCGTTCCCTTGCAATGAAAACACTCAGTTTCAGGCTTGGGTCCATTCTTAGGCTTCTTCCCGGCAACCGGCTTACCGGGCGCGACAACTCCTTTGCCGTCCTTCTTGAAGTTCTTCTTACCCTTGCCTTTCTTGAACTTAGTGGTTTTATTGACCATCAACACTTGATGTTCTTTCTTGATATCCAGCTCCGCTGATTTCAGCATCGAATACACCTCGGGAATGGACCTCTCCATCCCCTGCATATTGAAGTTTAACACGAAGCTCTTGAAGCTTGGTAGGAGCGACTGGAGGATTCTGTCAACGACCGCTTCATCTGGGAGATTCATTCCTAGCTGAGACAAGCGGTTGTGCAATCCAGAAATCTTGAGGATGTGCTCATTGACAGAACTGTTTTCCTCCATCTTACAGCTGTAGAATGCGTCGGAGACGTCATATCTCTCGACTCGGGCATGAGCTTGGAAAACCATTTTCAGCTCTTCGAACATCTCATATGCTCCGTGATTCTCAAAACGCTTTTGGAGCCCCGACTCTAAGCTGTAAAGCATGCCGCACTGAACCAGGGAGTAATCATCACAACGCGACTGCCAGGCGTTCATAACGTCTTGGGTCGCCGGGGGAACGGGTGCATCACCTAGCGGTGCTTCAAGGACATATGATCTCTTGGCAGCTATGAGGATAATCCTCAGGTTACGGACCCAATCCGTATAGTTGCTACCATCGTCTTTCAGCTTGGTTTTCTCTAGGAACGCGTTGAAGTTGAGGGAAACTTGAGCGTGGGCTATCTACAAGAGATATTGTAAAGAATTTAGACTAAGTTCATGATACCTAAGTTCATCTTAATCAAATTTTAATGAACTCCCACTCAGAATGACATCTCTCTAGTCATCTAAGTGATACACGATCCGAATCGACTAGCCCGTGTCCGATCATCACGTGAGATGGACTAGTCATCAACGGTGAACATCTTCATGTTGATCGTATCTTCTATACGACTCGTGTTCGACCTTTCGGTCTTCCGTGTTCCGAGGCCATGTCTGTACATGCTAGGCTCGTCAAGTAAACCCTAAGTGTATTGCTTGTGTAAATCTGGCTTACACCCGTTGTATGCGAACGTTAGAACCTATCACACCCGATCATCACGTGGTGCTTCGGAACAACGATCCTTAGCAACGGTGCACAGTTAGGGGGAACACAATTCTTGAAATTTTAGTGAGATATCATCTTATTTACTACCGTCGTTCTAAGTAAACAAGATGCATAAACATGATAAACATCACATGCAACCAATTAAAGTGACATGATATGGCCAATATCATCTTGCTCCTTCGATCTCCATCTTCGGGGCACCATGATCATCTTGTCACCGGCTCGACACCATGATCTCCATCATCATGATCTTCATCATCGTGTCTTGAAGAAGTCGTCACGCCAACTATTACTTCTACTACTATGGCTAACGTTTAGAAATAAAGTAAAGTAATTACATGTCATTTATTCAGTGACATGCAGGTCATACAATAATTAAGACAACTCCTATGGCTCCTGCCGGTTGTCAAGTTCATCGACATGCAAGTCATGATTCCCTATTACAAGAACATGATCAATCTCATACATCACATATATCATTCATCACATCTTCTTTGGCCATACCACGTCACATAGCACATGCTGCAAAAACAAGTTAGATGTCCTCTAATTGTTGTTGCAAGTTTTTACGTGGCTTCTATAGGTTTTCTAGCAAGAACGTTTCTTACCTACGCCAAAATTACAACGTGATTTGTCAATTTCTATTTACCCTTCATAAGGACCCTGTTCATCGAATCCAATCCGACTAAAGTAGGAGAGACAGACACCCGCCAGCCACCTTATGCATCTAGTGCATGTCTGTCGGTGGAACCAGTCTCACGTAAGCGTACGTGTAAAGTCGGTCCGGGCCGCTTCATCCCACAATACCGCCGAATCAAGATTAGACTAGTAACGGCTAGAAAATTGAGCAAACTCAAACGCCCACAACTGCTTTGTGTTCTACTCGTGCAAGATGCTACGCATAAGACCTAGCTCAGATGCCACTGTTGGGGAACGTAGCAGAATTCAAAAAATTTCTACGCTTTCACCAAGATCCATCTAAGGAGACATCTAGAAACGAGCATATGAGAGTGCATCTACAAACCGTTTTGTAGATCGCGAGCGGAAGCTTTCGAAGAAGCGCGGATGAAGTAGTCGTACTCTTCTCGTTCTTCGTCACCGATGATCTAGCGCCGAACGGACGGCACCTCCGCGTTCAACACACGTCCGGTACAGCAACGTCACCTCCTTCTTGATCCAGCAAGGGGGGAGGAGAGGTCGTCAGAGATCCAGCAGCACGACGGTGTGGTGGTGGATGCAACGGGAATTCCTGCAGGGCTTCGCCGGTGCCCTGCGGAGGAGGAGGATGGTGTGACGGGAGGGGGAGAGGCGCCAGAGACTTGGGTGCGGCTGCCCTCTCCCCCCCCACATATATATAGGGGGGCCAGGGGGGTGCGCCTGCCCCTGTAGATCCAATCTGCAAGGGGGGGCGGCGGCCTAGGGGGGAGACTTGTCCCCCAAGGCATAGGGGGCGCCTCCCTCCCCTAGGGTTCCAACCCTAGGCGCATGAGGGAGGGCCCAGTAGGGTGCGCCAACCCACCAGAGGCTGGCCCCCTTCCCCTTGCGGCCTAGGGGCCCCACCGAGATGGGTGGCCCCACCCGGTGGACCCCCGGGACCCCTCCGGTGGTCCCGAGACACTCCCGGGGACCCCCGAAGTTCACCCGATGGCCGAAACTGGACTTCCTATATATCATTCTTTACCTCCGGACCATTCCGGAACTCCTCGTGACGTCCGGGATCTCATCCGGGACTCCGAACAACTTTCGGGTTTCCACGTGCATGTATCTCTACGACCCTAGCGTTACCGAACCTTAAGTGTGTAGACCCTACGGGTTCGGGAGACACGTAGACATGACCGAGACCACTCTCCGGTCAATAACAAATAGCGGGATCTGGATACCCATGTTGGTTTCCACGTGTTCCTTGATGATCTTCATCGGATGAACCACTGTGTCAAGGATTCACTCAATCCCGTATGTTATTCCCTTTGTCTATCGGTACGGTACTTGCCCGAGATTCGATCGTCGGTATTCCCGATACCTTGTTCAATCTCGTCATGGCAAGTCTCTTTACTCGTTCCATAATCCATCATCCCAATACTAACTCCTTAGTCACTTTGAGCTCATTATGATGACGTCTTACCGAGTGGGCCCAGAGGAACCTCTCCGTCATACGGAGTGACAATATTCCAGTCTCGGTTCGTACCAAATCAACAGACACTTTCGGAGATACCCAATGCGTACCTTTATAGCCACCCAGTTACGTTGTGACGTTTGGCACACCCAAAGTATTCCTACGGCATCCGGGAGTTGTACAACCTCATGGTCTAAGGAATAAATACTTGACACCGAAAAGCTTATGCATTACGAACTATACAATCTCGTGCTATGCTCAGAATTGGGTCTTGTCCATCACATCATTCTCCTAATGATGTGATCCCGTTATCACTGACATCCCATGTCCATGATCAGGAAACCGTGACCATCTGTTGATCAATGAGCTGGTAACTAGAGGCTTACCAGGGACTCAATGTGGTCTATATATTCAAACATGTATCGCTGTTTCTGTAAAATACAATTCAAGCATGTGTTGGGGGAAACTGTCCTCCCACGAGCACCTATGGGACCGGAGCCCCTTCTACGTTGCGGTAAGGAAGCGGAGGGAGCACGGAGAGCAGATCGAGGGGCACACGCGGGCAGTTTACCCAGGTTCGGGCCGCGCGGACGCGTAAAACCCTACTCCTGCTTGGATTGTATTGAGTTCTTGAGCTCAGGAGCTTGAAGAGCTAGCTACACCGAGCGAAAGAGTTGTCTAGGTTCCGAACCCCCTCTACGTTGTGCATGGGCCTCCTTTTATAGCTCAAGGGGTCACCGACAGGTGTCAACGTAGAGGAGGGCAAAAGTGTAAATTTGGTGGTAGTTGTAACAGTGCGGGAATAGTGCGTGAACAGTGGATGAACAGTGGTCTTCACCTAACCTTGACAGTGGGGGACAAGGGCATTAAATGCCCGTCACCGTCGACCCCAAAAGTGTCCGTCCATGCTCCTCCGTTCGCCACGACGGTAGCCTCGTCACCGTGGCTCGCCACCGTGTACCCCAGGCTGCACAGCCATCCGCCATGTGCCCCTGGAAGGGCCCTAGGGCGACTCGTGGGCCGATGAGCTGGAGCGCGGGCACACAGCATAGGTTTCCCCGGCAAGCACCTTGCCGGGGTCTTGATCTTGCCGGGCCCGGAAGCTTGTCGCTCTCCGGGCCCTGCCGGGGCGCATGATGCGCCGAGGCATCTCTTGGGATATGTGTTCTTTGGTCCTCCTGGCAAGCTCCTCTTGCCAAGGGTCTTGTGTTAAAGTGATAACCTTGAGCCTGGTACGGCCTTCCCGGCAAGCTCCACTTGCCGGGGTCTTGATCTTCCGACTTGTATACTTTGTTCTTGAGTGGCTTCATAAGGACCGAAAAGGTACTCAGCGAGCACGTGGTAAACCCTGCCGCGGGAAGCTGCTACTGCCCGTGCACAAGTTGGGGTACTAAGGTACCCCTATCTTAGTACACCGACAGGAGCCCCCGGGCCTGGGCCACACACGGTGCCGAGCGCTGTTGGGCCAGGCCCAAGACAGTGCACGGGCACGCGCGGCCCACGGCACGCCGTATCTCCTTCCGTATCCGCCGCATCCCCCTCTAACGGCACGCGTCGATTGCGGCGTCGTGGGGGAGATCGTGGCCTCGTTCTTTAATGGGAAATGCGGAACGTCCCCCACTTCCCCCTTAAAAGTAGTGAAAGCAGGGGCAGTTCCTCTCCTTCGTCTTCATTGCGCTTTTCTTCTCCAGAAACCTCCGCTGCTTCTTGCCTCCGCCCCTCCTCCGCCGTCTTCCGCATCCGCGGAGCCGTCGAGCTCCTCGCTTCTTCCCTCGCCGCCTCCGCCATGGCTCCGAAGAGCGACAAGGCGAAGAGCGACAAGGCCAAGAACGACAAGGCCAAGAAGGAGAAGTCCGAGCAGGCGGCGAAGCTGGCCGCCCTGCGGAAGAGGTCTGTGGTCTTCGCGCCGAGGCTTGGCGCGAGGGAGCTGCGGAACAAATACTATCTGTTCTGGGCGAGGGAGACCAAAGCCCATCCCCGCACCAGAGTCTTCCCCGCCGTCGCCAAAGATATGTTCCTCGGCGGGTATTTCTTCTTCGCTGCATTTTTCCACTGTGGACTGTGCCCTCCGTATTCGGAGTTCTTTTGTGACATCATGAACACATATGGCCTCCACCTCCTAGATTTCACTCCCAACGCCATCCTTACGATGGCCGTTTTCGCACATCTGTGCGAAAACTATGTTGGGATTCATCCAAACATAGCCCTTTTCCGCCACTTTTTTATGCCTAGAGTGGAGGCTGGCGCTCCCCTCTCCGGCGGCATCTCCTGGATCTTCAGGCTGAACGAGAAGGATTCGTACCTGAAGGGAGAGCTCCGCGGCAAGTGGGAAGAATGGAGAGCCGATTGGTGCTGGGTGGTGGAGGAGAAGCCGGAGCCATTCACTGCGCCGCGCACAACTGCCATAGTGCGCGGCAGGGACTGGAGCGAATTGGCCCCGGAGGACAACAAGCTTAGTATTGCCCTTATCAGGATTATTCGTCTCCGGGTAGCCAAACTGACCATCGGAGAGGTAGGGGCAGACTTCCTCCGCCGCCGCATTGCCCCTTTACAAGAAAGGAAAAGGGCCGCCTGGGAATTCGGCAATGAGGCGGATATCATGAGGCTGCGCCCTGGGTTGAACTACAATTTTACTGCCTTGGAGTTGAAAGGGATGGTCCGGGAGCTTTTCAAGCATGACCCGGCCCACCCGGAATGGTTCAGACCTCCCCGGGGAGTGGTGCCACTGTGCAACAGCACTGCCCGGGATTCCTTGCGTGCAATGATGCCTGCGCGTGACTCCCATGGCGTCGTCCCCACCTGGATCGAGCCTCCGCCGGACGCCGTGCTGAGCTTTTTCGACAACTTGGTTGAGACACCCAAGAACGCCGAGGAGAACAAGGGCCTCACCCGGGCCACTACGGCGAGGGATATAGCCTACATCGCCACCAGGATGGAGGAGGCCGCCGCAGCTGCAGCGGCGGGTGACTTTGGATACACCGTGGACGATGCTGAGGCCGCGGACGCAGTGAGCCAAGCAGAGGAGGCGGAAATCCTCAAGTTGCTGAAGCTCCCGCCCGAGGAGTTCGCCGGGGTGCCATCTCTGAAGTTTGCCGGGATGAGTGAAGTTGCCGGAGGGAGCGAAGTTGCCGGAGGAAGCGAGGTCGCCGGACATGGCGCTGAGTCCAGCGAGCCTGCCGAGTTGGAGGAGGGCGCCGAGGCTGATGAAGACTCTGGTGGATCCCTGAATCTCGATGACGACGCCTTCTCGTCCTCAGAGAACTCCCCGCCTCCGGCAAGTCCCAAGCAGCAACCGAGGAAGCGCCTCCGCAAGGCAGCTGAGACGGCGAGGCCGCAGGCGCCCCGACAGCAGCCAGCGCGCCGTGCGTCGCGTGCCACCAGGACGAGCGAAGCCGTCGAGGAGGCGCCTCGCGCTCAAGCGCCAAGCGGAGGAGGATCTTCCCGGAGCGGAACGGGTGCTCCATCTGCCCCTCGGGCCCCGGCGACGACGGGGGCTGGGTCTTCACAGACCGCAGCCCCGGAGACCGCCAAGCGTCCGAGGGAGCCTTCTCCTCCGGCTCCCCGCGCGGGAGCAAACCAGGCGGAGTTTGACTTCTCCGCCCTCAGCTCTGACGACGAGGAAGAATAGTAAGTGCTTGTACTTCTTTAGTTTCTTTGATTCTGTCTTGATTTTCCTTGTTGATTCTGATCTTGCTCTTGTTTTGCTCTCAGGACCCTGACCCAGCGGATGGCGAAGAGGGCCAAGATCCCTGTGGTTGAGGTCGAAGATGACTCGCCCGTCGCGGCGACTGGAGATGTGCCAGCGGCAAGCTTGCCGGATCAACCTGCTGCTCCGAGGAGCAGCCCCCAGCGTAAGTCTGGTATTTGACCTTCTGCTTGACGGCCGCGCTTGAGGTTATCGCTCGTACTGATATTTTTGTTGTCTTGTTTGTCTTGTGCAGAAGCGGAGCCGCAGCCGCAGGAGCAACCGGAGGTCACCCCCGACGAGCCACTTGCTCCACCCTCCCCGCCAAGGACGAACTCCCCGGCGAGGGAAAACGCTCCGCCAAGGACGGGCACCCCGCCAAGGGCGGGCACCTCGCCAAGGGTGAGCAGCCCGACAAGGGTGAGCACCCCGCCAAGGGAGGGCGCGGGCGGCCCTCCGCCAGCAGGGGCCACCACTCCATCGCCAAGGGTGGATTCCCCGGCGAGGGAGCCTGTCGTCGAAGAAGTCCGTGAAGGTAAGTCTTGTAGCTTTTTCTCCTTGGACTTGTCTTTTTGGATATTTGCTTGACTTTTTCTTTTCTTTTTCTTCTGCTAGAACCTCCCGCCCCAGAGCGGATGGAGACGGAGGCCACCGTCGAGGAGGAGGTGCACGGCGACGACGGCAACGCCACTGCCGCTGAGGGCATGGCTGGAGCCGACGAGCCTGCCGTTGAAGAGACCGCCCCGCCCGCAGACGCCGCGGCTGGGGAAGGGACCGGCGACCAAACTGCTGGCCCGGAGGCAGCAGGAGCGTCAAGCGCTGCACCGGCCGCCGACCCTTCGGCCTCTGCGGCTGGGCAGGGCGTCTACCTGGAGGCCCCCAACGGGGTTTTCATACAAGTCCCGTGGGGGTCCTCGTCTCGAGCCCCCGTGGAGGGAGAGACCTTTGACGGAGAGGTCCTCGCCTCCGCGGGGTTGAAGGTCGTTGAAGCGCCCGGCGGCAGCGACGAGCCCGAAGAGGAGAAACTCCTTCGCCGGCTCCTGGCTCTGTACCGGGCCAGGCAGGCGAAGCTGGAGTCTCGGGAAGCTCTTGCCGCCAAGGCTGGAGTTGACTTAGAGAAGCGCGCCGCGGAGCTTCGCGCCGACAACCAAGCAGCCCTCCGCCACTTGGCTGAGGAGCGCGACGAGCTTGCCGGAGCGCAGCAAGCCTTCCTCCTGGAGAAGGCCGAGGTGGACGAGCAGCAACGGTTGGCCGCCGAGGAGCTGTCCCGGCGAGAAGGAGTGCTCAACCAGTGGAAGGTCGACCTCGATGCCCACGAGGACGACCTCACCGCCTGGGAGCAGGCCATTGGCGGGGCCCTGAAGGAGGCGAAGGCCGCCGCAGCCACCGCGGAGACCGCCAAGAAGGACCTTGAGGCCAAGGTGGAGCAGCTGGAGCGGTACCTGAAGGCGAGTGCGGACAGAATCACCGCGCTCAATGTGGAGCGGGAGAAAGATGCCCACACCAACTCTGACCTGCAGGTACGTCTCTCCAAGAAAGGCGACGAGCTCACTGCCGCCAAGGATTCCATTGCTGACTTAGAGTTAAAGGTCTCCACTCTGACTGATTCGCTCGACGCCGCCCGGGACCGCGAGACGAAGCTGAAGGACGAGCTCCGCAAGGAGCGGAACTTGGTGGAGAGCGCCGCCGTCTCAGCGAACAACTTCAGCCGGGCGGTGGAGCAGTGGACTGACGATCTGGTCACCTCCGCTGCCAATATCGACAAGGAGATGGTGGCGCTGAGGGCGGAGCATCTCGCGTACTCCCCGGACGAGAATCTCCCCCACACCGCCAAGTTAAGTCTGTTCTTCAGGGGAATAGCGCCGGCACTTGCGCGGTTCCAGGAGAAGATCCCCGTGCAGCTGGCCGACGAGGCGCGTCGGCTCTGCGTGGGCACCTTGGAACGTGTCTTGACGAAAATCGTCTATCGCAACCCCGGCATCAACCTTGTCAACGTCCTCCGCACCTTGCCGGACGACGCTGATCAGGAGGCGTTGAAGGCGCAGGTTGCCCACATCGTCGCCAAGGTGAACAAAATCACAAGGCGTGAAGGCGACCGCGTAGATTAGATTCCTTTCTTTCTGTTTCCCTTGCCGCTGCAAGGCATGTTATAGGCAAGAATCTATTAGTATTACGGCAAGCTACCTTTGTAATATACAATCTTATTTTGATCAGTCAATGCAGTGTTATCTCCCTTGCTTTTGGTCCTCCACTTTGTATGCTTTCTACCCTACGCTTTCAGGGGACTTGCCGGCAAGGGGCCCTTGCCGCGAGCGCTGAGTGCTGGACTCTTAGCAGCCTGCTGGCGAAAGACCTTGTCGGCAAGTAACCTTGCCGCAGCTAGTCGCAGCACACTTAGCTTGCTGAGCGAACTCAAAAACAAAGTAAGGGCGCGACACTTGTCGCAGCTCACTTAAGTCGTTGAGCGTGCTCGAAAACAAAGTAAGGGTGCGGTTAGCCACGGGTAGGTTCCTCCGCGCACAGGTTTTCCATACAAAGTGTGGTTGTTCAAGGAAGACAACTAAAAAATTAAAAATTTGAATTACTCAAACTTTGGTAACTTAGCTTTCATAAATTGCTTGTTCCCCGACAAGGCTTCTCTTTCTTGAACAGCACTTGGTTTATCCTCCACCTCCTCCCCCCCGGCAAACTTGTGTGCGAGGAATACTCCTTCTGCTTAAGAGGGAAAGAAAAAGAGGAGGGGAAACAAGTATAGGGCCTCTCGGCTTGCTAGTGCTTATCGGGGATGTGCGTTGCACAAGGTGCCAAACAATGCATGCAAATAACAAAGAAAAGCATGGAAATGGCAAATAGTGCGAAGCACAAAAAGCTTTACTGATGCACGGGGTCTGCGCCCGGCTTTGTACAAAGGTTTACATGCAACAGCGGCAACACTCGTACAAAAGGTGGTTGCCGGAGCGGATGACGGCAACCGTGCCTTATGGGTGAAACTTGCGAAGATGCTCTATGTTCCAGGAATTGCTCACCGGTAAGCCTTCTTCGGTCTCAAGGCGGACAGCGCCGGGCCTTGTGACTTGTCTCACCCGATAAGGGCCTTCCCACTTCGGCGTCAACTTGTTGGAATTCTTGGCGGACTGAACACGCCGAAGAACAAGGTCGCCTTCCTCGAGACTCCTGGCCTTAACCTTGCGGCTATGATAGCGACGCAAGGCTTGCTGGTATCGAGCAGCTCGTACAGCAGCCTGGAGACGTTCCTCCTCAAGGAGCAATGCATCATCTTGTCGCAGTTGCTCTTGCTCGAGCTCATCATAAGCGAGCACTCGAGGAGATCCGTACACGAGTTCCGTGGGGAGAACTGCCTCGGCTCCATAGACAAGAGCAAAGGGTGTCTGTCCGGTGGCTCGACTTGGTGTCGTCCTGATTGACCAAAGAGCCGCCGACAACTCCTCTATCCAGTTTTTTCCGCACTTGCGCAGCCTGTCGAAGGTTCTTGTCTTAAGCCCGCGCAGCACTTCAGCATTGGCCCTCTCCGCTTGACCATTGCTCCTCGGGTGAGCAACAGAAGCGAAGCAGACCTTGGCGCCAAGGTCTTGGACGTACTGCATGAAGGTGCGACTTGTAAACTGTGTGCCGTTGTCGGTGATGATCCTGTTAGGGATTCCGAAACGGCAAACAATTGAACTGAAGAACCTGACTGCTGACTATGCTGTCACCTTTCTCACTGGTTCCACTTCTGGCCACTTTGTGAACTTGTCGATTGCTACGTACAAGTACTCAAAGCCCCCGACAGCGCGGGGAAAGGGGCCGAGGATGTCGAGCCCCCAGACCGATAAGGGCCAGGACAAAGGGATCGTCTGGAGAGCTTGAGCTGGCTGGTGAATTTGCTTGGCATGGAACTGGCACGCTTCACACTTGGTTACTTGTGCAGTTGCATCTTGGAGGGCTTCTTGCCAGAAGAACCCTTGCCGGAACGCCTTCCCGGCAAGTGCCCTTGCGCCAATGTGGTGGCCACATATGCCTCCATGTATCTCTGCCAACAGCTTCTGTCCATCTTCTCTGGAAATGCACTTCAACCTGACACCGTTGAGTCTTCTTCTGTACAGTTCGTTGTCGACGAACTGGTACATACTTGACTGTCTGGTTATTTTCTCTATCTCTTCTGGCTCGTCGGTAAGTTCTCCAGTTTGCAAAAAACGGACGATCTGCTGTGCCCATGCCGGAGCCCGAGGCTCAACGACAAGGACTAAAGGCATGAGGGCTGCTGCGGGAACCCCAGCTTCTACGGCAAGAGCCTCCGGCTCTGCCGGAGCTGATGGTCCCCCGACAAGCCTGCCGGGGCAGGGCTTGTCGGGAACGCCTGCTTCAACTGTACAGACCCTTGGATCTGCAGGAGCAAACTGTTCCTTAGCATCTTGGCCGCTGATCTTGGGGACCTTGGCGGCGGCTTCGGGAAGATCCGCCGGCAAGTAGTCACCGGAGACCAACTTTCTCTTCTTGTTCTGCCCAACTGATGGTGTAACGGATGGTTGAGTTAACTTGAGCAGGAAGGTCCCTGGTTCCACAGGTAACTTCATTGCAGCGCACTTCGAAAGGCCATCCGCAATATCATTCTGAGCTCTTGGGACGTGCTCCATTTGCAGACCTTCAAAGTGCTCTTCAAGCTTCCTCACTTCATCGACATAAGCTTCCATCAAAGGGCTCTGATAACTCTTATTCACTTGTCGGACCACCAATTGTGAATCTCCCCGCACAATCAACTTCTTGATCCCAAGTTCGGCTGCAATTCTGAGGCCGGCAAGCAAACCTTCATACTCAGCAGTATTGTTTGTCGCTTGTTCCTTGGGAAAGTGCATCTGGATAACATACTTGAGGTGCTCTCCGGTGGGCGCTATGAGTACCACGCCGGCACCGGCGCCTTGCAGCGAGAAAGCACCATCAAAGTACATCATCCATTCACTGCTCGCTTCTTGGACGGGGACGCTTGTCTCTCGGACTTCTTCATCTGGCGTTGGGGTCCATTCTGCTATGAATTCTGCCAAAGCTCTGCTTTGTATGGTTGAAGTACTTTCAAATTTGAGACCAAAGCTTGACAGTTCCAGTGCCCACTCGACGATCCTGGCTGTTGCTTCGGGATTTTGCAATATCCTCTTCAACGGAAAGCGAGTGACCACTGTTATCTCGTGCGCTTGGAAGTAATGGCGCAGCTTCCTCGAGGCCATGAGGAGGCCGAAAAGCAACTTCTGCACCCTAGAGTATCTTGATCTAGCCCCCTGCAAGAGGGAACTTACAAAATATACTGGGCGCTGCACCATCCTCCTTCGCACTTCTCCTTGTTCCTGCGCAGACTTGTCCTTGTCGGGGCCAGAGCTTGTCGGAGCAGCCCCCTGCTTGTCGCTGGATTTGCTTGCTGGGGCCATGGGCTCTTCCTCTGCCTCCCTTTCCGCTACCAACGCAGCACTAACCACTTGATTGGTTGCTGCTAAGTATAGCAGCAACTTCTCTTGTGGTCTAGGTGCGACAAGTATTGGAGTAGAGGACAGGTATCCTTTCAGGTCCTGCAGCGCTGCCTCCGCTTCCGGAGTCCGTTTCATCGGACCTGCCTTCTTCAAGATTTTGAAGAAAGGCAGGGCGCGTTCTGCAGACTTTGAAATGAACCTGCTGAGGGCAGCCACACAACCAGCAAGTCTCCTTACGTCCTTGACGCGCTTCGGGGCTTCAATCTGCTCGATGGCTTTTATCTTGTCGGGATTGGCTTCAATCCCCCTCTGGGACACAAAGAACCCGAGAAGCTTGCCGGAGGGGACTCCGAAGACGCACTTCTCGGGGTTCAACTTGAGCTGGATCTTGCGCAGGTTCGCAAATGTTTCTTCTAAGTCTTGGATCAGGGTATCCTTGCTCTTACTCTTGACCACTATATCATCCATGTAGGCTTCCACATTTCTGTGGATCTGTGGCTCAAAAGCAGTGTGCACCACCCTTGCAAACGTTGATCCTGCATTCTTCAATCCAAAGGGCATGCGTATGAAGCAATATGTGCCGCATGGAGTAATGAATGCAGTCTTCTCTTCATCTTCCTTGGCCATGAATATCTGGTGGTAACCTGAGTATGCATCAAGGAAGGAAAGCAGCTCACATCCAGCGGTGGAGTCAACAATCTGGTCAATACGCGGCAAGGGAAATGGATCCTTGGGACATGCTTTATTCACATCAGTGAAGTCTATACAAAGTCTCCACTTCCCATTGGCCTTGCGTACGACAACAGGATTTGCTAACCATGTGGGATGGATCACGCCTCTAACCAGGCCCGCTGCTTCCAATTTCTTTATCTCTTCGGCGATGAATTCTTGGCGCTCCACGGCTTGCTTTCTGACCTTCTGCTTGACGGGCCGCACATGAGGACAAACAGCAAGCTTGTGCTCAATTACCTTCCTGGGAACACCGGGGATGTCAGATGGTTGCCATGCAAACACATCAACATTCGCCCGCAGGAAGGCAACGAGCGCGCTTTCCTATTTGTTGTCGAGCGTAGCACTGATGGTGAAGGTACCACTAGTGCCGTCCTCCTTGGCGGACACCTTCTTGGTTGCCGGTGGAGCTGCCATTCCTTTCTTACACTTGCCGGTGGAGCTCGATGGTGCGTCCTCGACGGCAGCGCAGCACTCCGAAGAGGTGCGTTTGCCGGAGTGGGCCCCAGAGCTCTTGCCGGACTTGGTTTTGGTCTTCCCCCCGGGAGCTTCAGTGGCAAGTGTGTAGCTTTCTGCTGTGGCTGCTGCATCCCGGTAGATCTTGTCGGCGCAGATAAGCGCGTCCTTCTTGTCGCCAGGGACAGAAATGACGCTTATCGGCCCCGGCATCTTGAGTATGTTGTAGGCATAGTGGGAAGCTGCCATGAACTTGGCGAGGGCAGGACGTCCAAGTATCCCATTGTATGGCAATGGGATATCGGCCACGTCGAAGGTTATCCTCTCCGTCCTGAAGTTGAGTTCCCCGCCAAAGGTCACGGGCAGAGTAATCTTCCCCTTCAGCTTGCTCCTTCCCGGGTTGATCCCTTGGAATGACCCGGTTTCCTCGAGCTCGCTGTCAGGGATCTGCAGTTTCTTGATCACAGCTGAGGAGATCAAGTTGAGGCCGGCCCCGCCGTCAACCAACATTTTGGTGACCTTGAGGTTGCGGATAGTTGGTGAAACCAACATCGGCAAGCACCCGACCGCCGTTGTGCGGTCAGGGTGATCCTCAAGGTCAAAAATGATGGGCGTGCTGGACCACTTCAGGAGCCTGCGTGACTCGACGGGCGGCTCAGCTGCGTTCACTTCCCGCACCCACTGCTTGAGTTGGCGGTGGGAACTATGCAGAGAGGCGCCTCCGTCGACACACAGAACTTCTGTGGCCTTCTGGAACTCCTGCTCGCTGTTATCACCTTCTTCCATGTCGTCGTTGTCTTCTTCCTCATCCTTGTCGCGGCCTCGGGGAGGTCGATCACCTTGCCGCTGCTTGGCCTTGCCGCGGCGTCCTCCCCGGCCATTGAACGGCTGCTTCTTGCTTGGCTCTCCTCCGCCACCTTGGGCCTTCTCCTTGTCGCGACGCTCGTATTCAGCCTTCTGCTGTTCTACGAGGTACTCGACTCGCTTGCAGTTCTGAAGATCGTGGCCCTTGGTGCGGTGGATCTTGCAATATTGCTTGTCGGAGCCATCCTGCTTGTCGGCTGCCGCTACAGGGGCAGGCTCCTTGACGGAACCGCCAGCTTGTGCCTTCTTGGCGGGAGCCTCCTTGCCGGACTGCTCGACGACTAGCACCTCCTTGCTCTTCTTCTTCCGATTGTTCCGCCGCCGGCTCTTCCTTGCCGGGGCGGCATCCTCGCTGTCGCTCCCTCCTGCGCCAGTATCCTCTCCGGGGAGTTTCCTCCCCTCTTCGGCGCACGCACACTTGTCGGCCAGAGCGTAGAGCTCGCTGACATCCCGAATCTTGGTCATGGCCATCTCTTCCCTCATGCGGCGGTTACGTACGTTCTGGTGGAACGCGCTGATAACCGCGGCAGGATGGACATCGGGAATGTTGTGTTGCACGCGGCTAAACCTCTGGATGTACTTGCGCAGGGACTCTCCCTCCTTCTGGGCCAAGATGTGGAGATCGCTCTCCTGGCCGTGGGGTTTGTGGCCGCCCGTGAAGGCGCCAACAAACTGGTGGCACAGATCTGCCCACGAAGAAATGGAGTTCTCCGGCAAGTGCATAAGCCAAGACTGAACGTTTGGCTTGAGCACTAGTGGGAAGTAGTTGGCTAGTATCTTCTCGTCGCGTCCCCCGGCAGCCTGCACCGCGATGGTGTAGATGCTGAGGAACTCCGAGGGGTGCGTCTTGCCGTCGTACTTCTCGGGTACGTCGGGCTTGAAGTTTTTCATGCTGGGCCACTGGACGCGCCGCAGCTCACGGGTGAACGCAGGGCAACCTGCCGCGTACGGCAAGTCGCCTGGTTCACCGGGCGCGTGCGTGTCGACAGCGGTCCCAGCGCGCTGATCCGACTGTCGTCGGGCTTCTCGTTGGCGCTCGATGCGCGTCCGAGCGTCTTCTTGTCGCCGATCGTCGAGGACTTGGCGCTGGTCCCGACGAGCCCGCGGATCCGACGACGCCGTGGAGTCGTCGTCGACGTTGATCCGGCGGGGTGGCGTCTTCTGCTTCCGCGGCGGGGAGTGCACGGTGGTCGCACCCCCGGCGGTCTTGTCGCCATCGGCCTTCGTCTGGTCGACTTGCCGTGGCCGCGATGTCGCCGGCTGCTGCGGCGTGTCGTTGTTGGCGAAGGCGATGAGGCTCTGGATCGTCGCCCTCCAGTCTTCGGCTTTGTCTGCCGCTGGAGGGAAGTCGAGGAGCAGCTGTGCTCTTGCTAGAGCTTCTGTTGGAGAGGAGGGGAGCGGCGGCGAGCGGTGCGAGGAGCGAGATATGCTCGGACTTCTAACAGGGTTAGAAGGAGCAGTTTCTCGCCCCGGCGACCGCACCTTGCTCGTACCAGGACGGTGGCCTTGAGCATCCCGCGATCCTCCGGTTTGCCCTTGCCCCAGCAAGCGTATGGTACCTCCTGTACCACGGCGCTGCTGGCTTGGCACCTCCCGAGAGAGACGTGGTGCGTCTACGGACACCGAGGCTTTGGAATTCGCCCGATCGTCCGTCTTGTCCTTGGACTTGGTGGCGCCGTGAGTTTCCTCGCCGGCGACCACCCTTCCGCCGGCGTCTCCTCCACCAACCGTTGGTTCTGGTGGCGGTGGAATCGACGCGGACGGGCCTCCGACCTCCGAAGCCTTCTTCTTCGGAGGCATGTTGATGTTGCTGATGAAGTTGATGAAGCTGGAGAGGTTGATGAAGAATGCGCCCGCGTGAGCGCCGGATCAGGTTCGCACAACCTCGACGCGCCCCTACCTGGCGCGCCAAAGATGTCGGGGGAAACTGTCCTCCCACGAGCACCTATGGGGCCGGAGCCCCTTCTACGTTGCGGTAAGGGAGCGGAGGGAGCACGGAGAGCAGATCGAGGGGCACACGCGGGCAGTTTACCCAGGTTCGGGCCGCGCGGACGCGTAAAACCCTACTCCTGCTTGGATTGTATTGAGTTCTTGAGCTCAGGAGCTTGAAGAGCTAGCTACACCGAGCGAAAGAGTTGTCTAGGTTCCGAACCCCCTCTACGTTGTGCATGGGCCTCCTTTTATAGCTCAAGGGGTCACCGACAGGTGTCAACGTAGAGGAGGGCAAAAGTGTAAATTTGGTGGTAGTTGTAACAGTGCGGGAATAGTGTGTGAATAGTGGATGAACAGTGGTCTTCACCTAACCTTGACAGTGGGGGACAAGGGCATTAAATGCCCGTCACCGTCGACCCCAAAAGTGTCCGTCCATGCTCCTCCGTTCGCCACTACGGTAGCCTCGTCACCGTGGCTCGCCACCGTGTACCCCAGGCTGCACAGCCATCCGCCACGTGCCCCTGGAAGGGCCCCAGGGCGACGCGTGGGCCGATGAGCTGGAGCGCGGGCACACAACATAGGTTTCCCCGGCAAGCACCTTGCCGGGGTCTTGATCTTGCCGGGCCCGGAAGCTTGTCGCTCTCCGGGCCCTGCCGGGGCGCATGATGCGCCGAGGCATCTCTTGGGATATGTGTTCTTTGGTCCTCCTGGCAAGCTCCTCTTGCCAAGGGTCTTGTGTTAAAGTGATAACCTTGAGCCTGGTACGGCCTTCCCGGCCAGCTCCACTTGCCGGGGTCTTGATCTTCCGACTTGTATACTTTGTTCTTGAGTGGCTTCATAAGGACCGAAAAGGTACTCAGCGAGCACGTGGTAAACCCTGCCGCGGGAAGCTGCTACTGCCCGTGCACAAGTTGGGGTAATAAGGTACCCCTATCTTAGTACACCGACAGCATGAATAACAGATAATTATCATGAACAAGGAAATATAATAATAATACTTTTATTATTGCCTCTAGGGCATATTTCCAACACTTTTTATCCTCGATGGCAAGAATACAATACGTGCCTTGCTGCCCCTGCCGTCACTCGGAAAGGACACCGCAAGATTGAACCCAAAGCCAAGCACTTCTCCCATTGCAAGAACTATAGATCTAGTACGCCAAACCAAACCAATAATTCGAAGAGACTTGCAAGGATATTATAATCATACATAAAAGATTTCAGAAAAGAATCAAAAGTTGTTCGAAGATAATCTTGATCAAAAACCCACAATTCATCGGATCTCGACAAACACATCGCAAAAAGATTACATCGAATAGATCTCCTCGAAGATCGCGGAGAACTTTGTATTGAGATCCAAAAAGAGAGAAGAAGCCATCTAGCTAATAACTATGGACCCGAAGGTCTGTGGTAAACTACTCACAACTCATTGGTGAGGCTATGGTGTTGACGTAGAAGCACTCCGTGGTCGATCCCCCCCTCCGACGGAGCTCCGGAACAGGCCCCAAGATGGGATCTCATGGGAACAGAAGATTGCGGCGGTGGAATTAGGGTTTTCTCTGTTGCCTCGATGTTTTTAGGGTACGTGGACATATATTGGAGGAAGAAGTACGTCGGTGGAGCAACGTGGGGCCCACGAGGGTGGGGGGCGTGCCTGCCCCCCCTGGGCGCGCCCTGCCCCCTCGTGGGCACCACGTTTCTTCTCTAGCTTGTACTCCAAGTCTCTCGTGAAGATATCATTCCAAAAATAACTCTCCTGAAGGTTTCATTCTGTTTGGACTCCGTTTGATATCCCTTTTCAGTGAAACACTGAAATAGGCAAAAAAACAGCAATTTGCACTGGGCCTTGGGTTAGTTTGTTAGTACCAAAAATAATATAAAAGTGTATAATAAAGCTCATTAAACATCCAAAACAGAATATATAATAGCGTGGAACAATCAAAAATTATAGATACGTTGGAGACGTATCAAGCATCCCCAAGCTTAATTCCTGCTCGTCCTCGAGTAGGTAAATGATAAAAACAGAATTTTTGATGTGGAATGCTAACCAACATAATTTTCAATGTAATTTCTTTATTGTGGCATGAATGTTCTGATCCGAAAGATTTAGGAAAAAAGTCTATATTGACATAAGAATAATAACACTTCAAGCATACTAACAAAGCAATCATGTCTTCTCAAAATAACATGGCCAAAGAAAGTTATCCCTACAAAATCATATAGTCTGGCTATGCTCCCTCTTCATCACACAAAATATTCATATCATGCACAACCCTGGTTTCAGCCAAGCAATTGTTTTCATACTAAAAAAATTCAAACCTTTCAACTTTCACGCAATACATGAGCGTGAGCCATGGATATAGCACTATAGGTGGAATAGAGTGGTGGTTGTGGAGAAGACAAAAAGGAGGAAGATAATCTCACATCAACTAGGCGTATCAATAGGCTATGGAGATGCCCATCAATAGATATCAATGTGAGTGAGTAGGGATTGCCATGAAACGGATGCACTAGAGCTATAAGTGTATGAAAGCTCATCAAAAGAAACTATGTGGGTGTGCATCCAACTTGCTTGCTCATGAAGACCAAGGGCATTTGAGGAAGCCCATCGTTGGAATATACAAGCCAAGTTCTATAATGAAAATTCACACTAGTATATGAAAGTGACAAAACAAGAGACTCTCTATCATGAAGATCATGGTTCTACTTTGAAGCACAAGTGTGGAAAAGGATAGTAGCATTGTCCCTTCTCTCTTTTCTCTCATTTTTTTTGTTTTTTTGGAGGGGCTTTCTCTCTCTTTTTAGCCCCTCTCTCTCTATATATATATTTTGGGCCATCTCTTTTTTTTATTTGGCCTTTCCTCACATGGGACAATGCTGTAATAATGAAGATCATCACACTTTTATTGACTTACAACTCAAAGATTACAACTCGAAGCTAGAACAAAATATGACTCTATGTGAATGATGATGAAGCATGTCATATGAACAGAACGGTGGAAAGTTGCATGGCAATATATCTCGGAATGGCTATGGAAATGCCATGATAGGTAGGTATGGTGGCTGTTTTGAGGAAGGTATATGGTGGGTGTATGGTACCGGCGAAAGTTGCGCGGTACAAGAGAGGCCAGCAATGGTGGAAGGGTGAGAGTGCGTATAATCCATGGACTCAACATTAGTCATAAAGAACTCATATACTTATTGCAAAAATCTACTAGTCATCAAAACAAAGTATTCAATGCATGCTCCTAGGGGAAGGGTTGGTAGGAGTTAACCATCGCGCGATCCCGACCTCCACACAAATGATGACACTCAATAAATACCTCATGCTCTAACTTCATCACATAGCGGTTCACCATACGTGCATGCTACAGGAATCACAAACTTTAACACAAGTATTCATCAAATTCAAAATTACTCCACTAGCATGACTCTAATACCACCATCTTCATATCTCAAAACAATCATCAAGTATCAAACTTCTCGTCATATTCAATGCACTTTATATGAAAGTTTTTACCATACTCATCTTGGATGCCTACCATATTAGGACTAGTTTTATAACCAAAGCACATTACCATGCTGTTCTAAAAGACACTCAAATAGATATAAGTGAAGCACGAGAGATCAACAATTTCTACAAAATAAAACCACCACCGTGCTCTAAAAGATATAAGTGAAGCACTAGAGCAAAACTATCTAGCTCAAAAGATATAAGTGAAGCACATAGAGTATTCTAACAAATTCTAAACCATATTTATCTCTCTAAAAAGGTGTGTACATCAAGGATGATTGTGGAAAACTAAAAAGCAAAGACTCAAATCATACATGACTCTCCAAGCAAAACACATATCATGTGGTGAATAAAAAAATAATCCCGAGTATAGTTACCGATAGATGAAGACAAAAGAGGGAATGCCTTCTCGGGGCATCCCCAACCTTAGGCTTTTGGTTGTCCTTGAATTTTACCTTGGTGTGCCTTGGTCATCCCCAAGCTTAGGATCTTGCCACTATTTTTTCCATAGTCCATCAAAGCCATACTCAAAACTTGAAAACTTCACAACACAAAACTCAGCCAGAAATCTCGTGAGCTCCGTTAGTATAAGAAAACAAACCACCACTCAAAGGTACTGTAATGAACTCATTCTTTGTTTATATTGGTGTTAAACCTACTGTATTCCAACTTCTCTATGATTGATACCCCCCGATACTACTCATAGATTCATCAAAATAAGCAAACAACACACGAAAAACAGAATCCGTCCAAAACAGAACAATCTGTAGTAATCTGTAACTTTCGAATACTTGTGTAACTCCAAAAAATTGAAATAAATTGGTAAACGTGAGGAATTTGTCTATTAATCATCTGCAAAAAGAATCAACTAAATAGCACTCTCCAGTAAAAAATTACAGCCAAACTCGTGAGCGCTAAAGTTTTTGTTTTTTACAGCATGATCATAAAAACTTCACACAAGTCTTCCCAAAGGTTCTACTTGGCACAAACACTAATTAAAACACGAAATAACATCTAAACAAAACCACACCTAAACAGAAGCAAAAACAAAGAGAATAAAATTGGGTTGCCTCCCAACAAGCGGCAACGTTTAACGCCCCTAGCCAGGCACGATACAAGAATAGATCTAGGCATTGCCATCTTCGGTTTTTTTCTTCTAGCAGGATCATACTCAAATCCGGGAGGTTCTCGTTTTCCTTCATATTCAGAAATTTTCAGATCTAAAGAATCAACCGCTTATTGCAAAGGGTGATCAATATATTCATGCAATGTAAATTTCCGCCAATACTGTTAAGAGGTTCAAGAGACTTTTGTAAAAAAATTGTTACTTCGCAAATCTTATCAAAAACTTGTGTCTCCTCCGGGGTAGAGTGTTGCCCGAACAATTCTACCAAAGCATTATAGGAGTCAAGAGTATGACTGCCCAAGAAATTTCCTTCGGTAATGGTATTAACAATAAGCCTATTCCAAGGAGTTATGCTAATATAAAAATTGCGAAGAAGAACGGAAGTGGAAAGCTTCCTAGTAGATCTATTTTGAGCATTGCAAATTCTATACCAGGCATTGATACGTCCAAAACGTATCTATAATTTCTGCTTGCTCCATGCCTCTTTTGGGTGATATTGCTATGATATTTATACACTTCCATACACTTTTGATCATATTTGGACTAACCTATTAACTCAGTGCACCCCAGTGCCAGTTTCTGTTTTCGGCTGTTTTTGTATTTCAGGTTTTCACATTACGAGAACTGCCAGGAAAAATCCAGAAAAATTATATAAAAAATCAGCGTTCCAGAAACTACCGTGCGCCCGAAGG
>LR738709.1:135859015-135891419 GCA_902687465.1 Secale cereale
ACCAGGGCTCCAAGCGCCCTGGCGGCGCGCCTCCCCCTGGGCCGCGCCGGGGGGCGCCAGGGCCCCCCGAGGCTCCTCCGATGCCCCCCTTTGGCATATATTTAAAGCGTCTCCCGAAACCCTCGAAACAGGAACTCTTTTTCACGATCTCATCTCTGTTCCGCCGCCGCCGCCGCTTCCAAGATCGGGAGCACCAGGAGAACCCTTCCCGGCACCCTGCCGGAGGGGAGGATCACCACCGGGAGCTTCTCCACCACCATGGACGCCTCCTGGATGAGTTGTGAGTAGTCTCCCTTGGACCATGGGTCCATGACCAGTAGCTATGTGATGTTCTCCTCCCGTTCTTGTGCTTCACTAATTAGTCCTCGTGAGCTGCCCTACATGATCGAGGCACATATGTAATCCTTATGCTGTTGCTATGATGAGTTTGCTAGGATCCGATGGATTATGAGATTATGTTCAGATTGTGTTTGAGTAATATATTTGATTCACCTCTTTTATGTTTATGTTCGTAAGTAATTCTTGCATGTTCTCCGTTGTTATTTATTGCTTTGGCCAAGTAGTAGGTAGTGACTCCAAGAGGGAACGTTATGCTTGATTGTGGGTTCATGCCCCTCGATGACTAGCTTGAGTGACAGAAACATGAGTCTAGGGGATGTGCTGTTGCCACAAGGGGGAAACAACGGTGCTTGTGCCCGCGGGTGCAAGGACTGTTTACTTTACGCAAAGTTCTTTTAATGCAGTTGTCTGTTGCTTTGAGTTTACACTATGGGTGGGGCTCGCAACTTAATACCAGCGAGATGTTCTGGATAGATATCTCAAGGTGGATGATTAGTAGTAGATATTGATGGATTTCGGTCTACTTACTTTGGCGTACTGCCCATGCTTTGAACCTCAACCTTTCTTGCAATGTAATCAGCATTGGTTTGCGCACATGGTCCTGTCAATTGCCCAGCTGTAATTCGTTTACCTCACATAGCTGTTTTATCGTCTTTTGGGAGAGAGACATCACTAGTGAACATCATGAGACTCCGGTCCATATTACCATCATTGATCACATCCGCTATTTACTTTTCCGCTATTTACTTACTATTGCAATTATACCTATCACTATTATCACTTGCGTTTGATCCTTTGTAAACTACAAGGCCGGAGGGATTGACAACCTCTCTGTACTCGTTGGGAGCAAAGTTATTTGTATCTGTGTGCAGGTCCACGTTGATTGCTAATATCCGGTGCCGTTAGCAGTTGACACCTTCTTGTTGAAACTGGGAGTCTCTGGGAAATCGATCCTTGGTATTACCAAGGGAAAACTTCTGCTACACTGCATCTCAAACCTTCCACTTGGGGTAACCTGTAATGCCCAGGATGGGACTATACCTCCTACGTGTCAAGGCACGACTTAAAGGTATAAGCCCATCCTAGAATGATCTCAAGTTTGGTATCTTTGCACGACTCATGTAAAAGAGGGATTAAATTGCAAAAGGAGATAGTTGGCTTACACTCGCCACTTCACACAATACATTACATAAGCAAAACATCGATCAAAACATCACAACCTGACTACGGGCGAAGATCCAAAAGAAAGATACCAAAACAACATAAAGCCACAGGCCTAGATCGAATCCTAGTAGAAACCACTACTGATCGTCGAAAACCGACACAAGCAAACGGCCACGCTCTTCATCGAACTTTCGGAAGTTCTGATCCATCTCCTGCATCAAACTCGGCTGAACCTGCATCTGGTGTGGTGAAGTAACTGTGAGCCACAGAGGACTCAGCAATCCCGTTCCCGGGTAACACGACTATTTAAGCCTTGGGGTGTGGAATAAGGCTGAAGAAAGAATAAGAAAGTGGTTGCAGCAGCACTAGCCTAGCTTACGTAAAAGAGAGCGAGAGAGAAGGTGCCTCGGTCGCGAGATAATCACGAAGTGATCCTAATTAAAGCCAGTCAAACATAACCCCACCGTGTTCATCTCCCGAAACCCCTTTTGGAAAATGATAGTCACGGTACTCACGCTGGTAGTGTATTGTATCATGGTGTCAAGTTATCTACAACCGGATATTAACAAGCTCCCATCTGTCACATAACCGCGGGCACGGCTTTCGAAAGTTCAAACCCTGCAGGGGTGTTCCAACTTGGCCCATGACAAGCCCACGATCCGCGGAGTCGCAACTCCAAAGGTGGGATGACCCGAGTATTCTCGGAATCCCGTGCTCAAGATACTCCGAACTAAGGTAAGGCTAATCCAGCAAATCCTCCCGGCGTGTCAACACCCTGATAGGTAGCCGCGCGTATCTAGTCTCAGGACACGACCGGATGGGCGATTCTACAGGTTTTTACCAAACCTCGAGTTTCCTCGTGGTGGCCCCGCAGACTCCCCGTTTCGGACAAACACTCATGTGGAGCACTGGCCCGGGGTTGTTGATTAAAATTAAAAGGGATAGCTAGTCCCTATGCAAGTTTTATTAGTTATTAGGCGAATAGTACCAATGTTGGGACTTGCTGGAAAAGACTTAGCACTTAGCTGTTTATCGAGGGGGCCCCATAAACCCCAACCGTGTGAGGAACGCATAATCAAGGAACATAACACCGGTTTATACGGTTCCTAGCGGCATGAGTGGAACAAATCACCAAGCAAAAGGCTTAGCCTTCCACCCTTGCCAATATATAGATGATTTCATTTTAAGCATTTAAATAGTGTGATATAACCCAACAAACTTCAACATGAAGCAAGCATCTTCAATCTTCACCTGCAACTAACAATGCTATAAGAGGGGCTGAGCGAAGCGTACTTAGCCATTCAGCGGTTTGCATAGGTAGGGTGGTTAGACAGGTTCATGGTTACAATAGGAGGCTGACAGGAAAACACGGGCATCGAGGCAATATACTAAAGAGCGATACTCTAGCAATAGGCAAAGATAGTAATGGTATCCGGGTTCGCTCATCTTGCCTGGAATTCCACAAGGGAGAAGAACGGATCCACGAAGTAGACGGAGCAACATAGACGAGAGAATCCTCACAACTCCGGAACGAAACCGAAGCTAACAGGAGGAGCAACCGGAAAGAAGCAAACAACACAGTAAACACACAAGAATTAACATGGCATACGATGCACATCCAAGTATGATGCATGTCCGGTTTAAATATGCAAGTCATGGCAAAGTGCACAAACAAGTACTACAAGTTAAGTGGAGCTCAATATGCAATGAGTTGCATATTGACGAAACACCACATTTAAATTATTTAGTTTACTCTCATTATTTACAAGACAAGATTAAATGTTTTTAACATGGCAAGAGGTGAAGCATAAGTAAACTAACTATTTAGACATTTTAAATGGGGCCGGAAGATAACAACAACAATTCCGGGAAAATCCCCATGAGCATGTTTAGTAATTATTAAAGCAACAACAATTCACACATTATAATGTTGTTAACATGATGCGGATGACATGATCAAGTTTATGCAATTTTATTAAAAGGTTGACATAAAAGAGATATGAAGTATTGTCACCGTGGTGGAAGAAAAGGGTGCCACGGCAACAATCCGAAAATGATGCAACGCAACATCTCGGTTCCGGTAACTCGTTGAGTGACCGGTGCAAAAGAAAGGTCGACATAGAGCGTGTCAAACGAGAAGAAAAGTGGAGTGATCCCGTCACCGGGTTCCCACGGGTCGGCGATGAGGCAACCGGGCAACATGACAAAAGGACGAAACGGGCACAACGGGCACGGAGCACACAAGTGGAGCATCTCATACAACACAACAAACGTTCTCGGGTCATCGTCTCGGGGTTATACCTTCGAAGCTTCTCTCCCGAAGCGGTTCGAGATCGTAGAGGAAGAAGTCGTTCTCGTGATCGGAGAGGAAGTAGGCGTTCCGATATCGTGTCGTGGTACTTGACGTATCGCCATGTAGTTGTTCCCGTTCGTAGTCGTTCACGTCTCCGAAGAGGTACTTGTCGCGTCGTCTTGTGTCGTCGTGTAGGCGTTCCTGTTCGTAGATGTACTTGTCATCGGAGGGGTACTTGTTGCGTCGAAGTTGACGTCGGGGTGCACGTTATGTAGTGGTACTTGGTCTCGGCGATGGTAGTTGTACACGGGTCGTCGTTGAACTTGGTGATCCGAAGGGGTACTTGGCGTCGGTCTCGTACACTGTTCGTAGACGTTCGGGTTTTTCGTAGATGTACTTGAGGCAACACCGGGTGTAGTCGTACACGGGTCTTGGTCTCGCGTCGATCTTGTCAAAAGAAACTGCTGGACCAAAATAACAACACGAGGCCGACGAAGAAGCACAGCAGCAGCAGTTTCGAGCTCCCTGGGACGATGCAGAGGAGGGAAACAGTGGTTCGGCGAGGAGGCTGCTCAGGGCGACGAGGAGGCACCTTGGCGCGGAGAGGACGCGCTGGCCTTGGCGCAGCTCCTGGCCGCAGGGCCGCAGGAGGACGAAGAGGCGGGCCTTGGCGCTGGAGGGAACTGCTCGAGGGCTGCGGCCGGGGGAGGTCGGGACCTCGAGAGGAGGTGGCGGACTCAGGCGAGGCGGTCCTGGCCGGCCGGGCGGCGCGGCAAGGCTGGAATCGCGCGGAGGCGGAGGCCATGGCGCGGCTGCTCCGGCGCAGTCGAGGTGGCGGCGGGATTTGGGCGCCACCATGAAGAGGCCAGGCGCGGTTGGTCGAGCAGGGAAGAAGGACGCGCGGCGCCCTGCGTCGTTGGAAAGGAGGGGCACGGTGGACTGCGGAGTTGCGGCCTCGGGAGCTCGAGCGGGGACGCCGGCCTCGCTGGCTTCGGCCCATGGGCGATCGGGGCGAGGGATTCCGAGGGAGGAGCGAACGAGGGTGAGGGATCGAGGGGCTCGGGCGAGTGGGGGAGTGCGAGGCGCGGTCGATGGGGATGCGGTCGGGCTGCGAGAGAGCAACGGCACTGAGGGGGGACTGAGGGAGGAGCGCTGAGCGCTAGGGTTACGGGAGCGGGATCGGGCTGGAGGCTGATGGGCCGGCGGCCTGGGCCTCAGGAGGAATGGGCCTAGTGGAGGCTGCATGATGCTGGGAAGGGATAGGCCTGGCTGCGAGCTGGGCTCTCTCTTCTATTAAACTTTTAGCAGAAACATAAAGAGAAGGAAGAAAAGAAAGAGGGGGGTTAGGGAAAAGTTGCACAAAGGTTAATTTTTCTCGGGCATCATAAAATGATCACGGTCCGAGAAAAATAGAAAAGGCATGATCGAAAAAATATAATTCAAACACATTTGAATTTAATTCAAATGGGTTTGAACTAAGACTTGATTATTGAAGTGTCCAAAAATGTTCGAATTTTCGGAGGAACCTCGAAACAACGGAAAAGAATTATTGGCAAGGTTTTGAAGTCAAACTCGATATGGAATAGGCATGGGGATTTGCAAGTGTGTTACAGTTAATTCCAAACAATGGAATATTTATTAATATAGCTCCATAAATATTTGGAGGATATGTTTTAAAGAGAAGTCACTCTTCCCTCGATTTAAATGGACCGAAGGTCCACACGGTTTATTTAGGTTGAGATGCAAAAGATTAATGACATGATGGCATGATGACATGATGCAATGCAAAAATAAATAACACAAGCACAAATGAAACACACGGGCAACTCGGAACATCTAGAATCTTCTGGAATCTTCTGGGATCTTCTGGGACGTCGGTCTTCGGGCGTCACAACTCTCCCACACTAACAGAGGATCTCGACCCGAGATCCTAGAGATAGCACCGGGTAAAAAAAACAGAAGAGGAAGAGGTAAAACAAAGTTGCTTCTTTGACAGACGAGTGAAACCAAAGAACCTTGAGAGGTTGAACAAGTTGAATAAGAGTACAATGGAGATGAACGAAGATGAAAACACTCCGTTGGAAAGAGGAACAAGGAGCATCACGAGAACCTTGCAGGTTGAAAGACATGAAACCCGAGCTTACGAATCAAAAGAATATGAAACCGCAATGGTATAGCCAAGGAATAAGAATGACATGATTCGGACAGCACTCCGACTGAAAAAAAGGAAGGAATTAACAAGAACTTGAAGAGATGGGAAGATACTTGATGAAATCAACAACATATTGCCTCCGTGACAATTGAAAGAATGACACAAGGGGTAAGAAGGATTCAGACAACACTCCGGTTGAAAAGAGAGGCAAAAATTGTTAAGATGAGAGAACTTGAATGAAGAATACAACGCTCCGGTTAAATGATAAGCAAGGGAAAGAACATGATCTTGATAAAAACGAGATGATGGTCAAAGAGAGCAATATCACAAAGCCTTCAGAATGAAAGAATAGCATATAAATCAATGAAAGAAAAGAATGGAGAAGACAAATGACAACTTCTCCGACAAATGAGTTTGAAAGAGCATCCTTACGAAGAAGGGTTGAACGGAGTTGTTGGGAAAATCAACAACGAAAAGAATAAGCTCGCTGTGGACTTATGGAAAACATCTCAAAATTAAGAGGTGACAACCAGCCACTGACGGAAACATTTAATTGGATTGAGATCAACAAGGAGATGAAAAACTCTTATCTCACCGGAATGATAAATGAAGAATTTGGGTCATTTATAAGCACCATAATAGCAACAATTCTCAAGGAAAGCTTTTAGGTGAATTATAACCCAAGATGACTCCAACGAATAAACTGAATGGTTGGAAAGATCTCCTGAACAAAGAAAAGATGGGTTTAAATATCTCATTCCTGACAACTTGTGAATCATGAAACATGAAGGGAACTTGTCAAAAATGGCATACCACCATCTCAAACAATAAAGGTAGAAAGAATTGCACTTCGAAATGCAAGAAGAAGAATGCTTGAGCTCCAACAAGAATCTTGATGAAGAATACGAGGATGAATTAAAACATGATGAACCACCATGAGAACTCCGGTAATGAAAAGCATGAGAAGTGAAATATGAAAAGAATAAGATTCAAGGCCTGCGATGAATTAGATGGAGCTTTGAAATGATGTAATAGAAATAACTTGGAGCTCCGGAAAACAAGATGAAAAACTTAGAACCAAGGATATGATATAATGAACAAACTCCGGGAAAGAGATTAATCACTTCGAGGAGATAAGAATAAGATTTACTGTATGCTTATCCTTCATCAAATTAAACTGATGACAAGCAACGGGTTTGGCCTACTACTTATTCTTCTTGGAAAGAATTAAGAGAGATCTCGCACAAGCTTGGGTAAATCTTCAACGAACCACCGGTAGGATTATGAAAAGAACGAGTAAATTAAAACGATAACAACGGAAGGGTAAACTTGAAAGAACCGCCGTAAGAATAGGGAGACGAATGAAGAGGCATCAATGAAGAATAGTTGGAGGACGAAGTTGAAAACTGAGAACGAAGAAATATTCTGAAATGATGGCTTTCGGAGGATCACAATGGGAAGAATTCATGAAGAATCTTGAGAGAACGGGCCAAGATTTAAGAGAAACACTTCTCCGGTCTTCAGATGTTGAGAATGACAATGAGAAACACCTTGAAGAATTGCGAGATACTCCGGAAGAATAAAAAGATGGAAGGTTTAACCAAACATGAAAAGAATTTGAAAGCGATCTTGGAGAAGGCATGTGACTGATGGAAAATCATTCTTACGTCACACTTTGAAAAGAATTTTGAATAACTCCGGAAAAATTAGAAGAGTCAGGTAAGATCCTGGAAAACGACCTGTGGGTTAGGGCCCACTAAAGAAATCACCGTTGAAAAAGATTGCTTAAGAGATATTGCACCGGTTGAATTAAATGGCTTGAATAAGATAACAATCCTCAAAATAGCTTGAACGGATTACGAATGGAATTATGAATCTTCAGCACTCCGTATATGAATAGCAAGAGGAGAATGATTAATTGGAGCACCGGAATAAGAAAGCATTGTGAAATGAGGAAAAGGATAAGATCAACACCGAAATCTTGAATTACATCCACCGGCAGAATTTGAGAACAAAAGAATGATGAACTTGGAGTTTCCTGAGCATCTTCACGATAATCACCGGATAAGAACATTGAAGGAAATGAATGAAGAACCTCACATGAATAAAATGGGAACTTCATCTGAGAATTTCTGGCTCCGAGAAGATGAAGGGTGGGAGGGCGGGTAAAACAAAGTCAACTTGGGATGAATGAAACATACAATCGTCAGATTTCTCAACGGCGTCTGTATGGAACAACTTGAAGAGAAGGCACACCGGTTGAAAAGAATTAACATGAATATCTCGATGGTCAAGAAGAATTAGCACTCCCATAGAAATATGAGAATACCGATTAAGAAAGGTATGGAATCAACATTTGACATCGAAGCAACTCGAATACCAGAATCAAAACAAAACAAAGGATAGATGTGTTTACGAAGAAGATTATGTTGCAACACATCTATCCGAACAGAGAATTGAACGAATGAATTCCGCAGGTACATCAACTTGACGAGAAGCCACTTGAAAGAACAAAAGATAAATAAAAAGAAACAAGGAGCAGATAGAACAAATACAAGATAGAAGTTTTGTTCGACATCTTCGTGCTGAAAGCTCATGGAACGTGTTACAAAAGGGTTTTGCAATCCCCGGATCAGCATAGCCAAGGACCCTTTAAGATGCAACTCCCGATCGGAACAAGCCCATAAACCACTTCACTCAATGTAGAACCCCGAACTTCATATCATGCACTCGTTGGAAGAATGCCTAGAACTACTAGATGAACCCACCTAATAATTTCCGAAAGTTTCCAGTTATGCAATCAGGTGTTGGGGATACAGGGGAAGCACCGCGCAATCAACTCTAATCCTACATCCAGCTGTATCCATCCTTCAACACATAACCAGTTATCTCCGGAAACCGTTTACCTCGGACCTTCGAAAAGCATCCACTATACCAAGCTATGGCAATACTCCCGAACTACCTCCCCAGTACTGGGTGATGTCGGGGTTATCTTGCCACTAACCGCATAGGAGAGTTTTTCGATGTCGGCCGTCTTAAGTATTCTAGTACTGCCGCGATGGATTTGTGACGACAACACCTCGGAGCTCAACTCCCCGGGACACTGCCACAACCCCTAATGACAGGAGGCATCGAGAACAATGTTCTCGTCACAAAGACATCGGAACAATCCAAACAATACTCGCGAGATCCTAAAAAAAATTTGGTGCAATTTTTGAAGATAGAAGAGACAAGAGTAGTCGTCAGGAGTCCTCCCCAGAGAGAAAGGGGATGAGAAGCAAAGAAATCCTACTCTCCGATATAAATATAGGACCCAAAAATATTTTCAGTGTGTGCCTAGACTCAACCGTCAATGATTCGATCAATCAGTGGGGGCTTCTAGGTCGAAGAAGGCTCTGAATACCAACTTGTAATGCCCAGGATGGGACTATACCTCCTACGTGTCAAGGCACGACTTAAAGGTATAAGCCCATCCTAGAATGATCTCAAGTTTGGTATCTTTGCACGACTCATGTAAAAGAGGGATTAAATTGCAAAAGGAGATAGTTGGCTTACACTCGCCACTTCACACAATACATTACATAAGCAAAACATCGATCAAAACATCACAACCCGACTACGGGCGAAGATCCAAAAGAAAGATACCAAAACAACATAAAGCCACAGGCCTAGATTGAATCCTAGTAGAAACCACTATTGATCGTCGAAAACAGACACAAGCAAACGGCCATGCTCTTCATCGAACTTCCGGAAGTTCTGATCCATCTCCTGCATCAAACTCGGCTGAACCTGCATCTGGTGTGGTGAAGTAACTGTGAGCCATAGAGGACTCAGCAATCCCGTTCCCGGGTAACACGACTATTTAAGCCTTGGGTGTGGAATAAGGCTGAAGAAAGAATAAGAAAGTGGTTGCAGCAGCACTAGCCTAGCTTACGTAAAAGAGAGCGAGAAGAGAAGGTGCCTCGGTCGCGAGATGATCACGAAGTGATCCTAACTAAAGCCAGTCAAACATAACCCCACCGTGTTCATCTCCCGAAACCCCTTTCGGAAAATGACAGTCACGGTACTCACGCTGGTAGTGTATTGTATCATGGTGTCAAGTTATCTACAACCGGATATTAACAAGCTCCCATCTGCCACATAACCGCGGGCGCGGCTTTCGAAAGTTCAAACCCTGCAGGGGTGTTCCAACTTGGCCCATGACAAGCCCACGATGCGCGGAGTCGCAACTCCAAAGGTGGGATGACCCGAGTATTCTCGGAATCCCGTGCTGAAGATACTCCGAACTAAGGTAAGGCTAATCCAGCAAATCCTCCCGGCATGTCGACACCCTGATAGGTAGCCGTGCGTATCTAGTCTCAGGGCACGACCGGATGGGTGATTCTACAGGTTTTTACCAAACCTCGAGTTTCCTCGTGGTGGCCCCGCAGACTCCCCGTTTCGGACCAACACTCATGTGGAGCACTGGCCCGGGGTTGTTGATTAAAATTAAAAGGGATAGCTAGTCCCTATGCAAGTTTTATTAGTTATTAGGCGAATAGTACCAATGTTGGGACTTGCTGGAAAAGACTTAGCACTTAGCGGTTTATCGAGGGGGCCCCATAAACCCCAACCATGTGAGGAACGCATAATCAAGGAATATAACACCGGTTTATACGGTTCCTAGCGGCATGAGTGGAACAAATCACCAAGCAAAAGGCTTAGCCTTCCACCCTTGCCAATATATAGATGATTTCATTTTAAGCATTTAAATAGTGTGATATAACCCAACAAACTTCAACATGAAGCAAGCATCTTCAATCTTCACCTGCAACTAACAATGCTATAAGAGGGGCTGAGCGAAGCGTACTTAGCCATTCAACGGTTTGCATAGGTAGGGTGGTTAGACAAGTTCATGGTTACAATAGGAGGCTGACAGGAAAACATGGGCATCGAGGCAATATACTAAAGAGCGATACTCTAGCAATAGGCAAAGATAGTAATGGTATCCGGGTTCGGTCATCTTGCCTGGAATTCCACAAGGGAGAAGAACGGATCCACGAAGTAGACGGAGCAACATAGACGAGAGAATCCTCACAACTCCGGAACGAAACCGAAGCTAACAGGAGGAGCAACCGGAAAGAGGCAAACAACACAGTAAACACACAAGCATTAACATGGCATACGATGCACATCCAAGTATGATGCATGTCCGGTTTAAATATGCAAGTCATGGCAAAGTGCACAAACAAGTACTACAAGTTAAGTGGAGCTCAATATGCAACGATTTGCATATTGACGAAACACCACATTTAAATTATTTAGTCTACTCTCGTTATTTACAAGACAAGATTAAATGTTTTTAACATGGCAAGAGGTGAAGCATAAGTAAACTAACTATTTAGACATTTTAAATGGGGCCGGAAGATAACAACAACAATTCCGAGAAAATCCCCATGAGCATGTTTAGTAATTATTAAAGCAACAACAATTCACACATTATAATGTTGTTAACATGATGCGGATGACATGATCAAGTTTATGCAATTTTATTAAAAGGTTGACATAAAAGAGATATGAAGTATTGTCACCGTGGTGGAAGAAAAGGGTGCCACGGCAACGATCCGAAAATGATGCAACGCAACATCTCGGTTCCGGTAACTCGTTGAGTGACCGGTGCAAAAGAAAGGTCGACAGAGAGCGTGTCAAACGAGAAGAAAAGTGGAGTGATCCCGTCACCGGGTTCCAACGGGTCGGCGACGAGGCAACCGGGGAACATGACAAAAGGACGAAACGGGCACAACGGGCACGGAGCACACAAGTGGAGCATCTCATACAACACAACAAACGTTCTCGGGTCATCGTCTCGGGGTTATACCTTCGAAGCGTTCTCTCCCGAAGCGGTTCGAGATCGTAGAGGAAGAAGTCGTTCTCGCGATCGGAGAGGAAGTAGGCGTTCCGATATCGTGTCGTGATACTTGACGTATCGCCGTGTAGTTGTTCCCGTTCGTAGTCGTTCACGTCTCCAAAGAGGTACTTGTCGCGTCATCTTGTGTCGTCGTGTAGGCGTTCCCATTCGTAGATGTACTTGTCATCGGAGGGGTACTTGTTGCGTCGAAGTTGACGTCGGGGTGCACGTTATGTAGTGGTACTTGGTTTCGACGACGGTAGTTGTACACGGGTCGTCGTTGAACTTGGTGATCCGAAGGGGTACTTGGCGTCGGTCTCGTACACTGTTCGTAGACGTTCGGGTTTTTCGTAGATGTACTTGAGGCAACACCGGGTGTAGTCGTACACGGGTCTTGGTCTCGCGTCGATCTTGTCAAAAAAAACTGCTGGACCAAAATAACAACACGAGGCCGACGAAGAAGCACAACAGCAGCAGTTTCGAGCTCCCTGGGACGATGCAGAGGAGGGACACAGTGGTTCGGCGAGGAGGCTGCTCGGGGCGACGAGGAGGCACCTTGGCGCGGAGAGGACACGCTGGCCTTGGCGCAGCTCCTGGCCGCAGGGCCGCAGGAGGACGAAGAGGCGGGCCTTGGCGCTGGAGGGAACTGCTCGAGGGCTGCGGCCGGGGGAGGTCGGGACCTCGAGAGGAGGCGGCGGACTCAGGCGAGGCGGTCCTGGCCGGCCGGGCGGCGCGGCAAGGCTGGGATCGCGCGGAGGCGGAGGCCATGGCGCGGCTGCTCCAGCGCAGTCGAGGTGGCGGCGGGACTCGGGCGCCACCATGAAGAGGCCATGCGCGGTTGGTCGAGCAGGGAAGAAGGACGCGCGGCGCCCTGCGTCGTCGGAGAGGAGGGGCGCGGTGGACTGCGGAGCTGCGGCCTCGGGAGCTCGAGCAGGGAGGCCGGCCTCGCTGGCTTCGGCCCAGGGGCGATCGGGGCGAGGGGATCCGAGGGAGGAGCGAACGAGGGTGAGGGATCGAGGGGCTCGGGCGAGAGGGGGAGTGCGAGGCGCGGTCGATGGGGATGCGGTTGGGCTGCGAGAGAGCGACGGCGCTGAGGGGGGACTGAGGGAGGAGCGCTGAGCGCTAGGGTTACAGGAGCGGGATCGGGCTGGAGGCTGATGGGCCGGCGGCCTGGGCCTCAGGAGGAATGGGCCTAGTGGAGGCTGCCTGAGGCTGGGAAGGGATAGGCCTGGCTGCGAGCTGGGCTCTCTCTTCTATTAAACTTTTAGCAGAAACATAAAGAGAAGGAAGAAAAGAAAGAGGGGGGTTAGGGAAAAGTTGCACAAAGGTTAATTTTCCTCGGGCATCATAAAATGAGCACGGTCCGAGAAAAATAGAAAAGGCATGATCGAAAAAATATAATTCAAACACATTTGAATTTAATTCAAATGGGTTTGAACTAAGACTTGATTATTGAAGTGTCCAAAAATGTTCGAATTTTCGGAGGAACCTCGAAACAACGGAAAAGAATTATTGGCAAGGTTTTGAAGTCAAACTCGATATGGAATAGGCATGGGGATTTGCAAGTGTGTTACGGTTAATTCCAAACAATGGAATATTTATTAATATAGCTCCATAAATATTTGGAGGATATGTTTTAAAGAGAAGTCACTCTTCCCTCGATTTAAATGGACCGAAGGCCACACGGTTTATTTAGGTTGAGATGCAAAAGATTAATGACATGATGGCATGATGACATGATGCAATGCAAAAATAAATAATACAAGCACAAATGAAACACACGGGCAACCCGGAACATCTGGAATCTTCTGGAATCTTCTGGGATCTTCTGGGACGTCGGTCTTCGGGCGTCACATAACCAACGAGGGGTGAGAAGCCACCTAGCAAAGCAATTTCTGGCGCCGTTGCCGGGGACTCCACTCTTCAAGATAGGGGAGTTGCACGCTATCTTTTACCTTTGCTTTTTAGTCTTGTTAGTTTACCTTTCAGTTTTTGCTTTATTATCTTTTATCGAAAATCACAAAAATAGTTATCTTGCTTGCTTGCTACAATGGGTTCCACCGAGAACACCAAGTTGTGTGACTTCACTAGTCACAATAATGATGACTTTATCAGCACACCTATCACTACACCTGCCACTTCAGCACCTTCATATGAAATTAAACCTGCTTTACTGAACTTAGTCATGAAAGATCAATTCTCCGGTGCTGGAGATGATGCTGCTTTACACTTGAAGAACTTTGTTGAACTTTGTGATATGCAAAAGTACCGAGAAGTAGACGGTGATATTGTTAAGCTTAAGATTTTTCCTTTCTCCTTGAGAGGAGGAGCTAAAATTTGGTTTCAGTCTTTGCCTAGAAATAGCATAGATTCATGGGACAAGTGCAAAGATGCTTTTATCGGAAAATACTATCCACCTGCTAAAATTATCCAACTGAGAAGTAACATAATGAATTTTAAACAATTGGATAATGAACACGTTGCCCAAGCTTGGGAACGTTTGAAATCTCTTATCAAGAACTGCCCTACTCATGGTTTGACTACTTGGATGGTTATCCAAACTTTTTATGCAGGCTTGAACTTTACCTCGCGGAACTTGTTAGATTCGGCCGCGGGAGGAACCTTTATGTCAACTACACTTGGTTCTGCCACAAAGCTTCTCGATGAGATGATGACCAATTATTCACAATGGCACACCGAACGCGCTCCAACAGGTAGGAAGGTAAACTCTGTCGAGGAAATTTCCTCCCTTAATGAAAAAGTTGACTTGATCATGTCTCTACTTTCGAAGCAATCCTCTGTTGATCGTCGTGATGTTCCTTTAAATTCTTTGATTGCTCAAGAACAAGTAGATGTGAACTTTATCTCTAGAAACAATTTTAACAACAATGCTTATCGGAGTAATTTTGGTAGCAATCCTAGACCGTTCCCCTCTAATTCTTATGGGAACAACAATGCTTATCCTAGCACCAGGAACTCCACTACTGAACTAGAGATTATGCTTAAAGATTTCATCACTACCCAAAAAGCTTTTAATAATAGTGTAGAAGAAAAACTAAACAAACTAGGTGATCTCTCTTCAAAGGTAGACAATTTAGCCAATGAGGTAGAATTGCTTAAAATTAGAACTTATCCTCTTGAGGAGAGGAAGGTCACTCCTATTAATGCTACTCAAGTGCAAATTAATGAAAATATTAGGATGATGGCTAAACTTAAAGAAAGATGGGCTAGAGAAAGGGAGGAAGAGGATATAATTAAGAGCCTTCCTACCCACCACACTGTTGCTACTATCCAAGTTGTTGAGGATATCCAAACTCTTAGCACCCAATGTACTCCTGGTCCCATTGGACCTATTGATGGTGATGCTATGACTATAGAAACTACCAAACAAGTGAACCTAAAGGACACCACTACCACTTTACTTGATGCTAGTGACCTTGATTTTGATAATTGCACTCTTACCGAAGTTATTGATTTCCTTCACAAGATGTCTAGAGACCCCCGCACTACCACGATTAACCTTGCCTTCACAGAGCATATCACTAATGCTCTCATCAAAGCTAGGGAGGAGAAACTTAGAGTAGAAGCCTCCATACCTAGAAAGCTAGAAGATGGTTGGGATCCTATGATAAAAATTAAATTGAATGACTTCTCTTGCTATGCATTATGTGATGTTGGAGCTAGTACCTCTGTTATGCCCAAAAGAATATATGATATGCTTAAATTGAAACCTTATGATTTCTTGTTCTTTTGGTGTTCGTCTCGTTGATTCTTCCATAAAGAAACCTTTGGGGAGGATCGACGATGTTCTTATCGTTGTCAATGATAATTATGTTCCCGACGATTTTACTATTATGGATATTGAATGTGATCCTTCTTGTCCAATTATTTTGGGACGTCCCTTTTTACGCACCGTTGGTGCTATCATTGACATGAAAGAGGGGAATATAAAATTTCAGTTTCCTCTCAAGAAAGGGATGGAACACTTCCCTCGAAAGAAGATCAAGTTACCTTTTGAGTCCGTTGTACGGGCTAGCTATTCTTTTACTCTTGATAAAACTTGATCTATATGCATTATGCCTAGCTTAAAGGCATAAAAGAAAGCGCTTTTGGGAGGCAGCCCAATGAATAAAATTTTTATTTTGCTTTTGTTGTGTCTTGATGTTGTTTACTACTGTAGCATCATCATTGTATCATTGCTTTTCAATTTTGTGCCAAGTGTAGCCTCTGATTGCTAGAAAGTTCAAAAGTTGTGAGGTGCTGTCCAGGAAACAGATTCTGTCCTTGGATAGAAAAATTCGTATAAAATCACCAGATCATCTTTTTGGTCTGAATTTTTTCGACAGTGTTCTCTATATAATTTTCTTTCGTGCGTCTGTTCTGAGTTTTTTGATTAGAGTTGCAGAAGTGCCACGAACAAATCATTTACTACCTGCTATTCTGTTTTTCACAGATTCTGTCCCGTTTTGCCTTTCCTTCATTTTGCAAACCTAGAGCTTGCTTTTTCTTTGCAAAAACCTTTTGGCAATCTTGAGAAACAGTAGACCTTCAAAAATATCTTTATTTCCAGCAAGGTATAATTATTTTATTATGGGTACTAACCTCGCTAATCAGATTATGATGAGTTATGTATGAAGGGAGTTTTCAAGTGTGCGAGGGAAGATGATAAAAAGATTCAGGAGTGTCAAGCGCTCAAGCTTGGGGATGCCCCCGTGCACCCCCAAGAAATATTCAAGGAGACTCAAGCGTCTAAGCTTGGGGATGCCCCCGTGCATCCCCTTCTCCACCAACATTATCAGTTCGTCTTTCGTTCCACTATATTTTAATCACTTAATGTGTTATGTGCTATGCTTGGAGCGTCTTGCTTTTAGTTTCCTTTTTAGTTTTTCATAACGAGTCAGAACTCAGCGTTATTTATGTGGGAGAGAAACACGCTCCACTTCTACCTAGAACATAACATAGAATTTTCATGTCTATCTTTGCTGTGTGTGTTCTTTGACTTTTAATAGCTACTATCATGCTCTGCTCTTAGTATTCATGCTTATCTTTTTAAAGAGCTTGTGTTTAGTTGGTTGCTTGAACTCTCTTTAATTATCATGCTTATCTTATTAAGAGAGTTTGCTTCCGTTGCATTGGTTAATATGTCTATGATAAAGATGCTACGTGCATAATGGCGCTTAGTAGTTCAGGTTCTCTTGTGGTTAGTCTCAAATAGCTGGGGGATTCCCAATGTGTTATTGGAGTACCATCATGATTTGTTTGCCAATGATGTGGTATGGTTTAGTAATATCTTCCTTCAAGAATTTATTTTGATTGACTTGGCGTATGCTCACGCATATTTAAGACTGTAAAGAAAGTCTGTCAAGCCTTGATGATCTTTTATTTCTGAGTAGCGATATAACTTCCATGCCTGATTCAATGTTGCTTTGTCGCTCTGCATGATTATGACCGTCATTGCTCTCTTAGTTGGTCGCTCCCAGTCTTTTGCTAACCTCCACCTGTACTAAGCGGACTGACTGCTTGTGCATCCACATCCTTTTAAACCAGTTATGCCATATGAGTCCACCATACCTACCTATATGTGGTATTTCACCGCCACTCCAAGTAAATTTACATGTGCTACCTTTAAAACCTTCAGTTTTTGCAATACATAGCTCATGGGAAAGTAGCTTAAAAACTATTGTGGTAAAGAATATGTTGCTTATGTATCTTATTTTCTTATAAGTTGCTTGCTGAGCGGTAACCATGTTTCTGGGGACGCCATCAACTGTTACACTTTTGTTGAATATCATGTGAGTTGCTATGCATGTTCGTCTTGTCTAAAGTAAGGGTGATTTGCCATGGGTTGAATGGTTTGAGTATGCATATTGTTAGAGAAGAACATTGGGCCGCCAACCAAAGCCATGTATCATGGTGGAAGTTTTAGCTTGGACATTAATCCTCAATCTCTTATGAGAATATGCTTAAGCATTAAAGAGGAGTCCATTATCTATTTTCTATGTTGTCCCGGTATGGATGTCCTCAAGTTGAGATCTATAAAAAACGAGAAATCAAATGTGATCTATCTCCTTGGACCTTTGTACAGGTGACATAGAGGTACCCCTTTGTGACACTTGGTTGAAACATATGTAATGCAATGACAATCCATGGAAATCCGAGCTAATTAGGACAAGGTGCGAGCACTATTGGTATTCGATGCATGAGGCTTGCAACTTATAGGATGTCTTATGCATAAAACATATGAAGTACTACTACAGTTGACAAAATTGTTTCTATGTTTTCAAAATAAAAAAGCTCTAGCACATGAGTAATCCCTGCTTCCCTCTGCGAAGGGCCATTCTTTTACTTTTATGTTGAGTCTCCACCTTCTTTTAAAAGCACCAACTACTGAGAGCATGATTGTCATTCTGAGTGTAATGTGCATTGTCCCAAAGTAGCATTGTCTTTTGCATGATTGTGATATCGTTTATTCTGAAATCATTGTATCTAGTCATCACTTAAACCTTGAAGGTGCCCCTGCATTTATGTTTTGCTTCACTAAAGGGGGCAAGCTAGATATCACTTTATCATATTTGCACATCATGTTCATTGCAAATCTATTTGATGTTTCAGTATCATATTGTAAAACTTTCAGTTCTTTGTGATTTTCTCATGAGGCAACTTAATTACTACAATTTCGTTGTCTCAGTAAGCTTTTGTCATATGACTATGAGTAAGCCCTATATGGTTATTAGCATGTCACCACAGAAATTATTCTTGTTATCATTTACCTACTCGAGGACGAGCAGGAATTAAGCTTGGGGATGTTGATACGTCCAAAACGTATCTATAATTTCTGCTTGCTCCATGCCTCTTTTGGGTGATATTGCTATGATATTTATACACTTCCATACACTTTTGATCATATTTGGACTAACCTATTAACTCAGTGCACCCCAGTGCCAGTTTCTGTTTTCGGCTGTTTTTGTATTTCAGGTTTTCACATTACGAGAACTACCAGGAAAAATCCAGAAAATTATATAAAAAATCAGCGTTCCAGAAACTACCGTGCGCCCGAAGGACAGCCGGGAGGGGGGGGGGGCACCAGGGCTCCAGGCGCCCTGGCGGCGCACCCCCCTGGGCCGCGCCGGGGGGGGCGCCTGGGCCCCCCGAGGCTCCTTCGATGCCCCCCTTTGGCATATATTTAAAGCGTCTCCCGAAACCCTCGAAACAAGAACTCTTTTTCGCGATCTCATCTCTGTTCCGCCGCCGCCGCCGCTTCCAAGATCGGGAGCACCAGGAGAACCCTTCCCGGCACCCTGCCGGAGGGGAGGATCACCACCAGGAGCTCCTCCACCACCATGGACGCCTCCTGGATGAGTTGTGAGTAGTCTCCCTTGGACCATGGGTCCATGACTAGTAGCTATGTGATGTTCTCCTCCCGTTCTTGTGCTTCACTAATTAGTCCTCGTGAGCTACCCTACATGATCGAGACACATATGTAATCCTTATGCTGTTGCTATGATGAGTTTGCTAGGATCCGATGGATTATGAGATTATGTTCAGATTGTGTTTGAGTAATATATTTGATTCACCTCTTTTATGTTTATGTTCGTAAGTAATTCTTGCATGTTCTCCGTTGTTATTTATTGCTTTGGCCAAGTAGTAGGTAGTGACTCCAAGAGGGAACGTTAGTGCTGCGTTAGTAGCGGAGAGGGAGGCGGATGAGGAACCCACGTCCCCGGCAAGCGCATCCAGCGGCAAGCAGGGGGCTTCCCCGACAAGCTCTGGCCCCGACAAGGACAAGTCTGCGCAGGAACAAGAAGAAGTGCGAAGGAAGATGGTGCAGCGCCCAGTTTATTTTATAAGTTCCCTCTTGCAGGGGGCTAGATCAAGATACTCTGGGGTGCAGAAGTTGCTTTTCGGCCTCCTCATGGCCTCAAGAAAGCTGCGTCATTACTTCTAGGCACATGAGATAACAGTGGTCACTCGCTTTCCCTTGAAGAGGATATTGCAAAATCCAGAAGCAACAGGCAGGGTTGTCAAGTGGGCACTGGAGCTGTCAAGCTTTGGTCTCAAGTTTGAGAGTACTTCAACCATACAGAGCAGAGCTTTGGCAGAATTCATAGCAGAATGGACCCCAACGCCAGATGAAGAAGTTCCAGAGACAAGCATCCCCGTCCAAGAAGCGAACAAAGAATGGATAATGTACTTTGATGGTGCCTTCTCGCTGCAAGGCGCCGGTGCTGGCGTAGTACTCATAGCGCCCACCTGAGAGCACCTCAAGTACGTTGTTCAAATGCACTTTCCTAAGGAGCAAGCGACAAACAATACTGCTGAGTATGAAGGTTTGCTTGCCGGTCTCAGAATTGCGGCCGAACTTGGGATCAAGAAACTGATTGTGCGGGGAGACTCGCAGTTGGTGGTCCGACAAGTAAACAAGAGTTACCAGAGCCCTCTGATGGAAGCTTATGTCGATGAAGTGAGGAAGCTTGAAGAACACTTTGAAGGCCTACAGATGGAGCACGTTCCAAGAGCTCAAAATGACATCGCAGATGGCCTTTCAAAGTGTGCTGCAATGAAGTTACCTGTGGAACCAGGGGTCTTCGTGCTCAAGCTAACTCAACCATCCATTACACCATCAGTTGGGCAGTGCAAGAAAAGGAAGTTGGTCTCCGGCGACTACTTGCCGGCGGATCTTCCCGAAACCGCCGCCAAGGTCCCCAAGACCAGCAACCAAAATGCTGAGGAACAGTCTGCTCCTGCGGACCCAAGGGTCTGTACAGTTGAAGCAGGCGTTCCCGACAAGCCTTGTCCCGGTGGGCTTACCGGGGAACCCTCAGCTCCGGCAGAGCCGCAGGTTCTTGCCGTAGAAGCTGAGGTTCCCGCGGCAACCCTAATGCCTTTAATCCTTGTTGTTGAGCCGCAGGCTCCAGCATGGGCACAGCAAATCGTCCGTTTTCTTCAGACTGGAGAACTTCCCGAAGAACCAGAAGAGATAGAGAGGATAACCAGGCAGTCAAGTATGTACCAGTTCGTTGGCAACGAACTATACAGAAGAAGACTCAATGGTGTCAGATTGAAGTGCATTTCCCGGGAAGACGGACAGAAGCTGTTGGCAGAGATACACGGAGGCATATGTGGTCATCACATTGGCGCAAGAGCACTTGCCGAAAAGGCGTTCCGGCAAGGTTTCTTTTGGCCAGAAGCCCTCCAAGATGCAACCGCACAAGTAACCAAGTGTGAAGCGTGCCAGTTCCATGCCAAGCAAATTCACCAGCCAGCTCAAGCTCTCCAGACGATCCCTTTGTCCTGGCCCTTCTCGGTCTGGGGGCTCGACATCCTCGGCCCCTTTCCCCGCGCTGTCGGGGGCTTTGAGTACTTGTACGTCGCAATCGACAAGTTCACAAAGTGGCCAGAAGTGGAACTAGTGAGAAAGGTGACAGCACAGTCAGCAGTCAGGTTCTTCAGATCAATAGTTTGCCGTTTCGGGATCCCTAACAGGATCATCACCGACAACGGCACACAGTTCACAAGCCGCACCTTCATGCAATACGTCCAAGACCTTGGCGCCAAGGTCTGCTTTGCTTCTGTTGCTCACCCAAGGAGCAATGGTCAAGCGGAGAGGGCAAACGCTGAAGTGCTGCGCGGACTGAAGACAAGAACCTTTGACAGGCTGCACAAGTGTGGAAGAAACTGGATAGAGGAGTTGCCGGCGGCTCTTTGGTCAATCAGGACGACACCAAATCGAGCCACCGGACAGACACCCTTTGCTCTTGTCTATGGAGCAGAGGCAGTTCTCCCAACAGAACTCGTATACGGGTCTCCGCGAGTGCTCGCTTACGATGAGCTCGAGCAAGAGCAACTGCGACAAGATGATGCATTGCTCCTTGAGGAGGAACGTCTCTAGGCTGCTGTACGAGCTGCTCGATACCAGCAAGCCTTGCGTCGCTATCATAGCCGCAAGGTCAAGGCCAGGAGTCTCGAGGAAGGCGACCTTGTTCTTCGGCGCGTTCAGTCCGCCAAGAACTCCAACAAGTTGCCGACGAAGTGGGAAGGCCCTTATCGGGTGAGACAAGTCACGAGGCCCGGCGCTGTCCGCCTTGAGACCGAAGAAGGCTTACCGGTGAGCAACTCCTGGAACATAGAGCATCTTCGCAAGTTTCACCCATAAGGCGCGGTTGCCGTGATCCGCTCCGGCAACCATCTTTTGTACAAGTCTTGCCGCTGTTGCATGTAAACCTTTGTACAAGGCCGGGCGTAGACCCCGTGCATCAGTAAAACTTTTGTACTTCGCACCATTTGTCATTTCGTGCTTTTCCTTTTACTTGCATGTATCATCTGACATTTTGTGCAGCACACATCCCCGGTAAGCGATAACAAGCCGCAAGGCCCCGTACTTGTATTTTCTCCTCCTTTGCCTTTCTCTTTGAAACAGAAAGAGTGTTCCTCACGCACAAGTTTGCCGGGAGGGAAGGAGATGAAGTATGGACCAAGTGCTGTTCAAGAAAGAAAAGTCTTGCCGGGAAGTAAACAACCCAATGAAAGCTAAGTCACCGAAGTTTGAGCATTCAAATTTTTAAATTTTAGTTATCTTCCTTGAACAACCACACTTTGTACGGAAAACCTGTGCGCGGAGGAACCTACCCGTGGCTAGCCGCACCCTTACTTTGTTTCGAGCACACTCAACGGCTTGAGTGAGCTGCGACAAGTGTCGCGCCCTTACTTCGTTTTTGAGTTCGCTCAGCAATTTAAGTGTGCTGCGACTAGCTGCGGCAAGGTTACTTGCCGACAAGGTCTTTGCTAGCAGGCTGCTAAGAGTCCCGCACTCAGCGCTCGCGGCAAGGGCCCCCTGCCGGCAAGTTCCCCTAAAAGCGTAAGGTGAAAAGCATACAAAGTGAAGGACCAAAAGCAAGGGAGATAGCACTGCATTGATTACCCAAAATAAAAGTATATATTACAAAGATAGCTTGCCGCTGTTCTAATCAACTACTGCCTATGACTTAATTGGCAGCGGCGAAGGAAGCAAGGTGCTTAATCCCTACGGTCTCCGTCGACCCTCTGGATCTTGCCCACCTTGGCTACAATGTGGGCAACTTGGGCCTTCAACGCCTCCTGATCAGCCTCGGGCGGCAAGGTGCGGAGGACGTTGACGAGGTTGATCCCGGGGTTGCGGTAGACAATCTTCGACAGCACCCGCTCCATGGTGCCCATGCAGAGCCGGCGCGCCTCGTCGGCCAGCTGCACGGGGATCTTCTCCCGCAGCCGCGCAAGCGCCGGCGCCACTCCCCTGAAGAACAGACTCAGTTTGGCGCTGTGAGGGAGGTTCTCGTCGGGGGAGTACACGAGATGCTCCGCCCTCAACGCCATCATCTCCATGTTGATGTTGGCGGCGGAGGCGACGAGGTCCTCAGTCCATCGCTCCACCGTCTGCTAGAATTGGTTTTGCGAGACGGCGGTGCTTTCCAGCAGGGCCCTCTCAGTGCGGAGATCGTCCTTCAGCTTCGTCTCGCGGTCCCGGGCAGCGTCAAGCGAGTCAGTAAGGGTGGAGACCTTCAGCTCTAAATCAGCAATGGAGTCCCTGGCATCAGTGAGCTCTTTACCCTTCTCAGAGAGGCGGATTTGCAACTCCGAGTTGGTGTGGGCATCCTTCTCCCGCTCCACGTTGAGCGCGGTGACCCTGTCTTCGCTCGCCTTCAAGAACAGCTCCAACTGCGCCACTCTGGCCTCCAGATCCTTCTTAGCAGTCTCTGCGGCAGCAGCGGCGTCCCTCGCCTCCTGCAGAGCCCCGCCGATGGCTTGCTCCCGGGCGGTGAGGTCGTCCTCATGGGCGTCGAGGTCGACCTTCCGCTGGTTGAGCTCTCCTTCCCGCCGAGACAGCTCCTCGGCGGCCAGTCGCTGCTGCTCCTCGACCTCGGCCTTTTCGAGGACGAATGCTTGCTGCGCCCCGGCAAGCTCTTCGCGCTCCTCCGCCAAGTTTCGGAGGGCCGCCTGGTTGGCGGCACGGAGCTCCGCGGCGTGCTTCTCCAGGTCAGCACCAACCTTGGCAGCCGGAGCCTCCCGAGACTCCAACTTCGCCTGCCTGGCCCGGTACAAGGCCAGGAGCCGACGAAGGAGTCTCTCTTCTTCGGGTTCATCGCTGCTGCCGGGCGCATCCACAACCTTCAGCCCGGCGGATGCGAGAACCTCTCCGTCGAAGGTCTCTCCCTCCGCGGGTGCCCTAGACGAGGACGCCCACGGGACTTGAATAAAGACCCCGTTGGCGGCCTCCAGATAGACACCCGACCGGTCCGCGGAGGCGAAGGGGTCGGCGGCCGGTGCAGCGTCCGACGCTCCTGCAGCCTCCGGGCCAGCAGTGTGGTCGCCGGTCCCTTCCCCAGCCGCGGCATCGGCGGTCGGGGCGGTCTCCTCGACGGCTGGCTCGTCAGCTCCAGCCATCCCCTCAGCAGTAGTGGCTTTGCCGCCGTTGCCATGCACGCCCTCCTCGGCGGTGGCCTCCGTCTCCATCAGCTCCGGGGCGGGAGGATCTAGTAGAAGAAAAAGAAAAGAAAGATCGTCAAGCAAATATCCAAAAAGACGAATCCAAGAAGAAGAAGTTACAAGGTTTACCTTCGCGGACTTCTTCGACGACGGGCTCCCTCGCCGGGGAATTCTCCCTTGGCAGCGGAGTAGTAGCCCTTGCTGGCGGAGGGCCGCTTGCGCCCTCCCTTGGCGGGGTGCTCACCCTTGTCGGGCTGCTCACCCTTGGCGGAGTACTCGCCCTTGGCGGAGTACCCGCCCTTGGCGGAGCACTGTCCCTCGCCAGGGAGCTCATCCTTGGCGGGGAGGACGGAGCGAGCAGCTCGTCGGGGGCGACCTCTTGGTGCTCCTGCGGTTGCGGCTCCACTTCTGCACAAGACAATAAAATATCAGCAAGGATAACGACCTCAAGCGCACCCATCAAGCAGGAAAGTGAACACCAGGACTTACGCTGGGGGCTGCGCTGGGGGCTGCTCCCCGGAGCGGCAGACTGGTCCGGCAAGTTTGCCGCCGGCGCATCCTCCATCGCTGCGGCAGGCTCGTCGTCCTCGATGTTGACCACGGGGATTTTGGCCCTCTTCGCCATCCTCTGGGTCAAGGTCCTGCAAAACAAGATCAGAATCAGAACCAAGCAAGAGAAACCAAGACAAAATCAAAGGAAATGAAAATTGCAAGTACTTACTCTTCCTCCTCTTCGTCGGAGCTGAGAGCGGAGAAGTCAAATCCCGCCTCGGGTGCTCCAGCGCGAGGTGCTGGAGGAGAGGGCTCCCTCGGGCGCTTGGCGGGCTCCGGAGCTGCGGGCTGTGAAGACCCAGCACCGGTCGTCGCTGAGGACCGAGGAGCAGAAGGTACCCCGGAGTCACTCCGGGAAGACCCCCCTCCGCTTGTCGCTCGGGCACGGGGAGCCTCCTTGACGACCTTGCTCGTCGTGGTGGCGCGCGTCGCCCGGCGCTGCGGTCGTTGTTGGGGCGCCAGCGGCCTCACCGTCTCGACGGCCTTGCGGAGGCGCTTCTTCGGTTGCGGCGGAGGGCTTGGGCTTGGTGGTGGCAGAGAGTTCTCCGAGGATGAGGAGGCGTCGTCGTCAAGATTCAAGGATCCGCCGGAGTCTTCATCAGAATCACCGGACTCGGCCTCCCCCTCCTCCTCCTCCTCGGCAGGCCCGCTGGACTCAGTACCCTGCCCGGCAGCCTCGCCAATCCCGGCAGGCTCCCCGGTAGGCTCCCCGGCAAACTCCTCGGGCGTGATCTGCAGTAGCTTGAGGATTTCCTCCTCCTCGGCCTGGCTCACCGCGTCCGCCGCCTCCACTTCATCAACATTATATCCAAACTCGCCTGCCGCTGCTGCCGCGGCGGCCTCCTCCATCCTGGAGGTAATGTACGCCACATCCCGCGCGGTGGTCTCCCGGGTGAGCCCCTTCCTCTCATCGGCGTTGCGTGGTTTTTCAACCAAGTTGTCGAAGAAGGCTTGCACGGTCTCCGCTGAAGGCTCCAGCCAAGTGGGGACGACCCCGTGGGAGTCGCACTCTGGCATTGCCGTGCGGATGGCACTGAGGGCAGTGTTGTTGCACAAAGGGACTACTCCGGTCGACGGTTTGAACCACTCCGGGTGCTTGGGGTCGTGTTTGAACAGCTCCCGGACCATCCCCTTCAGCTCTAAGACGGTGAAGTTGTAGTTCAACCCGGGGCGCAGCCTCATGCGGTCTGCCGCATTGCCGAACTCCCAAGCGGGCCTCTTCCTTTCCTGCAGAGGGGCGATGCGGCGGCGGAGGAAATCAGCTCCAACTTCACCCACAGTCAGATTGGCAGCCCGGAGACGAAGAATCCTGGTAAGGGCGATCTGCAGCTTGTCGTCCTCCGGGGCCAAGTCGCTCCAATCCTTGCCGCGGACTATTGCAGTCTGGCGCGGCAAGGTAAACTGCTCGGGCTCTTTCTCCAGGATCCAACACCAGTCTGCCCTCCACTCCTCCCACTTGCCGCGAAGCTCTCCTTTCAAGTACACCTCCTTCTTGTTCAGCCTGAAGATCCAAGAGATGCCGCCGGAGAGGGGGGATCCGGACTCTACTCTAGGCGTGAAGAAGTGGCGGAAAAGAGCTACATTTGGGTGGACCCCAACGTAGTTTTCGCACAAATGTGCGAAAACGGCCAAGGTGAGAACGGCGTTGGGGGTGAAATCTAAGAGACGGAAGCCGTACGTATTCATCACATCGCAGAAGAACTCCGAGAACGGAGGGCAAAGACCGCAATAGAAGAATGCAGTGAAGAAGTAGTAACCTCCCGGAAACATGTCGATAGCCACGGCGGGGAGGACTTGGGTGCGGGGATGATCCTTCGTCTCCCTCGCCCAGAACAAGTAGTACTTGTCCCGCAGCTCCCTCGGGCCGAGCCTTGGCGGGAAGACCACCCTCTTTCTCCTCATGGCCGCCAGCTTCGCCGCCTGCTCAGACTTCTCCTTCTTCGCCTTGTCGCTCTTCGGGGCCATGGCGGGGGCGGCGAGGGAGGACGGCGGCACGGCGGGTGGGGAAGACGATGGAGGAAGGGCAGAAGCAGGGAGCGGCGGGGGTTTCTGAGAACTCAAGGCGCAATGAAGACGATGGGGGAAACTGCCCCTGCTTCCTCTGCCTTTAAGGGGGAAGTGGGGGACGTTCCGCATTTCCCATTAAAGAACAAGCCACGATCTCTCCCACGATGCCGCAATCGACGCGTGCCGTTAGGGAGAGATGCAGCGGATACGGAGAGGGATACGGCTCGCCGTGGGCCGCGTGTGCCCGTGCACTGTCTGGGGCCTGGCCCAACAGCGCTCGGCGCCGTGTGTGGCCCAGGCCCGGGGGCTCCTGTCGGTGTACTAAGGTAGGGGTACCTTAGTACCCCAACTTGTGCACGGGCAGTAGCAGCTTCCCGCGGCAGGGCTTACCACGCGCTTGCCGAGGCCCGCTCTGGTCCCTATGAAGCCATTCAAGAACAAAGTATCCAAGTTAAGAGACAAGATCCCGGCAAGAGGAGCTTGCCGGGACGGCCGCACCAGGCTCAAGGGCATCTTTTCAGCACAAGACCCTGGCAAGAGGTGCTTGCCAGGAAGGCCAAAGGATAACACCGCAAAAGATACGTCGCGGCGCATCGTGCGCCCCGGCAGGGCCCGGGAAGCGGCAAGCTTCCGGGCCCGGCAAGATAGCGGCCCCGGCAAGGTGCTTGCCGGGGGAAGCTCACACTGTGTGCCTGCGCTCCAGCTCATTCGGCCACGCATCGCCATGGGGCCCTTCCAGGGGCACGTGGCAGATGGCTGTGCAGCCTGAGGGACACGCTGGCGAGCCGCGGTGACGAAGCTACCGCCGTGGTGAACGGAGACGCATGGACAGACGCTTTTGGGGTCGACCGCGACGGGCATTAAATGCCCTTGTCCCCCACCGTCAAGGTTAGGTGAAGACCACTGTTCATGCACTGTTCAACTACCACCAAATTTACATTTTTACCCTCCTCTACATTGGCACCTGTCGGTGACCCCTTTGAGCTATAAAAGGAGGCCCATGCACAATGTAGAGGAGGTTCGACCCCAGAAACTTGCTCACTCCCTCGCTCGGTGTAGCTGGTACTGTAGATCTTCAAGCTCCCGAGCCCAAGAACTAAATACAACCAAAGCAGGAGTAGGGTTTTACGCGTCATCGCGGCCCGAACCTGGGTAAACTGCCCGCGTGTGCTCCTCGATCTGCTCTCCGTGCTCCCTCCGCTCCCTTACCGCAATGTAGAAGGGGCTCCGGTCCCATAGGTGCTCGTGGGAGGACAGTTTCCCCCGACAACCTAGCAGGCATCTTTTAGATTTTCCTCATCCCTTTGTTTAAAATTAAGAAGTTCACTCTCGGGAGTATTGATAATGATAGGCGTGCTAGCCATGACGGCAAGGCAAAGCGAACGGTAAACACACGGCAAAAGAAGGGCGAATAAAATGGCAAGGGTGAAGTGGGGGGGGGGGGAGGAAAACGAGAGGCAAATAATGTAGTGCGAAGGATAAGGGTTTGTGATAGGTACTTGGTATATGACTTTTGCATAACCCTCCCCGGCAACGGCGCCAGAAATTCTTCTTGCTACTTCTCGAGCTTGCGTTGTATTCCCTCGAAGAGGAAAGGGTGATGCAGCACAGTAGCGTAAGTATTTCCCTCAGTTTTTGAGAACCAAGGTATCAATCTAGTAGAAGACCACGCGCGAGTCCCTCGCACCTGCACAAACAAATAAGAACTTCGTAGCCAACGCGATAAGGGGTTATCAATCCTGTCATGGTCACTTACGAAAGTGAGATATGATAGATAAGATAGTATAATATTTTTGGTATTTTTGGTATAAGAACAGAAAGTAAATAAAGCAAATAAGCAACGGCGACAAAAATTCAAGGTAAATTAATATGATAAAGATAGACCCGGGGGCCATAGGTTTCACTAGTGGCTTCTCTCATGAAAGCAGAATTCTACGGTGGGTGAACAAATTACTCTCAAGCAATTGATAGAAAAGCGCATAGTTATGAGAATATCTAGGCATGATCATTATATATAGGCATCACGTCCGTGACAAGTAGACCGAAACGATTCTGCATCTACTACTATTACTCCACACATCGACCGCTATCCAGCATACATCTAAAGTATTAAGTTCATAAGAACGGAGTAATGCTTTAAGAAAGATGACATGATGTAGAGGGATAAACTCAAGCAATATGATATAAACCCCATCTTTTTATCCTCGATGGCAACAATACAATACGTGCCTTGCTGCCCCTGCTGTCACTGGGAAAGGACACCGCAAGATTGAACCCAAAGCCAAGCACTTATCCCATTGCAAGAACTATAGATCTAGTAGGCCAAACCAAACCAATAATTCGAAGAGACTTGCAAGGATATTATAATCATACATAAAAGATTTCAGAAAATAATCAAATATTGTTCATAGATAATCTTGATCATAAACCCACAGTTCATCGGATCTCGACAAACACGCCGCAAAAAGATTACATCAAATAGATCTCCTCGAAGATCGAGGAGAACTTTTTATTGAGATCCAAAAAGAGAGAAGAAGCCATCTAGCTAATAACCATGGACCCAAAGGTCTGTGGTAAACTACTCACAATTCATTGGTGAGGCTATGGTGTTGATGTAGAAGCACTCCATGGTAGATCCCCCCTACGGCAGAGCTCCAGAACAGGCCCTAGATGGGATCTCATGGGAACAGAAGGTTGCGGCGGTGGAATTAGGGTTTTCCCTATTGCCTTGATGTTTTCAGGGTACGTGGACATATATAGGAGGAAGAAGTACGTCAGTGGAGCAACGTGGGGCCCACAAGGGTGGGGGGCATGCCTGCCCCCTTGGGCGCGCCCTGCCCCCTCGTGGGCACCACGTTTCTTCTCTAGCTTGTACTCCAAGTCTCTCGTGAAGATATTGTTCCAAAAATAACTCCCCCGAAGGTTTCATTCCGTTTGGACTCCGTTTGATATCCCTTTTCTGCGAAACACTGAAATAGGCAAAAAAACAGCAATTTGCACTGGGCCTTGGGTTAGTAGGCTAGTCCCAAAAATAATATAAAAGTATATAATAAAGCCCATTAAACATCCAAAACAGAATATATAATATCATGGAACAATAAAATATTATAGATACGTTGGAGACGTATCAAATGCAGCCCCAGGTAATAAACCCTTGTTGACAAGGCACATATGGCACTCTGATGCGGGAAGAGAACATTTTATGGTGAGTGAATAAAACTCTGAACATAATGCAAATAAGGCTGCTCTATTAATATCCCTCGATAGTACGACGAGCCGCAAACTTAAAGACAATGCCGAAAACCTCTTTCGACATTTTACATGCCAAAAAGGTATATAACAAGAAAGAGAAAAAGGTTTACACAGGGTCTTAATCTAAAAAGAAACCTTAGTGCGGGTCCCTGCTGCACGTCTGCGCCATTTCCTCCTCTGTGATGTGTCCTTGAAGTGGTGAGAGTATGATGGCCGCTTGTAAAAGGAAAAGAAAATAAACCTGGAAAAGAAAAAGAAATCCAGTGTTGTCACGACGAGACTGGTTCGTTTAATGAACCTGAAAACGTAAGTTTAGAGTCCGAATAGGGTTAAGCCGAACGATGGACTATATCCAGTGTGCCCCCAGCGTCGCCCAAGGGATTTTTAAGGCATAATTATGCACTCTAGGTACATGTGCTATCACCTTATGGGGCAGTCGGTGGGGGGCGTAGCTGCTAATCTAGGTCAGGTTCATCTGAGCTTCCGCACTGAGGCGTGTTCCGAACACGTTTAGTTAAGTTCGCGACTGACAGATTATCCGGCTTGAATAGGCCATTTTGGACTTCGACTGCTAGGGCCGCAGTGTCCTCCTCCGTACGGAGAGAGAGCTCCATATTTCCATTGACCGTGATGATGCCATGTGGTCCAGGCATTTTAAGCTTTAGATAAGCATAATGCGGGACTGCATTAAAGCGGGCGAAGGCCGTTCTTATGAGTAGTGCATGATAGCCACTTCGGAATGGAGCGATGTCGAAGATTAGCTCTTTGCTTCAAAAGTTATCTAGAGAGCCGAATACGACTTCCAGTGTTATAGAGCCCGTGCAGCGGGCTTCCACGCCCGATATCACTCCTTTAAAGGTCGTGTTGCTTGGCTTGATTCTTGATGGGTCGTTCCCCATCTTGCGGACAGTGTCCTGATATATCAGATTAAGACTGCTGCCGCCGTCCATGAGGACTCGGGTTAGATGGTATCCATCGATTATTGGGTCAAGCACTAGGGCAGCCGAACCCCCATGACGAATACTAGTCGGATGATCCCTGCGATCGAAAGTGATCGGACAGGCCGACCATGGGTTGAATTTGGGGGCGACAGGCTCAACGACGTAGACATCTCGGAGTGCGCGCTTGCTCTCCCTCTTTGGGATATGAGTGACATATATCATGTTAACTGTTTTAACCTCCGTTGGAAATTTCTTCTGTCCCCCTATATTCGGCTGGCGAGGTTCATCCTCGTCTTCACTCTGAGGCTCCTCCCCTTGTGTTCGGTATTGAGCTTGCCGACCTGCTTGAAGATCCAACAATTACGGTTGGTATGGTTGGCAGGTTTTTCTGGGGTGCCATGGATTTGGCAGGTGTGGGTGTCAAAACCGGCGGATCTCGTGTAGGGGGTCCCGAACTATGCGTATGAGGATCGATGGTAACATGAGGCAGGGGACATGATGTTTACCCAGGTTCAAGCCCTCTCGATTGAGGTAAAACCCTACTTCCTGCTATATTAGTATGAGTGAATATGTGTACAAGAGTTGATCTACCTCGAGATCGTAATGGCTAAACCCTAGGTATAGCCTATGAGGATATATGATTCTTCTCTCTCTCTCTCTAGCCTCTATGGACGCCCGGATAGTTAAGCTACAGTAACCCTCTACTAATGACGACACGTCACCACAATTACTGTTGATAATCTCGTGTTAGTTCGAAAACGATCCAAGTTAAAATTTGAATTAAAAGAAAACACAAAAGTTTTCAAACATTAAAACTAAAATGTTCGGGACGTATCAAATAAATCATAAGGAATTATGATGGAGAATCCTTATTTTTATAACATATTTAAATGCACCAAAATGATTGAAACAGCAGACAAAACAATTAAGTAAATGCCTTTGGTATTTTATAAAATATTAAACTATTTTATTTTGTTGCCCAAACTTATGTGGGAATGGCATACCTATTAACACTAAAATTGGAACTGCCTTTATAATTCACAAGATTAAAATAAATGGGGAACTGAAATAAACAGAAAAGAATTTGAAAAGAAAAGGAAAATCGAGCAAACAGAAAATAAAAGAAAAAAACCAAACCCCCCTCCCTTTGGGCCGAATGGCCCAACCAGGCATCTAGGCCGGCCCAAACCGGCCCACCCCGTCGCCCTTATCCCCACTCGCTCCCACTGCCCTCCCCCCACGTCGCCACTCCCCCCCCACCCGATCCGATCTGGATCGGGATCGATCCCGCGCCCTCGACGCCCGATGCCACCCCGCCGCCGTCGTCCCCCTCGCCTCCGCCTCTTCCCCCCGTCCTC
>LR738709.1:135898526-135946078 GCA_902687465.1 Secale cereale
GCCCGTGAGCTCCCCCTCTCCTCCTCTCTCCCCCGCGGCCCGCGCCCACCCGCCGTTCGTCCGGCCCCCGCTCACCCCCACCGTCGTCCGCGGCCACCTCCACCCGCGCCCGACCTCGGCCTCGCACGCTCGCCCCGCGCCTGCCGCTCGAGCGTTGGCCTCGCCCGCCCTGCTCCCTGGCCGGCCGCTGCCGCCGCCACGGCCAGCTGCTCCCCACGCCGGCTGCCTCCTCCCTCCCTCTGGCCGCGCCGCCGCGCGCTGCCACTGCTGCTCGCCTCCCGCCTAGGCACCGCCCGCAGCCGCGGCTGTCGCACACAGGGCCTGCTCTGTCCGTTCCCCTCCTCCGTTCGGCCGCCGCTGGCCCTGGCCGCCGGCGCCGGCGTGCGTCGTGCTCGCCCCGTGCCCGCACCGACGGCCCCGAGCTGTGCCCGTCGCCCCAGCGCCCAACCCCCCGCTTGGATGCCCACTGCCCACCACCCGTTAGCCCGTTAGCCCGTTTTTGCCATGTGCCAATGACAAGTGGGCCCATGGCCCCAGAACAAAAAAAAGAGGATGAATAAATATAAATAATTAATATTAATTAATTAATTAATTAACTAGATAATTAATCTAATTAATCCTGTCTTTAATTAACCTAATGGACAATTAACTAAATTATTTAATGTTAAGGTTAAACTAATTAATTGTGATTAATCTAATTAACTTTAATTAGTTAAACTAATAAGGATTAGTTAATTAAATATAGAATTAAATATACTATGTCACTGACTAGTGGGACCCACTGGTCAGTTTGACCAGTCAACCATGATGACGTCAGCATGATGTCATGCTGATGTCATAAATCCTTTTTTGAATTAATTTAATTAATATTAAATTCCAGAAATTAATAAAAACTTTAGAAAATCATATCTTTTAAACCGTAACTCGGATGAAAATACTTTGTACATGAAAGTTGCTCAGAACGACGAGACGCATCCGACTACGCAACCCGTTCGTCCACTACACCTCTCTATCATACCGAACGTGCAACATTCCCCCTCCGTTTCATCCGCCTGAAAACGCGAAACACCGGGAATACTTTCCCGGATGTTTTTCATCCTTGCCAGTATCACCTCCTACCGCGTTAGGCCACACGTAGCACCGCCTTTTGCCATGTTATGCTTTGTGATGCTATTGTTTGCTCTGTTATTTATTTGTTTCCCCTTCGTTGCTTATTTTCGGTAGACTCCGATACTGCGATAGACCCCGAGACCATTGATGCTTCGGTGTTCGACTACGGCTACGCTTCCGAAGATTCCTTTTGTCTGTAGAGCTTCCAGGCAAGCCCCCCCCCTTTGATCACCAGATATCGCCTATTCTTCTCTCTACTGCTTGCATTAGAGTAGTGTAGCATGTTACTGTTCGGTTACTCCTATTCTGCTGCATAGCCTGTCATTGTTGCTACAACTGTTGATACTTTACCTGCCATCCTAATGCTTAGTGTAGGATGCTAGTATTCCATCAGTGGCCCTACATTCTTGTCCGTCTGCCATGCTATTCTATCGGGCCGTGATCACTTGGGTGGTGATCACGGGTATATACTATATACATACTTTACATACACATGATGATGATTCGGAGATGGGGGCTGAAGGGGCAGGTGGTTCCACACAGGTAGTGGTGGGCCTGGGTTCCCGACAGTCCCCTGATGGTTACTTGGTGGCGGAGCGACAGGGCAGGTTGCGACCACCTAGGAGACAGGTGGGCCTGGCCCTGGTCGTTGTCCGCGGTTAATTCATAATAACATGTTTAACGGGATCTTGGTATTTGATCTGAGTCTGGCCATTTGGTCTATACGCACTAACCAGCTACGTGGGAATAGTTATGGGTACTCGACGTCGTGGTATCAGCCGAAGCCTTTTTGACGTCAGCGGTTTAGCGGCGCGCGCCGGATTGGACTGGAAGCCTACTCTGGTATTAGGAGAGGCTAGGTCTGCTTACCGGCCGCCCTCGCAACGTGCAGGTGTGCATTGGGCGATGGGCCCAGACCCCTGTGTGCTTAGGACTTAGACCGACGTGCTGACCTCTCTGCTGTGCTTAGGTAGGGCTGCGACGTGTTGATCTTCCGAGGCCGGGCATGACCCTAGAAAGTGTGTCCGGCCAAATGGGATCAAGCGTGCTGGGTTATGTGGTGCACCCCTGCAGGGAAGTTAATCTATTCGAATAGCCGTGTCCCTCGGTAAAAGGACGACCCGGAGTTGTACTCCGACCTCATGACAACTAGAACTGGATACTTAATAAAACACACCCAGACAAGTTCCAGATATAACTCGGTGGTTGCTCTCTCACAGGGCGATGTGCGGGAGGATCGCCGGGTAGGTTTATGCTATACGATGTTACTTGGTGAACTTACCATCTATTCCCTTCTACTGCTTCAAGACGGAGGCTGCCAGAAGCGAGGATACTTGTTACTTCCAGCTACTCTCTTCTTCTGCTGCAAGATGGACGTTGCGAGAAGCGTAGTCTTCGTTTGGATTAGCTATCCCCCTCTTATTCTGGCATTCTGCAGTTCAGTCCACAGACATTACCCCCCTTATACAGATATCATTGCATATGTAGTGTAGATCCTTGCTTGCGAGTACTTTGGATGAGTACTCACGGTTGCTTTGCTCCCCCTTCTCCCCCTTTCTTCCTTTCTTCTCGGATGATGCAACCAGGTGGTGGAGTCCAGGAGCCAGATGATCCCGAGGTTGTTTCTACATGGAGTTCGGCTTCGAGGAGTAGTTAGGAGGTCCCAGGCAGGAGGCCTTGCCTTTTCGATCGTTGTTACTTTTGTGCTAGCCTTCTTAAGGCAAACTTGTTAACTTATGTCTGTACTCAGATATTGTTGCTTCCGCTGACACTTGTGTTTTCGAGCTTTTGTATTCGAGCCCTCGAGGCCCCTGGCTTGTAATATAAAGCTTGTATTATTTTAATTTGTGTCTAGAGTTTTGTTGTGATATCTTCCAGTGAGTCCTTGATCTTGGTCATACACATTTGCGTGCATGATTAGTGTACGGTCAAATCGGGGGCGTCACACCCGCCTGTCAAATCTCGTCGCGTTTGGAGTCCGTTTGCCACCCCAATAGTTATTCTCGTGGGCTCAAAGTGCCTCCACTTTGAGGCCCAAGACACCCCTCCAACAGCCCACCAAACCACTCCTAGCCACTCCCTTCATCTAGGCCATCCAATTCTGATCGTGTGGCCGAAAACCGCACTCCATCTGGGCAACCCTAGCTCCTTGTGCCTATATATTTGTCCACTTCCCCCAATTTTTGCCCCAAATCAAGGAAACCCTAGCCCCCACCTTCTCCTTCCTCCAGCCACCACCACCTCGCCGGAGACTTCGCCGGAATTCCGCCGGAGTTTCGCCGGAGTATCTCCACCTCCTCTCCACCTCCTCTCACCTCACCTCACCACCACCACCGCTCCTCTCCATCCCCACCGGCCGGACCACCTCCGGGAACGAGATCCCGCAGGTCGCAGCTTCTCCCCGCAGATCGAGCCTCGCAAGTCGCCGCGACAGCCACTGGTTCGAAGGAGACAGTCGATCCGATCTGGTTCCAGGGTCAACGGCCGAGCCCCGATCCTCCTGGCGACTGCAGCGCCGCGTCGGGCCGTCGCCTCCTCCCGCATCGCCCCAGATCCGCCGATCTCCAGCGCAGCGCCAGGCCCAGGTCTTCCCGCTCCCTCCTGGGCCCCGAGCCGGGCCGCCCCAGCCGCGCCCTCCACCATCGCCGCCGTCCCTCCAGGCCGAGGCCCGGGCCGGCCTCCCTCTCCAGGCGCCAGGCGCGTTTCGCCGAACCGGGCCGAGGACAGCGCTGCAGCCGCCCCGCCCTGGCCGACCTCACCGCCGCGCGGCCCAGCCGCCACCGTCTCCTCCAGCCCAGCTCAGCCGCCGAGCCGGGCCGCTCCTTCAGCCGCGTCGGGCCGCCTCTCCCAGGCCCCTCCGCCGCTTCCAGCCGCGTCGGGCCAGCCGCCGCGCCACCGGGTCGAGGCAGCGCCTCCCAGGCCCGTCTTCGTCCTCTCCGATCCGGCCCGTTTTTCTTCAGATCTAGGTTGACCTCTAAAATCCTCTAAGTCCCTGTTTTTTTTGCTTGTCTGATGCTATCTTGCAACTGTGATAACTTTTTGTGCATAGCTCCGTTTTGCGCAAATGACATGTCCAGACGTTCGTGGTGACTTGTACTACGTTTCATTTCATTGTGCCATGCATGTTTGAGATCATCTAGGTGCTTATTTTTCTGTTGCAAGAGTGCATCCCGTTATAAACTGCTGTTAGTGATGTTTTTATGCCATCTTTGCATAGTGATATCTTTTAGCTCGTTTATCCGATTGATGCAAATGATATGTCCACGTGTTCGTCTTGCCATGCTCTACATGTTGTTTGTGTTAGGTTGCATGATAGATTTATTCTTACCATGTTTATCTCCTTTGCAATGTGCCATGTGGCTGTTTAATAGTTTAACTTGTTATGAGATGCCATCTTGTTGAGCTCATTGCTATCGTTGTGTTTATCTCCATGATGCATGCTTACATGTTTTGGAATCACCATCATGTGTACTTTGATGTGGTGCTTACCACTTGTCATGTTTAGTTTTGAGGTGACTTAAACTTGCTCTCGAAGATGCCATGATGAAACTGCTGTTTTAACACTTAGTGAAATTTCACTAAGTCTGGAATCTGTAATTTCCAGATGCCATGTTTGCTTGTTGTTCTAGGACAAACCATGATAGTTTTGGGGTGACTCTTGATGATTCATTGCTGTACATATTGTTGGCTATCCATTCATGCTCTTTGCCATGATGTTTGAGTGATGTAGCTTATTTATCTAGTGCTCCGAAGTTGCTATGTTGCTGTAATTTTCAGCTTTCGCATGTTTATTGTTTTGTGTGTAACTTTTAGCCCGTAGCTTCGTTTGCAGCAAGTCTTATATGAAACTTGATTGATTTTTCGTGTAAATTCATAATATCCTATTGTTATCATGTTTTGAAGTAATTTGCTTGAGTGCTATTTTTCCGTGCTCCGTGTGCTCTCGTAGTGCATCCATCATGCATCCATCATTTTTGTGTGCGCATTGCATCTTGTTGATTCGTGCCTTGTGTGATTGTATTGTTTAGAGCCGGAAGCTGAGACCGAGTACGAGTACGAGCACGAGGTTACTACCGAGGTTGAGCACGAGGACCCTTCTTTCGATCCGAACGACAACTCTTCAGGCAAGATGACCGAACCCGGATACCATTACTATTTTGCCTATTGCTAGAAGTCTCGATCTATAGTTTTGCCTCGATGCCCATGTCTTTCCTGTCAGCCTCCTACTTGTAACCATGATCATGTCTAACCACCCTACCTATGCAAACCATTGATTGGCTATACGTAGGCTTCGCTCAGCCCCTCTTATAGCGTTGCTAGTTGCAGGTGAAGTTGAAGATGCTTGCTTCATGTTGAAGTTTGTTGGGTTATATCACACTATATAAATGCTTAAAATGAAATCATCTATATATTGGCAATGGGTGGAAGGCTAAGTCTTTTGCTTGGTGATTTGTTCCACTCATGCAGCTAGGAACCGTTTAAACCGGTGTTATGTTCCTTGATTATGCGTTCCTCACACGGTTGGGGTTTATGGGACCCCCTCGATAAACCGCTAAGTGCTAAGTCTTTTCCAGCAAGTCCCAACATTGGTACTATTCACCTAAACAACTAAAACCTTACCGAGGGAGTAATTAACCCGAGGATTAATTAATTCAACCCCCCTGGGCCAGTGCTCGATTTGAGTGTTGGTCCAAACTAGAGCCACTTGCAGATGCCACCCAGTTCGCTAGGATCTTTGGTATCTTTACGTACTGCTCATCCGGTCGTGGCCTGAGACTAGATACGCGCGGCTACTATCAGGGTGTCGGCACGCCGGGAGGATTTGCTGGATTAGCCTTACCTTAGTTCGGAGTATCTTGAGCACGGGATTCCGAGAATACTCGGGCCTTCCCACCTTGGAGTTGCGACTCCGCGGATCGTGGGCTTGTCATGGGCCAAGTTGGAACACCCCTGCAGGGTTATGAACTTTCGAAAGCCGTGCCCGCGGTTATGTGGCAGATGGGAGCTTGTTAATATCCGGTTGTAGAAAACTTGACACATTGTTCTAATACACTACCAGCGTGAGTACCGTGACTGTCATTTTCCGAAAGGGGTTTCGGGAGATGAACACGGTGGGGTTATGTTTGACTGGCTTTAGTTAGGATCACTTAGTGATCATCTCTCGACCGAGGCGCCTTCTCTTCTCACTCTCTTTACGTAAGCTAGTGCTAGTTGCTGCTGCAAACACTTGTTCTTTTCTTCAGCCTTATCCACTCCCAAGGCTTAAATAGTCATGTTACCCGGGAACGGGATTGCTGAGTCCTCTATGGCTCACAGTTACTTCACCACACCAGATGCAGGTCCGATGGTGAGCTATCCAGGTGATGGCACCGAGCTAGACTGGGAGTACGACGAGGAGCGTAGTCGTTACTATGTTCGTTATCCTGATGATCAGTAGTGGAGACTTCTACTAGGATTCGATCCGACCTGTGGATTTAAATTATGTTTGGTATCTTGACATTTGGATTTTACCCTTAGATGGGCTGTGATGTTCTTTTGTATGATGATTGAATCATGTAATGAATTTGTGTGACGTGGCGAGTGTAAGCCAACTATTTTATGTTTTCCATCCCCCCTTTTTACATGAGTTGTGCAAAGATACCAAACTTGCGATCATTCCAGCATGGGGTTATGTCTCTAAGTCGTGCCTCGACACGTAGGAGATATAGTCCCATCCTGGGCATTACAAGTTGGTATTCAGAGCCTTCTCCGACCTAGGAGCCCCCACTGATTGATCGAATCATTGACGGTCGAGTAAAGGCACACACTAAAAATATTTTGAGTCCTATATTTATATCGGAGAGTAGGAATTCTTTGCTTCTCATCCCCTTTCTCTCTGGTGAGGACTCCTGACGACTACTCTTGTCTCTTCTATCTTCAAAAATTGCACCAAATTTTTTTTAGGAATCTCGCGAGTATTCTGGGATTGTTTCGATGTTCTTGTGACGAGAATATTGTTCTCGATGCCTCCTGACATTAGGGGTTGTGGCAGTGTCCCGGGGAGTTGAGCTTCGGGGTATTGTCGTCACAAGCATATCGCGGCAGTACTAAATACTTAAGACGGCCGACATCGAAAATCTCTCCTATACGGTTAGTGGCAAGATAACCCCGACATCACCCAATACTGGGGAGGTAGTTCGGGAGTATTGCCATAGCTTGGTATAGTGGATGCTTTTCGAAGGTCCGAGATAGACGGTTTCCGAGAAAGACTGGTTATGTGTTGAAGGATGGATACAGCTGGATGTAGGTTTAGAGTTGATTGCGCGGTGCTTCCCCTGTATCCCCAACACCTGATTGCATAACTGGAAACTTTCGGAAATTCATAGGTGGGTTTATCCAGTAGATCGTAGGCATTCTTCCAACGAATGCAGGTTAGCGAGTTCGGGGTTCTACATTGAGTGAAGTGGTTTTATGACCGATGTTCCGATCGGGATTTGCATCTTAAAGGGTCCTTGGCTATGCTGATCCGGGGATTGCAAAACCCTTTCGTAACGCGTTCATATGCTTACAGCATAAAGATGTTAGAACGAAGCTCCTATCTTGTGTTTGTTTCCATCTGTACCTTGTGTTTTTTTTTCTTTTACCTTTTGTCCCCTATGTGGCTTCTCGTGAAGATTGATGTTATCATTTAACTGAGAATTTCATTCGTTCCTCTTGTTCGAAGGATTATTGTGAAGACTATGTTGCATTTCAATCCGTTGTTTCAGCTTATACCTTCTTTCAATCAATTGCTGATTCGTGGTCATCTCTTTCAGGATGGCTCCGAAAAAAGTTCCCAACGCTAACCCAGAGGGTGAAGAGGTCCCAGATCGTCCTCCTTCCCCTCCTCATCCGTCTGAGGCTTGGAGAGCGATTATGCAGACTACAAATCAGAACACCCAGATGTTGATGCAGATGATGCAGCAGATGCAAGCTAATCAAGCTAATCAGGGTGTTCGAGGGAATCAAGGCAACTTCTTCAACCAGCAGCACCATGCTACTCTCAACCAGTTCTTGGCCAATAATCCAAAAGCTTTCAGTTACTGTGTCGACCCTCTTGATGCTGAAGATTGGTTAACCGATATAAAGAAGCATTTTGAGTGCAGCAACGTAAGAGAAGAGGATTATGTGAAGTTTACAGCCTTCCAACTCAAAGACCAAGCAGCTGACTGGTGGCAGCAGTACAAAGACTCCAGGCCAGGTCGTGTGATCTCTTGGGAGGATTTCTGCAAGGATTTTCGCTCTCACCACATTCCAACAAGTGTCATCGAGGGTATGCGTGAGCAATTCCTCAACCTGAAGCAGGGCTCTATGACTGTCTACCAGTATAATGTCAAGTTCCAAAACCTCGCCCGCTATGCTAAGCAAGACATTCCTGAAGCCAAGAGCATAATCTATCAGTTCCGTGGTGGTCTCAAAGATGAACTTCAACTTGCTCTCACCTTGTTCGAGCCCGATGAGTTCGACAAATTCTATAACATGGCTTTGAAACAAGAGGCAGCTCAGCTTAAGATGGAGGCTTCCAAAAAGAGGATTCGAGATGCCGTTCACTCCTCCTCATCGTCTCAGATGGTCTCGAAACAACAGAAATTTTGGCTTCCTCCTCCTCCAGTGATTCGAGCTCCCTACAACAACTCCAACAGCAACAAGAACTCTAGTGGACGTGGTTTCTCCCACCCACCCAACCCGAGCAACTAGTCGAAGAACCAGTTTCAGTCTCAAGGTTCAAAGTCAAGTGGTTCTCAGTTCCGTCCTCTCTCAGAAGTGGTGTGCAACAAGTGTGGCCAGAAGGGTCATTATGCTAACAGATGCCCGAACCCAAAGCGTCTTCCACCTCCTCCACCTGTGAGTTCAGCTATTGTCAAGCATAATCCAAAGTCTGCAAGGGTGAATCTGATGAGTGCAGCTGAAGCGGAGAATTCTTCTGATGTGATTTTGGGTAACCTTCCAGTTAACTCTATACCTGCTAAAGTTTTGTTTGATTCGGGTGCTTCTTTGTCCTTCATTTCAAGACCTTTTGTTGCCAAGCATGAATTCGTCACTCAAGTGTTGCCAAAGCCGTTGAGCATTATTTCTCCTGGTTTGCAAATGTCCTCTCGGGTGCATGTTTCGGATGTGTCTATTCGCATGGGTGATTATCGCTTTCTGGCTAATCCGGTGGTTCTCGGTAATTCTGATATTGACCTCATCCTCGGGATGGATTGGCTTTCTCAGCATGATGCTCACATTGATTGTGCACGGAAGGAAGTCAAGATGACCCATCCTGATGAAGATGTGATTATCTTTGCCTCCAGGGATAACACTATCAGGCTTTTCTCTCTCAATGATAAGGGCGAGATTAATGCCATATCTCAAATTCCGGTGGTAAACGAATACCAAGACGTCTTTCCTGAAGAACTTCCAGGCATGCCTCCACACCGTAAGGTGGAATTCGTCATTGAACTCGAGCCGGGTACTGAGCCAGCATGCCGGCGTCCGTACAAGCTCTCTCCTGAAGAATTGAAGGAATTGAAGAAGCAGCTTGATGAACAGGAGCGTATGGGTCTCATCAAACCTAGTACGTCTCCTTGGGGCTGTGGTGTCTTATTGGTCAAGAAGAAGGATGGCACGGAGCGTCTCTGCGTTGATTACCGACCATTGAACAAGAAGACGATAAAGAACAAGTATCCGCTCCCCAACATCAATGAACTGTTCGAGCAGCTCAAAGGAGCTAAAGTGTTCTCTAAGCTCGACCTCCGAATGGGCTATCACCAAATTCGCATTCGCGAGCAAGACATTCCCAAGACTGCCTTCAAAACGAGTTACGGCTCATATGAATATACAGTCATGTCATTTGGTCTCGCCAATGCTCCACCTACCTTCTCGAGAATGATGCACTACATCTTCAACCCCTATACCGGCGAGTTTGTGCTTGTGTATCTGGATGATATTCTGGTGTTTTCCAAGAATGAAGAAGATCACGAAAAGCACTTACGTCTGGTTCTTGATCGACTCCGTGAGCATAAGTTATATGCCAAGTTCTCCAAGTGCGAATTTTGGCTCGATAAGGTTTTGTACCTGGGCCATATCATCTCAGCTGACGGTATTGCGGTAAATCCCGAGAAAGTTGAAGCAATTGTCAACTGGGAAGCTCCTCAGAACGTCAAGCAACTCCGTAGTTTTCTGGGTCTTGCCAGCTATTGCAGAAGGTTCGTTGAGAACTTCTCCAAGATTGCCAAGCCTCTCTCCAACTTGCTGCAGAAGAATGTCAAATACTTTTGGTCTCCAGAGTGTGAAGTGGCATTCAGAACTCTCAAAGAAAAGCTCGTCTCTGCTCCAGTTCTTACTCCTCCAGATGAGTCCAAGCCCTACGAAGTATTCTGTGATGCTTCTCTTCAAGGACTTGGTGGTGTGCTTATGCAAGATAAGAGAATTGTGGTATACACTTCTCGTCAGCTCAAGCCAAGTGAGAAGAACAATCCCACACATGATCTCGAGCTAGCAGCTGTGGTACATGCTTTGATTACGTGGAGACATCTGTTGTTGGGCAGAAAAGTCGACATCTTCACTGATCACAAGAGCTTGAACTACATCCTCACACAGCCGAATCTGAACCTCCGCCAGACTCGTTGGGTTGAAATGATCCAAGAGTATGATCCCAGCATCGAATACACTCCTAGCAAGGCGAATGTGATTGCAGATGCTTTGAGCAGAAAGGCATATTGCAACAGCCTTCTTATCAAGCCGTTCCAGCCTGAGCTTTGTGAAGCATTCAGGAAACTCAACCTCCAAGTTGTTCCGCAAGGATTTCTTGCAAATCTTCAAGTTGCTCCTACCTTGGAAGATCAGGTCCGTGAGGCCCAACTCAGTGATGCCATGGTGCAGAAGGTGAAACATGGTATTGCAAAGGGCACTCCTAAATACAAGTGCTATCGTGTTGATGAGAGAGATACCTTGTTCTTCGAGGACAGACTCGTTGTTCCCAAAGGTGATCTCAGGAAGCTCATAATGGAAGAAGCACATGATTCTCTCCTTTCCATTCATCCTGGCAGTTCCAAGATGTACCAAGATCTCAAGCAATCTTACTGGTGGACACGCATGAAAAGGGAGATTGCCCAATTCGTGAATGAATGTGATGTCTGCAGAAGAGTGAAAGCAGAACATCAACGTCCAGCCAGTCTTCTCCAACCTCTTCCTATTCCCGAGTGGAAATTCGACCACATTGAAATGGATTTCGTCACTGGCTTTCCTAAGTCCAACAGAGGGAATGATTCTATCTTCGTGGTGATTGACAAGCTTACCAAAGTCGGTCATTTCCTTCCAGTCAAAGAATCAATCAATGCAGCTCAATTGGCAGAGTTGTACACTTCCAGAATTGTGTCCTTACATGGCATTCCTCAAGTTATCTCCTCAGACCGTGGAAGTTTGTTCACATCCAAGTTCTGGGACTCCTTTCAGTCCGCCATGGGCACTAAGATCAGGTTCAGCACTGCTTTTTACCCTCAGACTAGTGGTCAAGTCGAGCGAGTGAATCAGATTTTAGAAGACATGCTCAGAGCCTGTGTCATATCTTTTGGCATGAAATGATAAGATTGTCTTCCACTTGCCGAGTTCTCTTACAACAACAGCTTTCAAGCAAGTGCCGGCAAAGCTCCGTTTGAAATCCTCTATGGCAGAAAGTGCCGTACACCTCTCAACTGGTCTGAGACAGGCGAACGTCAACTTCTTGGCAATGACTTGATCTCAGAAGCCGAAGAGATGTGCAAAGTCATACATGAGAATCTCAAGGCCGCTCAGTCGCGTCAGAAGAGCTACTATGACGGCAAGCATCGTGATTTGGCCTTCAACATTGGTGATCATGTCTATCTCCGTGTTTCTCCGATGAAAGGCACCCAAAGATTCGGTATCAAAGGAAAGCTTGCTCCTAGATACGTCGGGCCTTTCAAGATCCTTGGCAAAAGAGGCGACCTAGCCTATCAACTTGAGCTCCCTTCCAACTTCGCCAATGTTCATGATGTGTTCCATGTGTCTCAACTCCGCAAATGCTTCAAGGCACCTGAACGCATGATTCCGTTTGAAGAGATTGATCTTCAACAAGATTTGTCCTACCGAGAGCATCCCATTGCTATTCTCGAAGAGACCGAACGCAAGACCCGCAACAAGTCCATCAAATTCTTGAAAGTCAAGTGGTCACACCATACCGACCGAGAAGCTACGTGGGAACGAGAAGATCATCTTCGTTCCGAGTACCCTTCCTTTTTCCAGTCCTAGATCTCGGGACGAGATCTTTTTGTAGTAGAGGAGAGTTTGTAATGCCCCGGATGTAATACTTTCCCTTTTGGGCATATAATATATCTCTGGCTTCATCTATTCCATTCAGGGTTCTTTGTCTTTCGGGTTTTCGTCGTTTTGTTGTGTGCGTGTGTGGCATTCATTCATAGCATTTAGACATGTGCATCGCATTGCATTTGTGTTGTCGTTTGCATTCGGTTCCACGCGTTCCTTCTCGTTGTCCATTTCGCGTTCCGGAGCTCTCACGTGTCCGTGGCGTCCCGTAGGCCTACTTTGGTGTTTGGCCGAGTAACGTTACCGGTTTGGCGCGAGTCTTGTCGTGTGTTGTTGTTTTGATGTGTGTAACCCGCCTGTCAAATCTCGTCGCGTTTGGAGTCCGTTTGCCACCCCAACAGTTATTCTCGTGGGCTCAAAGTGCCTCCACTTTGAGGCCCAAGACACCCCTCCAACATCCCACCAAACCACTCCTAGCCACTCCCTTCATCTAGGCCATCCAATTCTGATCGTGTGGCCGAAAACCGCACTCCATCTGGGCAACCCTAGCTCCTTGTGCCTATATATTTGTCCACTTCCCCCAAATTTTGCCCCAAATCAAGGAAACCCTAGCCCCCACCTTCTCCTTCCTCCAGCCACCACCACCTCGCCGGAGACTTCGCCGGAATTCCGCCGGAGTTTCGCCGGAGTATCTCCACCTCCTCTCCACCTCCTCTCACCTCACCTCACCACCACCGCCGCTCCTCTCCCTCCCCACCGGCCGGACCACCTCCGGGAACGAGATCCCACAGGTCGCAGCTTCTCCCCGAAGATCGAGCCTCGCAAGTCGCCGCGCCAGCCACTGGTTCGAAGGAGCCAGTCGATCCGATCTGGTTCCAGGGTCAACGGCCGAGCCCCGATCCTCCTGGCGACTGCAGCGCCGCGTCGGGCCGTCGCCTCCTCCCGCATCGCCCCAGATCCGCCGATCTCCAGCGCAGCGCCAGGCCCAGGTCTTCCCGCTCCCTCCTGGGCCCCGAGCCGGGCCGCCCCAGCCGCGCCCTCCACCATCGCCGCCGTCCCTCCAGGCCGAGGCCCGGGCCGGCCTCCCTCTCCAGGCGCCAGGCGCGTTTCGCCGAACCGGGCCGAGGACAGCGCTCCAGCTGCCCCGCCCTGGCCGGCCTCACCGCCGCGCGGCCCAGCCGCCACCGTCTCCTCCAGCCCAGCTCAGCCGCCGAGCCGGGCCGCTCCTTCAGCCAAATCGGGCCGCCTCTCCCAGGCCCCTTCGCCGCTTCCAGCCGTGTCGGGCCAGCCGCCGCGCCACCGGGCCGAGGCAGCGCCTTCCAGGCCCGTCTTCGTCCTCTCCGATCCGGCCCGTTTTTCTTCAGATCTAGGTTGACCTCTAAGTCCCTATTTTTTTGCTTGTCTGATGCTATCTTGCAACTGTGATAACTTTTTGTGCATAGCTCCGTTTTGCGCAAATGACATGTCCAGACGTTCGTGGTGACTTGTAGTACGTTTCATTTCATTGTGCCATGCATGTTTGAGATCAGCTAGGTGCTTATTTTTCTGTTGCAAGAGTGCATCCCGTTATAAACTGCTGTTAGTGATGTTTTTATGCCATCTTTGCATAGTGATATCTTTTAGCTCGTTTATCCGATTGATGCAAATGATATGTCCACGTGTTCGTCTTGCCATGCTCTACATGTTGTTTGTGTTAGGTTGCATGATAGATTTATTCTTACCATGTTTATCTCCTTTGCAATGTGCCATGTGGCTGTTTAATTGTTTAACTTGTTATGAGATGCCATCTTGTTGAGCTCATTGCTATCGTTGTGTTTATCTCCATGATGCATGCTTACATGTTTTGGAATCACCATCATGTGTACTTTGATGTGGTGCTTACCACTTGCCATGTTTAGTTTTGAGGTGACTTAAACTTGCTCTCGAAGATGCCATGATGAAACTGCTGTTTTAACACTTAGTGAAATTTCACTAAGTCTGGAATCTGTAATTTCCAGATGCCATGTTTGCTTGTTGTTCTAGGACAAACCATGATAGTTTTGGGGTGACTCTTGATGACTCCTTGCTGTACATATTGTTGGCTATCCATTCATGCTCTTTGCCATGATGTTTGAGTGATGTAGCTTATTTATCTAGTGCTCCGAAGTTGCTATGTTGCTGTAATTTTCAGCTTTCGCATGTTTTGTGTGTAACTTTTAGCCCGTAGCTCCGTTTGCAGCAAGTCTTATATGAAACTTGATTGATTTTTCGTGTAGATTCGTAATATCCTATTGTTATCATGTTTTGAAGTATTTTGCTTGAGTGCTATTTTTCCGTGCTCCGTGTGCTCTCGTAGTGCATCCATCATGCATCCATCATTTTTGTGTGCGCATTGCATCTTGTTGATTCGTGCCTTGTGTGATTGTATTGTTTAGAGCCGGAAGCTGAGACCGAGTACGAGTACGAGCACGAGGTTACTACCGAGGTTGAGCACGAGGACCCTTCTTTCGATCCGAACGACAACTCTTCAGGCAAGATGACCGAACCCGGATACCATTACTATTTTGCCTATTGCTAGAAGTCTCGATCTATAGTTTTGCCTCGATGCCCATGTCTTTCTTGTCAGCCTCCTACTTGTAACCATGATCATGTCTAACCACCCTACCTATGCAAACCATTGACTGGCTATACGTAGGCTTCGCTCAGCCCCTCTTATAGCGTTGCTAGTTGCAGGTGAAGTTGAAGATGCTTGCTTCATGTTGAAGTTTGTTGGGTTATATCACACTATATAAATGCTTAAAATGAAATCATCTATATATTGGCAATGGGTGGAAGGCTAAGTCTTTTGCTTGGTGATTTGTTCCACTCATGCCGCTAGGAACCATTTAAACCGGTGTTATGTTCCTTGATTATGCGTTCCTCACACGGTTGGGGTTTATGGGACCCCCTCGATAAACCGCTAAGTGCTAAGTCTTTTCCAGCAAGTCCCAACATTGGTACTATTTGCCTAAACAACTAAAACCTTACCGAGGGAGTAATTAACCCGAGGATTAATTAATTCAATCCCCCTGGGCCAGTGCTCGATTTGAGTGTTGGTCCAAACTAGAGCCACTTGCGGATGCCACCCAGTTCGCTGGGATCTTTGGTATCTGTACGTACTGCTCATCCGGTCGTGGCCTGAGACTAGATACGCGCGGCTACTATCAGGGTGTCGGCACGCCGGGAGGATTTGCTGGATTAGCCTTACCTTAGTTCGGAGTATCTTGAGCACGGGATTCCGAGAATACTCGGGCCTTCCCACCTTGGAGTTGCGACTCCGCGGATCGTGGGCTTGTCATGGGCCAAGTTGGAACACCCCTGCAGGGTTATGAACTTTCGAAAGCCGTGCCCGCGGTTATGTGGCAGATGGGAGCTTGTTAATATCCGGTTGTAGAAAACTTGACACATTGTTCTAATACACTACCAGCGTGAGTACCGTGACTGTCATTTTCCGAAAGGGGTTTCGGGAGATGAACACGGTGGGGTTATGTTTGACTGGCTTTAGTTAGGATCACTTAGTGATCATCTCTCGACCGAGGCGCCTTCTCTTCTCACTCTCTTTACGTAAGCTAGTGCTAGTTGCTGCTGCAAACACTTGTTTTTTTCTTCAGCCTTATCCACTCCCAAGGCTTAAATAGTCATGTTACCCGGGAACGGGATTGCTGAGTCCTCTGTGGCTCACAGTTACTTCACCACACCAGATGCAGGTCCGATGGTGAGCTATCCAGGTGATGGCACCGAGCTAGACTGGGAGTACGACGAGGAGCGTAGTCGTTACTATGTTCGTTATCCTGATGATCAGTAGTGGAGACTTCTACTAGGATTCGATCCGACCTGTGGATTTAAATTATGTTTGGTATCTTGACATTTGGATTTTACCCTTAGATGGGCTATGATGTTCTTTTGTATGATGATTGAATCATGTAATGAATTTGTGTGACGTGGCGAGTGTAAGCCAACTATTTTATGTTTTCCATCCCCCCTTTTTACATGAGTTGTGCAAAGATACCAAACTTGCGATCATTCCAGCATGGGGTTATGTCTCTAAGTCATGCCTCGACACGTAGGAGATATAGTCCCATCCTGGGCATTACAAGTTGGTATTCAGAGCCTTCTCCGACCTAGGAGCCCCCACTGATTGATCGAATCGTTGACGGTCGAGTCTAGGCACACACTGAAATTATTTTGAATCCTATATTTATATCGGAGAGTAGGAATTCTTTGCTTCTCATCCCCTTTCTCTCTGGTGAGGACTCCTGACGACTACTCTTGTCTCTTCTATCTTCAAAAATTGCACCAATTTTTTTTAGGAATCTCGCGAGTATTCTGGGATTGTTTCGATGTTCTTGTGACGAGAATATTGTTCTCGATGCCTCCTGACATTAGGGGTTGTGGCAGTGTCCCGGGGAGTTGAGCTTCGGGGTATTGTCGTCACAAGCATATCGCGGCAGTACTAAATACTTAAGACGGCCGACATCGAAAATCTCTCCTATACGGTTAGTGGCAAGATAACCCCGACATCACCCAATACTGGGGAGGTAGTTCGGGAGTATTGCCATAGCTTGGTATAGTGGATGCTTTTCGAAGGTCCGAGGTAGACGGTTTCTGAGAAAGACTGGTTATGTGTTGAAGGATGGATACAGCTGGATGTTGGTTTAGAGTTGATTGCGCGGTGCTTCCCCTGTATCCCCAACACCTGATTGCATAACTGGAAACTTTCGGAAATTCATAGGTGGGTTTATCCAGTAGATCGTAGGCATTCTTCCAACGAATGCAGGTTAGCGAGTTCGGGGTTCTACATTGAGTGAAGTGGTTTTATGACCGATGTTCCGATCGGGATTTGCATCTTAAAGGGTCCTTGGCTATGCTGATCCGGGGATTGCAAAACCCTTTCGTAACGCGTTCATATGCTTACAGCACAAAGATGTTAGAACGAAGCTCCTATCTTGTGTTTGTTTCCATCTGTACCTTGTGTTTTTTTCTTTTACCTTTTGTCCCCTATGTGGCTTCTCGTGAAGATTGATGTTATCATTTAACTGAGAATTTCATTCGTTCCTCTTGTTCGAAGGATTATTGTGAAGACTATGTTGCATTTCAATCCGTTGTTTTAGCTTATACCTTCTTTCAATCAATTGCTGATTCGTGGTCATCTCTTTCAGGATGGCTCCGAAAAAAGTTCCCAACGCTAACCCAGAGGGTGAAGAGGTCCCAGATCGTCCTCCTTCCCCTCCTCATCCGTCTGAGGCTTGGAGAGCGATTATGCAGACTACAAATCAGAACACCCAGATGTTGATGCAGATGATGCAGCAGATGCAAGCTAATCAAGCTAATCAGGGTGTTCCAGGGAATCAAGGCAACTTCTTCAACCAGCAGCACCATGCTACTCTCAACCAGTTCTTGGCCAATAATCCAAAAGCTTTCAGTTACTGTGTCGACCCTCTTGATGCTGAAGATTGGTTAACCGATATAAAGAAGCATTTTGAGTGCAGCAACGTAAGAGAAGAGGATTATGTGAAGTTTACAGCCTTCCAACTCAAAGACCAAGCAGCTGACTGGTGGCAGCAGTACAAAGACTCCAGGCCAGGTCGTGTGATCTCTTGGGAGGATTTCTGCAAGGATTTTCGCTCTCACCACATTCCAACAAGTGTCATCGAGGGTATGCGTGAGCAATTCCGCAACCTGAAGCAGGGCTCTATGACTATCTACCAGTATAATGTCAAGTTCCAAAACCTCGCCCGCTATGCTAAGAAAGACATTCCTGATGCCAAGAGCAAAATCTATCAGTTCCGTGGTGGTCTCAAAGATGAACTTCAACTTGCTCTCACCTTGTTCGAGCCCGATGAGTTCGACAAATTCTATAACATGGCTTTGAAACAAGAGGCAGCTCAGCTTAAGATGGAGGCTTCCAAAAAGAGGATTCGAGATGCCGTTCACTCCTCATCGTCTCAGATGGTCTCGAAACAACAGAAATTTTGGCTTCCTCCTCCTCCAGTGATTCGAGCTCCCTACAACAACTCCAACAACAACAAGAACTCTAGTGGACGTGGTTTCTCCCACCCACCCAACCCGAGCAACCAGTCGAAGAACCAGTTTCAGTCTCAAGGTTCAAAGTCAAGTGGTTCTCATTTCCGTCCTCTCTCAGAAGTGGTGTGCAACAAGTGTGGCCAGAAGGGTCATTATGCTAACAGATGCCCGAACCCAAAGCGTCTTCCACCTCCTCCACCTGTGAATTCAGCTATTGTCAAGCATAATCCAAAGTCTGCAAGGGTGAATCTGATGAGTGCAGCTGAAGCGGAGAATTCTTCTGATGTGATTTTGGGTAACCTTCCAGTTAACTCTATACCTGCTAAAGTTTTGTTTGATTCGGGTGCTTCTTTGTCCTTCATTTCAAGACCTTTTGTTGCCAAGCATGAATTCGTCACTCAAGTGTTGCCAAAGCCGTTGAGCATTATTTCTCCTGGTTTGCAAATGTCCTCTCGGGTGCATGTTCCGGATGTGTCTATTCGCATGGGTGATTATCGCTTTCTGGCTAATCCGGTGGTTCTCGGTAATTCTGATATTGACCTCATCCTCGGGATGGATTGGCTTTCTCAACATGATGCTCACATTGATTGTGCACGGAAGGAAGTCAAGATGACCCATCGTGATGAAGATGTGATTATCTTTGCCTCCAGGGATAACACTATCAGGCTTTTCTCTCTCAATGATAAGGGCGAGATTAATGCCATATCTCAAATTCCGGTGGTAAACGAATACCAAGACGTCTTTCCTGAAGAACTTCCAGGCATGCCTCCACACCGTAAGGTGGAATTCGTCATTGAACTCGAGCCGGGTACTGAGCCAGCATGCCGGCGTCCGTACAAGCTCTCTCCTGAAGAATTGAAGGAATTGAAGAAGCAGCTTGATGAACAGGAGCGTATGGGTCTCATCAGGCCTAGTACGTCTCCTTGGGGCTGTGGTGTCTTATTTGTCAAGAAGAAGGATGGCACGGAGCGTCTCTGCGTTGATTACCGGCCATTGAACAAGAAGACGATAAAGAACAAGTATCCGCTCCCCAACATCAATGAACTGTTCGAGCAGCTCAAAGGAGCTAAAGTGTTCTCTAAGCTCGACCTCCGAATGGGCTATCACCAAATTCGCATTCGCGAGCAAGACGTTCCCAAGACTGCCTTCAAAACGAGTTACGGCTCATATGAATATACAATCATGTCATTTGGTCTCGCCAATGCTCCACCTACCTTCTCGAGAATGATGCACTACATCTTCAACCCCTATACTGGCGAGTTTGTGCTTGTGTATCTGGATGATATTCTGGTGTTTTCCAAGAATGAAGAAGATCACGAAAAGCACTTACGTCTGGTTCTTGATCGACTCCGTGAGCATAAGTTATATGCCAAGTTCTCCAAGTGCGAATTTTGGCTCGATAAGGTTTTGTACCTGGGCCATATCATCTCAGTTGACGGTATTGCGGTAAATCCCGAGAAAGTTGAAGCAATTGTCAACTGGGAAGCTCCTCAGAACGTCAAGCAACTCCGTAGTTTTCTGGGTCTTGCCAGCTATTGCAGAAGGTTCGTTGAGAACTTCTCCAAGATTGCCAAGCCTCTCTCCAACTTGCTGCAGAAGAATGTCAAATACTTTTGGTGTCCAGAGTGTGAAGTGGCATTCAGAACTCTCATAGAAAAGCTCATCTTTGCTCCAGTTCTTACTCCTCCAGATGAGTCCAAGCCCTACGAAGTATCCTGTGATGCTTCTCTTCAAGGACTTGGTGGTGTGCTTATGCAAGATAAGAGAATTGTGGCATACACTTCTCGTCAGCTCAAGCCAAGTGAGAAGAACTATCCCACACATGATCTCGAGCTAGCAGCTATGGTACATGCTTTGATTACGTGGAGACATCTGTTGTTCGGCAGAAAAGTCGACATCTTCACTGATCACAAGAGCTTGAAGTACATCCTCACACAGCCGAATCTGAACCTCCGCCAGACTCGTTGGGTTGAAATGATCCAAGAGTATGATCCCAGCATCGAATACACTCCTGGCAAGGCGAATGTGATTGCAGATGCTTTGAGCAGAAAGGCATATTGCAACAGCCTTCTTATCAAGCCGTTCCAGCCTGAGCTTTGTGAAGCATTCAGGAAACTCAACCTCCAAGTTGTTTCGCAAGGATTTCTTGCAAATCTTCAAGTTGCTCCTACCTTGGAAGATCAGGTCCGTGAGGCCCAACTCAGTGATGCCATGGTGCAGAAGGTGAAACATGGTATTGCAAAGGGCACTCCTAAATACAAGTGCTATCGTGTTGATGAGAGAGATACCTTGTTCTTCGAGGACAGACTCGTTGTTCCCAATGGTGATCTCAGGAAGCTCATAATGGAAGAAGCACATGATTCTCTCCTTTCCATTCATCCTGGCAGTTCCAAGATGTACCAAGATCTCAAGCAATCTTACTGGTGGACACGCATGAAAAGGGAGATTGCCCAATTCGTGAATGAATGTGATGTCTGCAGAAGAGTGAAAGCAGAACATCAACGTCCAGCCAGTCTTCTCCAACCTCTTCCTATTCCCGAGTGGAAATTCGACCACATTGAAATGGATTTCGTCACTGGATTTCCTAAGTCCAAGAGAGGGAATGATTCTATCTTCGTGGTGATTGACAAGCTTACCAAAGTCGCTCACTTCCTTCCAGTCAAAGAATCAATCAATGCAGCTCAATTGGCAGAGTTGTACACTTCCAGAATTGTGTCCTTACATGGCATTCCTCAAGTTATCTCCTCAGACCGTGGAAGTTTGTTCACATCCAAGTTCTGGGACTCCTTTCAGTCCGCCATGGGCACTAAGATCAGGTTCAACACTGCTTTTCACCCTCAGACTAGTGGTCAAGTCGAGCGAGTGAATCAGATTTTAGAAGACATGCTCAGAGCGTGTGTCATATCTTTTGGCATGAAATGAGAAGATTGTCTTCCATTTGCCGAGTTCTCTTACAACAACAGCTTTCAAGCAAGTGCTGGCAAAGCTCCGTTTGAAATCCTCTATGGCAGAAAGTGCCGTACACCTCTCAACTGGTCTGAGACAGGCGAACGTCAACTTCTTGGCAATGACTTGATCTCAGAAGCCGAAGAGATGTGCAAAGTCATACGTGAGAATCTCAAGGCCGCTCAGTCGCGTCAGAAGAGCTACTATGATGGCAAGCATCATGATTTGGCCTTCAACATTGGTGATCATGTCTATCTCCGTGTTTCTCCGATGAAAGGCACCCAAAGATTCGGTATCAAAGGAAAGCTTGCTCCTAGATACGTCGGGCCTTTCAAGATCCTTGGCAAAAGAGGCGACCTAGCCTATCAACTTGAGCTCCCTTCCAACTTCGCCAATGTTCATGATGTGTTCCATGTGTCTCAACTCCGCAAATGCTTCAAGGCACCTGAACACATGATTCCGTTTGAAGAGATTGATCTTCAACAAGATTTGTCCTACCGAGAGCATCCCGTTGCTATTCTCGAAGAGACCGAACGCAAGACCCGCAACAAGTCCATCAAATTCTTGAAAGTCAAGTGGTCACACCATACCGACCGAGAAGCTACGTGGGAACGAGAAGATCATCTTCGTTCCGAGTACCCTTCCTTTTTCCAGTCCTAGATCTCGGGACGAGATCTTTTTGTAGTAGAGGAGAGTTTGTAATGCCCCGGATGTAATACTTTCCCTTTTGGGCATATAATATATATCTGGCTTCATCTATTCCATTCCGGGTTCTTTGTCTTTCGGGTTTTCGTCGTTTTGTTGTGTGCGTGTGTGACATTCATTCATAGCATTTAGTAATGTGCATCGCATTGCATTTGTGTTGTCGTTTGCATCCGGTTCCACTCGTTCCTTCCCGTTGTCCGTTTCGCGTTCCGGAGCTCTCACGTGTCCGTGGCGTCCCGTAGGCCTACTTTGGTGTTTGGCCGAGTAACGTTACCGGTTTGGCGCGAGTCTTGTCGTGTGTTGTTGTTTTGATGTGTGTAACCCGCCTGTCAAATCTCGTCGCGTTTGGAGTCCGTTTGCCACCCCAACAGTTATTCTCGTGGGCTCAAAGTGCCTCCACTTTGAGGCCCAAGACACCCCTCCAACAGCCCACCAAACCACTCCTAGCCACTCCCTTCATCTAGGCCATCCAATTCTGATCGTGTGGCCGAAAACCGCACTCCATCTGGGCAACCCTAGGTCCTTGTGCCTATATATTTGTCCACTTCCCCCAAATTTTGCCCCAAATCAAGGAAACCCTAGCCCCCACCTTCTCCTTCCTCCAGCGACCACCACCTCGACGGAGACTTCTCCGGAATTCCGCCGGAGTTTCGCCGGAGTATCTCCACCTCCTCTCCACCTCCTCTCACCTCACCTCACCACCACCGCCGCTCCTCTCCCTCCCCACCGGCCGGACCACCTCCGGGAACGAGATCCCGCAGGTCGCAGCTTCTCCCCGCAGATCGAGCCTCGCAAGTCGCCGCGCCAGCCACTGGTTCGAAGGAGCCAGTCGATCCGATCTGGTTCCAGGGTCAACGGCCGAGCCCCGATCCTCCTGGCGACTGCAGCGCCGCGTCGGGCCGTCGCCTCCTCCCGCATCGCCCCAGACCCGCCGATCTCCAGCGCAGCGCCAGCCGGGCCGCCCCAGCCGCGCCCTCCTGGGCCCCGAGCCGGGCCCCGAGCCGTCTTCCCGCTCCCTCCTGGGCCCCGAGCCGGGCCGCCCCAGCCGCGCCCTCCACCATCGCCGCCGTCCCTCCAGGCCGAGGCTCGGGCCGGCCTCCCTCTCCAAGCGCCAGGCGCGTTTCGCCGAACCGGGCCGAGGACAGCGCTCCAGCCGCCCCGCCCTGGCCGACCTCACCGCCGCGCGGCCCAGCCGCCACCGTCTCCTCCAGCCCAGCTCAGCCGCCGAGCCGGGCCGCTCCTTCAGCCGCGTCGGGCCGCCTCTCCCAGGCCCCTCCGCCGCTTCCAGCCGCGCCGGGCCAGCCGCCGCGCCACCGGGCCGAGGCAGCGCCTCCCAGGCCCGTATTCGTCCTCTCCGATCCGGCCCGTTTTTCTTCAGATCTAGGTTGACCTCTAAAATCCTCTAAGTCCCTGTTTTTTTGCTTGTCTGATGCTATCTTGCAACTGTGATAACTTTTTGTGCATAGCTCCGTTTTGCGCAAATGACATGTCCAGACGTTCGTGGTGACTTGTACTACGTTTCATTTCATTGTGCCATGCATGTTTGAGATCATCTAGGTGCTTATTTTTCTGTTGCAAGAGTGCATCCCGTTATAAACTGCTGTTAGTGATGTTTTTATGCCATCTTTGCATAGTGATATCTTTTAGCTCGTTTATCCGATTGATGCAAATGATATGTCCACGTGTTCGTCTTGACATGCTCTACATGTTTTTTGTGTTAGGTTGCATGATAGATTTATTCTTACCATGTTTATCTCCTTTGGAATGTACCATGTGGCTGTTTAATTGTTTAACTTGTTATGAGATGCCATCTTGTTGAGCTCATTGCTATCGTTGTGTTTATCTCCATGATGCATGCTTACATGTTTTGGAATCACCATCATGTGTACTTTGATGTGGTGCTTACCACTTGCCATGTTTAGTTTTGAGGTGACTTAAACTTGCTCTCGAAGATGCCATGATGAAACTGCTGTTTTAACACTTAGTGAAATTTCACTAAGTCTGGAATCTGTAATTTCCAGATGCCATGTTTGCTTGTTGTTCTAGGACAAACCATGATAGTTTTGGGGTGAATCTTGATGATTCCTTGCTGTACATATTGTTGGCTATCCATTCATGCTCTTTGCCATGATGTTTGAGTGTTGTAGCTTATTTATCTAGTGCTCCGAAGTTGCTATGTTGCTGTAATTTTCAGCTTTCGCATGTTTATTGTTTTGTGTGTAACTTTTAGCCCGTAGCTCTGTTTGCAGCAAGTCTTATATGAAACTTGATTGATTTTTCGTGTAGATTCATAATATCCTATTGTTATCATGTTTTGAAGTATTTTGCTTGAGTGCTATTTTTCCGTGCTCCGTGTGCTCTCGTAGTGCATCCATCATGCATCCATCATTTTTGTGTGCGCATTGCATCTTGTTGATTCGTGCCTTGTGTGATTGTATTGTTTAGAGCCGGAAGCTGAGACCGAGTACGAGTACGAGCACGAGGTTACTACCGAGGTCGAGCACGGGACCATTCTTTCGATCCGAACGACAACTCTTCAGGCAAGATGACCGAACCCGGATACCATTACTATTTTGCCTATTGCTAGAAGTCTCGATCTATAGTTTTGCCTCGATGCCCATGTCTTTCCTGTCAGCCTCCTACTTGTGACCATGATCATGTCTAACCACCCTACCTATGCAAACCATTGATTGGCTATACGTAGGCTTCGCTCAGCCCCTCTTATAGCGTTGCTAGTTGCAGGTGAAGTTGAAGATGCTTGCTTCATGTTGAAGTTTGTTGGGTTATATCACACTATATAAATGCTTAAAATGAAATCATCTATATATTGGCAATGGGTGGAAGGCTAAGTCTTTTGCTTGGTGATTTGTTCCACTCATGCCGCTAGGAACCGTTTAAACCGGTGTTATGTTCCTTGATTATGCGTTCCTCACACGGTTGGGGTTTATGGGACCCCCTCGATAAACCGCTAAGTGCTAAGTCTTTTCCAGCAAGTCCCAACATTGGTACTATTTGCCTAAACAACTAAAACCTTACCGAGGGAGTAATTAACCCGAGGATTAATTAATTCAACCCCCCTGGGCCAGTGCTCGATTTGAGTGTTGGTCCAAACTAGAGCCACTTGCGGATGCCACCCAGTTCGCTGGGATCTTTGGTATCTGTACGTACTGCTCATCCGGTCGTGGCCTGAGACTAGATACGCGCGGCTACTATCAGGGTGTCGGCACGCCGGGAGGATTTGCTGGATTAGCCTTACCTTAGTTCGGAGTATCTTGAGCACGGGATTCCGAGAATACTCGGGCCTTCCCACCTTGGAGTTGCGACTTCGCGGATCGTGGGCTTGTCATGGGCCAAGTTGGAACACCCCTGCAGGGTTATGAACTTTCGAAAGCCGTGCCCGCGGTCATGTGGCAGATGGGAGCTTGTTAATATCCGGTTGTAGAAAACTTGACACATTGTTCTAATACACTACCAGCGTGAGTACCGTGACTGTCATTTTCGGAAAGGGGTTTCGGGAGATGAACACGGTGGGGTTATGCTTGACTGGCTTTAGTTAGGATCACTTAGTGATCATCTCTCGACCGAGGCGCCTTCTCTTCTCACTCTCTTTACGTAAGCTAGTGCTAGTTGCTGCTGCAAACACTTGTTCTTTTCTTCAGCCTTATCCACTCCTAAGGCTTAAATAGTCATGTTACCCGGGAACGGGATTGCTGAGTCCTCTGTGGCTCACAGTTACTTCACCACACCAGATGCAGGTCCGATGGTGAGCTATCCAGGTGATGGCTCCGAGCTAGACTGGGAGTACCATGAGGAGCGTAGTCGTTACTATGTTCGTTATACTGATGATCAGTAGTGGACACTTCTACTAGGATTCGATCCGACCTGTGGATTTAAATTATGTTTGGTATCTTGACATTTGGAATTCACCCTTAGATGGGCTGTGATGTTCTTTTGTATGATGATTGAATCATGTAATGCATTTGTGTGACGTGGCGAGTGTAAGCCAACTATTTTATGTTTTCCATCCCCCCTTTTTACATGAGTTGTGCAAAGATACCAAACTTGCGATCATTCCAGCATGGGGTTATGTCTCTAAGTCGTGCCTCGACACGTAGGAGATATAGTCCCATCCTGGGCATTACATTGGCTGAAATCGGGGTTGTGCATGATATGAATATTTTGTGTGATGACGAGGGAGCATAGCCAGACTATATGATTTTGTAGGGATAACTTTCTTTAGCCATAGTATTTTGAGAAGACATGATTGCTTTGTTAGTATGCTTGAAGTATTATTATTTCTTATGTCAATATAGAATTTTATCTTGAATCTTTCAGATCTGAACATTCATGCCACAATTAAGAGAATTACATTGAAAAACTATGTTGGTTAGCATTCCACATCAAAAATTCTGTTTTTATCATTTACCTACTCGAGGACGAGCATGAATTAAGCTTGGGGATGCTTGATACGTCTCCAACGTATCTATAATTTTTTATTGTTCCATGCTATTATTTATGATGTTTATTGGGCTTTGTCATACACTTTTATATTATTTTTGGGACTAACCTACTAACCCAAAGGCCTAGTCCAGATTGCTGTTTTTTGCCTGTTTCAGGGTTTTGCAGAAAAGGAATATCAAACAGAGTCCAAACGGAATGAAACCTTCGGGAGAGATAATTTTGGAGAAAATCACGCACGGGAGACTTGAGAACCACAGAGTAGGGGCCACGAGGTGCCCATGAGGGTGGGGGGAGCCCCCCTGCCCAGGGCGCGCCCCCTGCCTCGTGGGTCCCTCGTGAGGCCCCCGGTGCCCTCCTTCCTCCTATATAAGCCTATGTACCCCGAAACCATCAGACGAACAGAGAAAACCCTAATTCCACCGTCGTAACCTTCTGTTCCCGTGAGATCCCATCTTGGGGTCTGTTCCGGAGGTCCGCCGGAGGGGGGATCTACCACGGAGTGCTTCTACATCATCATCGTCGCCTCACCATGAGTTGTGAGTAGTTTACCATAGACCTTCGGGTCCATAGCTAGTATCTAGATGGCTTCTTCTCTCTCTTTGGATCTCAATACAAAGTTCTCCTCGGTCTTCGAGGATATCTATTCGATGTAATCTCTTTTTGCGATGTGTTTGTCAAGATCCGATGAATTGTGGGTTTATGATCAAGATTATCTATGATAAATATTTGGTTCTTTTCTGAACTCTTTATGTGTTCTCATAATATCCTTGCAAGTCTCTTCGGATTATTGGTTTGGTTTGGCCTACTAGATCTATAGTTCTTGCAATGGTAGAAGTGTTTGGCTTTGGGTTCAATCTTGCGGTGTCCTTTCCCAGTGGCAGTAGGGGCAGCAAGGCACGTATTGTATTGTTGCCATCGAGGATAAAAAGATGGGGTTTATATCATATTGCTTGAGTTTATCCCTCTACATCATGTCATCTTGCTTAAGGCGTTACTCTGTTCTTATGAACTCAATACACTAGATGCATGCTGGATAGCGGTCGATGTGTGGAGTAATAGTAGTAGATGCAGGCAGGAGTCAGTCTACTTGTCTCGGACGTGATGCCTATATACAATGATCATGCCTAGATAGTCTCATAATTATTTGCTTTTCTATCAATTGCTCGACAGTAATTTGTTTACCCGCCATAGAATATCGCTATCATGAGAGAAGCCACTAGAGAACACTATGGCCCCCGGGTCTATTCTCAACATATCAATCTACATCTACTTTACTTTTTCCGCTTTTACTTTCTGTTCTTATAAACAAAAATACCAAAAATATAAACTATCAGATCTCACTTTCGTAAGTGACAGTAGAGGGATTGACAGCCCCTTATTGCGTTGGCTGCGAAGTTCTTTTTTTTGTGTGCAGGTGCGAGGGACTCGTGCGTGGTCTCCTACTAGATTGATACCTTGGTTCTAAAAAACTGAGGGAAATACTTATGCTACTGTGCTGCATCTCCCTTTCCTCTTCGAGGGAATACAACGCAAGCTCGAGAAGTAGCATAGTCCTATTCGGATACGAGAGATGATCTTCTATAATAATCTTCATGGCCCACCAGTCCGGCCCACCAGGAGTTTGTCCGGCCACCTGAGGACCCCCCGATCCAGGACTCCATCAGTAGCCCCTGAACCTGTCTTCGATGACGATGAATTCGGCTTCCGTATTGTCTTCGCATTGCAAGGCGGGTTCCTCCTCCCGAATATATCTTCTGCAAATAGATGGATTGTGTTTGGCTCTGCAAGATTAGTACAACCCTTAGCCTCGAAGGCAAGGCTCTTAAAGAAAATGAATAATGTGTCTCTACTGACAACTTTTGGGTGAAGTGTCGCGTCCAACCCACTAACATATCGAACCATTTTATTTGGTCCTAGTTTCACATTTCGAGGTATATCCTCATTGGCACGTCCCATCAGAAGAGAGATCGTGCTCGCTTATTGTGGGATCCTTTATCAGTGTGACGTGAGCACCCACGCCGCGCATTACGCACGATCGCTTTGGGAACCGGCGAGTTTTATGGCTAAGGTGGGGGGATGCTCTGTATTCGCAGCGTTATAAAAGGACACCAATCCTTGTCATCTGCCCCATGCCTTCCTCAAGCTCGAGCTCTCCAATATCCCTTGCCCCCGTACTCTCATCTCCTGCACCCACAACTCCTCGTTCCTCAACCACTACTCCCCTTCCTAGTAATGGTTGGATCCGGTGCCAGAGGCAAGTGGGAGGCTTCCACGGTCACCCAAAAGACCGTGGAGGATCAATGGAGCGCGGGGTATCTCGACGGCGACATCGCACACCGAGTCCCCCCAAATGGCCAGGTGATTCCCATTCCTAAGGCGGGCGAGAGGGTAGTTTTTACTTCTCACTTTGTTAGGGGGCTAGGGTTTCCACTCCACCCATTTGTTCGGGGTCTTTTGTTCTTCTACGGGCTAGATTTCCATGATCTAGCCCCGAACTCAATCCTTCACATATCCGCTTTCATAGTGATGTGTGAAGCCTTTCTCCGCACCCCCCCACACTTCGGCATGTGCCTTAAGACCTTCAACGTGAAGCCGAAGGTGGTTGATGGAGAACATGCGGAGTGCGGGGGCGCCATGATCAGCAAGCTCCCGAACGCAACTTTTCCCAAGGGCTCGTTCATGGAGACGAACAAGGTCTGGCAGCAGGAATGGTTCTACATCACCAAACCCCGTGACACCAAGTGGGAGGCGGAACCTGCTTTCAGATTCGGACCCCCAATGAGGTTGACCTCCTGGACCAAGAAGGGTCTGGACTAGGGGTCGCACACCGAGGTAATGACTCTCGTGGGTCGTGTGTCCGGCATGATCTCCAAGGGGCGCCTGCTCTCCTCCGTGATCTTGGTGATGCTGACTTGGCTCATTCTTCCTTGCCAAAGCTAGGATTCCTCCCTCTGGGAGTTCGATCCGGCAGGAGACAAGCCGCTGAAGCATCTCTTCGGCTCTATGCACAAAGAGATCTGGAAGCACCTCCTCAAGAGGCAGAAAGAATGGCCCAAAGAGGACGAGGATGCAGGCTTCAGTACTGAAGTTTCCACCACAGAGGTAATAATGATCCTTGCCGAACACATACCCTTTCCCTTATTTAATGATAATAGGAGTTAGAATTTTTACGTGATATACAGGGCTGGACGAAGAAGGCGTCCTGGATTAAGTGTCCGGCGCCTTTGCCCGAAGAGCCAGCACTGCCTCTACTAACGGCGATGCTGGTTCCAGCGCCGTACAAGGCGCCGACCAAGAAGCCCAAGAAGACAAAGGGCAAGGGGGCCGGAGACAGCCCCCGTCCTGCAGGCAAGAAGTCCGAGGACCTCCACATTCTCTCCTCCGACGAGGCGGAGGAAGATTATGAGGAGGAAGAGGAGGAAGAAGAAATGCCCCTGCGCAAGGTAGGGGGAGGAAGAGGGGGGCCGTTGCTAATGCAGGAACAGCCATGCCCCGGAGGAAACTAAACCTCAGAGCTAGTTCGAGTTCATCCGAACATAGCTATGTGATGCAGCCCAGGAAAAAAACCCTGGCCACAACGTAAGTCAGTCCAGACTCAAGTGCTGCATCTTTGTTTATTCAGTTTTTATGGCATTTTACTTAATATTTTTCTTCTGCTGACCTACAACCCTCCCGGTGTAAACCCCGATGTTACATCATTGGAGGGGAACTCTCTGGCGCCTGGGGAGATGGAGAGTGACCCGGTAGTCCGGGCTCCATCGCCCGTAATCGGCGGGGACACCGAAGTGTTGTCCCAGCGAGTTCTCTCCGCCCAAGGAGATGAGGGCGGGGTAGGAGACTGGGCGGTCGAGAGTAATACCTCGGCGGCCACTGACCATGGGGAAATGCCCCCCATGGAGACTGAAGACGTGGGGCCCAAACAATCCAGGGCCCCACCGAATACCATCCCGGAGCCTAGCGCGGCTCCAGGGTCCGAAGACCCGGCTCCTCAAGCGGAGGAGGATACGGCAGCGCCCGGAGTTAATCTGGAGGTGCCGGATTCTATGGACGGAGCACTACAAATTGCTCTCATCATTGAAGAACACCGCACCATGATGGGTGCGGTGATGAAGAAGATTCAGTCCGTCAAGGGCGGACTGAATGAAGCCTTCAACAACCTTTTAACAGGCTTTGAGGTAAGCAATGTAATGCTTTTAAGAAATTTTATTTGTTTTAATTACAGATATATAACCAGTAGCCCCTGATGCTTTGTGTGATTCTGAAAAGAATCAGAAGAAGTATCCATAGAGTAGCATATTTACAGAGCTGAACTGTTGTGCAGGCTTCCTTAGTTACGGCGGCTCCGCGAGACACAGAGGTTGCCGAACTGAATCGGAAGGTCGGGGTGGCCAACGCGGACCTCGACCGCATCAACCGGCGTTTATGAGTACAAACTCTAATATTGTATTCTATATTACACAGTTGACGACGCTGAGCTCGAGGCCCTCAAGGGCGAGGTTGCCAAGGCCAAGGAGGAGGCCAAGGCGAACAAGGCGGCCGCTGATAAAGCGACTGCTGATTTGGAGGCCGAAAAGGTGGAGTGTGAGAAGCTCAAATCTCGGGTGTCCGAAGTCGAGGTCGAGCTCCAAGATGCCATCCGTAAGTGTGAGGCATTGGAGAAGAAGGCTTCGGAGCAGGCGACCGAGCTGTCTGCGGCAGTGAAAGCTACCCAGGATGTGCGAGGTGAGTCGTGCAACGCTCGTCAAGAAATCAAGCAGGCATGACAGATAGCATCTGGTAAGATATTTCTCTTACAGAGCATCTTCGGAGGGCGGAAGTATATTGGGCTGACACGATTGTGGAGTTCTCCAGGCGTGTTTGCTGATCTTCCGAGGAGCAGCACAGACGCCGCCCAGTATTTCCGAGCCCTGGAGGGGAAAAACACGGAAAAGCTGTTTTGGTCGCAGTTCGAGGCGCCAAAACATCCGGTGCCCCTCAGCGACGAGATGAAGCAGTTCGTCGAGCTGCACAATATAGCGGGTTCGTCCATGAAGGAGTTAATAGTCTGGCTATGGCCCGCCGAGCCAATCCCGAGTAGTTACTTTGGATTGGTGAAGCGGCTCGCCGAGGCGAGTCTGCAGGTCGACGCACTAACGCGTTCGGCCTGCATAGAAGGTTCGGATGGCCTTCTCTCACGTCAAAGTGCACTGGGCGTAGATGAACGCAGTGCATATAGCTACTGCTGGCCCGCCCGCAGGCAAGGAGCACCGCAAGCCGGAGAAGTACTTCGAGGACATCATCGAGAGCGCCCGCCTTGTAGAAGGCTAGTGTACGAAGGATGTTGCCTTCGAATGATTGTATCCGGATGTAAAGACTAGGCTTATGAATCCGATGTATATATAACTTTTGCGGTACTTATAATATCAGCGTTTTTTACCTCCTGTGTGACTGTTTATCTTAAATCTGAAAGTTTCCAGTCGTCGGCTTCAGCCCCCAGGTACATAGTACTGGGGTGTTCGGTCATATGCAAATACACTCTTTATCCAACGTCTTGGTCCGTATAGGAGGTGTATGCGGAGCGAACCAGGCAATCAGACTATGCGGCGTTATTCCTTTCACTTAGTTGTAGGGGTTTGACAAGTGGGGCTAGGTACTAGCCCCTGGTGCGGATGAAGTATCCAATTGCACTTGGCTGGGCGAAAACCAACCCTTCGTATAACACAGGGTAGATCTCTATCGATCGTAGTATAAAACTAAGTCACCGGATTGCAGACCACGTTCTCGCTTATCATGACAGTCAGTTTTCGGCTTTCTCTACTCAGGTACTTGACCAGACTAGCCAAAAGTACTATCGCAGTAGTTCTCCCTTTAGACCCTAGCCGAAAAATCGGGAACGTAGGGGGTACGCACAGGAGCCGGGCAACCCAACTATTGACCCAAGACATGATTCGGAACTGATGCATATAATGCAAATATCCAGGACGCCGAACACTCCCTATAGGTGTTCGGTCTTTTCAGCATATACCAGGGTTGACTATAGCCCCTGGCAGTAAACCCTTATTGACAAGGCACATATGGCAATATGATGCGGGAAAAGAACATTCCATGGTGAGTGAATAAAACTCTGGACATAATATGAATAAAACTGTTCTATTAATATCCCTCTATAGTACGGCGAGCCGCAAACTTTACAGATAATGCCGATGACCTTTTTTGGACATTTTACATGCCAAAAAGGTATATAACAAGAAAGAAAAAAAGGTTTACACAGGGTCTTAATCTAAAAAAGAAACCTTAGTGCGGGTGCCTGCTGCACGTCTGCGCCGTTTTCCTCATCTGTAACGTGTCCTTGAAGGTGTGAGTATGATGGCCGTCTGTAGAAATGAAAAAGTAAACCTGGAAAAGAATAAATCGACCCGATGTGGCCATAACAAGTCTGGTTCGTTTAATGAACCTAAAGAAGGTAAGTTTAAAGTCTGAATAGGGTCTAACCGAACTATGGACTATATGCAGGTGCCCTCGGTCGTCGCCCAAGGAATTTTTAAGGCATAATTATGTACTCGAGGCACATATGCTACCACCTTATGGGGCAGTCGATGAGGGCATAACTGTCAATCTTGCTCAGGTTCATCTGAGCTGCCGCACTGAAGCGTGTGCCGGACACGTTTAGCTGTGTCCGCTGCTGATAGATTATTTGGCTTGAATAGGCCGCATTTGGACTTCGGCCGCTAAGGCCACAGTGTCCTCCTCCGTACGGAGAGAGCGCTCCATATTTGCATTCACCGTGATAACGCCACGTGGTCGAGGCATCTTGAGCTTTAAATAGGCATAATCCAGGACTGCATTAAAGCTAGCGAAGGCCGTTCTTCCGAGTAGAGCGTGATACCCACTGCGGAACGGAGCTATGTTGAAGAGTAATTCTTCGCTTCGAAAGTTGTCGGGAGAACCGAATACAACCTCCAATGTTAAAGAGCCTATGCAGTGAGCTTCAACGCCCGGTATCACTCCTTTAAAGGTCGTGCTGCTTGGCTTGATTCTTGATGGGTCGATCCCCATCTTGCGGACAGTGTCCTGATATATCAGATTAAGACTACTGCCACCGTCCATAAGGACTCTGGTTAGATGGTATCCATCTATTATTGGGTCGAGCACTAAGGCAGCCGAACCCCCATGCCGAATACTAGTCGGATTATCCCTGCAATCGAAAGTGATCGGATAGGCTGACCATGGGTTGAATTTTGGGGCGACGGGCTCAACGATATAGACGTCTCGGAATGCACGCTTGTGCACCCTCTTTGGGATATGAGTGGAATATATCATGTTCACTGTTTTGACCTCCGGTGGAAATTTCTTCTGTCCCCCTATATTCGGCTGGTGAGGTTTATCCTCGTCTTTGCTCTAAGGCTCCTTCCCCTTGTGTTCGGCGTTTAGCTTGCCGGCCTGCTTGAAAACCCAACAATTACGGTTGGTGTGATTGGTAGGTTTTTCAGGGGTGCCGTGGATTTGGCAGGGCCTGTCTAATATCTTGTCCAAACTTGATGGATCGTCTTTGTTGCCATTAAATGGCTTCTTCCGTTGACCGGGTCTGGAGCCACTGAATCCGGCGTTTACAGTTGTATCATCTGGGCTTCCAGAATTGTTTCAACGTTTGTTTTTGGTACGTCATGGCTTTCCATTGCCATCCCTGGCTTCGGATGTTCCAGGGTCACGGGTGCTGCTACGAGCTAACTAGCTACCCCCCCCCCACGCAAAAGCGAGTCATGAGTGTATTTAGGGCTGCCATTGTCGTCGGCTTTTCCTGTCCAAGGTGTCTGGCTAGCCATTCATCCCGGATACTGTGATTGAATGCCGCTAAGGCTTCGGCGTCCGGACAGTCGACGATCTGGTTCTTCTTAGTGAGAAACCGGTTCCAAAGCTTGCGGGCTGACTTCCCGGGTTGTTGGATGATGTGACTTAAATCGTCAGCGTCTGGGGGCCGGACATAAGTCCCTTGAAAATTGGCCCGAAAAGCATCCTCAAGTTCTTCCCAATCCCAATGGAGTTTTCTGGGAGACTGTTTAGCCAGTGTCGAGCTGGTCCTTTTAGCTTGAGGGGTAAATATTTGATGGCGTGGAGATCATCTCCTCGAGCCATGTGGATGTGAAGAATAAAATCTTCTATCAAGACGGCAGGATCCTTCCTTCCATCGTACGCTTCGATGTTCACGGGTTTAAACCCTTATGGGAAATCATGACCCAACACCTCATCGGTAAAGCATAGAGGGTGTGAAGCTCCTCTGTATCTTGCTATATCATGGCGTATGTCCGATGGTTGTGGTGTTCGGTATTGACCCCGAATTGTATGTCACCGGCGCGATTGGCTTGATAGTTGCCGTCCCATGCGGGAGCTCGGTCTCTGGGTCCGAATATAGACCCGGTCTTGCTAGTTTTTTTGTTTAGGTCCTCACGCAGATCGTGTTTCCGGACTTGGGCTGCACCCTCCTTTCCTTTATGGGGTGGGGGCTTGTTTACGCCATTGCTAGCGACTCTATCCCGTCCGTGAGGTGGTCGGTCCAGCTTGTTGGCGGTGTTATTTTTCGGTGGGACGGACGCAACGGCCTCGTCGTTGAATTCAGGCAGCAGCTTGCGCTTGGGATAGCCTTTGGTTTGGCCGTTAAAGCCATGTTTCTGTTCAGCGTCTAGAACCTCATTCCATCTAACATTGAGCGTATCTTGTGCAGCTCGAAGTTGTCTCTGCTACTTTTTTAAGCTTCGTGCAGTGGCTATAAGCCCCCGATGGAAGCATTTTTGTTCGGAGGGTTCTTCTGGGACAGTATATTCGTCATCATCCAGGATAGCCTCTTCTTCGGAGACCGGTTCATAGTCACCGTCTTCAGCATCGCTGTCATCGGACTGCGGCTTCAGACTCTGTCCGCCGTCCTCTCGCTCCTCCTGCTCTATCGCTGGATCTGCGGGGTCTTCGGCTTGTTCCGGAATATCACCATCATTAGTCACGATGTTGCTGTCCTTTCCTTTACGGGATTTTGTTCGGCATTTTGGATGCCGACGCTTGGGTGGTTCTTTGGCGGGTTTATTCTCTATGGGATTGTTTTCACCGTTGCCTTCCTCCTCCTTGGGTGTATCCAGCATATACACGCCGTATGAAGACGTAGCTTTCCACCACCCTGTTATGGGCCGGCTTTGATCTATATCAGGTTCAGCTTCGAGGTCCATCCTATCAAAGTCTTCTGAAGCGTAGTCGAGTAGATCGATTAGATCTTCAACCGTGGCTACCAAGTGGGTGGTGGGTGGGGAACGAAATTCTTCATCCCCCTGGGTATAGCGCGGCTATTCATCAACCTCCAGTTCGAACCGGATATAGTGTGGCTGTGTGCTCTCATCCAAGGAGAGAGATCTTAACGACCTTAACATGTCGCCAAGTGGTGAGTGCTGGAAAATATCCGCAGCACAGAATTTGGCGATAGGCGCATGATTGGATTTGAGGGGTGCAGTTACGCGCAGTTCGGAATCAGAGACCACAACTGAGTCCGGGGTTCCGGTAACACATACCTCATCAGCTGGGTCCATGTGCGGCTCCAACGCCGTAGAGTCTGCGGCTCCAGTGGTGGGGTTGAGCTTCCCATCTTCGAGTGACGCAATCTGTTCTGGATCTAGGGCCAGAACTGTTGCAGGTGCTATTTCCTGATCCGATGACAGAGTTAAGTCATGATCATCGTTGTGGCAGAGGGGGGTCGCCGCTGGCTCGAATCCGGTGAAGATCAAGTCTCCACGGATATCAGCAACATAGTTCAAGCTACTGGATCTGAAATGATGGCCAGGTGCGTAGCTCTCGATCTGCTCAAGGTGGCCTTCAGTGTTGGCACGAAGCGCGAAGCCGCCAAACACGAAGAGTTGGCCGGGAGGGAAAATCCCCTCGACGTCGCTGTTTCAGTTGACGACGTGATCCATCAGTCCTTCAATCGATGACATAGTGGAACTCTCAATGAAAGCACCAATGTCGGTGTCAAAACCGGCGGATCTCGGGTAGGGGGTTCCGAACTATGCGTCTGAGGATCGATGGTAACAGGAGGCAGGGGACACGATGTTTACCCAGGTTTAGGCCTTCTCGATCGTGGTAAAACCCTACTTCTTGCTATATTAGTATGGGTGAATATGTGTACAAGAGTTGATCTACCTTGAGATCGTAATGGCTAAACCCTAGGTCTAGCCTATGAGGATATTATGATTCTTCTATCTCTCTCTAGCCTCTATGGACTAAACCCTCTGGTTTATATACACACCGGAGGGGCCTAGGGTTTGTACATATCATCTTGCAGAGGAAGGAAAATCTAACCAAGCCTAAAACTTGCCATTACAAGAATCCAAGACTCCTATCCGGATACGAGAGATGATCTTCTATAATAATCTTCACGGCCCACCAGTCCGGCCCACCAGGAGTTTGTGCGGCCACCTGAGGACCCCCCGATCCAGGACCCCCTCAGCAGGGCCTATCTAATATTTTGTCTAGACTGGATGGACCATCTCTGTTGCCTTTAAATGGCTTCTTCCGTTGATCGGGTCTGGAGCCACTGAATCCGGCGTTTACCGCTGTATCATCTGGGCTTCCAGAATTGTTTTGACTTTTATTTTTGTCACGTCGTGGCTTTCCATTGGCGTCCCTGGTTTCAGATGTTCCAGGGTTGCTGGTACTGCTATGAGCTAACCAGCTATCCTCACCCGCGCAAAAGCGAGTCATGACTGTAGTTAGGGCTGCCATTGTCCTCGGCTTTTCCTGTCCAAGATGTCTGGCTAGCCATTCGTCCTGGATACTTTGCTTGAATGCTGCTAAGGCTTCAGCGTCCGGACAGTCAACGATTTGGTTCTTCTTAGTGAGAAACCGATTCCAAAGCTTGCAGGCTGACTCCTCGGGTTGTTGGATGATGTGACTTAGATCGTTAACGTCCGGGGGGCGAACATAGGTCCCTTGAAAATTGGCCCGAAAAGCATCCTCAAGTTCTTTCCAACTCCCAATGGAGTTCTCTGGGAGGCTGTTTAGCCAGTGCCGAGCTGGTCCTTTCAGCTTGAGGGGTAGATATTTAATGACGTGGGGATCATCTCCTCGAGCCATGTGGATGTGAAGAATAAAGTCTTCTATCCAGACGGCAGGATCTGTCGTTCCATCGTACGCTTTGATCAAGGGTTTAAACCCTTCTAGAAAATCATGATCTAGCACCTCATCGGTGAAGAACAGAGGGTGTGCGGCTCCTCTGTATTTTGCTATGTCGTGGCGTGTGTCCGGTGGTTGTGGTGTTCGGTATTGACCCAGAACTGGTATGTTACCGGCGCGATTGGCTTGATAGCCGCTGTCCCATGTGGGAGCTCGGTCCCTGGGTCTGTAAATGGACCTGGTCTTGCTAGCTTTCTTGTTCAGGTCCTCACGCAGATCGTGTTTTGGGACTTGAGCCGCGTCCTCCTTTCCTTTACGGGGTGGTGGCGCGGGCTTGTGTACGCCATTGCTAGCAACTCTGTCCCGTCCGCGAGGTGGTCAGTCCGGCTTATCGGCGGTGTTATTCTTCGGCGATATGGGCACAGCGGCCTCGTCGTCTAATTCAGGCAGCATTTTTTTCTTAGGATAGCTTTTGGTTTGGCCGTTGTGGCCATGTTTTTGTTTGGCGTCTAGCACCTCGTTCCATCTATCATTGAGCGTATCCTGTGTGGCTCGAAGCCGCCTCTACTGCTTTTTTAGGCTCTGTGCGGTGGCAATAAGCCTTTGATAGAAGCGTTTCTGTTCTTAAGGTTCTTCTGGGATAATGTATTCGTCGTCGTCCAGGATAACTTCTTCTTTGGAGACAGGTTCATAATTACCGTCTTCGGCATCGCTGTCATCAGACAGCGGCTTCGGACTCTGTTCGTCGTCCTCTCGCTCCTCCTACCCCATCGCTGGGTCTGTGTTGTCTTCCGCTTGTTCCGGAATATCATCGTCGTTAGTGACGGTGTTGCTATCTTTTCCTTTACGGAATATGGTTCGGCGCTTTGGACGTCAATGTTTGGGAGGTTCTTCGACGGGCTTGTCCTCTAAGGGATCATTTTCGCCGTCGCCCCGGCCTCCTTAGGTGTATCCACCATGTACACGTCGTATGAAGACGTAGCTGTCCACTGCCCGGTTACGGGCCGGCTTTGATCTGGATCTGCTTCAGCTGCGAGGTCCATCCCTTCAAAGTCTTCAGAAGCGTAGTCAAGTAGATCGGTTAGATCTTAAACCATGGATACCAAGTGGGTGGTGGGTGGGGAGCAAAATTCTCTATCAGCCTCTAGTTCGAACTGGATACAATGCGGCTGTGGGTCCCCATCTAGGGAGAGGGATCTTAACGACTTTAACATGTCGCCAAAGGGTGAGTGCTGAAAGATATCTGCAACACTGAATTCGGCGATAGACGCCTGATCGAGCTTAAAGGGCGCAGATGCACGTGATTCGGAATCTAAGACTGGAGTTGAGTCCGGAGTTCCGATAACACATATCCCGCTCGTACTTGGGTCCATGTGCGGCTCCAATGCCGCAGAGTTTGCGGCTTCCGTGGCGGGGTTGAGCTTCCCATCCTCGGGCGGCGCGATCTGTTCCGGATCTAGGGCCGGAACCGTTTCAGGTGCTATTTCCTGGTCCGCTGACTGAGCTAGATCGTGTTCATCGTAATGGGAGAGAAAGGTTGTCGCGGGCTCGAATCTGTCGAAGATCAAGTCTCTGCAGATATCAGCAATGTAGTTTAAGCTTCCAAATCTGACTTAATGGCCAGGGGCGTAGCTCTCGATCTGCTCGAGGTGGCCTTCGGTGTTGGCGCGAAGCGCAAAGCCATCAAACACGAAGAGCTGTCCAGGAGGGAAGATTCCCTCGGTGTTGCTGTCGTTGTTGATGACGTGATCCATCGGTCCTTCGGTCGACGACATAGTGGAAATCTGAATGAAAGAACCAATGTCAGTGTCAAAACCGACGGATCTCGGGTAGGGGGTCCCGAACTATGCGCCTGAGGATCGATGGTAATAGGAGGCTGGGGACACGATGTTTACCCAGGTTCAGGCCCTCTCGATCGAGGTAAAACCCTACTTCCTGCTATATTAATATGGATGAATGTGAATACAAGAGTTGATCTACCTCAAGTTCGTAATGGCTAAACCCTAAAGTCTAGCCTATGAGGATTTGAGATTCTCCGTTAGCCCCTACGGACTAAACCCTCTGGTTACATACACACCGGAGGGGCCTAGGGTTTGTGCATACCATCTTGAAGAGGCCTAGGGATCGTAATGTGATTACACCCGAACCTAAAACATGCCTTTACACGAATATAGGAGTCCCATCCAAATACGAGAGATGATCTTCAACTATGATCTTCACAGCCCACCAGTCCGGCCCACCAAGAGTTATCTAGCCTCTCGAGGACCCCTCGATCCAGGACTCCCACAGTCATCACTGAGCCCACTATGGCGTCACGATCAGAAGCTTTGTAGGTGAATACCACCTTTCATCAGGATAATATGCACTAGTTGTCTCCCTTCGAATTTGGCCGTCGTGGGATCCTTTCCCGCCTTCATTTTGGGGGAAGAGGACTGGGTCCACTATAAATATAGCCTAGCCACCACCATAGGGGGGTCGGATCATTCAAACCACCCTCACCACCACACAAGGAAGAACACACCTCATGAGGTTGTTCCACCACTATACTAGTTCATCCTCAGCCCACCTCGAGGCAATCCACCACAAAGCAGGAGTAGGGTATTACACCGCGAGGTGGACGGAACCTGGGTAAACTGCCTTGTCCCCTTTCCTTCCTGTTCACCGAGCTAGGCCGTGAGATCGACGAGTAGGCAGACATGGGAAGTTGAGTTCTTTGCATGCACCCTAGTGTTTGAATCTATCAAGGGTCTATGGAGCCCTGAATCTGACATTTGGCACACCAGGTAGGGGTGCGTCGGAGCCTCTCTTCCACCGATCGACTCACCGATGCTCCATCGCCCTCATGGCTAACGCTCCTTAGGCTCACGCTGAGCCCTAGGACGCTCGGCCTGCTCGGACAACGCCGTCCGCCCAGGATGACCTCCACTCCGCGCTCTTCGCGGCCCACACGCCACCCGATGTCGTTGGTTGTGGGCGGCGTGGGCCGCCACCGCCCGCTTCTGCGATGCGTTGCAACCGCGCGATCTTTGATCTACGCCGTGGTGACGGCGGCACACTCTCGCCAAGAGAAGGTGAACACATGAGCCGCGCTCATTGTGACGCGAGAGCTGTTGTGATGTAGGCTGGCGGAGGGCGGCCACGACGCCCTACTTGAGCGGGTCGCCGAGTTGCTTGATGATGCATGCAGGGGTGCTGCACCTTTCTGCACCTTGCCCACGTCGTGAGCGTCGCCGGGGACACGCGCCGGCCTCCGTAACACCCGCGCACCTTTCCTTGAGGGGCGTAGAGGACCTCGCGGCGCCGGCCTGGCCCGCAGCACCGCTCGCCCTGCCTAGGACACGGTGCCTCCGGGTGTGGCGAGCTCGGATGTCCTCTCTTGGGTTCGCGCCGAGGCGCTGCCCTACAGTTGTCACGACCTAGCGTCGGGCCTGGCAAACGACGACGCTAGATGGCCAGGCAACGACTCAAGGATGGCGGCCTCAGACACCCCAGCGCCTCCAATGGCGTACCTGCTGTACACGCCAAGAAGCCCCCACCCATTTCCTCTGCCTGCCTGGGCGTTGAGGCCACGCGAGCCCGAGGCCCTCTGCGAGCCGCCTTGGGGCTCCACCGACACCTTCAACGATAGTAGCCACCGGGTACAGCCAATATCTCAGGGGCATGATTACGCTAACCATGGACCGCAGGTGAACCAAGCCGCGACATCAGCTGTGAACCTCAGGACGATGGCCCCACTGCAGGAGGACGCGGTGCACTTGGGGCTGTTGTTGGTGTCAAAACCGGCAGATCTCGGGTAGGGGCGCCCAAGCTGTGTGTGTAATGATTGATGGTAACAAGGGACTAGGGACGCAATGTTTACCCATGTTCGGGCCCTCTTTATCGAGGTAATACCCTACTTCCTGCTTGATTGATCTTGATGAATATAGGGTTACAAGAGTTGATCTACCTCGATATCGTAATGGCTAAACCCTAAAAATCTAGCCTATGGTAATTGTGATTCTGTTAGCCTCTACGGATTAAACCCTCCAGCTTATATACATGCCGGAGGGGGCCTAGGGTTGTACAAGGATGACTTGGGGAGGAAGGTGTCACCGTCCTGGGAATGGGGGTACCCAGACTTGCCTGCCTGTGGCCCATGACGTGGCTCCATCGACGGCCTGGTACGGCCCGGCTTCAGCAACCACAACTCGAGACCCTCGTGAGGGGCCAAGCCTCACGAGGCGGATGGTGGCAAGGCCTCCCTGGGGGAAGCCTCTATAGGCTGGCTCCCGAGGAGCGGAGATATCTATGCAAGGCGCACCTCGCAAGGGTCACATGACGTGGGCCATGACGACCAATGCCAGGCGGGCGCCAGCAGGCGTAGTGTACCAGTTTCCACTTTGGTGCCAAGGGGGCAAGCGCGGACACGGAGTCCCGGTGAATCAAGGAAAGGTTTCCATATCGGTGAAACAAGACTAAGGACCGCTAGGACGACATGATGGAGGTCATCGTGGAGCCCGTCGCAGCGTCACCACTAGAGCCTTTGGCAGGCGAAAACCGCTTTTGTCAGGATAGCTTATACTAGTTGTTCCCCTTCAAATTTGGACATTGTGGGATCCCTTCCCGCCTACATTTGGGAAGAGGACCATGGCCACTATAAATAGGACCTAGCCACCACCATAGAGACGGGACACCAATTCGACGAGAGAGAGAGAGAGAGAGAGAGAGAGAGAGAGAGAGAGAGAGAGAGAGAGAGAGAGAGAGAGAGAGAGAAAGAGAGAGAGAGAGAGAGCATTCCACCACAAGGAGGAGCGGATCACCCAGATCATCCTCACCTCACCATCTCATCAAGACCAAGAACACCTCGCCTACCGAGGTTGTTCATCCAGTGTACTAGTTCATCCTCAGCCACACGAGGCAATCCACCACACACACTGGAGTAGGGTATTACACCGCAAGGTGGCCCAAACCAATATAAACCCATGTGTCTCTTGTTCCTTGAGTTCGTCGAGCTAGGCCATGGGATCGTAGGGTGAGTGCGCTGGGTAGAGAGTGTTCTTTGTGCGCACCCCAGAGTTCGAACCTCTCTAGGGTTTGCGGAGCCTGATATCCAACATTTGGCGCGCCAGGTAGTGGTGCATCGAAACCTCTCTTCCGTCGGTCGACACATCACTGCTCCACTGCTTCCATGGCTGGTGCTCGTCGAGCTCGTGCTAAACGACGGGCCACCCTCGCCACCCGTGTCGCTCAGACGGCTCCCACCGGTGGACCCCCCGCCGTTCTCCATCATCTGCCGCCAACACAGCCACCAGCCCGGCGAGGCACGAGCAGCAAGCCTCATCACTGCACCCCTCGGTGCGGCGGGATGGACACACTGCCACCCCGTCGCTGACTCAAGTGAGCTCATCGTCCCACCATCGTCGCGGACGCGCAGGCTGCGCTACTCATGGCGCGCGAGCTCCTGTGGTACTGCCCCGCCGACGACTTCTACGAGGACTGGCTAGACTGCATCGCCGAACTCGTCAGCGCCGCTGGGGGCTCTCCTACGCCATCCCTCTCGCTACCTCGCCCACCTCCCTTTGCGGGCGACGTGACCCATGAAGCACATCCACCACCTCCACGTCAAGACGTCGCCCTCGCTTCAAGGCGTGCGGCCCCGCGGCGCGACACACCGCGTGGGGCGCCCGCACATGAAGAAGGAAGATGTCAAGTGGCCCAGCGGCTGCGAGGAGGAGCTCCTACGCTCCCACCACCATCACGTCGAGACCGTGCGCCCCCTGCGGTGGCAGCGCATGAGAACCAAGACCAAGCTCCGTCTCCGCGACGGGCTCCGGTGGCCACAGCAGGCTGCCGAGCTTTCACTCCTAACCTACGCAGCATCATCTGGCCCGAGAAGTTCAAGCCCGACCTGCCTCCACGCTATGATGACACCCCCGACCCTGCTGAGTTCCTATAGCTTTATGAGCTGAGCATCGAGGCGGTCAACGGCGACGAGAAAATTATGGCGAACTAGTTCCCCATGGCTCTCAAAGAAGGCACGCGCTCGTGGCTCCTGAACCTGCCCGCGGGATCGATCTCCTCCTGGGGTGAGATGCGCGAGCGTTTCATCGCCAATTTCCAGGGCACTCGCGACCGCCAGCCAGCCGCGGGTGACCTGCGATGCGTCAAGCAGCAGCCGGGGGAAACCCTGCAGAAGTACATCCAACGCTTCAACAGCATCCGCCTCAAGATTCCCAAGGTGACGGATGAGGCCATCATCTCAGCATTCTCCGATGGCGTCCGCGATGTCAAGATGAAGGAGGAGCTCACCATCCACGAGGACCTGTGCACAGCCTTGGAGCTGTTCAACATAGCGAGCAAGTGCGCGAGAGCTGAGGAAGGGCGCCTTTCCCTCGTCGAGCTCCCAGCTGCTGACCCAGAACACAAGAAGGCCAAGGCTAAAGACGTGAAGCGCAAGGGGGTGGCCTTGCTCACGGCAGAACTGGAGATGAAGCGCGACCGCGACCACCCAGAGTCATCCAAGGGCAGCCGTCCATTTTGCGCCTTCCACAACCACAACACCAACGACTGTCAGAAGCTCAGGGCCATCCACGACGGATGCTTCGGTTGACGCCCTGAGCCCAATGACCGAGGCTACGGCCGTGGAGGAAGCCGAACTGGAGGGCGCTGGGATGACCGTGACCCCTGTCAGGAGTGGCATGATCAGCCTCGTGAGGACCGCTGGCACGACCAGCCTCGCGAGGGCGCCTGGAAGGACCAACCTCGTGAGGACCGCCCTCAGGGCAAGGCCAGCCTCCCTCCGCTGCCACCACCACCAAGGAGGAACGACGATCAGGACGAGGAGGCTGGGGGCTTCTAGGATCCTCGCGCCATCGCCTGCATATTGGGCGGTGCGTAAGTTTCTAATGAAGTATGCATCGTAAACATTGCACCACAGAATAGCGTGTGCGATAGTTGTCGTGTACGACGATCTGACTTTTCGTAATCCTGTCCAACACTCGTACGACTATTAGCTAATCTTCTTAATTATTTATCGCATAAGGTTTGGGAAAAGCGAATGGGTGTGATTGTATGCTTATCATACACGTTCTATAATAGTGAACTGTTTGTGATGGGCCACGCATCATAAACGTAGCACCACAGAATACCGACTGCGATGGCAATGCGAGCACAAACGAGTAGGAGTACTGTAGGGTCCCTATCCCCGACAATTTCTGGGTCGTGTGGGAAGGACCCCCATATCACCGTCACTCACTAGGCGACGGTTCCAAATGTCGTTGTGGAAAGGGGTTAAAAACCGTTTGTATAGCACCGATGCGTACTAGTGTTTTCCCAAACCCTCAGAGGAGGCACTGAAACCACTTTTCCACCGCCGCAACCTTCTATACCCATGAGATCCCATTTGGAGGCCTTCTCCGGTATTCTGCCAGAGGGGGATTTGACCACGGAGGGCTTCTACATCAACACCATTGCCCTTCTGATGAAGTGTGAGTAGTTTACCATGGACCTACGGGTACATAGCTAGTAGCTAGATGGCTTCTTCTGTGTCTTTGATTCTCAATACCATGTTCTCCTCCATGTTCTTGGAGATCTATCCGATGCAATCTTCTTTTGCGGTGTGTTTGCCAAGATTCGATGAATTGTGGATTTATGATCAGCTTATCTATGAATATTTTTTGAATCTTCTCCGGATTCTTATATGCATTATTTGGTATCTTAGTAATTCTCTTCAAACTATCGGTTTGGTTTGGCCAACTAGATTGGTTTTTCTTGCAATGGGAGAAGTGCTTTGCTTTGGGTTCAATCTTGCGATGTCGTCACCCAGTGACAACATAGGGGTAGCAAGGCACGTATTGTATTGTTTCCATCGAGGATAAAAAAGATGGGGTTTTCATCATATTGCTTGAGTTAATTCCTCTACATAATGTCATCTTACTTAAAGTGTTACTCTGTTCTTCATGAACTTAATACTCTAGATGCAGGCAGGAGTCGGTCGATGTGTGGAGTAATAGTAGTAGATGCAGAATCGTCGCGGTCTACTTGACACGGATGTGATGCCTATATTGCATAATCATTGCCTTAGATATTGTCATAAATTCACGCTTTTCTATCAATTGCTCGACAGTAATTTGTTCACGCACCGTATTATTTGTCGTCAAGAGAGAAGCCTCTAGTAAAACCTAGGGCCCCGGGTCTATTTTCCATCATACTAGTTTCCGATCTACTATTTTGCAACATTTTAGTTTCCAATCTATAAACTGAAAAAACAAAAAATATTTTATCTTTTGTTTATCTATCTCTATTAGATCTCACTTTTGCAAGTGACCGTGAAGGGATTGACAACCCCTTTATCGCTTTGGGTGCAATTTATTTGATTGTTTGTGCAGGTATTGGTGATTTGTGTGTTCATCTCCTACTGGATTGATATCTTGGTTCTCATACTAAGGGAAATACTTATCTCTACTTTGCTGCATCACCCTTTCCTCTTCAACGGAAAAGCAACGCAAGCTCAAGAAGTAGCAGGAAGAATTTCTGGCGCCGTTGCCCTGGAGATGTATGCCAAGTCAAGACACACCAAGTACCCATCATAAAGCTCTCCTCTCTTGCATTACATTATTTTCCATTTGCCTCTCGTTTTCCTCTCCCCCACTTCTAAAATGATTTTTTAAAATATTTGCCTTTTTCCTTTGCCCTTTTTTATTCGCCCTTTTTCCGTTCGTTTGCTTTCTGTTTGCTCGTGTGTTAGATTGCTTGCTTTGTCATGATGGCTCTAGAGAATACCAAATTGTGTGACTTTTCTAATGCTAATAATGATGATTTTATTAGTACTCGGATTGCTCCCGCCACTAGTTCGGAATCTTGTGAAATTAATGCTACTTTATTGAATCTCTTTATGAAAGATCAATGTTCTGGCTTTCCTAGTGAAGATGTCGCATCCCATCTAAACAATTTCATTGATTTGTGTGATATGCAAAAGAAAAGAGATGTGGATAATGATATTGTCACTACGATATCGTGCTCAAACTTGGTTTTCATCTTTGCCTAAAAATAGTATTGATTCATGGAATAAGTGTAAAGATGCTTTTATTTCCAACTATTTTCCTCCCGGTAAGATCATCTCCCTTAGGAACAATATTATGAATTTTAAGCAACTTGATCATGAACATGTTGCACAATCTTGGGAGATGATGAAATTAATGATAAGAAATTACCCTACACATGGTTTGAATTTATGGATGATCATATAAAAAATTTATGCCGGATTAAACTTTGCTTCTAGAAATCTTTTAGATTTGGTCGCGGGAGGTACTTTTAGGGAAATCACTTTAGGAGAAGCTACTAAACTCCTAGATAATATTATGGTGAATTATTCTCAATGGCACACCGAAAAATCTTCCACTAGTAAGAAAGTGCGTGCGATTGAAGAAATTAATGTTTTGAGTGGAAAGATGGATGAACTTATGAAATTGTTTGCTAGTAAGAGTTCTCCTCTTGATCCTAATGAGATGCCTTTGTCTACCTTAATTGATAATAATAATGATCTATGGATGTGCATTTTTTGGTAGGAACAATTTTGGTAATAACGCATTGATACGTCCAAAACGTATCTATAATTTCTGCTTGCTCCATGCCTCTTTTGGGTGATATTGCTATGATATTTATACACCTCCATACACTTTTGATCATATTTGGACTAACCTATTAACTCAGTGCACCCCAGTGCCAGTTTCTGTTTTCGGCTGTTTTTGTATTTCAGGTTTTCACATTACGAGAACTGCCAGGAAAAATCCAGAAAAATTATATAAAAAATCAGCATTCCAGAAACTACCGTGCGCTCGAAGGACAGCCGGGGGGGGGCACCAGGGCTCCAGGCGCCCTGGCGGCGCCCCCCCCCCCCCCCC
>LR738709.1:135946176-136000283 GCA_902687465.1 Secale cereale
CCCCCCCGGGCCGCGCCGGGGGGGGCGCCTGGGCCCCCCCGAGGCTCCTCCGATGCCCCCCTTTGGCATATATTTAAAGCGTCTCCCGAAACCCTCGAAACAGGAACTCTTTTTCACGATCTCATCTCTGTTCCGCCGCCGCCGCCGCTTCCAAGATCGGGAGCACCAGGAGAACCCTTCCCGGCACCCTGTCGGAGGGGAGGATCACCACCGGTTGCTTCTCCACTACCATGGACGCCTCCCGGATGAGTTGTGAGTAGTCTCCCTTGGACCATGGGTCCATGACCAGTAGCTATGTGATGTTCTCCTCCCGTTCTTGTGCTTCACTAATTAGTCCTCGTGAGCTGCCCTACATGATCGAGGCACATATGTAATCCTTATGCTGTTGCTATGATGAGTTTGCTGGGATCCGATGGATTATGAGATTATGTTCAGATTGTGTTTGAGTAATATATTTGATTCACCTCTTTTATGTTTATGTTCGTAAGTAATTCTTGCATGTTCTCCGTTGTTATTTATTGCTTTGGCCAAGTAGTAGGTAGTGACTCCAAGAGGGAACGTTATGCTTGATTGTGGGTTCATGCCCCTCGATGACTAGTTTGAGTGACAGAAACATGAGTCTAGGGGATGTGCTGTTGCCACAAGGGGGAAAACAACGGTGCTTGTGCCCGCGAGTGCAAGGATTGTTTACTTTACGCAAAGTTCTTTTAATGCAGTTGTCTGTTGCTTTGAGTTTACACTATGGGTGGGGCTCGCAACTTAATACCAGCGAGATGTTCTGGATATATATCTCAAGGTGGATGATTAGTAGTAGATATTGATGGATTTCGGTCTACTTACTTTGGCGTACCACCCATGCTTTGAACCTCAACCTTTCTTGCAATGTAGTCAGCATTGGTTTGCGCACATGGTCATGTCAATTGCCCAGCTGTAATTCGTTTACCTCGCATAGCTGTTTTATCGTCTTTTGGGAGAGAGACATCACTAGTGAACATCATGAGACTCCGGTCCATATTACCATCATTGATCACATCCGCTATTTACTTTTCCGCTATTTACTTACTATTGCAATTATACCTATCACTATTATCACTTGCGTTTGATCCTTTGTAAACTACAAGGCCGGAGGGATTGACAACCTCTCTGTACTCGTTGGGAGCAAAGTTATTTGTATCTGTGTGCAGGTCCACGTTGATTGCTAATATCCGGCGCCGTTAGCAGTTGACACCTTCTTGTTGAAACTGGGAGTCTCTGGGAAATCGATCCTTGGTATTACCAAGGGAAAACTTCTGCTACACTGCATCTCAAACCTTCCACTTGGGGTAACCAACGAGGGGTGAGAAGCCACCTAGCACGCATATAGAGGCAATTTTAAGCATAGGCCGTTCCCTAGTTATTCCTCTAATAATTAAGGTAGTTCCTACAACAATTCTTATGTAACTTATAATAAGATGCCCTCTGATTTTGAGAATAGTGTTAAAGAATATATGATTTCGCAAAAGAGTTTTAACGCTTTGATTGAAGAAAATTGCATAAAATTGATGATTTGGCTGGGAACATGGATATAATTTCTCTTGAGATTAATTCTTGGAAAGTTAGATATATTCCACCCAAGCATGATATTAATGAATCCCTAAAAGCTATGAGGATTTCTATAGATGAATGTAAAGAAAGAACCTCTAATATGCGTGCTAAACGAGATTGGTTTGTAAAAGCGTGTTCTTCCTGTTTTTGTGAAAATAATGATGAGGGTCTTAAAGTGATTAATGTGACTCCTATTGAATCTTTGTTTTACAATATAAATCTTGATAAAGATGGGACTTGAGATGAGTCAACTTTACTTAAAAGGCGTCCCAATGATTCGAAGTTTATAGATCTTGATGCAAAAATTGATGAAAGTGGGATTGGCGAGGTCAAAACTTTAAGTAGCATTGAACCCACTCTTTTGGATTTAAAGGAATTTAATTATGATAATTTTTCTTTAATAGATTGTATTTCCTTGTTGCAATCCATGTTGAATTCTCCTCATGCTTATAATCAAAATAAAGCTTTTACTAAACATATTGTTGATGCTATGATGAAATCTTTTGAAGAAAAGCTTGAATTGGAAGTTTCCATCCCTAGAAAACTGTATGATGAGTGGGAACCTACTATTAAGATTAATATTAAATATTATGAGTGCCATGCTATGTCTGATTTGGGTGCTAGTGTTTCCATGATTCCAAAAAATTTATGTGATGTGTTAGGTTCCCGTGAACTTGATGAGTGTTCTTCAAGTTTGCATCTTGCGGGTTCCACTATTAAGAAACCTATGGGAAGGATTAATGATGTTCTTATTATTGCAAATAGGAATTATGTGCCCGTAGATTCCATTGATCTTGACATAGATTGCAATCCCACATGTCCTATTATTCTTGGTAGACCTTTCCTTAGAACGATCGGTGCAATTATTGATATGAAAGAAGGAAACATTAGGTTTCAATTTCTGTTAAGGAAGGGCATGAAACACTTTCCTAGAAATAAAATCAAGTTGCCCTATGAATCTATTATGAGAGGTACTTATGGATTGCATACCAAAGATGACAATACTTAGATCTATGCCTTATGCCTAGCTAAGGGCGTTAAACAATAGCGCTTGTTGAGAGGCAACCCAATTTAGTTTTTATGCTTGATTTTTTTTGTTCTATTTTGCTTTGATTTTTTCATCTAACCTCTGGTTAGAGAAGTTTTTAAATTTTTTAATAATTGTTTGTGCCAAGTAAGACCTTTGGGATGATTTGGAAGATAGTATATTCGTTTTGCTGAAAAACAGAAACTTGTGTGTCCAGTATTAGGATTGTTTCTGGTTACTGGAGCGTGATAAATTATTGATTTTTTTTACATGTTTCTGATATACATATTTCCCAAGTGTTCCTAATTTTTTTTTAAAATAGTTACATACGTTTTACATCAAATCGAATCTTTATGGAATGGTCTGTTTTTAACAGATTCTATTTTCTTCGTGTTGTTTGCTTATTTTGATGCATCTATGGCTGGTATCGGGGGTATGAACCATGGAAAATTTGGACTACAGTAGATATTTGATGCCCCACAAGTGTAGGGGATCTATCGTAGTCCCTTCGATAAGTAAGAGAGTCGAACCCAACGAGGAGCAGAAGGAAATGATAGGCAGTTTTTAGTAAGGTATTTTCTACAAGCACTGAAATTATAGGTAACAGATAGTTTTGTGATAAGGTAATTGGTAGCAAGTGACAAAAGGTAAAAGTAAATAAGGTACAACAAGGTGGCCCAATCCTTTTTGTAGCAAAGGACAAGCCTAGACAAACTCTTATATACAGGAAAGCGCTCTCGAGGACACATGGGAATTATCGTCAAGCTAGTTTTCATCACGATCATCTGATTCGCGTTTGGTACTTTGATAATTTGGTATGTGGGTGGACCGGTGCTTGGGTGTTGTCCTTACTTGGACAAGCCTCCCACTTATGATTAACCTCTAATGCAAGCATCCGCAACTACAAAATAAGTATTAAGGTAAACCTAACCATAGCATGAAACAAGTGGATCCAAATCAGCCCCTTACGAAGCAACACATAAACTAGGGTTTAAGCTTCTGTCACTCTAGCAACACATCATCTACTTATTACTTCCCAATGCCTTCCTCTAGGCCCAAATAATGGTGAAGTGTCTTGTAGTCAACGTTCACACGACACCACTAGAGGAGAGACAGCATACATCTCATCAAAATATCGAACAATTACCAAATTCACATGACTACTAATAGCAAGACTTATCCCATGTCCTCAGGAACAAAAATAACTACTCACAAGACATAATATTGTTCATGATCAGAGGGGTTTTAATATGCATAATGGATCTGAACATATGATCTTCCACCAAATAAACCAACTAGCATCAACTACAAGGAGTAATCAATACTACTAGCAACCCACAGGTACCAATCTGAGGTTTGGGTACAAAGATTGGATACAAGAGATGAACTAGGGTTTGAGAGGAGATGGTGCTGGTGAAGATGTTGATAAAGATAGCCCTCCCCAAGATGGGAGAGTTGTTGGTGATGACGGCGGTGATGATTTCCCCCTCCCGGAGGGAAGTATCCCCGGCAAAACAGCTCTGCCGGAGCCCTAGAATGGTTTCCGGCAAGGTTCTGCCTCGAGACGGCGGCGTCTGGCCCCGAAAGCCTCCTTTTGATTTTTTTTCCAGGTCAAAACACCTCATATAGGAGAAGATGGGCATCGGGGGGCATCGGGGGGCCCAAGAGGCAGGGGGCGCACCCCCCACCCTCGTGGACAGCTGGTGGACACCTGGTGATCTTCTTTCGCCGGATATTTTTTATATTTTCTGAAACGGTGTCCTGTGAAGTTTCGGGGCTTTTGGAGTTGTGCAGAATAGGTTTCCAGAGTTTGCTTCTTTCCCAGCCCAGAATTCAAGCTGCCGGCATTCTCCCTCTTCATGTAAACCTTGTAAAATAAGAGAGAAAAGGCATAAGTATTGTGACATAACGTGTAATAACAGCCCATAAAGCAATAAATATCAACATATAAGCATGATGCAAAATGGACGTATCAACTCCCCCAAGCTTAGACCTCGCTTGTCCTCAAGCGAAAGCCGATGTCGAAAAATATGTCCACATGTTTAGAGATGGAGGTGTCGATAAAAATAAAATACGGACATGAAGGCATCATGATCATTCTCATAACAACAACATACATGTATTGTCATATGATTCTTATGCTAAAGTAACAATTCATTCACAAATTCAAGCATGAATCATAAATGTCAGACCCAAGATGCGATTCTATCCCGATCACGTGACGCTTACGTGACTGGGGCACAACCGCAACTCAGGCTCTTAGCAAGATGGATATCATTACATCGTACCATTACATACATACATGGGGGATACAACAATACATACAAGTCACATGAATACAACAACATCAATACAAGGCATCCAACTACGGATGCAAACATGAAAGGCACAACGACATCCATCTGCTATCCCAGGCTGCCGACCCGGAACCTAACCCAAGACTAAAGAAGAAGAAGAAGAAAGAACTCCAACACAACGATCATCGCTCTCACATCAAGACATCGGAAACATACACCTGCAACTGTTGTTGTAGTATCCGTGAGCCACGAGGACTCAGCAATCCCATAACCATGGGTAACAAGACTACCAAAGCTTAAATGGGAAAGGAAGGGATACGTGGTGAGGTTGCAGCAGTGGCTAAGTATAAATATGGTGGCTAACTTACGAGTACAAGAATAAGATGAGCATCTACGCAAACGGTCGCAAACTAGTAGTGATTGCTAAAGATCCTGAACTACCTACGAGTCAAACATAACCCCACCGTGTTCTCTTCTCAAAGTGAAAAGAGACAGTCACGGTTACTCACACAGTTGTGTGTTTTACTCGGATCCTCTGTCAAGTTTTCTACAACCGGACATTAACAAATTCCAATCTGCCACATAACCGTGGGCACGGCTTTCGAAAGATCATAACCCTGCAGTGGTGTCCCAACTTAGCCCATCACAAGCTCTCACGATCAGCAGAAGTAATATTAATATTACCCCTTATCTTAGGGAAGGCCCAATCAGACTTGGAATTCCCGGTGCACAAGAGATTTCGACAATTATAAAACAATTCCAGCAAGACCTCCCGGCGTATCGACACCCTGATAGTAGCCGCGCGTATCTCGTCTCAGGCCACGACCGGATGGGTGATTTTACGGGAGCCAGATACCTCGAGTTTCCCCGTGGCGGCCCCGTCGAACCCCCATTTGGGACCAACACCATCAGCACTGGCCCCCCTACTATGTACAAAGAATCCTCGGGTAGCGCTAACTCCCTATGCAATTAATTAATTAATTAAGTTGTTATTATGAGCAAATTAAAACCAATGTTGGGCCTTGCTGGAGGAGTTTTATTCAAAGATGAACTGCCAAGGGGTCCCCTTATACCCAACCGTGTAAGGAACGCAAAATTAAGGAACATAATGCCGGTTTATCGGCTCCTAAGGTGGCATGAGTGGAACAAAACACCGAGCAAAAGGCCAAGCCTTCCACCCATGCCCGGTATATAGGTGTGTTAATATATATAAGACATATTGTGATATTCCAACAACAAGTTCCAACAAGGAACGATCTTCATCTTCAGCTACAACTAACAACGCTATAAGAGGGGCTGAGCAAGCGGGTAACATAGCCAAACAACGGTTTACTGGGAAGGTGTCAAAAGGTTAGAGGTTTCATGGCAACAAGGAGAGGGGCTGACAAAAATGATGGGTAGCACGACATGTAACGATAGCATCGAGACAACTAAGCATGGCAATGATAGTAAAGGTATCCAAGGTGATGGTCATCTTGCCTAAGATCCTGCAAGGAAGAAGAACGGATCCGTGAAGAAGACGAAGAAGAAGCCTTGAAAACGAACCACGCGAAGTCGAACGAATCCTCACGATCGCAACGGAACAATCACTAACGAAAAGAAAGCACACAACAAGGTAAACACCCAACACAAGAACATGACAAGATGCTCAACCAAGTATGATGCAAGACAAGACTATATGATGCAAAACATGGAAAGGGATGAAGCACACAAGAACAACACAAGCCAACAAGTTTAAATGAGTCCGGAATCAACATATGACAAATCCGGTAAGTCCTCATATGCATAATTTGAAATTAGTCCATATCTGAACAAACTTTAAGTTAAAGTGGTTAAACAGCAATTTAACATGCACCATGATGATCTACACGAAATTCTAGTCAAGTTTCATATAAAGTTTGTTTAATTCGGAGCTACGGCCTAGAAGATATGAGCAAAACAAGACAAGCAAGGCAACGGTGCAAGATGCACCCAAACATCAAGCAAACACACTCCAAACAGATATTCAACATGATATTATGATTCTACATGCAAAATCACACAAGTTTCATATAGGGCACACTCAAAACGGAGCAACGGGCTAGAAGTTGTGAGCAAAACAAGTTACAAAGCAAAGCTGAAGTTAACAGCCACATAGCAACTTTGGAGCAAGGTAAATATATGCTACAACACAGAAACATGATAACAAGAAGCATGGATGTGAAATAGACATGATACTCTACAATCATGAACTTAGAACACACCCAAAAGCTTGCTGGAACACAATTAACCAAGCATGGCAAGTTGCAATAAAATTATCCAGACTTAGTCAAAATCTGGGAAGGCAAAAACATCATCACGATGCTGCCTTCGGAGGCACAAAACAACAAGCATATCAACTCTAATAAGAACATAAAGATCATGGACATGTAGTAGACATATCATACATCAAACAACTCCATTGGAGCAACTCCATAGGAGGCATGGATCAATAACAACAAGCGTCACCAAATTAAACATGGTGATAAAAATCTGACAGCTAAAATTTATAGCAACTAGAGAGCAAGAAATAAATAAGCTACAACAGTCCATATGAGCAAGTAAGGGCATGAATGGATAGAAAAAAACATGGACAACAAGACATGATCATTGGCCACTCCAAAACAAGCATGGATTTGAGTGGGGCATCAAGCAAACATAACATCAGGTTAAGCAGATTCCAGACTTAGCTATTTTTTCACTAAGTATAAAACAGCAACAACAACATGGCATGTTCACAAGCTTGTTTAAGTCACCTCAAGGCATATCATGGAAAATTAAAATCACCACAGCAAAGACCACATGATTGTGCTTCTAAAACATATAGACATGTAGCATGAAGACAATCACACCAATAGCAATGAGCATGTGAAATCAGCATCTCATAACAAGTTTCAGCACTTGACAGCCACATGCACTTTTGCAACAGAGATTAACATGGCAATATAGCACCTAACATGAAAGCTACAGCAACCATCATGTAGAGCACTTCACAATGAACATTTTGACATATCATATGCTCCATTTGGATAAACATGCACAAAGTTATCACCCTCACAAGCATGCAACAAAATTACAGTTACTAGCAGTTTTAAACATATAGCACTCTTTCAACAGAGATTAGGGCATCTAGATGAACTCAAACAAGCATGCCGCAATGGAACAAAGTGAAGAGCATATCACCGCGATCATTTTGACATATTATACACTCCATTTGGACATGCACACAAAAAGTTACAGCCATGCAAAGTATGCATATATGATGTATGAAATTCACAGACTGATAGGCAACAGGAGGGTCTGGGCTGGCTCACCTTGTGGGCCGAGGCCCAGGACGAAGGCGGCAGTCCAGCCGGAGGTGCAGAGGAGACGGGCCGGCTTGGGCCCTCGTGAGGCCGAGGGAGATGTGGGCCGGGGCGAGGCCCACGTGGCCGGCTGGACGGGATGCGGCCCACCTGCGGGAGGAGGCCCGCGACGCTGGCGCTGTTTGTCGAGCTCGGCCTCGACGAAGGACGACGATGGCAGCGACGCCGGCGATGGAACGGGAGGAGGCCGGGGAGGCTCCGGCGGGCTGGGGTGATGGGATCCAGCCGATCCGGGCGGCGGCGGGCCGGATCCGGCAGGAGGCGAGGCTGGGCGGCGAGACGAGGCCGACGGCGGGCTGGGGGTGCTCCGGCGAGCTAGGACGGCGGCGACGACGGGACTCCGGCGGAGGCAAGGCCGCGGCGGTGCGAGGCATCTGCGGCAGGGGGCGACCGCGCTGCTCGCCGGCGGCGGACGGAGAGGGAGGCGGCGCGGGGCTCCAGCGAGCGGGCGCGCTTGGCGCGGGGCGGCGGCGGATGGGCGATGACGTGGCGGCACCCTATTGGTCGAAGCTACGTGTCCGGCTGGACATGTCCGGCGCGGATGGACATGTCCGGCGGCGTGAGAGGGAGGATGCTAGGGTTCATCCGCGAAAATGGAGAGGGAGGCACCTATTTATAGGTAGAGGGAGCTAGGAGAGTCCAAATGAGGAGCGGTTTTCGGTCACGCGATCACGATCCAACGACCGAGAGCATGGAGGGGGTTTGGTGGACTGTGTGAAAGGGGTGCTGGGCCAAAAGAGAAAAGGCTTCCGGCGGTTAACGCGGTTAACCGTTGGGCTATCAAACAAACTCCGAACGCGACGAAACTTGACAGGCGGGCTACCTATGCTATAATAAGACCACACGCCAAGTTTCAACCCAGTCCAAGAACATTTTCCGGCCACTCATAAAATAAATATTCGGAGGCGCCGCGAGCGCGTGTAAGTGTGTCTAGGCTCAGAACGGACAATGAAAGGACGGGCGGACTCGGACGGATGCAAGTTTTGAAAAGATGATGATGCAACACACATGATGACATGGAAAAATGCAACACGCAAGCAGATGTCACGGCAATGATGACGAATAACTGGCTGACACCTGGCGCATCGGTCTCGGGGTGTCACAATAAACTTCATTGAAAACCAACAAACTATGATCTCGGTCATTGAAGCTATTGCAATTTATCATAACTTCGGAAAGAGTCAACATAAGAGCTTTTCAACAAGCCTGCATACTCAACTATCATATAGTCTTTCACAATTGCTCACACTCACGCAATACTTATGGTTATGGAGTTTTAATCAGACAAAGAGAAAGATAGGGGCTTATGGTGTTGCCTCCCAACCTTTTACCTCAAGGGTAATGTCAACAGTAATAGACCATGAAAACTTACATCCAAGTGGGTATATATGTCAGGATCTTTCCAACACAATGTGCTTGCCAAAGGATAAAATGTAAAAAGTAAAGGTGAATTTTCACCTTGACTCTTATAAGGCATAGATAAAAGATAGGCCCTTCGCAGAGGGAAGCAGAGGTTGTCATGTGTTTTTATGGTTGGATGCACAAAGTCTTAGCACAGAAGACGTCACTTTATATTGCCACTTGTGATAAGGACCTTTATTTGCAGTCCGTCGCTTTTATTACTTCCATATCACAAGATCGTGTAAAGCTTATTTCCTCCACACTAATAAACCATACATATTTTAGCGAGTTTGCAACATGACAACTTACTTGGAAGGATCTTACTCAATCCATAGGTAGGTATGGTGGACTCTCATGGCAAAACTGGGTTTAAGGATGTATGGAAGCACAAGTAGTATCTCTACTTGGTGCAAGGAGTTTTGGCTAGCATGAGGGGGAAAGGCAAGCTCAACATGTTGGATGATCCATGACAATATACTTTATTTCAGATATAAGAAAACATAACCCACTATGTTGTCTTCCTTGTCCAACATCAACTCTTTAGCAATGTCATATTTTAATGAGTGCTCACAATCATAAAAGATGTCCAAGATAGTATATTTGTATGTGAAGCCTCTCTTTCTTTATTACTTCATATTAATTGCAACGATGACCAAAACTATGTGTGTCAACTCCCAACGACTTTTATTCATCATACTCTTTATATGTGAAGTCATTACTTCCCATAAGATCAATATGATCTCTTGGATGCTCTTTATGTTTTCTTTCCTTTTATCATGACCAAAGTGAGAAAATCAAGAACTTGACTCAACACTAATCTTTATTATATAGCTCACGGACTCGATTACAAAGGGTGAAAATCATAAAGCAAAAGCTCACAACTAGATCATGCTAACTTTATTCTACTAGATCAAGATACTACCAAAAGGATCAAACTAAGAAAAATGGTAAAGATAGGAGTGATGGTGATACGATACCGGAGTCACTCCCCCAAGCTTGGCAGTTGCCAAGGGGAGTGCCCATAACCATATGATTATTTCTCCTTCTTCGGGGGTGGTGATGATGGCTTCTTCCTTAACTTGCGCTTAAGGGAAGAATTTTGCTCCCTTAGGTCATTGATCTCCTGCTCAAGGTTTAATATTTTCTTGCATAGTGCCTACTTGTTTTCCTGCAAGAGGTGAAAAGGGATAAATTCTATCTTAGATTCGTTTGCTCTGTCGGGGATGCTTGACTTTTTGAACTCCACATGCATGTCTCCAGGTTGAGGTAGTGGGACTTCGTCTTCATCTGAGCTAGTCCAATCCTTCCCCTTGGAATCATGGTTTTCTTCTTCCTCCTTCGTCCAACCATAATGCTCCCAGTCCCCATAGACCTTAGGGTCAGCAAGGGAATCAGCCACATAGCTTTCTCCCTCCGAATCCTGGGACGACATGCTTTTATCTGCGACAGAAACGGCTCGAAACAAAAACAGAGGATTTTTGCGTGATAGAGAGGTCAAAACTTTCGAGAGTATATATAATGAATTTTTACCGACCAAAAGGAGTAACATACAAGAAATCGGAGTCCGGGAGGCACACGAGCTGCCCACGAGGCAGGGCGCGCGCCCAGGGAAGGGGGGTGCGCCCTCCACCCTCGTGGACGGCTCGTGTCTCTTCCGGACCACCACTTATTTTTCTATTTTTCTAAATATTCCAAAACGGAGGAAAATTGCCTTTAGAACTGTTTTGGAGTCGGTTTACTTACCGTACCACATACCTCTTCCTTTTCGGAGTTTGGATCGCTTTGGAAAGTGTCCCTTATGTGTTCCTCCGGGGTTACAGTTTGAATAACATTGGTTTTAACATTTATAGGGTTACCTGAGATATAATGTTTGATTCTTTGACCATTCACCACCTTCGGATTTGTGCCATCGAAGTTGTTGTTTTTTATGGCACTGGAACGATAGACCTCCTCGATAACGTAAGGTCCTTCCCACTTATAGAGTAGTTTTCCTGCAAAAAATCTTAAATGAGAGTTATATAGCAAGACATAATCGCCTACGTTAAACTCACGCTTTTGTATCCTTTGTCATGCCATATTTTAACGTTTTCTTTAAACAGCTTGGCATTCTCATAGGCCTAGGTTCTCCATTCATCAAGAGAGCTAATGTCAAATAACCTCTTCTCACCGGCAAGTTTGAAATCATAATTGAGCTCTTTAATAGCCCAATATGCCTTATGTTCTAGCTCAAGAGGTAAGTGACAAGCCTTTCCATAAACCATCTTATATGGAGACATACCCATAGGATTTTTGTATGCAGTTCTATAGGCCCATAATGCATCATCAAGTTTCTTGGACCAATTATTTCTAGACCTATTAACTGTCTTTTGCAAATTTAATTTCAACTCTCTATTACTTATTTCTACTTGACCACTAGTCTGTGGGTGATAAGGGGATGCAATTCTATGATTAACATCATACTTTGCACGCATTTTATGGAAAGCGCCATGAATAAAGTGTGAACCACCATCAGTCATTAGGTATCTAGGGACTCCAAACCTCGGAAAAATAACTTCTTTAAGCATCTTAATAGAGGTGTTATGATCAGCACTACTAGTTGGAATAGCTTCTACCCACTTAGTAACATAATCAACAATAACTAGGATATGTGTGTACCCATTAGAGGCAAGAAACGGTCCCATATAATCAAAGCCCCAAACATCAAATGGTTCAATAACAAATGAATAATTCATAGGCATTTCTTGACGTCTACTGATATTACCAATTCTTTGACACTCATCACAAGATAAGACAAACTTACGGGCATCCTTGAAGAGAGTAGGCCAATAAAAACCGGAATGCAATACCTTATGTGCAATTCTATCTCCAGCATGGTGTCCTCCATATGCTTCGGAGTGGCACTTGCGTAGGATCTGTTCCTGTTCATGCTCAGGTACACAACGTCTAATAATACCATCTACTCCTTCTTTATAAGGATGTGGGTCATCCCAGAAGTAATGTCTCAAATCATAGAAGAACTTTTTCTTTTGCTGGTATGTGAAGCTAGGAGGTATAAACTTAGCAACAATATAATTAGCATAATCAGCATACCATGGAGCAGTACGAGAAGTATTTATGACAGCTAATTGTTCATCAGTAAAGCTATCATCAATAGGTTGTGGGTCATCAAGTATATTCTCTAGCTTAGACAAGTTATCTGCAACTGGGTTCTCAGCTCCCTTTCTATCAATAATATGCAAGTCAAATTCTTGCAGCAAGAGAACCCATCTAATAAGTCTAGGTTTAGCATCTTTCTTTTCCATAAGGTATTTGATAGCAGCATGATGAGTGTGAATAGTTACTTTAGAATCAACAATATAGGGTCTAAACTTATCACAAGCAAATACAACTGCTAAAAAGTGTTTCTCGGTAGTAGCATAATTTTTCTGGGCACTATCTAGAGTTTTACTAGCATACTGGATACCATTCAATTTCTTATCAACTTTTTGCCCTAAAACAGCACCTACAGCATAATCACTAGCATCACACATAATCTCAAATGGTAAATTCCAGTCAGGAGTCTGGACAATAGGTGCAGAGATCAATGCTTTCTTAAGTATTTCAAATGCTTCTAGACAATCATCATCAAAGACAAAAGGAATATCTTTTTGTAAGAGATTTGTTAGAGGCTTGGAGAGTTTGGAGAACTCCTTTATGAACCTCCTATAAAACCCGACATGACGAAGGAAACTTCGTATACCTTTGATGTCCTCGGGCACAGCATCTTTTCAATAGCATCAACTTTAGCTTTGTCAACTTCAATACCTCTTCCAGAAATTTTATGTCCCAAGACAATGCCTTCATTAACCATAAAGTGGCACTTCTCCCAATTCAAGACAAGATTAGTGTCTTCACATCTCTGCAAAACTCGATCAAGGTTGCTTAAGCAATCATCAAAAAAATTCCGTAAATGGAGAAGTCATCCATGAAAACCTCAACAATCTTTTCACAAAAATCAGAGAATATAGCCATCATGCATCTTTGAAAGGTAGCAGGTGCATTACATAAACCAAAAGGCATACGCCTATAAGCAAAGGTACAGAAAGGACAAGTAAAAGTGGTCTTTTTGTTGATCCCCTTTTGACACAGGTATTTGAGAGAAACCAGAATAACCATCTAGAAAGCAAAAGTGAGTATGTTTCGATAACCTTTCTAGCATTTGATCAATAAAAGGCAAGGGGTAATGATCTTTCTTAGTAGCTTTATTTAATTTACGGAAATCAATTACCATCCTATAACCTGTAACTATTGTTTGAGGGATCAATTCATCTTTATCATTAGGAACAACAGTCATACCTCCCTTCTTAGGGACACAATGGACAAGACTTACCCACTCACTATGAGCAACTGGATAGATAATACCTGCCTCTATAATTTTTAGTATTTCCTTCCTTACCACTTCTTTCATCTTAGGGTTTAACCGTCATTGATGATCAATAACTGGTTTAGCATTTTCCTCCAATTTTATCTTGTGTTGGCATAAGGTGGGACTAATGCCCTTAAGATCATCAAGCGTATATCCAATAGCAGCATGGTGCTTCTTCAGAGTTTTCAATAATTTTTCTTCTTCCTGCTCTGAAAGGTTAGCACTAATAATAATAGGATATATCATCTATTCATCAAGATAAACATACTTAAGATTATCAGGCAAAGGTTGAAGTTCAAATACGGGATCACCCTTGGGTGGAGGAGGATCCCCTAGGATTTCAACATGCAAGTTGTTTTTCAATACGGGTCCCTGATTAAAGAATATTTCATCTATTTCCCTTCTCACATTCATATGCATATCATTTTCATGATCTAGCAAATATTGTTCTAAAGGATCATTAGGAGGCACAACAATAGAAGCAAGACCAATAATTTCATCATTACTAGGCAATTCTTCATCAAGGGGTTGTCTATGGAATTTAGCAAAGTTAAAATCATGAAACATATCCCCTAAACCAACAGTAACAATATCTTTTACGCAGTCTATCTTAGCATTAACAGTGTTCAAGAAGGGTCTACCAAATAAAATGGGACAAAAGTCATCTTGTGGGGAACCAAGAACAAGAAAATCAGCAGGGTGTTTAACTTTCCCACACAAGAATTCAACATCTCTAACAATCCCAATTGGTGAGATAGTGTCTCTATTAGCAAGCTTAATAGTAACATATATACCTTCTAGCTCAACGGGTGCAATATCATGCATTATTTCATCATATAAGGATATAGGTATTACACTCGCACTAGCACCCACATCACATAAACCTTGATAACAATGATCTCCTATTTTAACAGAGATAACAGGCAGGCCTACAATAGGTTTATGTTTATCCCTAGCATCGGGTTTGGCTATTCTAGCAGATTCCTCTTGGAGGTAAATAACATGTCCATCTAAATCTTCTACCAAGAGATCTTTAACCATAGCAACACTAGGTTCAACTTTAATTTGCTAAGAGGGTGTAGGTGTTCTAGTATTACTCTTACAAACTACAGTTGAAGCTTTAGTATGATCCTTTATCCTAATAGGGAAAGGTGGTTTCTCAATATAAGCAGTAGGAACAATAGGATCAACATTATATGTGATAGTGTTTTCTTCAACTTTAACAGGTTCAACTACTTTTACTTCAATGGGAGGATGGTATTTAAACCACTTCTCCTTGGGAAGATCAACATGAGTAGCGAATGATTCACAGAAAGAAGCTACTATCTCTGAGTCAAGTTCATATTTAGTGCTAAACTCACGGAAAACATCGGTATCCATAAAAGCTTTAACACAATCAAACTTAGGGGTCATACCTGACTCCCTACCTTCGTCGAGATCCCAATCTTCAGAGTTGCATTTAATTCTTTCCAATAAATCCCATTTGAATTCAATAATCTTCATCATAAAAGAACCAGAACAAGAAGTATCGAGCATGGAGTGATTATTAAGAGAAAGCCGAGCATAAAAAATTTGAAGGATCATTTTTCTTGAGAGCTCATGATTGGGGCATGAATATGACATTGACTTAAGCCTCCCCCAAGCTTGAGCGATGCTTTCTCCTTCGTGAGGCCAAAAATTATAGATATAATTATGATCACGATGAACCTGGTGCATAGGGTAGAACTTCTGATGAAATTCCAACTTCAGACGATTATAGTTCCATGATCCAATATAATCACATAGCCTAAACCATGTCAATGCATCTCCCTTAAAAGATAAAGGGAAGACCTTCTTCTTGATAACATCCTCGGGCATACCTGCAAGCTTAAATAATCCACAAACTTCATCCACATAGATTAGGTGTAAATCGGGATGCAGTGTTCCGTGTCCTATAAAGGGATTATCTAGCAGTTTATCTATCATACCCGAAGGAATTTCAAAGCAAACATTTTCAGTAGGTGTAGTAGGTTGAGGGGCAACTCTTTGCTCTTCTGGTCGGGGTGAAGATACCCCGAACAAGCCCCTCAAAGGATTATGAGCCATAGTAACAAGTGACATTTAATTTCAGCACACTATATAATTTTTTCCTTACCAAAGGTGCTTCACTCCCCGGCAACGGCGCCAGAAAAGAGTCTTGATGACCCACAAGTGTAGGGGATCTGGCGTAGTCCTTTAGATAAGTAAGAGTGTCGAACCCAACAAGGAGCAGAAGGAAATGATAGGCAGTTTTCAGTAAGGTATTTTCTGCAAGCACTGAAATTATAGGTAACAGATAGTTTTGTGATAAGGTAATTGGTAGCAAGTGACAAAAGGTAAAAGTAAATAAGGTGCAGCAAGGTGGCCCAATCTTTTTTGTAGCAAAGGACAAGCCTGGACAAACTCTTATATAAAGGAAAGCTGTAATGCCCCATATGTAACACTTTCCAGTAATGGCAATAAAGCTTCCTCATTTGATCCTTGTCCTTATCCTTGGGGGTTCTTGTCATTTGAGTTCATTTCATTTTGCATTGCCATGTCATTTTATTTCATTTTGCATCCTTGCATTGATTCATCATTATGGCATCATGGCATCTTAGTTTACTTTTGTTGATGAGTGTGTGTGAGGCCTTGTGATGTTGTGTGTGTGGCTTGAGCTATGCCTAGCTAAACCCTAAACCCCTTCTCTTCTTCTTCTTCTTCTTCCTTTTTCTTTTCTATCCTTTCTTTACTCTATTGTGCAAGTCACCTAGCCAAGCCCATTGTTGTTCTATCTTTTCCTAAAAACCTTGCACCATGCCTACAACCTCTTTGCCAAATATCACCCCATTTGTAAATGATTTTGTTGGGTTTTAAAATGACAAGAGTTTGAACCATATTCAAACTCCTTTTATTTTTCTGCCTCTAAAAATGTCCAAGTCAATTTTATTAAATAGGGATTAAATCACTGAGCATGGGGATATTTTTCGTTTTCCCCTAACTCTTTTTCTTATAGCCTGTGTTTTTCATTTTCTTTCCGTCTGAAGAAATAATGAAAAAGAAAGAAACATCAGCAAAGCAGTGAACCTGGGCCTTCTCCTCCTTCTCCTCCCCCAGGCCCAGCCTCTCCCGCGGCCCATCTCTTCCCCGCAGGCCCAGTGAGCCGGGCGCAGCAGTCGCGTCGTCTCCCTCCCGCGCGCCTGACCCCACCTGTCATCCCCCTTCTCTCTCGCGCCAACCTGCTCCGTTGTGTCGCCATCTCTGTTTCAGAAACAGAGAGCTCGCGCTCGCGCCGTGATCGTCACGGACGCCGAGGTCGCGCCATCTCTTCCCCCCTTTTAAGCCCGCAGCCATGCCTAGGTTGCTACTCCTCCCCCCTTTCTCTTCCACTGCCACGAGCAGCTCCTCTTCTCTCCTCTCCTCTCTGCAGTCGCCATGGCTGCCTGTCAGGACCGGATTTTCAGGGTATTAAATTCCCAAAAATTACCCTTGTACTCACCAGGCCCAGGAATACTGTTAGCTGATGAGGCACCACTTGATACAAAAATTTCCAAGCAAAGGTCCAAATATGTAGTACAAGACCATTCTGGCCTTTAAGTATAACACAAGGTTTCTAGTTACTGATGGCGGAAGCGGTATGTGACTCGTCGGCGTCTGTGGGACTCCATTTCCCGCGGGAACAGCTGACTAGGCTAACTCCTATCTTCGCGAGGCTGCTATCACGGTTGCATAGGTTCCGGGTAGTCGTCGCAACGCTCCTCTCCATGCGAGAAATCTGGCCAAGACAACAGCCAGGGACAAGCCAGTGAGTACTTTGAATGTACTCGCAAACATTATGAACATAGGTGAAATAAAATCATGCTCGAGAATATTTGATGATCGCAATGTTATTCATGAAGTGACAGTCCATGATGCAAACAGTTCAACTGTATAAAGATGCATATGCATTCAGGGAGAGATAATAAAATAGAAGCGAATCATGCCACAGTCGGGCGTCTGAGCGATGCCACATAAAGGGCTTATAAAGGAAAGTAAAATAGTATAATGCCACAGTCGAACGTCTGAGCGACATCACATAAAGGGCTTATAAAGGAAAATAAAATAATAAAAATGCCACAGCCGGACGTCTGAGCGAACTCACATAAAGGGCTTATAAAGGAAAATAAAATAATAAAAATGCCACAGTCGGACGTCTGAGCGACATCACATAAAGGGCTTATAAAGGAAAATAAAATAATAAAAATGCCACAGTCGGACGTCTGAGTGACATCACATAAAGGGCTTATAAAGGAAAATAAAAAAATGCCACAGTCGGACGTGTGAGCGACATCACATAAAGGGCTTATAAAGAAAAGTAAAAGACAGTGAATATCTAGGAGGTAGGACCATCCCAGGGATACTCATTAATTTGATTAATACAGGGGTTAGTTCATCATAATCAAAGTCATCATAAGCCACACGTCATAAACGAAGTTCTGGTTTTAGCAGTTTTCTCCTCCGAAGACCGACGCTAAGACCGACACTTGACCCTTCCCAGACTGTAGTCCTGACCCAGGGACACGGCTATTCGAATAGATTTAATCTCTGCAGAGGGTGTACTCTTTACCCACGAATAACGGTTTCCTTTAGTTCCTCTGGACTAATTCCGTCTACGGTCTTTTAATTTGAAGACACATCTGGCCGCACACACCAGCTTAACTTACCGGTGTCTGCAATCACCCATGACACCTGTCAAGCCAAACTCTAAGTGGGGAGGCTACAACCTCGACTAGCATGGGATCACAAAATTTATAACGTGCGCAAACTGGGGAAGCTACCCCCTTCGTCTTCAACCGAAACACCCATGCCCCCGGACCAGGTGGCATGCCTACCGGATGCAGCCGGTATCTTCCACCATGGCCTCTCTGTATGGTGTGTGCCAGAACAGGGGTCAACAATTTACTGAACCGTATCCTACCTGTAGTAGGGACAAGTGGTAGTACGAAAACGAGTATGGGGTTTACTGGACAAGACTCGATCTATGGTCGACTCAGGAGGTTTCAGCATCACTTGTATGATTAGCATAATCATTATATTCCATAACCATAGTCGGAATCACCACCCGCATACCTCACCAAGCCATACCGGACTCCGTTGTCTCATCGAGGAGCTAATGGCAAGCTTGTGTCTACACAAGACCACGACTTCCACGGCTTTCTTCCGTTAGGCATGGGAAGCATACGAGTGGGATACCGTCGTGCACATTAAACATTCACACCAAGGGGTCTACCTCATGTACTCATGGGTAGGATCATATCATCACATATGCAAGAGAAGATGAATGCCTCCATATCGTTGTAATCGTATCAATAACAACCACATGTATTAGACCAGGGTTCAAAAATGCTTGCCTTCAAGTAGAGGGGAGGAGAAATGCATTCCAAAGCTTTTTGGAAGTTTTCTCCTTCTTCAAAAATCCTAATAGAAAGAATATGAAATTAATACATAGAATCACAACAGCACAAAAAATTTGTCTGGAATTTTTTCAAATAAATCTGAAAATAAACTAGACCAAATTTGAGGAACAACAGAAAAAGAAACAAGTCAATTGGAGTTATAAATAAAAAGCTAAAGCCAGTCAAAGTTCAGTCAAACTCTGATTTTTAAAGCAAAACAGAAAAGAAAACGTTTCGAGGAGAATGCGTATTCGCTGCGAGGAAACGTACTTGGGAGATTGTGCCTTCACTTAACACCCGTGGAGGTGGGGCTGTGTCACTGACAGTGGGTCCGTGGGGCCTACTGGTCAGGTTTGACCAGTCGTCCCTCCCTCCTCATCCTCTGCCCGAGCGGAGGCGGGGCTCCGACGATTGTCGCTGGCAAACGGAGGCTCCTCGAGGGCGTTCGAGGCCAGGAATGGATCCGTCACTCCAAGGCGGTTCTCCTGGTGGTCGACTGGCCGGCAGGGACGGAGGGAGTCGCCGGCGGCGAGCTCCGCGGCGGAGGGAGTTTCGGGCAAGATTGGGGATTCGGGTTGTGGTGGGTTTTGATCGCGTTCGAGGGGTCGGGCAGCTCCGCAAGGTCGAGGGGAAGGCGACGGTGGTGCTGGCTGGGCGAGGGAGGCCCTGGTGGCACCGGAGTGATCGAGGCAGTGGCGGCGGCCGTGGTTGCCGGAGAGGAAGAAGACGACCTCTCTGATCTTTCTACTGCTACGGGCAGATCAGTGATGGAGTGTGGGAGGTTGCTTGAGGGCCTGACGAGCTCGGGGGCTCCTTATATAGGCGGGCAATGGCGGTTCCGCGGCGGCCGGGGATAAGATCGCCGGCAACCGCCATTCTGTAGCAGCAGGAGACGTGGCGGCGACGAACACTTGCAGACGAGCTTGCGGATGAGCTTGCACTGCTCCAGGAGGCAGCTGGCGAGCGCGCGTGGCTTGGGCGGTGCCGACCATGGCAGATATCCACTGTGATCACCGACGTGCCACAAAATGTGCCCTGACGACGGTGCTGTGGAGTCCTAGGGACGGCTTGGAGTGTTCTCGTGTGCGGGTAAGGCTGGGCGCGGCTCTGCAGGTGAGTTGGGGCCAGGGGCGCGACGCGGCGACCCGAGCGCACGCACGTGCAAAACGCGCGCTCTGGGTGCGCCCAGAGCACGCACGCGATGTTCTCGGCAGTATGCCAGGGCATGCTAAGGGGCTCCAAATCACAAGGGGGTTAGCAGGGTGGGGCTATAGGCTAGGGCAAATCCATGTGACATGCTGGTTTAGTCAGGGGATCAAGTTCATAATACAAACCAAAAACTAAACCAAAACTGGTCATGCACTCAGGGTGTTTGACAAAATGCCTGAGGCATCTAGGCAACTCTTGAGGTGGCCAAATTCTCCAGATCAGTGTCTCCTTGGATGGGTAAGAGAGTGGTGAGGTTAGTTTATCAAAAGCAAAAACTTGTTAGTGCAAGTTTTGCAAGATTCCAGTTCTGGACAGAAAGTAAATGGCATTGTTTCATGAACCAAAAACCTTCCAATGGGTCCACTCTTCTGGACTTAAGGATTTTTCCAGATGGGCTACCAGTTGGAAAAAGCTCAAGGCCAAGGGAGCAAGTTAGAATAGGGCTGCAGTAGAAAGTGACAAACTGGACCAGAGAGCAAAAGAGGATGTTTTGCTCAATTTTTCCAAAGGGTACCCAAAGATTTTTGCATGGAGGTGATGTAGGGGCTTCACCTGACATCCTTGAATTTTGGTGGAGTTTTTGGACAATTCCATCAGAGGGGTGTAGTGCAAACAGGGCCCTAAACAGAAGGAAGAACTCTTTAAATAAATAAAGATCAGGGAGAAAATAATGCAAATGATCCTATAACTAGAAAGGTTGTTCTTCTTGGCTTAGGGCAATTAAGTCCAAGCAACAAACTCACAATCTTTCACTGGGGAAAAAACTCCACAATAGCAACAGAAGGGAAGTTCTAACAACCAAAGAAAACCTAGAAAAAGAAAAGTTGAAACTCCTTGACAAAATTTTATTACTAGAACAAGGGCATAATTCTTGGGGTTTTACAACACCACCCCCCTTAAGAAAAATCTCGTCCTCGAGATTTTCTAGGGGTTGCTATAAAATCTTCTACTGCCACACAATGATATTACCAAAGTTAACCGTTCTGCTAATGCAAATAAATGCCACTACAGTGCATGGGCAATAAGTGGTGTAAACTGCAGTGTTAAACACTGGCGCTGCATGGAAAAATCTTCGGTCCTGGAAAACGAGATATTTCTACTATGGCTATAGTAAATTTAGAAATAAAACTTTCTAAATTTTCAAATATGCTGGTTGCACCCGAGAGCACAGTGCTCTCACTGTCTGACAGGTGGACCCTAGGCCCACTGTCAGTCTCTTCTTCTACCTCTGGTTCTCCCTTCTCCTCTCTCCCGCGCGTTTTCCCGCGCTTTCTCCATCGGCGGCGGCTAGCTCGTAGGGCATCTAGGCAGTACTGCCGTAGTGCGCAGCGCGCTAGCTGCCGGTGCAGCGTGCACTCACCTCGCGGGCCAGCGTGCTGTCGGCACTACTCACAGATTCGCCTCCGAACACCGGCGGTCGAGCGACGAGCGGCGCTGGTGGACTCCGCCCACCGTACACCGATCTCGAGCTATAAAATGACCGAGGTGCTCCTTCTTCCTCCTCTCACCTGGCCTCGTTTCTTCTTCTTCTTTCCCTCTCCTCCATTTGTTTTTGCAGGAGCTCGGGTCGAGGCTCTAATGGCGGAGGTGATGCCGGACTGGTGCTTGATCCTAGGGTACGTAGGGCTGGCGGCATTGTTGGGGGTATCCATGCGCTTGTGTGCGATGATCCTCGACGATCGTCGTGATGCTGCGGCTCGAGTGCTAGTTCTTCACGACGGCGGCGATCACGAGGATTAGGCGTGGGGTGTCAGGTGCTAACCGTGGTTAGTGCGCGGTAGGCAACTAGTGCTTGAATAAACTCCCACGAGTTTCTCCTCAAGAGACTGTGGAGAGGTGATCAATTAGTTGCAACCGGTGTATGTGGATTAGCAACCTAGTGTACTGTGTGGAATGGGCGGAGTTGTAATTCTGCCGTTGTTGCGGTGTTGTGCGAGAAAATAAAATATCTACGGTACGCAGATAAATACGCTGCAACAACTCAGGAGAGAAAACGATTAACATTTCACTCCAGGTTTTTACTTAGCGCAAAAATAAGTCAAGGGTTATCAACAGTGGAACTATTCCATAAATTAATACGCGATACGACATACAGCTTACAACTCATAAAGAGGATGAGGGGATAACCAACATAGTAGTTACCCCTAAAACATAAACGGTAAACGGACAGGGTCTTGTGAAAAAGTCTCTGGTGCTGGGGGACACTCTTCTTCTATCAGAGGGAGCGGGTTGACTAGTCGATGAATGTGCTTCTCCTGCCCGGGCCTCAGTGGTCGGCCGATGGCGATCCGAGGAAATCGGCGAGGCTCTGGAGATAACCCATTATCCGCTGGGTCAAACGCTCTTGTGCGATGACGTACTACGTAAGGTTGGCCAGTACTGGGTCTCTCTCAATTCGTCCACCAGGAAAAGATGCTGCTTCTCCCGGCGCTGCGCGGCTCGGAAAGTAATAATATCCTCGTTCGCTGGCATAGGGCACCGCGAATCAAAGGCGAGCAAGCGCTTCATAAGCGGCAGCCTCTATGGCCATCTGAGGAGTTGGCATGGATTTCCCCATGAAGGAAACTTCGGTGGGGTCTTGGTTTGGGTTTGCGGGAGGGATGTGCACCACTGCCCAATATTTCGAGGTGGATGGTGTGATCCTCGATTTGAGCAGCTCATACTGGGGTGGACGGGTAGCACTCATGGTACTGCAGGTAAAATCCCACAATATTTTCACGAAACTACCAGGGGATGCATCTGGGGTTCTCAGATAAATACTAGGGATCGGCATGGCGAAGAAAGTGGCTGTGTTAGTAGTGCGCCAGGTGAGGGATGCTCAGCAAGGTCACGGTGTGGCCTTTAAATAGCAACCGGGCTGGTTTATAGAATCAGGGTGAGGGGCAGCTATATTGTCGGTTTCGCTTTATGGGGTCGGGGTCAATGCTACAGATACTCACGTCTCGCAAAGTGACGTGTTTACTGTAGGGGTGTCGGTGAGGTGCTTTGGAAGTTATATCCAGACAGAATGCATTCGTACACCGACATATCTGTGCACGGATGCTATAGGTATAAGGGCGCAAAAGTAAACTGTATATACATATGGAAATATAGGTTACATCACCACGGGGTGTGGACGAGAAAAGGCTTGGTACTACTCGGGTGATTTAATCAACCTCGTTTATATCCAAGCGGCCTTGCCTTGTGGACGCTGAAGCTTCTCCGAGAGCTTCACCATCCGAGTTGGCTGGAGGTGGCTGAGGGGCTGTAGGGTCGGGGCAGTGATGATGACCCTCACGGGGATTGTTGGCTACAGTCCCGTTGGAGCGTGCGCCAAACAGGTGACGCGTCACTTCTGGAGACACCAAGGCGTTTTGGTCAATGACCGAGGCAGGCCTCAATGACTCGATTGGTTGTCCGAACAGCACGACTGGGTTGTCGGTGCCGGACTTGTCTCCTCCTCTTGCCGGGGCTCGGCGAAGCAGTTCCCCACGAGCTGCGATCAGATCAAGAGTGATTTGGTCGAACAGTTCCTCTAGCACGCTTACATAGCGCACCAGATGCAATAATGCAGGATCTGTCTCGTGGTCTCCGCTGGCAACTCGGGGAGGCCTACCATACCCGTTACGGCTGGGGTAGTAGTAGAATGAGTGACAGTTAACTCTGGGCGACAAGTGCCGGAGTTGAACTATAGCTTCTCGAGCAGCTAGTTGGATAGCTTGCGGCTCAAAGAAAGTTGTCCTTCCTGTGAACCTGTAGGGCGTTCTGGTGACAGACCCCTACCATAGATGTGCACAGTGGCCCAGAATTGACGGTTTTCACCGCCCAGGGATTCTTGGTACACAACATATTCTGGGGGCTCTTCTAACGCAAAGGCACGGCGGGTGAGGTTTGCGAGCACGGTCACAAATCCTCCAAGGTTGATTGTTGTGGTTTCATTGTGTACAATGGGTCCTGGCATTTTAGCTCGGTCTGAGGTAGAGGTTGTGTTGTGCTGGTTTTGGGGCTAGCTTGCCCTATTTACAGGAAAGGACGGAGTCTTCCTTCGCACGCTTGCGGAAGGGAACTGTTTTGGTGTCGGTCACTGGCGCGTGATCGATAGGCTAGGCTGATAGGTTGGGCACCGACTGCCAAAGGTGTCGGTCCACTGTGTGGGTATCTTACGCGAGAAGCTTGGCCGGGGTTAGGATATGGCCTGGTGTGGTGGTTAACTTAGGTTTTGACCTGGCTAAGATAGGATTAGCCAACGGTCAGCCTCGCTCTGATACCAAGGTTGTTAGGACCGGATTTTTAGGATATTAAATTCCCAAAAATGGCCCTTATGCTCACAGCCCCAGGATTACCATTAGCTGATGAGGCACCACTTGATACAGAAATTTCCAAGCAAAGGTGCAAATATGTAGTACAAGACCATTCTGGCCTTTAAATACAATACAAGGTTTCTAGTGGCTGATGGCGGAAGCGGTCTGTGACTCGTCGGCGTCTGCGGGACTCCATTTCCCACGGGAACAGCTCACCAGGCTAACTCCTATCTTCGCGAGGCTGCTATCACGGTTGCATAGGTTCCGGGTAGTCGTCGCAACGCTCCTCTCCATGCGATAAATCTGGCCAAGACAACAGCCAGGGACAAGCCAGTGAGTACTTTGAATGTACTCACAAACATTATGAACATAGGTGAAATAAAATCATGCTCGAGAATATTTGATGATCGCAATGTTAGTCATGAAGTGACAGTCCATGATGCAAACAGTTCAACTATATAAAGATGCATATGCATTCAGGGAGAGATAATAAAATAGAAGAGAATCATGCCACAGTCGGGCGTCTGAGCGACGCCACATAAAGGGCTTATAAAGGAAAGTAAAATAGTAAAATGACACAGTCGGACGTCTCAGCGACATCACATAAAGGGCTTATAAAGGAAAATAAAATAATAAAAATGCCACAGTCGAACGTCTGAGCGACATCACATAAAGTGCTTATAAAGGAAAATAAAATAATAAAAATGCCACAGTCGGACGTCTGACCGACATCACATAAAGGTCTTATAAAGAAAAATAAAATAATAAAAATGCCACAGTTGGACGTCTGAGCGACATCACATAAAGGGCTTATAAAGGAAAAAAAATGCCACAGTCGGACGTTTGAGCGACATCACATAAAGGGCTTATAAAGAAAAGTAAAAGACAGTGAATATCCAGGAGGTAGGACCATCCCAGGGATACTCGTTAATTTGATTAATACAGGGATTAGTTCATCATAATCAAAGTCATCATAAGCCACACGTCATAAATGAAGTTCTGGTTTTAGCAGTTTTCTCCTCCGAAGACCGACGCTAAGACCGACACTTGACCCTTCCCAGACTGTAGTCCTGACCCAGGGACACGGCTATTCGAATAGATTTAATCTCTGCAGAGGGTGTGCTCTTTACCCACGAATAACGGATTCCTTTAGTTCCTCTGGGCTAATTCCGTCTACGGTCTTATAATTTGAAGACACATCTGGCCGCACACACCAGCTTAACTTACCGGTGTCTGGAATCACCCACGACACCTGTCAAGCCAAACTCTAAGTAGGGAGGCTACAACCTCGACTAGCATGGGATCACAAAATTCATAACATGCGCAAACTGGGGAAGCTACTCCCTTCGGCTTCAACCGAAACACCCATGCCCCCGGACCAGGTGGCATGCCTACCGGATGCAGTCGGTATCTTCCACCATGGCCTTTCTGTACGGTGTGTGCCAGAACAGGGGTCAACAATTTACTGAACCGTACCCTACCTGTTGTAGGGACAAGTTGTAGTACGAAAACGAGTATGGGGGTTACTGGACAAGACTCGATCTATGGTCGACTCAGGAGGTTTCAACATCACTTGTATGATTAGCATAATCATTATATTCCGTAACCATAGTCGGAATCGCCACCCGTCATACCTCACCAAGCCATACCGGACTCCGCCGTCTCAACGAGGAGCTAATGGCAAGCTCGTGTCTACACAAGACTACGACTTCCACGGCTTTCTTCCGTTAGGCATGGGAAGCATACGAGTGGGATACCGTCGTGCACATTAAACATTCACACCAAGGGGTCTACCTCATGTACTCATGGGTAGGATCATATCATCACATATGCAAGAGAAGATGAATGCCTCCATATCGTTGTAATCGTATCAATAACAACCACATGTATTAGACTAGGGTTCAAAAATGCTTGCCTTCAAGTAGAGGGGAGGAGAAATGCATTCCAAAGCTTTTTGGAAGTTTTCTCCTTCTTCAAAAATCCTAATAGAAAGAATATGAAATTAATACATAGAATCACAACAGCAGAAAAAAGTTGTCTGGAATTTTTTCAAATAAATCTGAAAATAAACTAGACCAAATTTGAGGAACAACAGAAAAAGAAACAAGTCAATTGGAGTTATAAATAAAAAGCTAAAGCCAGTCAAAGTTCAGTCAAACTCTGATTTTTAAAGCAAAACAGAAAAGAAAATGTTTCGAGGAGAATGCGTATTCGCTGCGAGGAAACGTACTTGGGAGATTGCGCCTTCACTTAACACGCGTGGAGGTGGGGCTGTGTCACTGACAGTGGGTCCGTGGGGCCTACTAGTCAGGTTTGACCAGTCGCCCCTCCCTCCTCATCCTCTGCCCGAGCGGAGGTGGGGCTCCGGCGATCGTCGCCGGTGAACGGAGGCTCCTCGAGGGCGTTCGAGGCCAGGAATGGATCCGTCACTCCAAGGCGGTCCTCCCGGTGGTCGACTGGCCGGCGGGGACGGAGGGAGTCGCCGACGGCGAGCTCCGCGGCGGAGGGAGTTTCGGCCAAGATTGGGGATTCGGGTTGTGGTGGGTTTTGATCTCGTTCGAGGGGTCGGGCAGCTCTACAAGGTTGAGGGGAAGGCGACGGTGGTGCTGGATGGGCAGGGGAGGCCCTGGTGGAACCGGAGTGATCGAGGCAGTGGCGGCGGCCGTGGTTGCCAAAGAGGAATAATACGACATCTCTGATCTTTCTACTGCTACAGGCGGATCAGTGAGGGAGTGTGGGAGGTTGCTTGAGGGCCTGACGAGCTCGGGGGCTCCTTATATAGGCGGGCAATGGCGGTTCCACGGCGGCCGGGGATAAGATCGCCGGCGACCGCCATTCTGTAGCAGCAGGAGACGTGGCGGTGACGAATGCTTGCAGACGAGCTTGCGAATGAGCTTGCACTGCTCCAGGAGGCAGCTGGCGAGCGCGCGTGGCTTGGGCGGTGCCAACCATGGCAGAGATCCACTGTGATCACCGGCGTGCCGCCAAATGTGCTCTGACGACGGCGTTGTGGAGTCCCAGGGACGGCTTGGAGTATTCTCGTGTGCGGATAAGGCCAGGTGCGGCTCTGTAGGTGAGTTGGGGCCAGGGGCGCGACGCGGCAACCCGAGCGCACGCACGTGCAAAATGCGCGCTCTGGGTGCGCCCAGAGCACGCACGCGACGTGCTCGGCAGTATGTCAGGGCATGCTAGGGGGCCCCAAATCACAAGGGGGTTAGCAGGGTGGGGCTATAGGCTAGGGAAAATCCATGTGACATGCTGGTTTAGTCAGGGATCAAGTTCATAATACAAACCAAAAACTAAGCCAAAACTGGTCATGCACTCAGGGTGTTTGACAAAATGCTAGAGGCATCTTGGCAACTCTTGAGGTGGCCAAATTCTCTAGATCAGTGTCTCCTTGGATGGGTAAGAGAGTGGTGAGGTTAGTTTATCAAAATAAAAAACTTGTTAGTGCAAGTTTTGCAAGATTCCAGTTCTGGACAGAAAGTAAATGGCATTGTTTCATGAACCAAAAACCTTCCAATGGGTCCACTCTTCTGGACTTAAGGGTTTTGCCAGATGGGTTACCAGTTGGAAAAAGCTCAAGGCCAAGGGAGCAAGTTAGAATAGGGCTGCAGTAGAAAGTGACAAACTGGACCAGAGAGCAAAAGAGGATGTTTTGCTCAATTTTTTCAAAGGATACCCAAGGATTTTTTGCATGGAGGTGATGTAGGGGCTTCACCTGACATCCCTGAATTTTGGTGGAATTTTTGGACAATTCCATCAGAGGGGTGTAGTGCAAACAGGGCCCTAAACAGAAGGAAAAACTCTTTAAATAAATAAAGCTTAGGGAGAAAATAATGCAAATGATCCTATAACTAGAAAGGTTGTTCTTCTTGGCTTAGGGCAATTAAGTCCAAGCAACAAACTCACAATATTTCACTAGGGCAAAAACTCCACAATAGCAACAGAAGGGAAGTTCTGACAACCAAAGAAAACCTAGAAAAAGAAAAGTTGAAACTCCTTGACAAAATTTTATTACTAGAACAAGGGCATAATTCTTGGGGTGTTACACTGCCCCGTGCAAGTTCTCGTCGCCGGTGTAGTAGCTCGCCGTCCTTCGTCTCCGTCGACCCCGAGCAACCCGGTGCTACAACGAGCCCGCTTCGACGCCGATCCGTGCCCGAGGACAAGTCCCACGACGTCCCCTTCTTCCTCTTCTTCTCGGGACAGAGACGCGCCAAGGTGCAGAGCTCGCCGTCGTCGTCTCCAGCCCGCCTCCGTCGACTCCTTCCTGTCTAAGGGTAAGGAGGTACTCCCTACTCCTCCTTGCTCTCTGCTTGTCGCCGTTGGTCCTCTGTGCGCGTCGCCGTAGTCATGCCATCGCCGTGCTCTCGGTGCCCCCCTCTTTCTGAATTTGTTGCTATCGCTCGCGTCAGTCAGCCGCATAGGCCGTAGCTTCGCCGCTCTGGATCCGCAGCTAGACGCAGTTGCTCCACCGCACCGTTCCGCACGCCCGCCGCTCGTCGCTGACCCTGCCTAGGCCCCTGCGCCATGTAGAGCTCCGCCGCCGCAGATCTGCCATGTGCTCGCCGCCGTCGTTGTAGTAGTTGCTAGATGCTGCGCGTGCGTCGTTTGAATGCGGTACTCCTCCGGGGGCACCCCGCACACCTCCGCCGCCTCGTTTGGTCGCCGGAGTAGCTCCAACGAGCCTATGGCTTTCTTCAGTCATCTGCTCCTGCAGTTACCTTATCAGATATAGCGCCTGTTCTCTGTCGAGATCCGATCGATAGCGCAGTGGTTGTGTCTCCTTCAGTTAAACAGCAGGTCGCGTGTTCGATTCCTCGCGGGGCAGTGGCATTTCGCCCCCTTTTTAGTTTTTCTTGAGAGGCTGACAGGCAGGCCCCACTTGCCATCCTCACAGAGCTTCTCCAACCCCGTGCGCACCCGCTGGCGCCAGCTCAGCCCAGCCGGGCCCCCTCGTCAGTGACTGGGGCTAGCTCAGGCGTGGGTCAGTTTTGACCCCGCGTCTGTTTTCTTTTTCTGTTTTTCTTTTCTTTTTCTTTTTGCTGTTTTTCTTGTTTATTTAATAACTGCTGCAATATTCTTCTGATGAAAATAAGTCCTATATGAAAAGTGCTTAGAATTTTATGTAGATTAAGAATATGCTGGTTGTTGCCATGTTTAAAAACATTTAAAATTCTGTTTGAATTTAATCTTGTTTTAAATATGCCTAAACTTGTAAAAATCATAACTAAATATTTACAACTCCAAATTTAACAAACTTTATATGCATTTGGGGTGGGAAAATGTGTAGAATAGTTTGGTGCTGTTGTTTAGCATGTTTGGCAACTCTATCACAGAAGTTTTCCAGTTCTGTCCAAAATGCATTTTAATTAATATGGGAGTTTCTGTATATTGTGGTTATTTATTTCCAACCCATTTAAATGTGCTAGCATGTTGCTGTAATGTTAGTTGCACCCTTGCCATGTTAACCAACCCCTTTAAACTTGTTGGGTGCTTGTTTGAATAACCACATAAACTTGTTAGTGTTCTTTTGCTTGTTTCATTCTTGCGAGTGATCGTGTTTGAATATGATGATGTTGCTCCCTTGTGTCCCTAGGCCATGCATCATATCTACTCTTGTCCTTTCTCATCATGTTCATGCATCATGTGGTTGAGCATTGCATGTTGATTGATTTTGTTCCGTTGTTGCATTGTTGTGTTTGGTTAGAGCCCGTTGACGATACGGAGTACGAGGTTCCTACCGAGGTTGAGTTTGAGGAGCAAGGTTACGTTCCCTCCGAGGAATCAACAGGCAAGATGACCTTACCCAGATATCACTACTATCTTTTCCTATGCTAGATGTCTCACTCTTTAGATTATTGCCTCGATGCCTATGTCTGTTTGTCAGCCTCCTATTATTGCCATGAAACTCTCTAACCACCCACCTAGCAAACCGTTGTTGGGCTACGTAAGCATCGCTCAGCCCATCTTATAGCGTTATTAGTTGCAGGTGAAGATTCGAAGATTCTTGCTTCATGTTGAAGTTATTGTTGGGTTATCACAATATATAATCTGTTAAACTAAATCATCTATATATTGGTAATGGGTGGAAGGCTAAGCCTCTTGCTTGGTGTTTTGTTCCACTCATGCCACCCTAGGAACCGTTAAACCGGTGTTATGTTCCTTGATTTTGCGTCCCTAACACGGTTGGGGTTTATGGGCCCCCCTCGATAACCCGCTTAGCGCTAAAGCTTTTCCAGCAAGGCCCAACATTGGTTTTACATTTGCCTAATAAATAAAACTTGCATAGGGCGTTGCAAACCCGAGTTCTTAATTAACAACCCGGGCCAGTGCTCCACATGAGTGTTGGTCCAAATTGGGCAGACTGCGGGGCCACCATGGGGAAACCCGAGGGCTGGTATTTTCTTGTAGGCTGACCTATCCGATCGTGGCCTGAGACGAGATACGCGCGGCTACTATCAGGGTGTCGGCACGCCGGGAGGTCTTGCTGGATTAGTTTTACCTTTGTCGGAATATCTTGAGCACGGGATTCCGAGAATACTCGGGTCTTCCCACCTTGGAGTTGCAACTCCGCAGATCGTGAGCTTGTGATGGGCTAAGTTGGGACACCCCTGCAGGGTTTGATCTTTGGAAAGCCGTGCCCGCGGTTATGTGGCAGATGTGATTGTTAATATCCGGTTGTAGATAACTTGGCACCATGTTCATAATACACTACCAGCGTGAGTAACCGTGATGGTCTCTTTCCGAAGGGGTTCGGGAAGTGAACACGACGGGGTTATGTTTGACGTGAGTAGTTAGGATCACTTTGTGATCACTTTGTCGATCGTTGGCACATTCTCTTCTCGCTCTAAACCCGTAAGTTAGTGCTAGTGCTGCCGCAACCTTGTTTTAAGCCTTTTCCCCACCTAAGGCTTTGATAGTGTTGCTACCCGGGAACGGGATTGCTGAGTCCTCCGTGGCTCACAGATTCTACACAACACCTGATGCAGGTACCGTTGAGAACTACACATGTGGTGGTTCAGAGTTGTATTGGGAGTTCGATGAAGAGCGTGGGCGATACTACGTGTCTTACCCAGAGGATCAGTAGGGTTCTTACTAGGATGATCGGGACCTTGTGATGTTTTATTTATGGTATCTTTCTTTTGGGTCTTCGTCCGTAGTCGGACTCTGATGTTATTGGATGATGTATGTTAATGTATTACATTGTGTGACTGATACGTCCAAAACGTATCTATAATTTCTGCTTGCTCCATGCCTCTTTTGGGTGATATTGCTATGATATTTATACACTTCCATACACTTTTGATCATATTTGGACTAACCTATTAACTTAGTGCACCCCAGTGCCAGTTTCTGTTTTCTGCTGTTTTTGTATTTCAGGTTTTCCCATTACGAGAACTGCCAGAAAAATCCCGGAATAATTATATAAAAAATCAGCGTTCCAGAAGCTTCCCAGCAGCCAAAGTACAGCCGGAGGGGGGCCACCAGGGCTCCAGGCGCCCTGGTGGCGCGGCCCCCCCTGGCCGCGCCGGGGGGGCGCCTGGGCCCCCCGGGCCTCCGCTGATGCCCCCCTTTGGCATATATTTATATCGTGTCCCGAAACCCTCGAGAGGGGAACCCTTTTTCATGATCTCATCTCTGTTCCGCCGCCGCCGCGCTTCCAAGATCGGGAGCACCAGGAGAACTCTTCCCGGCACCCTGCCGGAGGGGAGGATCACCACCGGGAGCTTCTCCACCACCATGGACGCCTCCCGGATGAGTTGTGAGTAGTCTCCCTTAGACCATGGATCCATGACCAGTAGCTATGTGTTGTTCTCCTACCCTTCTTGTGCTTCACTAATTAGTCCTCGTGAGCTGCCCTACATGATCGAGGCACATATGTAATCCTTATGATGTTGCTATGTTGAGTTTGCTGGGATCCGATGGATTGTGAGATTATGTTCTGATTGTGTTTGAGTAATATATTTGATCTACCTCTTTTATATTTATGTTCGTAAGTAATTCTTGCATGTTCTCCGTTGTTATTTATTGCTTTGGCCAAGTAGTAGGTAGTGACTCCAAGAGGGAACGTTATGCTTGATTGTGGGTTCATGCCCCTCGATGACTAGCTTGAGTGACAGAAACATGAGTCTAGGGGATGTGATGTTGCCACAAGGGGGAAAACAACGGTGCTTGTGCCCGCGGGTGCAAGGATTGTTTACTTTACGCAAAGTTCTTTTAATGCAGTTGTCTGTTGCTTTGAGTTTACACTATGGGTGGGACTCGCAACTTAATACCAGCGAGATGTTCTGGATAGATATCTCAAGGTGGATGATTAGTAGTAGATGCAGATGGATTTCGGTCTACTTTCCTTGGCATACCGCCCATGCTTTGAACCTCTACCTTTCTTGTAACATAGTTAGCATTGGTTTGCGCACATAATTCTGTCAATTGCCCAGCTGTAATTCGTTTACCTCACATAGCTGTTTTATTGTCTTTTGGGAGAGAGACATCACTAGTGAACATCATGGGACCCCGGTCCATATTACCATCATTGATCACACCCGCTATTTACTTTCCGCTTTTATTTACTATTTGCAGCAAAACCTATCACTATTATCACTTGCGTTTGATCCTTTGTAAACGACAAGGCCGGAGAGATTGACAACCTCTCTGTACTCGTTGGGAGCAAAGTTATTTGTATCTGTGTGCAGGTCCACGTTGATTGCTAATATCTGGCGCCGTTAGCAGTTGACACCTTCTTGTTGAAACTGGGAGTCTCAGGGAAATCGATCCTTGGTATCTTTGCCAAGGGAAAACTTCCGCTACACTGCATCTCAAACCTTCCACTTGGGGTAACCAACGAGGGGCGAGAAGCCATCAAGCAAAGTTTTCTGGTGCCGTTGCCGGGGACTCCACTCTTCAAGATAGGGGAGTTGCACGCTATCTTTTATCTTTGCTTTTTAGTCTTGTTAGTTTACCTTTCAGTTTTCTTTATGTCTTTTCACTAGTTTTGCTTAATGGAAAACAACAAAAATATGAGAGAGCTTTATAAGCTCTACCTTGCTTTGGGACATGATGTGTTTGAAGAGAAAATTAAAAAACCTATCGAACTTTATTATTTGCATAACAATCATGATGGTGGTGATGTTATTAGTATGCTTTCTTTGAATATCAATATTGCTAATGACATGGAAAGCTCTAAGCTTGGGGATGACACGTTTGATGAACATGATATTTTTAGTCCCCCAACTTTTGAAGAGAAAATTTACTTTGATGATACTTTGCTTCTTACATATGATGACTACAATGATGAATATGATGTTTTCAGTCCACCTACTATTGAGGATAAAATTTATTATGATTATGATATGCCTCCTAAATACAATGATTGCCATGATGGTTATGATAGTCTTACTCTCACTATTCCTAATAAGAAAGATTTTGCTTATATGAAGAGTAATGACACTTTTATGCTTTTGGATCATGGAAATAATGCCTTATGTGATAGTTATATTGTTGAGTTCATCCATGATCCCACTGAAAATTATTATGAGAAGGGAACATATGCTTATAGATATTTCAATAATATCAAAGTCCCTCTCTTTATGTTGAAGTTTTTGAAGCTGCACTTGTTTTGTCTTCCTATGCTTATTGCTTTGTGCTTCAATGAATTATTCTATTGCAATATTCCTATGCATAGGAAGCATGTTAGGCTTAAATGTGTTTGGTATTTGCTTCTTGATGCTCTCTTTTGTTCTTCAACTCTTATTCCTACGAGAGCATCATTAAAGTCTTAAGCCTATCTTTATGGCTATAAAGAAAGAGCTCTAGGGAGACAACCCTTGTTATCTTTGCTTTCAGTTTGTTCTTTCAGTTTTTAGTGGTCTTGATGTTTGTTACTACTGTAGCAACATCATTGTATCTTTTCTTTTCGGCTTTGTGCCAAGTTTAGCCTCCGATTGCAAGAAAGTTCAAAAGTTGTGACGTGCTGTCCAGGAAACAGATTCTGTCCTTGGATAGAAAAATTCGTATAAAATCACCAGGTCATCTTTTTGGTCTGAATTTTTTCGACAGCGTGCTCTATACAATTGTCTTTCGGGCGTATGTTCTGAGTTTTTTTATTAGAGTTGCAGAAGTGCCCCGAAAAAATCATTTAGTACCTGCTGTTCTGTTTTTCACAGATTCTGTCCTGTTTTGCCTTTCCTTCATTTTGCAAACCTAGAGCTTGCTTTTTCTTTGCAAAAACCTTTTGGCAATCTTGAGAAACAGTAGACCTTCAAGAATATCCTTATTTCCAGCAAGGAACAATTATTTTATTATGGGTACTAACCTCGCTAATCAGATTATGATGAGTTATGTATGAAGGGAGTTTTCAAGTGTGCGAGGGAAGATGATAAAAAGATTCAGGAGTGTCAAACGCTCAAGCTTGGGGATGCCCCCATACACCCCCAAGAAATATTCAAGGAGACTCAAGCATCTAAGCTTGGGGATGCCCCCGTGCATCCCCTTCTCCATCAACATTATCAGTTCGTCCTTCGTTCCACTATATTTTTATCACTTCATGTGTTATGTGCTATGCTTGGAGCGTCTTGCTTTAGTTTTCCTTTTGAGTTTTCTTTAGCTTTTCATAACGAGTCGGAACTCAGCTTTCTTTATGTGGGAGAGAAACACACTCCACTTCTACCTAGAACATAACATAGAATTTTCATGTCTATCTTTGCTGTGTGTGTTCTTTGTCTTTCAATAGCTACTATGATGCTTAGCTTTTAGTTTTCATGCTTATCTTTTTAAAGAGATTTTGTTTAGTTGGTTGCTTGAACTCTCTTTATTTATCATGATTATCTTATTAAGAGAGTTTGCTTCCGTTGCATTGGTTGGTATGTCTATGATAAAGATGCTACGTGCATAATGGTGCTTAGTAGTTCATGTTTTCTTATGGTTAGTCTCAAATAGCTGGGGGGTTTCCAATGTGTTATTGGAGTACCAACATGATTTGTTTGCCTATGATGTGGTATAGTTTAGTAATATCTTCCTTCAAGAATATATTTTGATTGACTTGGCATATGCTCACGCATATTTAAGACTATAAAGAAAGTCTGTCAAGCCTTGATGATCTTTTGTTTCTGAGTAGCGATATAACTACCATGCCTGATTCAATGTTGCTTTGTCGCTCTGCATGATTATGACCGTCATTGCTCTCTTAGTTGGTCGCTCCCAGTCTTTTGCTAACCTTCGCCTGTACTAAGCGGACTGACTGCTTGTGCATCCAAATTCTTTTAAACCAGTTATGCCATATGAGTCCACCATACTTTCCTACATGGTATTTACCTGCCATTCCTAACGAAGACTTTCATGTACCATCTCAAAATTATTCAAAAAAAAGAATTTCTCTTTTGTGCCTCTGTTTTAGCTCATGAGGAAGTAGTAGTTAATTCATGATCTTTTTAAGTTGGACAAGCTTCACCCCGGGATTGCATGTCTAATGTGCAAACCCATAATACGAGAAGGAACTGGCATAGAGTGCGCCCGGCTCATTAAAAAATATACAACAAACAAACCCTCCTTCACGCTTTGTTCATGAGAAATCAGAAAACTTTGGCAGTGATAAACAAAGGAGATTAAGAGGATGTGATCGTCCTCATTCGGGAGCCGTTCCTCGAAACTTGTCCAACTCAAGAAGTAATTGAGTTATCTGCTAGCATTCGTTGACGAAACATGCATATCCAAAAAAATAATTATTACCTTTGTTTTTAAAACCAAGAGCTCTGGTACATTGTTCTCGATGCCTCCTGTCATTTAGGGGTTGTGGCAGTGTCCCGGGGAGTTGAGCTCCGAGGTGTTGTCATCACAAATCTATCGCAGCGCTCCTAGAATACTTAAGACTGACGACATCAAAAACTCTTCTATGCAGTTAGTGGTGAGATAACCCCGACATCACCCAGTACTGGGGAGGTAGTTCGGGAGTATTGCCGCAGCTTGTATAGCAGATGCGTTTCGAAGGTCCGAGGTAAACGGTTTCCGAAAATGACTGGTTATGTGTTGAAGTATGGATACAGCTGGATGTAGGATTAGAGTTGAGTGCGCGGTGCTTCCCCTGTATCCCCAACACCCGACTGCATAACCGGAAACCTTCAAAAATTAATAGGTGGGTTCTTCTTGTAGCTCGTAGGCATTCTTCCAATGAGTGCATGATATGGAGTTCGGGGTTCAACAATGAGTGAAGAGGTTTTATGGGCGTTATTCCAATCGGGAGTTGCATCTTAAAGGGTCCTTTGCTATGCTGATCCGGGGATTGCTAAACCCTTTTGTAACACGTTCCATGAGCTTTCAGCACGAACATGTGGGACGAAGCTTCTATCTTGTATTTGTTCTATCTGCTCCTTGTTGTTTTTATTTACCTTTTGTTCTCCCAAGTGGCTTCTCGAGAAGATTGTTGTACCATTAAAACTGTGGAATACATTCGTTCATTTTGTTCGAATGTTCTTGTGAAGACTTATGTTGCAATTCTAGTCGTTGATTCAGCTTATATATTTTCAATCAATGGCTAATAGTTGTCACCTCATTCAGGATGGCTCCTAAAAGGGTTCCCAATGCTAACCCAGAGGGTGAATAAGAGCGTGTTCCTGAACGTCCTCCTTCCCCTCCTCCTCCGTCTGAGGCATGGAGAGAAATTATGCAAGCGACCAACCAGAACACCCAGATGCTTATGCAAATGACACAGAACTTTCAAGCCAACCAAGCAAATCAAGGTGGTCATGGGAACCAAGGCCAAGGCAATCTGTTCAAGAAACCTCACTTTGCAACCCTCAACCAATTCCTGGCAAACCAACCGAAGTCTTTCAGTTACTGTGTGGATCCGCTAGATGCTGAAGACTGGATAACAGACATCAAAAAGCACTTTGAATGCAGTAACATGAGACCTGAGGATTATGTCAAGTTTGCCGCCTTCCAACTCAAAGACCAAGCTGCTGATTGGTGGCAACAGTACAAAGATTCCAGAGGTGGACGTGAGATCTCGTGGACTGACTTCTGCAAGGATTTCCGCTCTCACCACATTCCAACCAGTATCATTGAAGGCATGCGTGAGCAATTCCGCAACCTGAAGGGAGGCACCATGTCTGTCTATCAATACAATGTCAAGTTCCAGAATCTTGCATGCTATGCCAAGCAAGACATCCAGGATGCCAAGAGCAAGATTTATCAATTCCGTGGTGGTCTGAAGGATGAACTCCAACTTGCTCTCACCTTGTTCGAGCCGGATGAATTTGACCAATTCTACAATATGGCTCTTATGCAAGAGGCAGCTCAGCTCAAGATTGAAGCTTCCAAAAAGAGGATCAGAGATGTTGTTCACTCCTCCTCTTCTTCCCAAGTGGTTGCAAAGCAGCAGAAGTTCTGGCTACCGCCTCCTCCAGTGCTCCGTCCTCCAAACAACAACAAGCACTCAGGTGGCCGTGGTTTCTCCAACCCACCCAACCCAAGCAATCAGTCCAAGCCTCAGCTTCAAGCTTCAAGATCAAGTGGTCCTTATCACTGTCCTCTCTCAGAAGTGGTTTGCAACAAGTGTACTCAGAAGGGTCACTATGCCAACAAGTGTCCCAACCCAAGGCGCCTTCCGACTCCTCCACCTGTCAGCACTGCTATTGTCAAGCACAATCCCAAGCATGCAAGAGTGAATCTGATGAATGCATCTCAAGCGGAGAATTCTTCTGATGTGATATTGGGTACCCTCTCAGTTAACTCTATTCCTGCAAAAGTATTGTTTGATTCTGGTGCATCACTTTGCTTCATGTCAAGACCATTCTTTACCAAGCATAATTTCACTTCGGCATTTCTGGATAAGAAGTTGTCAATTATTTCTCCGGGCAAACACATGACTTTTAATATGGTGGCTCCGGATATATCTATTCATATGGGTGATTATCGCTTTCTAGTTTCTCCGGTTATTCTCGGCAACTCTGACATTGATCTTATTCTTGGGATGGATTGGCTCTCTAAGCATGATGCAAACATTGATTGTGCAAATAAGGAAGTCAAGCTTACTCATCCTGACGAAGACGTGATTATCTTCGCCTCTCGAGATAACACAATCAGGCTATTCTCTCTCAATGACAAGGGCGAGATTAATGCCATTTCTCAGATTCCGATGGTCAATGAGTATGAAGATGTTTTCCCTGAAGAGCTTCCAGGCATGCCTCCGCATCGTCAAGTTGAATTTGTCATTGAACTCGAGCCCGGTACCGAGCCAGCATGTCGGCGTCCGTACAAGCTTTCCCCTGATGAGTTGAAGGAGCTGAAGAAACAACTCGATGAGCAAGAGCATATGGGTCTAATCAGGCCTAGTACGTCTCCTTGGGGCTGTGGTCTTCTATTTGTCAGGAAGAAGGATGGCACGGAACGCCTTTGCATTGATTACCGGCCATTGAACAAGAAGACAATAAAGAACAAGTATCCGCTCCCCAATATCAATGAGTTGTTCGAGCAGCTCAAAGGAGCAAAGGTGTTCTCAAAGCTCGATCTCCGGATGGGTTATCACCAGATCCGTATCCGTGAAGAAGATATTCCCAAGACCGCATTCAAAACGAGTTTTGGCTCTTATGAATACACGGTCATGTCTTTTGGCCTCGCAAATGCTCCACCCACCGTGTCGAGGATGATGCACTTCATATTCAATCCCTACACCAATGAATTTGTTCTTGTCTATCTGGATGACATCTTGGTATTCTCCAAGAATGAAGAAGACCATGCCAAGCACCTTCGTTTGGACCTGGACAGGCTCCATGAATAAAAGTTCTATGCGAAGTTCTCCAAATGTGAATTCTGGCTGGATAAAGTCTTATATCTTGGCCATATCATCTCTGCCGAGGGTATTTCTGTGAACCCCGAGAAAGTTGAAGCTATTGTCAACTGGGAACCCCCGCAGAATGTCAAGCAACTCCGAAGCTTCCTTGGTCTCGCTAGCTATTGCAGAAGGTTTGTTGAGAACTTCTCCAAGATTGCCAAGTCTCTTTCCACTGTTGCAGAAGAATGTCAAGTACTCATGGACTCCTGATTGTGATGTGGCATTCAAAACACTCAAAGAGAAGCTCAATTCTGCTCCGGTTCTTACTCCTCCGGATGAGTCCAAGCCCTATGAAGTCTTTTGTGATGCTTCTTTGCAAGGACTTGGCAGTGTTCTCATGCAAGACAAGAAGATTGTGGCATACACTTCTCGTCAGTTGAAACCAAATGAGAAGAATTACCCCACACATGATCTCGAGCTAGCAGCAGTTGTACATGCCTTGATCACGTGGAGACACCTTCTGTTGGGCAGAAAAGTGGACATCTTCACTGATCACAAGAGCTTGAAGTACATCTTCACACCCAAACCTTAACCTTCGCCAGACTCGTTGGGTTGAGATGATCCAAGAGTATGATCCAAGCATTGAGTATACACCTGGCAAGGCCAATGTCATTGCAGATACCTTGAGTAGAAAGGCATATTGCAACAGTCTCCTTCTCAAACCGTTCCAGCCTGAACTTTGTGAATCATTTAGGAAGCTCAACCTCCAAGTTGTTCCGCAAGGATTTCTTGCAAACCTTCAAGTTGCTCCTACCTTGGAAGATCATATCCGTGAGGCCCAACTAAGTGATGCTATGGTGCAGAAAGTGAAACATGGTATTGCTAAGGGTACTCCCAAATATAAGTGCTATCGCATTGATGAGAAAGACACCTTGTTCTTTGAGGACAGAATTGTGGTTCCCAAGGGTGATCTCAAGAAGCTCATAATGAACGAAGCACATGACTCCCTCCTCTCGATTCATCCCGGAAGTTCTAAGATGTACCAAGACCTCAAGCAATCATGCTGGTGGACTCGCATGAAAAGGGAGATTGCCCAATTCGTGAATGAATGTGATGTCTGCAGAAGAGTGAAGGCAGAGCATCAACGTCCAGCCGGTCTCCTCCAACCTCTACCTATTCCCGAGTGGAAGTTCGACCACATTGAAATGGATTTCGTCACTGGGTTTCCTAAGTCCAAGAAGGGGAATGACGCTATCTTCGTAGTGATTGACAAGCTAACTAAAGTAGCTCATTTCCTTCCCGTCAAAGAATCAATCAACGCAGCTCAGCTGGCAGAGTTGTACACCTCCGGAATTGTTTCGTTGCATGGCATTCCTCAAGTCATCTCCTCAAACCGTGGAAGTTTGTTCACATCCAAGTTCTGGGACTCCTTTCAGTCAGCCATGGGCACTAAAATTCGCTTCAGCACTGCGTTTCACCCTCACACTAGTGGTCAAGTCGAAAGAGTAAACCAGATCCTCAAAGACATGCTGAGAGCTTGTGTCATCTCTTTCCGTATGAAGTGGGAAGATTGTCTCCCGTTTGCTGAATTCTCTTACAACAACAGCTTCCAAGCAAGTGCCAGCAAAGCTCCTTTTGAAATCCTCTATGGCAGAAAGTGCCGTACCCCGCTCAACTGGTCCGAGACTGGTGAACGTCAACTTCTTGGCAATGATTTGATCTCAGAAGCCGAAGAAATGTGCAAAGTCATACGTGAGAATCTCAAAGCCGCTCAATCGCGTCAAAAGAGTTACTATGACGGCAAGCATCGTGATTTGGCTTTCGACATTGGAGATCATGTTTATCTCCGTGTTTCTCCTATGAAAGGAACCCAAAGATTTGGTATCAAAGGAAAGATTGCTCTGAGATACGTGGGCCCTTTCAAGATTCTTGGCAAAAGAGGCGATCTAGCCTACCAACTCGAGCTTCCCTCCAACTTTGCAAATGTTAATGATGTGTGTCACGTGTCTCAACTCCGCAAGTGCTTCAAGACACCTGAACGCACCATTCCGTTCGAGGAGATTGATCTTCAACAAGATTTGTCTTATCGTGAGCACCCTATTGATATTCTTGAGGAAACTGAGCGCAAAACCCGCAACAAGTCCATGAAGTTCTTGAAAGTAAAGTGGTCACACCATACCGACCGAGAAGCTACGTGGGAATGTGAAGATCACCTTCGTTCCGAGTATCCTTCCTTCTTCTAGTCCTAGATCTCGGGACGAGATATTTTTGTAGTGTAGGAGAGTTTGTAATGCCCCATATGTAACACTTTCCAATAATGGTAATAAAGCTTCCTCATTTGATCCTTGTCCTCATCCTTGGGGGTTCTTGTCATTTGAGTTCATTTCATTTTGCATTTCCATGTCATTTTATTTTATTTTGCATCCTTGCAATGATTCATCATTATGGCATCATGACACCTTAGTTTACTTTTGTTGATGAGTGTGTGTGAGGCCTTGTGATGTTGTGTGTGTGTCTTGAGCTATGCCTAGCTAAACCCTAAACCCCTTCTCTTCTTCTTCTTCTTCTTCTTCCTTTTTCTTTTCTGTCCTTTCTTTACTCTATTGTGCAAGTCACCTAGCCAAGCCCATTGTTGTTCTTTCTTTTCCTAGAAACCTTGCACCATGCCCACAACCTCTCTGCCAAATATCACCCCATTTGTAAATGATTTGGTTGGGTTTTAAAATGACAAGAGTTTGAACCATATTCAAACTCCTTTTATTTTTCTGCCTCTAAAAATGTCCAAGTCAATTTTATTAAATAGGGCTTAAATCACTAAGCATGGGGATATTTTTCTTTTCCCCTAACTCTTTTTCTTTTAGCCTGTGTTTTTATTTTTCTTTTTGTCTGAAGAAATAAAGAAAAAGAAAGAAATCGCCTTCTCCACCTTCTCCTCCCCCCAGGCCCAGCCTCTCCCGCGGCCCATCTCTTCCCCGCAGGCCCAGTGAGCAGGGCGCAGCAGTCGCGCCGTCTCCCTCCCGCGTGCCTGACCCAACCTGTCCTCCTCCTTCTCTCTCGCGCCTACCTGCTCCGTCACGTCGCCGTCTCTGTTTCAGAAACAGAGAGCTCGCGCTCGCGCCGTGATCGTCACGGACGCCGAGGTCGCGCCGTATCTCCCCCGTTTTAAGCCCGCAGCCGCACCTAGGGTTGCTACTCCTCCCCCCCCCTTTCTCCTCTGCTGCCACGAGCAGCTCCTCTTCTCTCCTCTCCTCTCTGCAGTCGCCATGGCCGCCCCGCGCAAGTTCTCGTCGCCGTTGTAGTAGCTCGCCGTCCTTTGTCTCCGTCGACCCCGAGCACCCCGACGCTGCAACGAGCCCGCTCCGACGCCGATCCGAGCCCGAGGACAAGTCCCACGATGTCCCCTTCTTCCTCTTCTTCTCGGGACAGAGACGCGCCAAGGTGCAGAGCTCACCGTCGTCGTCTCCAGCCCGCCTCTGTTGACTCCTTCCTGTCTAAGGGTAAGGAGGTACTCCCTGATCCTCCTTGCTCTCTGATTGTCGTCGTTGGCCCTCTGTGCGCGTCGCCGTAGTCATGACATCGCCGTGCTCTTGGTGCCCCCCTCTTTCCGAATTTGTTGCTGTCGCTCGCGTCAGTCAGCCGCATAGGCCGTAGCTTCGTCCCTCTGGATCCGCAGCTAGACGCAGTAGCTCCGCCGCACCATTCCACACGCCCGCCGCTCGTCGCCGACCCTGCCTAGGCCCCTGCGCCGCGTAGAGCTCCGCCGCCGCAGATCTGCCATGTGCTCACCGCCGTCATTGCAGTAGTTGCTAGGTGATGCGTGTGCGTCGTTTGGATGCGGTACTCCTCCAGGAGCACCCCGCACACCTCCGCCGCCTCGTTTGGTCGCCGGAGCAGCTCCGACGAGCAGCTCCGATGAGCCTCTGGCTTTCTTCAGTCATCTGCTCCTGCAGTTACCTTATCAGATATAGCGCATGTTCTCTGTCGAGATCCGATCGATAGCACAGTGGTTGTGTCTCCTTCAGTTAAACAGCAGGTCGCATGTTCGATTCCTCACGGGGCAGTGGCATTTCGCCCCCTTTTTAGTTTTTCCTGAGAGGCTGACAGGCAGGCCCCACCTACCAGCCTCACAGAGCTTCTCCAGCCCAGCGCGCACCCACTGGCGCCAGCTCAGCCCAGCCGGGCCCCCTCGTCAGCGACTGGGGCTAGCTCAGGCGTAGGTTAGTTTTGACCCCACGTCTGTTTTCTTTTTCTGTTTTTCTTTTCTTTTTCTTTTTGCTGTTTTTCTTGTTTATTTAATAACTGCTGCAATATTCTTGTGATGAAAATAAGTCCTATATGAAACGTGCTTAGAATTTTATGTAGATTAAGAATATGTTGGATGTTGCCATGTTTAAAAACATTTAAAATGCTGTCTGAATTTAATCTTGTTTTAAATATGCCTAATCTTGTAAAAATCATAACTAAATATCTACAACTCCAAATTTAACAAACTTTATATGCATTTGGAGTGAAAAAAATGTGTAGAATATTTTGGTGCTATTGTTTAGCATGTTTGGCAACTCTATCACAGAAGTTTTCCAGTTCTGTCCAAAATGCATTTTAATTAATATGGGAGTTTCTGGATATTGTGGTTATTTATTTCCAGCCCATTTAAATGTGCTAGCATGTTGTTGTAATGTTAGTTGAACCCTTGCCATGTTAACCAACCCCTTTAAACTTGTTTGGTGCTTGTTTGAATAACCACATAAACTTGTTAGTGTTCTTTTGCTTGTTTCATTCTTGTGAGTGATCTTGTTTCAATATGATGATGTTGCTCCCTTGTGTCCCTAGGCCATGCATCATATCTACTCTTGTCCTTGCTCATCATGTTCATGCATCATGTAGTTGAGCATTGCATGTTGATTGATTTTTGTTCCGTTGTTGCATTGTTGTGTTTGGTTAGAGCCCGGTGACGATATGGAGTACGAGGTTCCTACCGAGGTTGAGTTTGAGGAGCAAGGTTACGTTCCCTCCGAGGAATCAACAGGCAAGATGACCTTACCCAGATATCACTACCATCTTTGCGTGTGCTAGATGTCTCGCTCTTTAGATTATTGCCTCGATGCCTATGTCTGTTTGTCAGCGTCCTATTGTTGCCATGAAACTCTCTAACCACCCACCTAGAAAACCGTTGTTTAGCTACGTAAGCATCGCTCAACCCCTCTTATAGCGTTGTTAGTTGCAGGTGAAGATTCGAAGATTCTTGTTTCATGTTGAAGTTATTGCTGGGTTATCACAATATATAAAAGGTTAAACTAAATCATCTATATATTGGTAATGGGTGGAAGGCTAAGCCTCTTGCTTGGTGTTTTGTTCCACTCATGCCATCCTAGGAACCGTTAAACCGGTGTTATGTTCCTTGATTTTGTGTCCCTAACACGGTTGGGGTTTATGGGCCCCCCTCGATAACCCGCTTAGTGCTAAAGCTTTTCCAACAAGGCCCAATATTGGTTTTACATTTGCATAATAACTAAAACTTGCATAGGGCGTTGCAAACCCGAGTTCTTAATTAACAACCCGGGCCAGTGCTCCACATGAGTGTTGGTCCAAACTGGGCAGACTGCGGGGCCACCTTGGGGAAACCCGAGGGCTGGTATTTTCCTGTAGGCTGACCTGTCCGGTCGTGGCCTGAGGCGAGATACGCGCGGCTACTATCAGGGTGTCGGCACGCCGGGAGGTCTTGCTGGATTAGTTTTACCTTTGTCAGGATATCTTGAGCACGGGATTCCGAGAATACTCGGGTCTTCCCACCTGGGAGTTGCGGCTCCGCAGATTGTGAGCTTGTGATGGGCTAAGTTGGGACACCCGTGCAGGGTTTGATCTTTCGAAAGCCGTGCCCGCGGTTATGTGGCAGATGGGAATTTGTTAATATTCGGTTGTAGATAACTTGGCACCATGTTCATAATACACTACCAGCGTGAGTAACCGTGATGGTCTCTTTCCGAAGGGGTTCGGGAAGTGAACACGGTGGGGTTATGTTTGACGTGAGTAGTTAGGATCATTTTGTGATCACTTTGTCGATCGTTGGCACTTTCTCTTCTCGCTCTAAACCCGTAAGTTAGTGCTAGTGCTGCTGCAACCTTGTTTTAAGCCTTTTCCCCACCTAAGGCTTTGATAGTATTGCTACCCGGGAACGGGATTGCTGAGACCTCTGTGGCTCACAGATTCTACACAACACCTGATGCAGGTACCGTTGAGAACTACACAGGTGGTGGTTCAGAGTTGTATTGGGAGTTCGATGAAGAGCGTGGGCGATACTATGTGTCTTACCCAGAGGATCAGTAAGGCTCTTACTAGGATGATCGGGACCTTGTGATGTTTTATTTATGGTATCTTTCTTTTGGATCTTCGTCCGTAGTCAGACTCTGATGTTATTGGATGATGTATGTTAATGTATTACATTGTGTGACGTGGCGAGTGTAAGCCAACTACTCTTTTACTTTTCATCCCCTCTTTTACATGAGTTGTGCAAAGATACCATACTTGAGATCATTCTAGTATGTGATAATACCTTTAAGTCGTGCCTCAACATGTGGGAGGTATAGTCACATATTGGGCATTATAAAAGCGCTCTCGAGGACACATGGGAATTATTGTCAAGCTAGTTTTCATCACGATCATCTGATTCGCATTCGGTGCTTTGATAACTTGGTATGTGGGTGGACCGGTGCTTGGGTGATGTCCTTACTTGGACAAGCCTCCCACTTGTGATTAACCTCTAATGCAAGCATCTGCAACTACAAAAGAAATATTAAGGTAAACCTAACCATATCATGAAACAAGTGGATCCAAGTCAACCCCTTACGAAGCAACGCATAAACTAGGGTTTAAGCTTCTGTCACTCTAGCAACCCATCATCTACTTATTACTTCCCAATGCCTTCCTCTAGGCCCAAATAATGGTGAAGTGTCATGTAGTCGACATTCACATGACACCACTAGAGGAGAGACAACATACATCTCATCAAAATATCGAACGGATACCAAATTCACATGACTACTAATAGCAAGACTTCTCCCATGTCCTCAGGAAGAAAAGTAACTACTCACAAGACATAACATTGTTCATGATCAGAGGGGTATTAATATGCATAATGGATCTGAACATATGATCTTCCACCAAATAAACCAACTAGCATCAACTACAAGGAGTAATCAACACTACTAGCAACCCACAGGTACCAATCTGAGGTTTGGGTACAAAGATTGGATACGAGAGATGAACTAGGGTTTGAGAGGAGATGGTGCTGGTGAAGATGTTGATGAAGATAGCCCTCCCCAAGATGGGAGAGTTGTTGGGGATGACGGCGGTGACGATTTCCCCCTCCCGGAGGGAAGTATCCCCGGCAGAACATCTCTGCCGGAGCCCTAGATTGGTTTCCGCCAAGGTTCCGCCTCGAGACAACGACATCTGGTCCCGAAAGCCTCCTTCTGATTTTTTCAGGTCAAAACACCTCATATAGGAGAAGATGGGCAGCGGGGGGGCATAGGGGGCCCACGAGGCAGGGGGCGCACCCAGAGAGGGGAGGCGCACCCCCACCCTCGTGGACAGCTGGTGGCCCCCCTGGTGATCTTCTTTCGCCAGATATTTTTTTATATTTTCTAAAACGGTGTCCTGTGAAGTTTCGTGGCTTTTTGAGTTGTGCAGAATAGGTTTCCAGAGTTTGCTTCTTTTCCAGCCCAGAATTCCAGCTGCCGGCATTCTCCCTCTTCATGTAAACCTTGTAAAATAAGAGAGAAAAGGCATAAGTATTGTGACATAGCATGTAATAACAACCCATAAAGCAATAAATATCAACATATAAGCATGATGCAAAATGGATGTATCAATATTACACCAATATAAAATAATAATGAGTTCACAACAGTACCTACAAGTAGGGATTGAATGTGTTTTACTAACGGATCTCATGAGTTTTCTGTTGAGTTTTGTGTTGTGAAGTTTTCATGTTTTGGGTAAGGATTTGATGGATTATGGAATAAGGAGTGGCAAGAGCCTAAGCTTGGGGATTGATGACCCACAAGTGTAGGGGATCTATCGTAGTCCTTTTGATAAGTAAGAGTATCGAACCCAACGAGCAGCAGAAGGAAATGATATGCAGTTTTCAGTAAGGTATTCTCTGCAAGCACTGAAATTATCGGTAACAGGTAATTTTGTGATAAGGTAATTGGTAACAAGTAAAAAATAGTAAAAGTAAATAAGGTGCAGCAAGATGGCCAAATCCTTTTTGTAGCAAAGGACAAGCCTGGACGGACTCTTATATTAAGGAAAGCGCTCCCAAGGGCACATGGGAATTATCGTCAAGCTAATTTTCATCAAGCTCATATGATTCGCGTTCGTTACTTTGATAATTTGGTATGTGGGTGGACCGGTTCTTGGGTGCTGCCCTTACTTGGAAAAGTATCCCACTTATGATTAACCTCTATGGCAAGCATCCGCAACTACAAAAGAAGTATTAAGATAAACCTAACCATAGCATGAAACATATGGATCCAAATCAGCCCCTTACGAAGCAACACGTAAACTAGGGTTTAAGCTTCTGTCACTCTAGCAACCCATCATCTACTTATTACTTCCCAATGCCTTCCTCTAGGCCCAAACAATGGTGAAGTGTCATGTAGTCGACATTCACATGACACCACTAGAGGAAAGACCACATACATCTCATCAAAATATCGAACGAATACCAAATTCACATGACTACTTATAGCAAGACTTCTCCCATGTCCTCAGGAACAAACGTAACTACTCACAAATCCTATTCATGTTCATAATCAGAGGGGTATTAATATGCATAATGGATCTAAACATATGATCTTCCACCAAGTAAACCAACTAGCATCAACTACAAGGAGTAATCAACACTACTAGCAACCCACAGGTACCAATCTGAGGTTTTGATACAAAGATTGGATACAAGAGATGAACTAGGGTTTGAGAGAAGATGGTGCTGGTGAAGATATTGATGAAGATAACCCTCCCCAAGATGAGAGAGTTGTTGGTGATGATGATGGTGACGATTTCCCCCTCCCGGAGGGAAGTGTCCCTGGCAGAACAGCTCCGCCGGAGCCCTAGATTGGTTCCGCCAAGGTTCCGCCTCGAGACGGCAACGCTTCATCCCGAAAGCCTCCTTATCATTTTTTTCCAGGTCAAAACACTTGATATAGCAGAAGATGGGCGTCGGGGGGCTGCCGGGTGGCCCACGAGGCAGGGGGTGCGCCCAGGGGGTAGGGCACGCCCCCACCCTCGTGGACGGTGGGTGGTCCCCCTCCTATACTTCTTTCGCCAGTTATTTTTTATATTTTTTATATTTTCAAAAACTGACTTTCGTGGAGTTTCGGGGCTTTTTGAGTTGTGCAGAATAGGTCTCCAATATTTGCTTCTTTTCCAGCCCAGAATTCCAGCTACCGGCATTCTCCCTCTTCATGTAAACCATGTAAAATAAGAGAGAAAAGGCATAAGTATTGTGACATAATGTGTAATAATAGCCCATAATGCAATAAACATCAATATAAAAGCATGATGCAAAATGGACATATCAACTCCCCCAAGCTTAGACCTCGCTTGTCCTCAGGCGGAAGCCGATATCGAAAAATATGTCCACATGTTTAGAGATAGAGGTGTCGATAAAATAAAATACGGACATGAGGGCATCATGATCAATCTTATAACAACAGCAATATATATATATATATATATATATATATAGTCATATGATTTCTTATGCTAAAGTAACAATCTATTCACAATATCGTATGAATCAGAAACTTCATTGAAAACTAAGAAACTATGATCTCGATCATTGAAGCAATTGCAATTTATCACAACATCGGAAAGAGTCAATATAAGAGCTTTTCAGCAAGTCCACATACTCAACTATCATTTAGTCTTTCACAATTTCTAACATGTGTATGGAGTTTTAATCAGGCACAGAGAAAGATAGGGGCTTCTAATGTTGCCTCCCAACCTTTTACCTCCAGGGTAATGTCAACAGTAATAGATCATGATAGCTTACATGCTAGTGGGTATATATATGCCAGGATCTTTCCAATACAATGTGCTTGCCAAAGGATAAAATGTTAAAAGGAAAGGTGAAGATCACCATGACTCTTATAAGGTAAGAACAATAGATAGGCCCTTCGCAGAGGGAAGCAGAGGTTGTCATGTGCTTTTATGGTTGGACGTACAAAATCTTAGCGCAAAAGAACGTCACTTTATGTTGCCACTTGTGATAGGGACCTTTATTATGCAGTCCATCGCTTTTACTACTTCCATATCACAAGATCGTATTAAGCTTATTTTCTCCACACCAATAGATCATACATATTTTAGAGAGTTGCAACAATGACAACTTACTTGAAGGATCTTACTCAATCCATAGGTAGATATGGTGGACTCTCATGGCAAAACTGGGTTTAAGGATATATGGAAGCACAAGTAGTATCTCTACTTGGTGCAAGGAGTTTGGCTAGCATGAGGGGAAAGGCAAGCTCAACATGTTGGATGATCCATGACAATATACTTTATTTCAGATATAAGAAAACATAACCCATTACGTTGTATTCCTTGTCCAACATCAACTCTTTAGCATGTCATATTTTAATGAGTGCTCACAATCATAAAATATGTCCAAGATAGTATATTTGTATGTGAAAACCTCTCTTTCTTTATTACTTCCTATTAATTACAATGATGACCAAAACTATGTTTGTCAACTCTCAACAATTTTTATTCATCATACTCTTTATGTGTGAAGTCATTACTTTCCATAAGATCAATATGATCTCTTTGATTCTTTCTTTTATTCTTTCATGATCATAGTGAGATAATCAAGCCCTTGACTCAAAACTAATCTTTATTATATATAGCTCACGGACTCGATTACATAGATAAGGATCATAAAGCAAAGCTCACAACTAGATCATACTAACTTTATTCTACTAGATAAAGATATTACCAAAAGGATCGAACTAAGAAAAATGGTAAAGATAGGGGTGTGATGGTGATACGATACCGGCGCACCTCCCCCAAGCTTTGCAGTTTCCAAGGGGAGTACCCATACCCATGTGATTATGTCTCTTTCTTCGGAGTGGTGATGAAGGAGTTGTTGATGACGTAGGCTTGTCGTCCATCTTCCAAGGCATGGGCTCACTATCGTAGAAGGATGATCGAGTCTCCGGGATCCTCAAATCTGCAGCCAAACTCATCTTCTGGAATCTATATTCATACTCACAGTTTTGGTTTTGCAGGTCATAGATCTGGGCTTGGAGGTGCTCGATTTTCTCGTGGTGCTTGAAGATGGCCTCCCCAATGTTCTTGGCATCCATCTTGTGGTTGTTTGTGAACTTCGTGATAATCATGTGGTTGGTGTTGAGTCCTCGTTCCACCATACCTTGGCACTTGAAAAGTTGTCGCTCCATTACTTCGAGTCTTGTCTCCACGCTTCCGGCCCTCCTTAGTCCCTCAACATCGCGGATGTGCAACACCCCCTCACGCACCTCGATGGTTTGAGGGTGTTGCAGCACCTCCGCGAGGTAGGGGTTGATGACCTTCTTGAAGAACTTGTCCTTGGGGGTGCTTGAAGACATCGTAGTGATCTAGATCTGTCAGAAACACAGCTCGAAACAAAAGCAGAAGATTTTGTCGTGGTACCATGGTCAAAACCTTCGGGAGATTATATAATGAATTTTTACCGACCAAAGGAAGTAACGTGCAAGAAAACAGAGTCTGGAAGGCACACGAGGCGTCCACGAGGGTGGAGGGGCCCCGCCCCCTACCTCGTGGACGCCTCGTGTCCTTTCCGGACTGCTTCTTATTTTTCTATTTTTCTAAATACTCCAAAACGGAGAAAAATTGCCATTAGAACTGTTTTGGAGTCAGTTTACTTACCATACCACATACCTCTTCCTTCTCGGAGTCTGAATCGTTCTGGAAAGTGTCCCTTATGTATTCCTCCGGGGTTACGGTTTCAATAACATTGGTTTCAACATTTATGGGATTACCTGAGATATAATGTTTGATTCTTTGGCCGTTCACCACCTTTGGATCTGTGCCTTCGAAGTTATTGATTTTTATGGCACGGAACGATAGACTTCCTCGATAATGTAAGGACCTTCCCATTTAGAAAGAAGTTTCCATGCAAAAAATCTTAAACGAGAGTTGTATAGCAAGACATGATCACCTATGTTAAATTCACGCTTTTGTATCCTTTTGTCATGCCATCTTTTAACTTTTTCTTTAAACAGTTTGGCATTTTCATAGGCCTGAGTTCTCCATTCATCAAGCGAGCTAATGTCAAATAACCTCTTCTAACCGGCAAGTTTGAAATCATAATTGAGCTCTTTAATAGCCCAATATGCCTTATGTTCTAGTTCGAGAGGTAAGTGACAAGCTTTCCCGTAAACCATTTTATACGGAGACATGCCCATAGGATTTTTATATGCAGTTCTATAGGCCCATAATGCATCATCAAGTTTCTTCGACCAATTCTTTCTAGATCTATTAACAGTCTTTTGCAAAATTAATTGCAGCTCTCTGTTACTTAGTTCTACTTGACCAGTAGACTGTGGGTGGTAAGGGGATGCAACTCTATGATTAACATCATACTTAGCAAGCATTTTACGGAAAGCACCATGAATAAAGTGTGAACCATGAATAAAGTGTGAACCACCATCAGTCATTAAGTATCTAGGGACTCCAAACCTCGAAAAAATAACTTCTCTAAGCATCTTAATAGAGGTGTTATGATCAGCACTACTAGTTGGAATAGCTTCTACCCACTTAGTAACGTAATCAACAACAACTAAAATATGAGTATACCCATTAGAGGAAGGAAACAATCCCATATAATCAAAGCCCCAAACATCAAATGGTTCAATAACAAGTGAATAGTTCATAGGAATTTCTTGATGTCTACCGATATTACCAATTCTTTGACATTCATCACAAGACAAGACAAACTTACATGCATCCTTGAAGAGAGTAGGTGATGCGGAGCATCCCTCGACTACTTGTACCAACACTCCATCACCACCGCAAGCACCGAGAGGACCAATGACAAGAGCACGTGCACGCAACATCGAGAATGAGGTGACTTCCTTCCTCTCCGAGTTTCATTCGGTTTCACATGAGAACGGGATCCTACCTTAAAGAGATACGCTATGCATTCTTAGGTACATCGAAGATGATCGTGGGAAGGAGAAGACGGAGGTCCAAGCATCCATGGAACAAGAGTATGAAGAAGAACTAAGGAGAAGGAAGAAGAGGAGGGGAAGGACGAACCCCCTGGACACCCCGGGTGCCCGGCCACCTCAGCCCCGGGTGCGTGGCCTCTGCCTGGGTTGCGCCCCAGCCGGCCCCGAGTGCCCGGCCCCTTCGCCCCGGGTGCCCGGCCCGCGCCCAGCTGGCCCCCCTGGGTGCCCGGCCAACCGGCCCCGGGTGCCCGGTCCGCCGCGCCCAGCTGGCCCCCCGGGGTGCCCGGCCAACCAGCCCCGGGTGCCCGGTCCACTTCGCCCAGGTGCCCGGTCCCTCGTCCCCCGCCGCCCCTGACCGGTCCGGGTGCCCGGCCCCTTTTCCGTGGCTACATTTTTAGGGACTTTTTAGTCATTTGTATTCCTCTTCCCCAAGTTTCATCCCTAGCCTATATAAACTCTTTCCCTAGCTTATTTGTGATGTTAGCAAAGTATTTTAGACACCAAAGAGAGCTTTGCTCCTTGTATCTTCCTATTTGGGGATCATGACCCCTCTTTGGGAAGAATCCTTGTGGATTGCAAGACCTCCCAAGGGAGAAGATCATCAAGACCTCACCTCCTCTAGGAGTGGGAAGAACCTTACCTTTGTGCTTGTTTCCTTGGATTGATCTTGTAATCTTGTGGATCTCTTGTGTGCTACTCTAGTGGATGTGATATTGGGTTTGTTTGAGAGATTTCTGTCTTGTGTTCTTGTGTGTTCATCCTCTTTTTCCCCTCCAAGTGTGAAAAGATCCCCTCTAGGGTTTCACCCTACAACATCTTGGCATCATTAGCAAGGTTGATTCACATCTTGGAGTCCCATCCCCCCATTTTCTAGCCTGATTTTGTTGTGTTCTTGCCCAATTTAGAAAATCCCCACAAAAATAGCCCAATTTTTTTTTCTTGCAATTTGTTGGATCTTGTGAGATTTTGTTGTTTTGGTCCATGGATTTGCTGTTTGGCAAGTGGATCTAGCCCCTCCACAACAATCCCCACCCTTCCCACCACGAAATCCACCGAATTTGGCCTTTCCCCAAAGATTTTCACCAAC
>LR738709.1:136007000-136097579 GCA_902687465.1 Secale cereale
CCCGGTGCCCGGTCCACTTCGCCCAGCCGCCCCGGGTGCCTGGGCCTTGCACCCCTCGGTGCCCGGTCCCTCGTCCCCCGGTGCCCCTGACCGGTCCGGGTGCCCGGCCGGGTACACCCCGGGTGCCCGGCCCCTTTTCTGTGGCTACACTTTTTTAGGGACTTTTTAGTCCTTTGTATCCCTCTTCCCCAAGTTTTGTCCCTAGCCTATATAAACTCTTTCCCTAGCTTATTTGTGAGGTTAGCAAAGTATTCTAGACACCAAAGAGAGCTTTTCTCCTTGTATCTTCCTCTTCGGGGATCAAGACCCCTCTTTGGGAAGAATACTTGTGGATTGCAAGACCTCCCAAGGGAGAAGATCATCAAGACCTCACCTCCTCTAGGAGTGGGAAGAACCTTACCTTTGTGCTTGTTTCCTTGGATTGATCTTGTAATCTTATGGATCTCTTGTATGCTACTCTAGTGGATGTGATATTGGGTTTGTTTGAGAGATTTGTGTCTTGTGTTCTTGTGTGTTCATCCTCTTTTTCCCCTCCAAGTGTGAAAAGATCCCCTCTAGGGTTTCACCCTACAACAGTAGGCCAATAAAAACCAGATTGCAATACCTTGTGTGCAGTTCTATCTCCAGCATGGTGTCCTCCATAAGCCTCGAAGTGACACTTGCGTAGGATCTGTTCATGTTCATGCTCAGGTACACAACGTCTAATAATACCATCTAGTCCTTCTTTATAAAGGTGTGGGTCATCCTAGAAGTAATGTCTTAAATCATAGAAGAACTTTTCCTTTTGCTGGTATGTGAAACTAGGTAGTATAAATTTAGCAACAATGTAATTAGCATAATCAGCATACCATGGAGAAGTACGAGAAGCATTTATGACAGCTAATTGTTCATCAGGGAAGCTATCATCAATAGGTAGTGGGTCATCAAGAACATTCTCTAACCTAGACAAGTTGTCTGGAACGGGGTTCTCAGCTCCCTTTCTATCAGTAATATGCAAATCGAATTCTTGTAGCAAGAGAACCCATCTAATAAGCCTAGGTTTAGCATCTTTCTTTTCCATAATATATTTAATAGCAGCATGATAAGTGTGAATAGTTACTTTATAATCAACAATGTAAGGCCTGAACTTATCACAAGCAAATACAACTGCTAAAAATTCTTTTTCAGTAGTAGCATAATTTCTCTGGGCACTGTCTAGGGTTTTACTAGCATATTGGATTACATTTAATTTCTTATCAACTCTTTGTCTTAGAACAGCACCTACAGCATAATCACTAGCATCACACATAATTTCAAAGGGTAAATTCCAGTCAGGTGGCTGGACAATGGGTGCAGAGATCAAAGCTTTCTTAAGTATTTCAAATGCTTCTACACAATCATCATCAAATACAAAAGGAACATTTTTTTGTAAGAGATTAGTTAGAGGCCTAGAGATTTTTGAGAAGTCCTTAATGAACTCCTATAAAAACCGGCATGACCAAGGAAACTTCTTATACCTTTGATGTCCTCCGGACACGACATCTTCTCAATAGCATCAACTTTAGCTTTATCAACTTCAATACCTCTTTCAAAAAATTTATGTCCCAAGACAATGCCTTCATTAACCATAAAGTGGCACTTTTCCCAATTCAAGACAAGATTAGTTTCTTCACATCTCTGCAAAACTCGATCAAGGTTGCTCAATCAATCATCAAAAGAAGTTTCGTAAACAGAAAAATCATCCATGAAAACCTCAACAAACTTTTCACAAAAATCAGAGAATATAGCCATCATGCATCTTTGAAAGGTAGCACGTGCATTACATAAACCAAAAGGCATACGTCTATAAGCAAAAGTACCAAAAGGGCAAGTAAAAGTGGTATTTTCTTGATCCTCTTTTGACACAGGTATTTGAGAGAAACCAGAATAGCCATCTAGAAAGAAAAAATGAGTATGTTTGGATAACCTTTCTAGCATTTGATCAATAAAAGGTAGCGGGTAATGATTCTTCATAGTAGCTTTATTTAATTTGCGGAAATCAATTACCATCTTATAACCTGTAACAATTCTTTGTGGGATCAATTCATCTTTATCATTAGGAACAACAGTAATACCTCCCTTCTTAGGGACACAATGGACAGGACTTACCCACTGACTATCAGCAACCGGATAATTATACCTGCCTCTAGAAGCTTTAATATTTCATTCCTTACCACTTCTTTCATCCTAGGATTTAACCATCGTTGGTGATCAACAACCGGTTTAGCGTCTTTCTCCAATTTTATTTTGTGTTGGCATAGAGTGGGACTAATGCCTTTAAGATCATCAAGAGTATATCCAATAGCAGCACGGTGCTTCTTCAGAGTTTTCAATAATTTCTCTTATTCCTTCTCTGAAAGGTTAGCACTAATAATATCAGGATATATCTTCTTCTCATCGAGATAAGCATACTTAAGAGTATCAGGTAATGGTTTGAGTTCAAACACGGGATCACCCTTGGGTGGAGGAGGATCCCCTAGAATTTCAACATGCAAGTTGTGTTTCAATAGAGGTCCCTGTTTAAAGAACATTTCATCTATTTCCCTTCTCTCATTCATAAACATATCATTTTTATGGTCTAGCAAATATTGTTCTAAAGGATCGTTAGGAGGCACAACAATAGAAGCAAGACCAATAATTCATCCTTTCTAGGCAATTATTTATCATGGGGTTGTCTATGTAATTTAGCAAAGTTAAAATCATGAGACATATCCCCTAAACCAACAGTAACAATGTCCTTTTCGCGGTCTATCTTAGCATTAACAGTATTCAAGAAGGATCTACCAAATATAATGGGGCAAAAATCATCTTGTGGGGAACCGAGAACAAGAAAAACAGCAGGGTATTTAACTTCCCCACACAAGACTTCTACATCTCTAACAATCCCAACTGGTGAAATAGTGTCTCTATTGGTAAGCTTAATAGTAACATCAATACCTTCTAGCTCAGCAGGTGCAGTATCGTGCACAATTTCTTAATATAAGGAATGAGGTATGGCACTAGCACTAGCACCCATGTCACATAAGCCATGATAGCAATGATCTCCTACTTTAACAGAAATAACAGGCATGCCTACAACAGGTCTATGTTTATTCTTAGTATCGGGTCTGGCAATTCTAGCAGCTTCATCACAGAGGTAAATAACATGCCCATCAATATCATCGATGAAGAGATCCTTAACCATAGCAATACTAGGTTCAACTTTAATTTGCTCAGAGGGTGTAGGTGTTCTAGTATTACTCTTACGAACCACAGTTGAAGCTTTAGTATGATACTTTATTCTAATAGGGAAGGGTGGTTTCTCAATATAAGCAGTAGGAACGATAGGATCAACATTATAAGTGATAGTCTTTTCTTCAACTCTAACAGATTCAACTACTTTTACGTCAATGGGAGGATGAAATTTAAACCACTTTTCCTTAGGGAGATCAACATGAGTAGCAAATGATTCACATAAAGAAGCTACTATCTCATAGTCAAGTCCATATTTAGTGCTAAATTCACGAAAAACATCAGTATCCATAAAATATTTAACACAATCAAATTTAAGTGTTATACCTAACTCCTTACCTTCGTCGAGATCCCAATCTTCAGAGTTGCGGTTAATTCTTTCCAATAAATTCCATTTGAATTCAATAGTCTTCATCACAAAAGAACCAGTGCAAGAAGTATCGAGCATGGAGCGATTATTGAGAGAAAGCCGAGCATAATTTTTTTGAATAATCATTTCTCTTGAGAGCTCATGATTGGGGCATGAATATAATATTGACTTAAGCCTCCCCCAAGCTTGAGCGATACTTTCTCCTTCGCGAGGCCAAAAATTATATATATAGTTACGATCACGATGAACCTGATGCATAGGATAGAATTTCTGATGAAATTCTAATAATAACCGGTTGTAGTTCCATGATCCAATATCATCGCATAGCCTAAACCATGTCAATGCCTCTCCCTTCAAAGATAAAGGGAAGACCTTCTTCTTGATCACATCCTCGGACATACCTGCAAGCGTAAATAATCCACAAACTTCATCCACATAGATTAGGTGCAAATCGGGATGGAATGTTCCATCTCCTGTAAAGGGATTAGCTAGCAGTTTCTCTATCATACCCGAAGGAATTTCAAAGTAAACATTTTCAGTAGGTTTAGTAGGTTGAGGAGCAACTCTCTTCTCTACTGGTCGAGGTGAAGATACCCCGAACAAGCCCCTCAAAGGATTATGTTCCATAATAACAAGTGACAGTAAATTTTAGCACACTATATAAGTTTTTCCTTACCAAATTCCACTTACCAAAGGCACTTCACTCCCCGGCAACGGCGCCAGAAAAGAGTCTTGATGACCCACAAGTGTAGGGGATCTATCGTAGTCCTTTCGATAAGTAAGAGTGTCAAACCTAACGAGGAGCAGAAGGAAATGATAGGCAGTTTTCAGTAAGGTATTCTCTGGAAGCACTGAAATTATCGGTAACAGATAGTTTTGTGATAAGGTAATTGGTAACAAGTAACAAATAGTAAAAGTAAATAAGGTGCAGAAAGATGGCCCAATCCTTTTTATAGCAAAGGACAAGCCTGGACGAACTCTTATATTAAGGAAAGCACTCCCGAGGAGAGATGGGAATTATCGTCAAGCTAGTTTTCATCACGCTCATATGATTCGCGTTCGTTACTTTGATAATTTGGTATGTGGGTGGACCGGTGCTTTGGTGTTGCCCTTACTTGGACAAGAATCCCACTTATGATTAACCTCTATTGCAAGCATCCACAACTACAAAAGAAGTATTAAGGTAAACCTAACCATAGCATGAAAATATGGATCCAAATCAGCCCCTCACGAAGCAACGCATAAACTATGGTTTAAGCTTCTGTCACTCTAGCAACCCATCATCTACTTATTCCTTCCCAATGCCTTCCTCGAGGCCCAAACAGTGGTGAAGTGTCATGTAGTCGACATTCACATGACACCACTAGAGGAAAGACAACATACATCTCATCAAAATATCGAACGAATACCAAATTCACATGACTACTTACAGCAGGACTTCTCCCATGTCCCCAGGAACAAATGCAACTACTCACAAATCATATTCATGTTCATAATCAGAGGGGTATTAATATGCATAATGGATCTGAACATATGGTCTTCCACCAAGTAAACCAACTAGCATCAACTACAAGGAGTAATCAACACTACTAGCAACCCACATGTACCAATATGAGGTTTTGATACAAAGATTGGATAGAAGAGATGAACTAGGGTTTGAGAGGAGATGGTGCTGGTGAAGATGTTGATGAAGATAACCCTCCCCAAGATGGGAGAGTTGTTGGTGATGACGATGGTGACGATTTCCCCCTCCCGGAGGGAAGTGTCACCGGCAGAACAGCTCCGCCGGAGCCCTAGATTGGTTCCGCCAAGGTTCCGCCTCGAGACGACAACACTTCGTCCCGAAAGCCTCCTTATCATTTTTAGGTCAAAACACTTGATATAGCAGAAGATGGGCATCGGGAGGCTGCCGGGTGGCCCATGAGGTAGGGGGCGCGCCCAGGGGGTAAGGCGCGCCCCCACCCTCGTGGACGGTGGGTGGCCCCCTCCTATACTTCTTTCGCCAGATAGGTTTTATATTTTCCAAAACTGACTTCCGTGGAGTTTCAGGGCTTTTTGAGTTGTGCAGAATAGGTCTCCAATATTTGCTTCTTTTCCAGCCCAGAATTCCAGCTGCCGGCATTCTCCCTCTTCATGTAAACCTTGTAAAATAAGAGAGAAAAGGCATAAGTATTGTGACATAATGTGTAATAACAGCCCATAATGCAATGAACATCAATATAAAAGCATGATGCAAAATGGACGTATCAGGGATGCCCCGGGAAGGCATCCCTCTTTCGTCTTCGTCTATCGGTAACTTTACTTGAGGCTATATTTTTATGCACCACATGATATGTGTTTTGCTTGGAGCGTCTTGTATGATTTGAGTATTTGCTTTTTAGTTTGCCACAATCATCATCGATGTATACACCTTTTGAGAGGGACACGCTTGAGTCGTGATTTATTAGAATACTCTATGTGCTTCACTTATATCTTTTGAGCTAGGCAATTTTTCTCTAGTGCTTCACTTATATCTTTTTAGAGCATGACAGTGGCTTTATTTTATTGAAATTGTTGAACTCTCTTGCTTCACTTATATTATTTTGAGAGTCTCTAAACATCATGGTAATTTTTTTAGGTTATGAACTTAGTCCTAATATGATAAGCATCCAAGGGAGATATAATAAAAACTTTCATATATAGAGCATTGAATACTATGTGAAGTTTAATTCCTTATGATTGTTTTGAGATATGAAGATGGTGATATTAGAGTCATGCTTGTAGTAAAATGTGAAGTTGAAGAAATAATTGTGTTAAGGTTTGTGATTCCCGTAGCATGCACGTATGGTCTCTTAACTATGTAACCAAATTGAAGTGCATTGTGTCTTGATTGTTTATTTTGCGGGGAGGTCGAGAGTGCGTGATGGTTAACTCCTACCAACCTCTCCCCTAGGAGCATGCGTAGTAGTACTTTGCTTCAAGGGCTAATAAATTTTTCACAATAAGTATGTGAGTTCTTTATGACTAATGTTGAGTCCATGGATTATACGCACTCTCACCCTTCCACCTTGCTAGCCACTCTAGTACCGCGCAACTTTCACTGGTGCATCAAACCCACCATTTATCCTTCCTCAAAACAGCCACCATACCTACCTATTATGGCATTTTCATAGCCATTCCGAGATATATTGCCATGTAACTCCACCGTTCCATTTATTATGACACACACCATCATTGTCATATTGCTTTGCATGATCATGTAATTGGCATGGTATTGTGGCTTGGTCACCCTTCATATTATACATGACACTCTTCATCATTGCACATCCTGGCACACCGCCAGAGGCAGTCATATAGAGTCATATTTTGTTCTAGTATTGAGTTGTAAGTAAATAAAAGTGTGATGATCATCATTATTAGAACATTGTCCCATGTGAGGTTATTAATAAAGAGGCCAAGAAGTCTCAAGAGGCCAAAAGAGTCTCGGAAAAAAAGAGAAAAAGGGTCTCCAAAAAAAGAGGAGCCTAAAAAAATGAGAGAAAAAGAGAGAAGGGATGATGTTACTATCCTTTTTCACACTTGTGCTTGAAAGTAACACCATGTTCTTCATTATAGAGAGTCTCCTATTTTGTCACTTTCATATATTACTAGTGGGAAATTTCATTATAGAACTTGGCTTGTATATTCCAACGATGGGCTTCCAAAAATGCCCTAGGTCTTCATGAGCAAGCAAGTTGATGCACACCCACTAGTTTTCTTTTGCGCTTTCATACACTTATAGCTCTAGTGCATTCGTTTCATGGAAATACCTACTCACTCACGACATCAATTGATGGACATCTCCATAATCCATTAATTTGCCTAGTTGATGTGAGACTTTCTCCCTACTTTTGTCCATTACCACCTTCTATTCCGCCCATAGTGCTATATCCGTGGCTCACGCTCATGTATTGCGTGAAGAGTTGAAAAAGTTTAAGAATGTATAAGTATGAATACAATCGCCTAGCTGACGCCGGGATGGGCATGATTTACACTTTGTGCTCAGAAAAGGGAGCATACAAAGACTATATGATTTTGTAGGGATAGCTTTCTTTAGCCATGTTATTTTTGAAGCTTAATGATTTCCTTTCTAGTATGCTTTTAAGTATTATTGTTTTTATGTCAATATTAAACTTTTGTTTTGAACCTTATGTATTTGAACATTCCCACAATAAAGAAGAATTACATGGATAAATATATTAGGTAGCATTCCACATCAAAAATTCTATTTTTATCATTTACCTACTCGAGGACGAGCGGGAATTAAGCTAGGGGATGCTTGATATGTCTCCAACGTATCTATAATGTTGATTGTTCCATTCTATTATATTATCTGTGTTGGATGTTTTATATGCATTAATATGCTATTTTATATTATTTTTGGGACTAACTTATTAATCTAGAGGCCAGTGCCAGTTTCTGTTTTTCCCTTGTTTTAGAGTTTCGCAGAAAAGGAATATCAAACAGAGTCCAAACGGAATGAAACTTTACGGTGATTTTTCTTGGACCAGAAGACACCCGGGGGACTTGGAGTCCAAGTCAGAGGATCCACGAGGCGGCCACTAGGGTGTAGGGTGTGTCCCCCTACCTTGTGGGCCCCTCGCAGCCCCCCTGACCTACTTCTTCCGCCTATATATTCTCAAATATTCCCAAACCCTCAAAGGAGGCATCGAAACCACTTTTCCACTGCCGCAACCTTCTGTACCCGGAAGATCCCATCTGGAGGCCTTTTCCGGTAATCTGCCGGAGGGGGGTTCGTCCACGGAAGGCTTCTACATCAACACCATTGCCCTTCCGATGAAGCGTGAGTACTTTACCACAGACCTATGGGTACATAGATAGTAGCTAGATGGATTCTTCTCTCTCTTTGATTCTCAATACCATGTTCTCCTCGATGTTCTTGGAGATCTATCCAGTGTAATCTTCTTTTGCGGTGTGTTTGTTGAGATCCGATGAATTATGGATCTATGAATATTATTTGAATCTTCTTTGAATTCTTATATGCATTATTTGGTATCTTAGTAATTTTCTTCGAACTATCCATTTGGTTTGGCCAACTATATTGGTTTTTCTTGCAATGGTAGAAGTTCTTTGCTTTGGGTTCAATCTTGCGCTGTCCCCACCCAGTGACAAAGTAGGGGTAGCGAGGCACGTATTATATTGTTTCCATCGAGGATAAAAAGGATGAGGGTTTTATCATATTGCTTGAGTTAATTCCTCTACATCATGTCATCTTACTTAAAGTGTTACTCTGTTCTTCATGAACTTAATACTCTAGATGCGGGTAGGAGTTAGTCGATGTATGGAGTAACAGTAGTAGATGCAGAATCATTTCGGTCTACTTGACACGGACGTGATGCCTATATTGCATAACCATTGTCTTAGATATCGTCATAACTTTGCACTTTTCCATCAATTGCTCGACAGTAATTTGTTCACCCACCGTATTATTTGCCTTCAAGAGAGAAGCCTCTAGTGAAACCTATGGCCCCGGGATCTATTTTCCATCATACTAGTTTCCGCAATCTTTTACTTTCCAATCTATAAACCAAAAAACCAAAAAATATTTTATCTTTTGTTTATCTATCTCTATCAGATCTCACTTTTGCAAGTGACTGTGAAGGGATTGACAACCCCTTTATCGCGTTGGGTGCAAGTTGTTTGATTGTTTGTGCAGGTATTGATGATTTGTGCGTTCATCTCCTAATGGATTGATACCTTGGTTCTCAAACTGAGGGAAATACTTATCTCTACTTTGATGCATCACCCTTTCCTCTTAAAGGGAAGAACCAACGCAAGCTCAAGAAGTAGCACAAACATATGTTGAATACCCAAAATACACAACTTCGATGTGGCACATGCCTCGAAAATCATAAAGTCCCCACACAGAGCGAGGTTCGTGAAGCATACTACATATGTCGGTCCCCTTACCCCTCTTCGACGCATACTATATGCTCCTACCGTAATATAACCCAAAAATAACCATCCTTGATGGTGAAATTAATTAACCTCTCCCGATGTAGGTCAAAGTGATACATACATCGATGATGACCTCACGGTCCCACAGATTGAAGCGTCACACGTGAGTGTCCTAGGTTAACCACCGCCTGCATGCATGTGGCCCAAAAAGGGGTTGTGTGAAGTTTGAATAGCCAGTGCACAACTTTGATGTGGCACGTGCCTCGAAAATAGAAAAGTCCCGACACTGAGTGAGGTGTACGTTTTCACGGACGCGTACGTAGTATATATGCTAGTCCCCTCCCACCTCTCCGACGCGTACTATATACTCCCACCACAACACAAACAAAAAAGATTCTACCTTGCTGGTCAAATTAACCTCTCTGTTGGCTGTTTGTCAAAGTGATGGATGACGACCTCACAGACCCACAGAAAGCGTCACACGCGAGTGAGTGTCGTGTAGGACAACCACCGACTGCATGTGGCAAAAACATGTATGTATGAAAGGGTTGTGTAATGTTTTAAATAACGAATTCACGACTCTGATGTGGCACCTGCCTCACAAAATAGCCAACCCACACGGTGGCTCACGACTCGTAGTTTACTGCCAACCACCCCTAGACGCGCGCGCGCGCGCGCGCGCGCACACACACACACACACACACACACACACACACACACACACCGCGCATCCACCGCAACTACGATGCATGTTAAATTTTACAAGCGGTGAACATATGTTACCAAAGGAGGGACATTTTAATTTTGAAAAAAAAATAGAGATCATTAAGATGTTTTAGTACATTGATTGATTTCTAGGGGTATAATGTGCAAAAATCAAATTTGAGCTACATGCACAGGTGACAGTGTACCTAAATGGATAGGAAAAAGACATGTGTCTCACTGGGTGCATGTTTACTCCCCGTGTAAGAAATTTCAAACATTGAGAATCTTGATTTTTAAAATCTAGTACATCCAAAAATTATTTGAAAGTCATGAAACTTATCGTGTTGTCCTATGGACACCAATACACAGTGACAATGTACATTTTTTTATCAAATTTGAGACAAGTTTTGATGTAATATTTATCTTCTTACAAACAGAGGATTATTAACAATGGGTTTTTTATTTCTGTGCCCCTGGTTAGTTAGTTGTACTCATTCATCCCCACGTTCTTAACTTTTGCTCACTTTTCCCCACTCCCTTGCCTGAAACCCTCAGAACAGGTTAGAACGGACGTTGTAGTCGGGTCAATGCCTTTGACCGTTAACTCTGACGAGTGGAGCCGCTCCCGTATAGTGGTTTCGTATGCTGACCGTATAGTGGTATTCGTATAAGTGTGGGTGCATGCAACTCATCGCGGTCATGGGGTAGCATGTGTCCACAGGACATACCCGAAACATCCCAACGTATAAAAGAGGAGGAATCACCTCCCGGCGCATCGCCCCTACCATTTCCCCCAAATCCCCTCACTTTCGCATCGTCTTCCTCTCCCCCACCACGTCATCTCGCTCTCCTCCGCTGCCTCCACCGCATCGTCTTCCTCCCCCCCACCACGTCATCTCGCTCTCCTCCGCTGCCTCCACCGCACCGTCTTGCTCTCACCCACCGCATCCTCTTCCTCACCTTCATCGCCTCCATCTGTCCGATGGCAGACGCTCATGGCGACGCCGGCATAGCGGCCAGAGATGTAGTGGAGCTGCAGGGCGCGATGACCACGGATGAAGTGAAGTATGTTGGTGGCGTACACGTCGATGCGGGGAAACTCGCAATCGTTGCAGATGTGGAGAAGGAGGTGGCAGGCTCCGCCTCAGCACTGCCGGAGCAGAAGGTGACGGTGTCGAGCGACGCAGTCCATCCCGATGCGCAGCCTGGCGAGGAGCAGGAGGTATTTGCACTTGCTTTTAGTTGCAATATTTAGGATATTAGCTTGTAGAGTTAGTTGCATATTGGTTAGATTGTGATTCATACGGTAGTACAGATGGTTAGAGTAGTTGATTTGACGGATGGGCCGGGGTTTTCTGTATGGGTGCATGGGAGTTTTTGTACTAGGGTTAGAGTAGCAGTATCACAGATTGGGGTTTTTAATGTACTAGGGTTAGAGTAGCAGTATCATAGATTGGGGTTTTTAGTGCTACAGACATGTATGCTTATTAGATTGGGTCTCTATTAGATTTTTTTTGAATGCTACGCAGATTGGGGTTTTTGAATGTCATATGCCCGAGCGGAATCCATTGATTAAGAAGTTATTTGTTTCATTAGTATATTAATTTGTCCACAATATGTAGTTATATTAGCTCTGTTGTTCAATGTGTGTGCGTGACAATGGAAGATGGAAATAGGATCATAGTATATTAGCCCTATGATCAATGTAAAATGCATATCTAAATTTTCAATGGGATGTAATTGTATATTCAGGAGGATGATGGTTGGGGAAAAAAGAGGAAGTTGGACCTTACTGACTTCAAGGACCCGTACGATCCAGGGTATAGTGACGACGAAGAGTATGAGGTAAGACTGCTTGAAAATTAGATTGTTCAATTATCCTAGTTCCTTTGACATGGTGTATATGAAACTATAATATATATATATATATATAAATTCATTCGTGTGTGCAATACATCTCTGGAGAAGATGTGGATGTGAACGAGGGCAACTGAGCGTCCTTCAAAGCGAAGGAAGAGGAGAAGATCAGGGCCAAGGGAGATGATTACTACTACAAGAGCAAGACCAAAATTTGGCGCTACCCCTACTACATCACCAAGCCAAAGCCAAAGTTCGGCCGCTTCATTCACCTTCTAGCTCATGCAGAAGATGTAGCCATCCACGACGAGGACTACAAGATCAGGGGGCAGCATGCTGCCCTCGCGAAAGTCCTGACTCTCATTCCCAACTAATTGATGATGTGATGATGTGTTTTAATTGGATGTTTGGTGAACTTTGTGTGTTTGGTTGTTTGGAGAACTTTGTGTGTGAACTGGATGTGTTCTATGGATGGTATGGTACTATGTGGTCTTCTATGTATGCATGTGGCTATCTATATTGCTTATTTGTGTGTTTTTAAATTTGTCTGATATGATTTGTTTCAATGTTTGTTTTCAAAGTTTTGGTGCTGTAATGATCACATATGTTGTTTCAGTGTTGCTTCACTGGTTAGACATGTTGCAAAGAATAAGAAAAAAGAGCAAATAGTCCATCATTTTGTCAAATATTCCAATAACAGAGCAAAAAAACAACATTTGAATGAAGATGTAATGATTTTTGTAATAAAGGAGTACAAAAATTATTTGTCTCATGCTTTATAATCAAATTCATGCTTTTTCCCACCAGCATGTCTCATTATCTGATGTTTTGAACTGACATTCGACAGGACAGTATAAATTCAAAAAAATGCAAAAAAAAAAAAAAAACCTTGGCAACCTATCTATATTTGTGTAGGAGATCATGTATGCAAAATTTAAGATGATTTAGAGGAGGTCAAAGAAATTTAAATTTAAGAAATGTGCTCCAAATGAGCTCACAGGATAGGGTAAATAGCCCCATTTGTAATCAAGTTTTTGTGGACCTACTCCAAATGAGCCAAATGGTTTTTATTAACACCTATTCAATCTATATAGTGTAGATTCGAAGTCTCACTATTTTTTGAGTTAATCTTCATATTTTTACATTTTATTTTGAAAAAAAATATGCTTTCATATAAAAACTATAAAAACACGTTTAAAATATGGAAATGGAAAACTAAGTTTAGATCCTTCTTATTCACTGGTGGTTTTTTATTTTTTTTTCCAAAATTCAAAAAGAGAAGGTAACCCTACCTCCTCTCCTTGAACTCTATGAAATGTTGTACGTGATAGCTCATGTGTGTGAAGGTTTTTTCATGAAAATGACCATAGACCAAATTTATGATTTTTAGTTGATAACATGTCACATAAGACAACATTGTGCACATGTTTTATATATTTTTTATTTTTTTAAATTAATGGTGCTCATTTGACCTCGATCGTGCCAGCTAGGTTTATTTTTTGGAAATGTGTGTATATCAACTTTATAATTTTTTCTAGTTATTGTGTCTTATAAAACAATGAAGGGCAAAGGTTTCATATTTTTTACATTTTTTAAAAAATTAGTTATGCTCAGTCAAAGCCTTGGAAACCCTGTTGACCAGCTCAAAACCCCTCAAAACCCTGCGGGGTTTCACCTAACCCTAGATTCGAACGTCAGCCGTCCGATCATACCCTGGCGCCAAGCTACAGCCCTCAGATGTGGTCTTCTAGAAGGAATTTGGTAGCCAGGGTGCATGCAGGCTCCGCGCCGTTGGATCACATGGACGGCTCAGCATCGTTGGATCATGGGGCGATCCCCGAGAGGCGATCTTGTTGGTTGTGCTCGGCTGCTCACCCACCACTGACTCCACAACAAAACGTAGTTATTGGGCCCAAAAGGAAACTAAGCTCTGGTTGGGCTGTCGAATTGCGTCATTTTTTGCATCATTTCCTTTGTTTTTTGTGAACGTGTTGGCTCTCTTTTTTGCATCGTTTGAAATTACACAATAATTGACATTGCCTAGAAAATTTAGTTCTTTTTATTCAATACAAATGCAAATTGACCAAACTATTCAAAAATTGTCTCTTTTTGTTCATATAATATATATGACCACGGATTCCCACACGTGTAATTAGCTTCTTTTTCTTCTTGTTTTCAAACCACGGTTTCCCACGCGTGTACACTCCCGATGCCGCGGTGGTTGTGAAAACGGGATACTTCACATTTGAGCCCATTATTGCCACGGCGAAATAACATGTAGCACTACGGCTATTTAACCTACCCTCTGCCTCTGCCATCCCTCATCCATCTTCCGTCCTCTGCCATCTGCCCTTCTTGCTCTTTGACCCCTTCTCCTTCTTTTGCACATCCCTCAACCATGCAGTACACCAGACCAACCTACTGCTTCCCACCCACCGTGCCGAAGAGGCTCTACCCTATCGGTGTGTGCGTTGAGCGCACACTACGTGTGTAGGCGATATCAAGGTGGAGGACTGCAAGGAACTTCACCGAGTTCTTCCTCGGGGCCGGCTACCGCCACCTCCCATGGGGATCTCCAACGATGTTCCGCCTCGAGGAGGTCATCCAAAATGGGGTGGTGGTTGCTCTCCTTGCCAACTTCACGAACACATTCGACGCCTTCTACCTCCTCGGCCGGGTGTTTTGGTGTGACTGCGAGTTCATCGCTTTCACCACTCACAACATGTTCACGGAGTACACCAACATCTTCCCCACTACGTCGCGCATGCACACTCTTCCGTACCCCGTCGACAATGCCCCGGAGGAGCAGTTAAGGGCGCCCGGAGGAGGAGCGGGGTGGAGAAGGCAGTGGCTAGGGTTCTAAACCCTCTATCTATTTTTCTTTTTGTAGTCTGTGTCAGGTTAAGTTGTAATTGACTATGTTGGAGATGCTATGGGCTTGTTGGCCCTTTTATTAAGTTCTATTATTAAGTTTTCTATGTATTCTATTATTTAAGTTCTTCCTAGTTTGAACTATGTGATTGTGCTATGGTTTTGTTGGCCCTATCTACATATTTGGTGATTGTTTTCTTAGAGAGCTTGCTTTGTTAGTAACCACCTAGTGCATGCAGCCACAACGAACCCTTCTATTTTTTTACACAAGCCACAAATATGTAGCCACCTAGCTAGTGCATGCAGCCACAAAAATACCCTAAAACATATTGTTAAATTTATTTGTCTTAGCAAAACGGGTGCAGATGCGAGTGGATCGAAAAGGCTGAAACTGATCGTAAAAAATGATGCTCTAAATGGAGGAGACAAGCGTGCGAGAAGAGAGGAACCAGCGGCAGCGACTGTCGCTGCATCCGTGACGGTTGGCGTGCACGAAAGCGTCTCAGCCAGTGCATGGTGGATGTGCGCATCGGCGCATTCATGCTCGGTCCGCGCATTGTGACATGCAGACAAGCTTGCTGGGTGCATGCTTAGTAGGCTTATGTCGTGGCGGCGCGTGCAAGTGTTTAATGCAAGGGACGACCCAACAAAACCACGACCCAAGAACAACGACACCGCCCAACGCGGCACCACCTGTCAGATCCAACACACGACACAGCTCAGCGCGGCCCCACTCATCAGAGTTAACGGTCAAGCCATTGACCCGACGACAACGTCCGTTGTGACCTGTTCTGAGGGTTTCGGGCAAGGGAGTGGGGAAAACTGAGCATAAGTTAAGAGCGCGGGGATGAATGAGTAGAGCTAAAGAACTAGGGGCACAAATGTAAAAAAACCATTAACAATTGGGAACCAATATCGCAAATGGATTATTTATTCGAACGTTGGGCGTTAGGCCAACAATGGATATGTGCCATGCTTCGGTTAAGCAATAAAGCATCAGCATTAATCATCAAAATAGAAAAAAATATGTGCCGCCACACGACCCATGTGTCGTGCGAGCAGGCGTGAGTTGACGGGACGCATACGAGCAGTCCGCCATGCAGGTAGACCGGGAGGCGTGCGTGCAGGTGTGTGAATTGACGGGAGGCGTGCTCACTGTGTAGTGCCATCGGGAGGCGTGCGAGCAGCTGTGTGAAATGACGGTAGGCATGCCAGCAGTTCTGTGTGCAGGCTCACCGGGAGGCGAGCCAGTGGTTTGACCGCCGACCGCCTCTCTCCCACTACTCCATATTAATGGCGTGCCCGAGCGCCAGCACCCCCATCCTCGCCACACACACACAATCATCTATCTCCACTTGCATCCTCAATGCCACTCTCAGTCCTCAATGTCGTCAGTGTATGAGGATGCCACCGAAGCGCCCCATCGGAGGGAGTGGCGTTGCCGGGGCTGCTGAAGCACCAGAGCACGGCGTGGAAATGGAGATAGAGGTTGTTGTCGCCGCCGCCGAGGTATCGCTGCACCATGACGTCGTCGATGGCGTCGTGCTTCCACAGCCGGAGCCGGAGGTCCAAACCGACTCCCGTGACGACTCCGGCGACGACTCCGATGGTGACGGAGAACCGGTTAGTCATATATACCCATTTATGTGCCAAATACATCCTAGGGTTTCTCTGGTTACTCCTGCGTCCTGCCTCCCCCTTTTTGGAATAGAAATCTTATGGTTATGTTCTTCCAATCCATGAAATCTGAGTAAGTGCCAATAAATCTGTGTAGTGTATTGATTGTTTGAATGGTACAAGTGATAAGTGATTAGTTGTTTCATCTGTGCAAATAATTTCAACAAATAATCTGACTGGGTTAGTGTTCGTGCTTATAATTCCTAGCCAGGTCTTGACAATTGATTTTGAATGACCTACATATATGTTTGTGCCATTATTTTCTTCAAGATTGGTCTGTACATAGACGATTGTGCTTAAAAATTGAACCATAATCTCTGGATATGTCTAAAAAATAGCCATAAATTCCTAATCCTACTTTACGGCATGTAAACATTGGTTTGATGCCAAATTTTGGCAACTGCCAAATATTCGCTAGAGATTAGTTTGTAAACATTAATTTGACGCCACATTTTTTTACTATGTATAGGTGTTGTATGTCGTCAGCGAGGCTGGAGATGGCCAGAGGAGGTACAAGAGGCAAATCCTCAAGGAGCTTTATTCGGGAATGCATAACAGGCGTATTAGGACCTGGAACTGTGGCTATTGATGCCCATTATGCAACCAAAAGCTTCATCCCGCGTATCAAAGTGTTTTGGCGCATTCAAGAGGACGAGCCGTTGGCTCCTTCAAGCATAAGTATTCTCTCAGGGTGGTGCACGCCGCGTACGTCGTGTACCTGGAGAAGCTTCAGGATCGTGCCGGCGGATGAGATGAGATGTAGGATCGAACTATGTATGGCTATGTAGTGTCTTAATTATAAATGCGCTTGAGTATGCTTAATGACAGTTGAACTATATACTTATGGTTGAACTATGCTTGTGTCCGCTTATTGTCTATGTATGGGTATGTTTAATCTATGTTTACTTATGTCTAAATGTGGGATATGGATGCATTCAGTTCGGTTGATAGAATCTACCTCCGTCTTGGTTTATTGGTCCCCTTTATAATTTGTGTTAAATTTTGACCAAAGATTTAACTGACAAAATGTTAGTGCATGTCAGCAAAAAATTATATCGTTGGATGCGTATTTGAACATAGTGTTCAATGATATAATTTTTGGTGACATGCATAAACATTTGTTAGTTAAATATTTAGTAAAAAATTAGCACAAATTACAAAGGGGGCAAATAAACTAGGAATGAGGTAGTACGTCAATCACACACGGTTCCCAAAATTGGAACTCTGTGCAATGACTTTTATTTTCCTTGTTACGTCAATCACACATGGTTGGCTCTATCGAACCATTATCTCCGAAACTCTTTGTGGTATAGAAAACCTTGACTACCCAATTCAAAAAAGAAAAAAGAAAATCCTCACCATCCCCTCGTCACAAAAACCCTCACCCCGCACGCCACTCCCTCCGGTCCCCATTCATACCTGCACAAGCTCCTCCGTGACTATGCATGGCACCGCCTATCGCCGCGGCAACCACTTAGGTCGACGCCTGTCGCCGCCGCCAGGCTGCCGGCAAACCCCACCGCATTTCGCCACTTCTGCTTGCCGCCGCCTATCGCCATAGACTTTCTCGACGCTGCTCGTGGTCGACCCGGCTCCGCCCGATTGGGGAATCCGTCGTATTAAGGTGTTTTTCTCATGGACAACAATTTAACTAATTTAATGAGATATTATCTCATCTCTTATCCCAGTTCACCTGCCTCCTTTAATCACCTAGCCGATATCATCGTGAATTCATTTTTATTCGAGCTGATTTGAGGATTTTCTTTCATTCATAGAGTGTAAAGTGCGTGGACACATCAGGAATTTGCGGCCACAGCCAGACATCCATGGAGTTCCATCTCATCGTACCAGATGACTTGAGGATGTGCGCGGTATGTTCAATCTCACACTAAATCGGTTGTCATGGCCTACTTTCATGAACATATACTACATATTGCTGCATTTGGATAAAAGGTGCCACATGCAACATATACGTCAAAGGGGATTTTTTTTCCCTCTTCTTTCTATATTAGGCAAATTAATGATGTATTGTTCTTTCGATTACTCTCATATTTCTATGACATCATGGTTACCCTATCTTTTTAATTATAGATTTTTGCCTTTGATTTTAAGTGTTGTACAGTTTTTCAATTTCGCTCAAATTTGCATCTTACCATATTCTTTAACAATCCTATCATTTTTTGCCTCGCTGATACGTCTCCAACGTATCTACTTTTTCAAACACTTTTACCCTTGTTTTGGAGTCTAACATTGCATGATTTGAATGGAACTAACCCGGACTGACGTTGTTTTCAGCAGAACTGCCATGGTGTTATTTTTTTGCAGAAATAAAAGTTCTCGGAATGACCTGAAATTCAACGGAGAATTATTTTGGAATATATAAAAAATATTTGCGGAAAGAACCAAGCCAGGGGCCACACCCTGTCCACGAGGGTGGGGGCGCGCCCCTCCCCCTGGGCGCGCCCTCTGCCTCATGGGCCCCCTGTTGCTCCACCGACGTCTACCCCGACTCCATATATTCACTTTTGGGGAGAAAAAAATCGGAGAGGAATAATTATCGCGTTTTACGATACTGAGCCGCCGCCAAGCCCTAATCTCTCTCGGGAGGGCTGATCTGGAGTCCGTTCGGGGTTCCGGAGAGGGGAGATCGTCGCCATCGTCATCATCAACCTTCCTCCATCACTAATTCCATGATGTTCATCGTTGTGCGTGAGTAATCCCATTGTAGGCCTGCTGGACGGTGATGGGTTGGATGATATTTACCATGTAATCGAGTTAGTTTTGTTAGGGTTTGATCCCTAGTATCCACTATGTTCTAAGATTGATGTTGCTATGACTTTGTCATGCTTAATGCTTGTCACTAGGGCCCGAGTGCCATGATTTCAGATCTGAACCTATTATGTTTTCATGAATATATGTGTGTTCTTGATCCTATCTTGCAAGTCAATAGTCACCTACTATGTGTTATGATCCGGCAACTCCGAAGTGACAATAATCAGGACCACTCCCGGTGATGACCGTAGCTTGAGGAGTTCATGTATTCACTATGTGTTAATGCTTTGGTCCGGTACTCTATTAAAAGGAGGACTTAATATCCCTTAGTTTCCACTAGGACCCCGTTGCCACGGGAGTGTAGGACAAAAGATGTCATGCAAGTTCTTTTCCATAAGCACGTATGACTATATTCGGAATACATGCCTACATTACATTGATGAACTGGAGCTAGTTCTGTGTCACCCTAGGTTATAACTATTACATGAGGAATTGCATCCGACATAATTCTCCATCACCGATCCAATGCCTACGAGCTTTTCACATATTGCTTGTTGCTTATTTACTTTTCCACTGCTACTGTTACAAAAACTACAAAAACACTATCGTTACTTTTATTGTTGTTATCGCTACTTCCATATTACCTTGCTACTGAACTACCTTGCCGCAGATACTAAGTTTCTAGGTGTGGTTGAATTGACAACTCAGCTGCTAATACTTAAGAGTATTCTTTGGCCCCCCTTGCGTCGAATCAATAAATTTGGGTTGAATACTTTACCCTCGAAAACTATTGCGATCTCCTACTCTTGTGGGTTATCAAGACTATTTTCTGACGCCGTTTCTGAGGAGCATAGCTATATTCTTTAATTCACTTGGGATTTATATCTATTGATCACTATGAAGAACTTGAAGGACTCAAAAACCAAGATCTTTCCCTCAACTACGAGGGGAGGTAAGGAACTGCCATCTAGCTCTGCACTTGATTCACCATCTGTTATGAGTAAGTTTGCGACACCTACTCCTGCTATTGAATCTGATATGTCGCATGTTCTTGATGATGCTACTTCTGCTATGTATGATGAAACTACTTCTATGCTTGATAATACTGTGCCACTAGGTGAATTTCTAGATGAACAAATTGCTAAGGTTAGGGAGAATGCAAATATTGAAACTGATAATATAGATGAAAGTGATGATGAAGATTCTCCCCCTAGATATGAATTGCCTGTTATTACCGAGGGTTATGTTATGGATGAAAAAACTGCTAGAGACTTTCTTGCATGCAACGATAGATATGATCTTAAGAGATTATTAGCTAAGCTAAAAGAAAAGTCTTTGAATGCTAGAATGAAATATGACTCTGCTTTTGCTACTTCACCTATCTTTGTTACTGATAAAGATTATGATTTATCTGTTGATCCTGAGTTAATTACTTTGGTTGAATCTGATCCTTTCCATGGCTATGAATCTGAAATTGTGGTGGCACATCTTACTAAGTTGAATGATATAGCCACCCTGTTTACCAACGATGAAAAGATTCATTATTACTATATCCTTAAGTTATTTATGTTCTCGCTAAAGGGTGATGCTAAGACATGGTTTAATTCTCTTGATCATGGTTGTGTGCATAGTCCCCAGGATATGATTTATTACTTCTCTGCTAAATATTCCCTCTCATAAGAAACAAGCTGCCTTACGGGAAATATATAACTTTGTGCAAATTGAAGAAGAGAGTCTCGCACAAGCTTGGGGGAGGCTTCTCTAGTTACTTAATGCTTTGCCTGATCATCCTCTTCAGAGGAATGAAATACTTGATGTCTTTTATAATGGACTAACCGATGCTTCCAGAGACCACCTGGATAGTTGTGTTGGTTGTGTTTTCAGGGAAAGAATAGTTGATCAAGCTGAATTACTATTGAATAATATGTTGACCAATGAAAACAATTAGACACTTCCTGAACCAACCCCTAAGCCAACTCCGAAGAAAAGGGGAGTTCTATTTCTCAGTCCTGAAGATATGCAAGAGGCAAAGAAATCTATGAAAGAGAAAGGTATTAAAGCTGAAGATGTTAAGAATTTACCACCTATTGAAGAAATACATGGTCTTGATAACCCGACACAGGTAGTAAAGGTAAATTCTCTTTATAGATTTGATGAAGGTGATATTCCTCGTTATAAGTCTGCTAGCCAGTGCTTAGATGAGTTTGATAATTTTATTGTGAAGCAAGCAAACTTCAATGCTTATGTTGGTAGACAATTGCAACGTAATGCTTATATGATTGAATGCTTGAGTGATTATATGTCTAGAGTTAAAGGTGAATTGAAACTCATTAGTAAACATGCTTCTATGGTTACCACTCAAGTAGAACAGGTACTTAAGGCTCAGAATGATTTGCTCAATGAATTAAATAGTAAGAATAATGACTTTGCTGTTAGAGTTGCAACTAGAGGGGGTAAAGTGACTCAGGAACCTTTGTATCCTAAGGGCCACCCTAAGAGAATTGAGCAAGATTCTCAGAGAGCTAATTTAGATGCACCTAGTTCTTCTAAGAAGAAGAAAAAGAAAAATGATAGGACTTTGCATGCTTCTAGTGAACCTGTAGCTGACACATCTGAGAATCCTAATGATATCTCTGTTTCTGATGCCGAGACACAATCTGGTAATGAACATGAATCTAGTGATAATATTAATGATGATGTTCATGATGATGCTCAACCTAGCAATGATAATGATGTAGAGGTTGAACCTGCTGTTGATCTTGATAACCCACAATCAAAGAATCAACATTATGATAAGAGAGAATTTGTTGCTAGGAAGAACGATAAGGAAAGAGAACCATGGGTTCAGAAACCCATGCCTTTTCCTCCTAAACCATCCAAGAAAAAGGATGATGAGCATTTTGAGCGCTTTGCTGAAATGATTAGACCTATCTTTTTGCGTATGCGTTTGACTGATATGCTTAAAACAAATCATTATGCTAAGTATATGAAAGATATTATTACCAATAAAAGAAAGATACCTGAAGTTGAAATTTCCACCATGCTTGCCAATTACACTTTTAACGGTGGAATACCTAAGAAACTAGGGGATCCAGGAGTACCTACTATACCTTGCTCCATTAAAGGAAACTATGTTAAAACTGCTTTATATGATCTTCGAGCTGGTGTTAGTGTTATGCCTCTCTCTTTATATCGTAGACTTGACTTGAGTAAGTTGACACCTACTGAAATATCTTTGCAAATGGCCGATAAATCAACTGCTATACATGTCGGTATTTGTGAGGATGTGCCTGTTGTGGTTGTAAATGTTACTATTCTAACGGACTTTGTTATCCTTGATATTCCCGAGGACGATAGTATGTCTATTATCCTTGGTAGACCCTTTTTGAATAATGCAGGGGCTGTTATTGATTGCAACAAAGGCAATGTCACTTTTAATGTCAATGGTAATGAGCATACGGTACACTTTCCGAGGAAACAACCTGAGGTCCACAATATCAATTTTATTGGAAAAATTTCAACTATTACTATTGGAGGTTTTGAATTTCCTCTTCCTGCTGTCAAGAAGACATATGATATTCTTATTGTTGGGGACATACATATCCCCATTGAGGTAACCTAGTGTTATTCGAAAATTCTCCGGTTTCATGTTATTCGGAAAGAGTTTATTACCAAGACCTCATCAACCTTGTTAATGGATTCCTTTTGACGAGCATGAGATGGGTGAATCTAGATAGCACAACCTTCTGTACTCCCCTTTTACTTTCTATTAATTAGATTAAATAAAGCAAAAATAGTATTATTTTTTTGTGTGTTTCCATACTTATCCGTGCAATAAAAAATTACCCGAAAAATAAAAGTTCTCCAAATGCCCTGAAAATGAAATATGATTTTTTTCTAGAATATTTGGCACAAAGAACACATCAGGGGGAGCTAGCACCTGGCCACGAGGGTCCAGGGCGCTCCCACCCTCACTGGGCGCGTCCCCTACCTCGTGGGACCCACGTGGCCCCCCTCCACTTATTCCTGCACCCACACACTCCTGCTTCCTCCCAAAAAAATCACTATCTAGCTCAAGCACGAGTTCTAGCTTATCGTGCTACCATTTTCGATCTCCTTGCTCAAAGCTCCATTCACAAAACTATTTGGGGAGATTGTTCCTTGGTATGTGACTCCTCCATTGGTCCAATTAGTTTTTGTTATAGTGCTTTATTTATTGCAAATTTTTGCTGCTGTGGTGACCTTGTTCTTGAGTTTGCATGTCAAATTTCTTTGGTCCCAAGTACTCCCTCCGTCCGGAAATACTTGTCATCAAAATAAATAAAAGGGGATGTATCTAGATGTATTTTAGTTCTAAATACATCATGTTTTGTCCATGTTTTGTCCATTTTGATGACAAGTATTTTCGGACGGAGGGAGTAGTTCTAATGCATGATATAATCTCTAGACACTTGTAGGAGTTGTTGCTATCAATCTTGTTGAGTTTGGTTCACTTTTATTTTGAGTTACTAAAAATTTCAGAAAATGCATAGGAAAATCTTCCAAGGTGGTTCCTCAAAGAAGCAAGGACCAAGGCTCGCGATGCGTGAGCCGGACGATGAATTGCCGAGGGAATCTCAAGTGCGGCCTTGTAAATGGCCGTCAGAGGAATTTATGGTTCGGGCAGGCATTAAGGAGGAGTTTGACGCATACGTGCGTAATGCTGACCTCGAGGGCTTCATGCTAGATAAGTGCCCTCAGTACCGTTATTTAACTGATTCCTTTGTGAGAAGGTTTAAATTTACATCTTCACGTAATTCTCACACTGTCATGTTTGATCTATATGATAAATCTTACACCATGGACCTAGAAGATTTTAATGATGCTTGTAAGCTCCCGCATTGGGGCAATATTAGTGAACCTCGCAAATCTGAATATAAATACTTCCTTGCTAGTATCACTGTGGGGGAATCTAGGGAGATTACACAAGCTACCATAGGGAGCATTCATTTTCCTGCTATTCATTACTTTGCTCTTTTTATTGGTAGATGCATCAACGGTAAAGATGAGGCTTGCCATATGTGTGTCCCGGATCTTAGTGTTCTCAATAGTGCGGTATTAGGTGATAGACAATATAATTTTGGGGCCATTGTTGCACGTAGGCTACATCATATTGGTATAAATGGAGATTTATTCGGTGGGATTTATGCCACTCGCATAGCCCGTCGTCTTGGTGTGCCTATACATGAAAATGATGAACTATTACCGCCTACTTATTTAGATTATAATGCTATGGTTAGCCATCCATTTATAGAGAGGGATGAACAATCCCTCCAGTATCGACTAATCTTTGACAGGGGTCACACTGTCCATATTGCTCTCCCTGCTCCTACCTTCGTTGACTTTCAGGCAAAAGGGAGACATATTATAACCAGGGAGGAGGCAAATGAGTATAAGGAGACAATGAGAGCAGCTCGTCTCAAGGATGCAACTCGCCAAGCAGTAGCCGCTACATCTCAGTACAACCCCAACTATGACTTCGGATATCTGTCAGGCCAGTACTGGCCATAGACCAACTTAGGCCAAAAGCCTAAGCTTTGGGGAGTACGTGTTTCTCACCGACATTACATTCATGTTCACACACTTATTCTAGTTGTCGGTGCTCACACTCTTTCATTGTACCATCCATGCTAGTTTCAATTCTTTTCTTAGTCTTTTTCTTGCGTGTTAGAAAAACCTTAAGAAAAAAAATTAGTTGTAGTTTTTAGCTAGTTTGCTTTCCATGCTTGTAGTAGTAGTAGTAGTAATTAAAAGAAAACCCAAAAAGATTTTTCGTTCTTCTTTTGCTTGTTGGGAGCTTTCCCGTGTAAATAGTTTTTCTTTCTTTCTTTGGGGTCAAGAGTAGAAGACCATGATTGAAAATGTTTAGTGGCTCTCATATGCTTTATTGTTGATTTAACCTTGAGCCATATTACCTTGTCTTCTCTCTTGTATTAAATGCTTGCAGATTCCAGCTTACTCCAATGCACGTGCACTATTATTATTATCCACAGCATTCGGTCGTGCGAGTGAAAGGCAATAATGACGATATATGATGAATTGATTGAGATGAGAAAAGCTGGTATGAACTCGACCTCTCTTGTTTTTGTAAATATGATAGTTCATCGTTCCTGAGTCAGCCTATTGTGATTGAATCATGCTTGCAATGACAACTAGAGATCATAGTTGCTTAATACGTCCATTTTGCATCATGCTTATAAGTTGATATTTATTGCATTATGGGTTGTTCATACATGTTTTGTCACAATACTTATGCCTTTTCTCTCTTATTTTACAAGGTTTACATGAAGAGGGAGAATGCCGGCAGCTGGAATTCTGGGCTGGAAAAGGAGCAAACTCTGGAAACCTATTCTGCACAACTCCAAAAGCCCTAAAACTCCACAGAACGTCGTTTCGAAAAATATAAAAAATATCTGGCGAAAGAAACCCATGAGAGGGGCCACCGGCTGGCCTCGAGGGTGGGGGGGGCGCCCCCCTGCCTCGAGGGCCAGCCGGCAGGCCCCTAGTGCCCATCTTCTCCTATATGAAGCGTTTTGACCTGAAAAAAATCAGAAGGAGGCTTTCGGGACCAGACACCGCCGTCTCAAGGCGGAACCGAGGTGGAAACCAATCTAGGGCTCCGGCAGAGCTGTTCTGCCGGGGATACTTCCCTCCGGGAGGGGGAAATCGTCACCGCCATCATCACCAACAACTCTCCCATCTTGGGGAGGGCTATCTTCATCAACATCTTCACCAACACCATCTCCTCTCAAACCCTAGTTCATCTCTTATATCCAATCTTTGTACCCAAACCTCAGATTGGTACATGTGGGTTGCTAGTAGTGTTGATTGCTCCTTGTAGTTGATGCTAGTTGGTTTATTTGGTGGAATATTATATGTTAGATCATGAACAATATTATGTCTTGTGAGTAGTTACTTTTGTTCCCGAGGACATGGGAGAAGTCTTGCTATTAGTAGTCATGTGAGTTTGGCCTTCGTTTGATATTTTGATGAGATGTATGTTGTTTCTCCTCTAGTGGTGTCATGTGAACGTCGACTACATGACACTTCACCGTTATTTGGGCCTAGAGGAAGGCATTGGGAAGTAATAAGTAGATGATGGGTTGCTAGAGTGACAGAAGCTTAAACCATAGTTTATGCGTTGCTTCGTAAGGGGTTTATTTGGATCCGTATGTTTCAGGCTATGGTTAGGTTTACCTTAATACTTCTTTCGTAGTTGTGGATGCTTGCATTAGAGGTTAATCATAAGTGGGAGGATTGTCCAAGTAAGGGCAGCACCGAAGCACCGGTCCACCCACATACCAAATTATCAAAGTACCGAACGCGAATCAGACGATCGTGATGAAAACTAGCTTGACGATAATTCCCATGTGTCCTCGGGAGTGCTTTCCTTTATATAAGAGTTTGTCCAAGCTTGTCCTTTGCTACAAAAAGGATTGGGCCACCTTGCTGCACCTTATTTACTTTTACCGTTTGTCACTTGCTACCAATTATCTTTTCACAAAACTATCTTTTACCTATAATTTCAGTGCTTGGAGAAAATACCTTACTGAAAACTGCCTATCATTTCCTTCTGCTCCTCGTTGGGTTCGACACTCTTACTTGTTGAAAGGACTATGATAGATCCCCTACACTTGTGGGTCATCACTGCTCATGCCATGCTGAATTAGCTAAGAGTTTATAATGGTATATCTTTCGTGCCAACATGATATTAAAATGGTTGTGATGTGGTATGATAGGGTGGTATCCTCCTTTGAACGATTCAAGTGGTTTGACTTGGCACATGTTCGTGCATGTAGTTGAAACAAAATCAACATAGCCTTCATGATATTTATGTTCATGGTGATTTATATCCTACTCATGCTTGCATTCATTGTTGATTAATTTTAATGCATGTTCATGATTGTTGTCGCTCTCTAGCTGGTCGCTTCCCAGTCTCTTTCTAGCCTTCACTTGTACTAAGCAGGAATACTGCTTGTGCATCCACTTCCATAAACCCCAAAGTTATTCCACATGAGTCCACCATACCTTCCTATATGCGGTATCTACCTGTTGTTCCAAGTAAATTTGTATGTGCCAAACTCTAAACCTTCAAATGAAATTCTGTTTTGTATGCTCGAACAGCTCATGTATCAACTAGGGATGTCTATATCTTCCATGCAAGGTGGGTTATTCTCACGATGAGTGGACTACGCTCATCATTCATGAGAAAATGGCTGGTAACCTGGATGCCCAGTCCCATGCTCAAATCATAACAATTAAACAAAACTCCCCTAGGGTTGTTGCTGGTTTGGACGGTACTCGTTGTTTCGGGCTAGCCGTGGAGTGTGCTTGTTGGTGGTTGGGGGAGTATAAAGTTTACCATTCTGTTTGGGAACCGCCTATAATGTGTGTAGCATGGAAGATGTCGAGATTCTTGGTTGTTATGTTGACAATGAGAGTATACCGCTCAAAATATTATTCATCTCTATTTAAAAATCGAGCTCTGGCACCTCTACAAATCCCTGCTTCCCTCTGCAAAGGGCCTATCTATTTACTTTTATGTTGAGTCATCATCCTCTTATTAAAGAGCACTAGTTGGAGAGCACCTCTGTCATTTGCATGTATTGCTATTAATTTGCATTGAGTATGATTGTGACTGGATCTCTTTTACCATGAATTACAATGTCTAGTCAGTCCTTGATCTTTAGAGGTGCTCTGCATTTATGTTTTGCGGTCTCAGAAAGGGCTAGCAAGATACCATCTTGTTATATCATATTATGATTGTTTTAAGAAAGTGTTGTCATCCGAGGTTTATTATTATTGCTCGCTAGTTTATTATGACATTGATATGGGTGGACATGAGACATGAAAGTTATTGTGAATGTGGTTAGTTCATGATCTTTGCTGAAAACTTGAATGCTGGCTTTACATATTTATAACAACAAGAGCAAACAGAGTTTGTCAAAGTTTTTCTTTATCACTTTCAGTTTACCAATTAAATTGCTAGAGGACAAGCAAAGGTTTAAGCTTGGGGGAGTTGATACGTCTCCAACGTATCTACTTTTCCAAACACTTTTGCCCTTGTTTTGGACTCTAACATTGCATGATTTGAATGGAACTAACCCGGACTGACGATGTTTTCAGCAGAACTGCGATGGTGTTATTTTTGTGCAGAAATAAAAGTTCTCAGAATGACCTGAAATTCAATGGAGAATTATTTTGGAATATATAAAAAAATATCTGCGGAAAGAACCAAGCCAGGGGCCCACACCCTGTCCATGAGGGTGGGGGGCGCGCCCCTCCCCCTGGGCGTGCCCCCTGCCTCGTGGGACCCCTATTGCTCCATCGACGTCTACCCCGACTCCATATATTCACTTTCAGGGAGAAAAAAATCGGAGAGGAAGAATTATCGCGTTTTACGATACGGAGCCACGGCCAAGCCCTAATCTCTCTCGGGAGGGCTGATCTGGAGTCCGTTCGGGGCTCCGGAGTGGGGAGATCATCGCCATCGTCATCATCAACCTTCCTCCATCACTAATTCCATGATGCTCACCGCCGTGCGTGAGTAATCACATCATAGGCTTGCTGGACGATGATGGGTTGGATGAGATTTACCATGTAATCGAGTTAGTTTTGTCAAGGTTTGATCCCTAGTATCCACTATGTTCTAAGATTGATGTTGCTATGACTTTGCCATGCTTAATGCTTGTCACTAGGGCTCGAGTGCCATGATTTAAGATCTGGACCTATTATGTTTTCTTGAATATATGTGTGTTCTTGATCCTATCTTGCAAGTCAATAGTCACCTACTATGTGTTATGATCCGGCAACCACGAAGTGACAATAATCAGGACCACTCCCGGTGATGACCGTAGTTTGAGGAGTTCATGTATTCACTATGTGTTAATGCTTTGGTCTGGTACTCTATTAAAAGGAGGCCTTAATATCCCTTAGTTTCCACTAGGACCCAACTGCCACGGGAGGGTAGGAAAAAAGATGTCATGCAAGTTCTTTTCCATAAGCCCGTATGACTATATTCGGAATACATGCCTACATTACATTGATGAACTAGAGCTAGTTCTATGTCACCCTAGGTTATAACTATTACATGAGGAATTGCATCCGATATAATTCTCCATCACCGATCCAATGCCTACGAGCTTTTCACATATTGCTTGTTGCTTATTTACATTTCTGCTGCTACTATTACAAAAACTACAAAAACACTATCGTTACTTTTAGTGATGTTACCGCTACTTCCATATTACCTTGCTACTAAACTACCTTGCTGCAGATACTAAGTTTCCAGGTGTGGTTGAATTGACAACTCAGCTGCTAATACTTAAGAGTATTCTTTGGCTCCCCTTGTGTCGAATCAATAAATTTGGGTTGAATACTTTACCCTCGAAAACTGGTGCGGTCCCCTACACTTGTCGGTTATCAAGCGCGTCCCTTGCTATGCAACACACAGTCTTTCCCTTTATATAAATCAAGACTGCGGGGATGTCATACTGAACACAAACCATGGATTTACAATCGTTGCTTCTGTAAGACTTGATGAATGTGGTCACTCCTATTTTTCCACGAGCCTTTGGACGGAAATTTCTAAGTTTTGTGTACTGAAGGTTGGCACTAAAATTGCACTACACATAAAAGAGCCTGGTCATGAGATATATGCTAACTTCCCCGACGATATCATCCATCGAGACTTTGTTCAAAATAAGTGTTCTTTTCATGTATCTGCATGTTGACTTACCCAGCAATATGAAAGGAATTGTGTAGTATTTAAGCAACCAAATGTATTCCATTTTCTTACTCTATTCCTACATATTAACTTCTAGTTACCAATACACTTCTCTATTGCCCTCTTTTAACTAAATATTCCTTGTACTCCCACTTCTATCAGAAAGCGCCACTGACGAGGAAACTCCGGTGGTGGAGAACGGGGCTGCCAACAAGCGGCGGCACATCTAGCAAGAACCGCGAGCGACTCCAGCGGGCCTAGACTTCATCCGCAGCCTTCCCGATGGTATGTTGATAGTCATCATCTCCCTCCTCCCAATCAAATATGGGGCGCGGACAATCGTCCTTTCCCGGTGGTGACGCCCCCTATGGCACTCCACCCATCTCGACCTCATCGACACCCACGAGCTCTGCAATGGCTATCGCAATAGCTTGGATGTGTTCTCCCAAATCCTCGGTAGTCCACAAGGCCCAACCAGAGGCCTTAGCTTGGGGAAGTTCCGTTCCAACAGCAAGGACCAAGCCAAACTTGACGAGTGGTTCCGATCCTCCTCCCTAGATCAGCTCGAGGAGCTCACTTTAGATGATGGGCATATGCGCTTGTTGCCAACATCTGTGCTCCGCCTCGCGCCCATGCCGCGTGTTGCCAAGTTCATGAACTGACATCCCCCCCTAGTGACGTGCCCGCTCTTATTCTACCACAACTGAAGCACTTTGAGCTCGTCGCCTTCTGCCTCCCAAACGATGACATGGAGCGTCTACCCCATGGCTGTACCGCACTCGAGTACCTTCTTCTTCAGGCGATCAGTGGATTGAGTAGCTTCCACATCACCTCCACGACTCTCCGGACTATTTATGTGTGTTTCTGGTGCTGCAAGAAGACATCACAAAATGTGTACTAGTGTATGGTCATTGAGGACACACCTTCACTTGAGAGATTACTTGTAGTTGATCAAGAAGGTCCAACAAGAATCAATGTCATTTCTGCATCGAAATTAACAGTGGTGGGCTACTCGTCTGACCAATACTCCAAACTTGTTATTGGATCCACACCCGTTCAGGTACAACAGCTGTCGTCTACCTCTCCTTCTAGAAATTAACATTATTTCTAATTTTGAAGATGTATGTTCGTCTGTCATCCAGAAAATGATTCCGACAAGCTTGACCTCGAAACTGCACAATGAAGGTCTTGGCACTAGAATCTATCGGCCCCAACCTGGACCAAGTTGTTAGTTTCCTGAGATGCTTTCCGTGCATGGAGAAGCTATATATCAATGTGATGTTCCTTTCCTGTTAAATGTTAACCATAAGGGAGTTCAATTTTTGACACCTTTTTCCAAGTTTACAACGACAATGTACTACAATTTTCGAAGGATTTTTGGAGGATTTCAGTACATACATCCCATATTGGTTGCTTGATCCATATGGTTACAATCCATAAGAATTTCTTCTTTGGATTCATCTGTACTATTTTTCTTAGGGAACTTTTCATCCACTCCAACTGTTGGAAATATGCCCTAGAGGCAATAATAAAAGAGTTGTTATTATATTTCCTTGTTCATGATAATCGTTTATTATCCATGCTATAATTGTATTGAATGGAAACTCATATACATGTGTGGATGAATAGACAAACTTTGTGTCCCTAGTAAGCCTCTACAGGACTAGCTCGTTGATCAAAGATGACCCCGGTTTCCAGGTCATAGACATGAGTTGTCATTTGATAACGGGATCACATCATTAGGAGAATGATGTGATGGACGAGACCCAAACGTTAAACATAGCTTTTGATCGTATCAGTTATCGCTATAGTTTTCTGCATGTCAAGTATAAGTTCCTATGACCATGAGATCATGTAACTCACTCACACCGTAGGAGTGCTTTGTGTGTGCCAAACGTCGCAACGTAACTGGGTGACTATAAAGGTACTCTACAGGTATCTCCGAAGGTGTCTGTTGAGTTGACATGGATCGAGACTGGGATTTGTCACTCCGTGTGACGGAGAGGTATCTCCGGGCCCACTCGGTAATGCATCATCACAATGAGCTCAAAGTGACTAAGTGGTTAGTCACGGGATTATGTATTACGGTGACGAGTAAAGAGACTTGCCGGTAACGAGATTGAACTAGGTATAGAGATACCGACGATCGAATCTCGGGCAAGTAACATACCGACGAGACAAAGGGAACTGTATACGGGATTGCCTGAATCCTTGACATCGTGGTTCATCCGATGAGATCATCGAGGAACGTGTAGGAACCAATATGGGTATCCAGATCCCGCTATTGGTTATTGACCTGGGAGTGTCTCGGTCATGTCTGCATAGTTTCCGAACCCGCAGGGTCTACACACTTAAGGTTCGGTGACGCTAGGGTTGTTAGTGAGAACAGTGCATGGTTGCCGAAGGTTGTTCGGAGTCCCGGATGAGATCCCGGACGTGACGAGGGTCTCCGGAATGGTCCGGGGACAAAGATTGATATATAGGATGAAAGGTTTCGGAGTCCGGAAGTGTTCCGGGGAGCATCGGGAAATCGGCGGATGACCGAAAGGGGTTTCGGGGTCCCGGAAGGGGTTTCGGGCCTAATGGGCCACAAAGGGGGGACACAACAGCCCTCATAGGGCTGTGCGCCCCCCCTGGGCCCTCTCCTAGTGCGCATGGGGGGCTGGCCCCTCCTAGGGCTGCCGCACCCCCTGGCTTGGGGGGCAAGGCACCTAGGGGGGGAAACCCTAGGGCCTGGCGCAGCCCTTGGCCGCCGCCCCCCCTCTGCCCTGGCCGCCGGCCCCCCTAGGGGAAACCCTAGGGCGCCCCCCTCCCCTCTATTCCCCCTATATATAGAGAGGTAGAGGGAGGGCAGCCAACACACGTTTTGTGCCTCGGTGCTGCCCTCCCTCTCCCATAACATCTTCGTCTTCCCGCGGTGCTTGGCGAAGCCCTGCTGGAATCCTCCACCACCATCACCACCACGCCGTCGTGCTGCCGGTCTCTCCATCAACCTCTCCTCCACCCCTTGCTGGATCAAGAAGGAGGAGACGTCCCCGAGCCGTACGTGTGAAGAACGCGGAGGCACCGTCGCTTCGGTGCTAGGATCTTCGGCGATCTGAATCGCGGCGAGTACGACTCCATCAACCGCGTTCTTAACGCTTCCGCTTAGCGATCTACAAGGGTATGTGGATCCAACTCTCCTCTCGTAGATGCATCTCCTAGATTGATCTTGGTGAACGTAGGAAAAATTTTTGTTTCCCATGCAACGTTCCCCAACAGTGGTATCAGAGCTAGGATCTTGCGTAGATGCTTTCACGAGTAGAACACAAAAGGGTTTGTGGACGTTGATGTTTAGATTGCTTCCCTCCTTAGTCTTTCTTGATTCAGCGGTATTATGGGATGAAGCGGCCCGGACCAACTTTACATGTCCACGTACATGAGACCGGTTCCATCGACAGACATGTGACTTTTGTTGCATAAGATGGCTGGCGGGTGTCTGTCTCTCCTATCTTAGTTGAATCGGAATAGAACAAGGCGGTCCTTGTAGAAGGTTAAATAGCAACTTAAATATCACCGTTGTGGCTTTGCGTAGGTAAGAAGCGTTCTTGCTAGATACCCATAGCAGCCACGTAAAACATGCAACAACAAATTAGAGGACGTCTAACTTGTTTTTGCAGGGTATGTATGTGATATGATATGGCCAATGACATGATGAAATATATTTGATGTATGAGATGATCATGTTGTAATAGTTAATATCGACTTGCATGTCGATGTATACGGCAACCGGCAGGAGCCATAGGGTTGTCTTTAATTTTGTATGACCTGCGTGTCAATCATTAAGCGCTTTGTAATGCTTTACTTTATCGCTAAACGGTAGCAATAGTAGTAAGAGCATGGTGGGCGCGCGACAACCCCGATGGCGACACGATGATGGAGATCATGATGATGGGGATCATGGTGTGGCGCCGGTGACGATGGAGATCATGCCGGTGCTTTGGAGATGGAGATCAAAAGCACGAGTTGATGGCCATATCATGTCACTTATGATTTGCATGTGATGTTAATCCTTTTATGCATCTTATTTTGCTTAGGACGACGGTAGCATTATAAGATGATCCTTCACTAAAATTTCAAGATAAAATTGTGTTCCCCCGAGTGTGCGCCGTTGCGAAGGTTCGTCGTTTCGAAGCACCACGTGATGATCGGGTGTGATAGACTCTACGTTCGCATACAACGGGTGCAAGACAGTTTTGCACATGCAGAACACTCGGGTTAGACTTGACGAGCCTAGCATGTACAGACATGGCCTCGGAACACGGAAGACCGAAAGGTCGAGCATGAGTCATATAGTAGATATGATCAACATGTAGATGTTCACCATTGACACCACCTCATCTCACGTGATGATCGGACTTGGGTTGGTGAATCTGGATCATGTCACGCTCGAATGACCAGAGGGATGTCAATTTGAGTGGGAGTTATAAATAATTTGATTAGGTAATAACTCACTTATCATGAACAATAGTCTAAAATGTCTTTGCAAATCTTTTGTTGTAGATGGCTCGCGCAGTAGCTCCCCTGAATTTTAATGCGTTCCTAGAGAAAGCTAAACTGAAAGATGATGGGAGCAACTTTGTGGACTGGCTCCGCAATCTGAGGATCATCCTCACAGCTGCCCAAAAGGTTTATGTCCTAAATGCACCGCTAGGTGAACCCCCCGCTCCTACAGCCTCTGCGGACATTATGAACGCCTGGCAGTCGCGTTCGGATGACTACTCAATAGTGCAGTGTGCCATGTTGTATGGTTTGGAAGGAGGACTTCAAAGGCGTTTTGAACGTCATGGGGCATATGAGATGTACCAGGAGTTGAAGTTCATCTTTGAAAAGAATGCTAAGATCGATAGGTATGAGACCACCGATAAATTATTTGCCTGCAAGATGGAGGAGAATTCGTCTGTCAGTGAGCACTTACTGAAGATGTCTGGGTACTATACCCGCATAGCTGATCTGGGACTTGTGTTCCCGGATGAGGCTATCATTGACAGAATTCTCCAGTCACTCCCGCCTAGCTACAAGAGCTTCGTGCAGCAGTATAACATGCAAGGGATGAACAAAACCATCGCCGAGCTGTTTTTGATGCTGAAAGTCGCTGAGGCAGACATCCAGAAGGAGTATCAAGTGTTGATGGTCAATAAAACCACCAGTTTCAAGAAGAATGGCAAGGGCAAGAAGGGTAACTCTAAGAAGGGTGGCAAGGCAGTTGCTCATCCAGTGAAGAAACCCAAGGCTGGGCCTAAGCCAGAGACTGAGTGTTTCTATTGCAAGGGGAACGGCCACTGGAAGCGGAACTGCCCCAAGTATCTGGCAGACAAGAAGGGGGCCAACAACAACAACAAAGGTATATGTGATATACATGTTATTGATGTGTACCTTACCAACTCTCGTTGTAGTGCCTGGGTATTTGATACCGGTTCGGTTGCTCACATTTGCAACTCTAAACAGGAACTGCGGAATAAACGGAGGCTGGCGAAGGACGAAGTGACGATGCGCGTGGGAAATGGTTCCAAGGTTGATGTGATCGCCGTCGGCACGCTCGCTCTTCGATTACCATCGGGATTAGTTATGAACCTGAATAATTGTATTTAGTGCCTGCGTTAAGCATGAACATTATATCTGGATCTTGTTTATTGCGAGACGGTTACTCATTTAAATCAGAGAATAAAGGTTGTTCTATTTATATGGGTAATATCTTTTATGGTCATGCACCCGAAGTGAGGGGTTTATTCTTATTGAATCTCGATAGTGATGATACACATGTTGATAACATTGATGCCAAAAGATGTAGAGTTGATAATGATAATACCACTTTCTTGTGGCACTGCCGTCTGGGTCATATCGGCGTGAAACGCATGAGGAAGCTCCATGCTGATGGACTTTTGGAGTCTCTTGATTTTGAATCACTTGACACATGCGAGCCGTGCCTCATGGGCAAGATGACAAGGACCCCGTTTTCAGGGACAATGGAACGGGCAAGTGACTTATTGGAAATCATACATACTGATGTGTGTGGTCCGATGAGTGTAACGGCGCGCGGTGGATATCGTTATTTTCTCACCTTCACTGACGACTTAAGTAGATATGGGTATATTTACTTGATGAAGCATAAGTCTGAAACTTTTGAAAAGTTCAAGCAATTTCAGAGTGAAGTTGAAAATCATCGTAACAAGAAGATCAAGTTCCTACGATCTGATCGAGGGGGAGAATATCTGAGTTATGAGTTTGGCGATCACTTAAGAAAATGTGGAATTGTTTCACAGTTGACGCCACCTGGAACACCACAGCGTAATGGTGTGTCCGAACGTCGTAATCGAACCCTATTAGATATGGTGCGTTCTATGATGTCTCTTGCCGATTTGCCACTATCGTTTTGGGGATATGCGTTAGAGACAGCTGCATTCACTTTAAATAGGGCTCCATCCAAGTCCGTTGAGACAACACCGTATGAACTATGGTTTGGTAAGAAACCTAAGTTGTCTTTTCTCAAGGTTTGGGGTTGCGATGCTTATGTCAAAAGGCTTCAGCCAGAAAAGCTCGAACCCAAAGCGGACAAATGTGTCTTCATAGGATACCCAAAAGAAACTGTTGGGTACACCTTCTATCTCAGATCCGAGGGCAAAGTGTTTGTCGCTAAGAACGGGTCCTTTCTCGAGAAAGAGTTTCTCTCAAAAGAAGTGAGTGGGAGGAAGGTAGAACTTGATGAGGTTATTGAACCTCTGCTTCAACCAGAGAGTAGCGCAACGTAGAAAGATGTTTTTGTGGAGCCTGCAGAGGTTGAAGAGGAAGCCGATGATGATGATCAAGAAGCTTCTGATCAAGTTACTACCGAACCTCGTAGGTCGACAAGGGTACGCACTGCACCTGAGTGGTATGGTAACCCTGTCTTGGAGGTCATGTTGTTGGACAACAGTGAACCTACGAGCTATGGAGAAGCGATGGTGGGCCCGGATTCCGACAAATGGTTAGAGGCCATGAAATCCGAGATGGGATCCATGTATGAAAACAAAGTATGGACTTTGGAAGTATTACCTGAAGGGCGGAAGGCCATTCAGAATAAGTGGATCTTTAAGAGGAAGACGGACGCTGACGGAAATTTCACCGTGTATAAAGCTCGACTTGTGGCAAAGGGTTTTTCACAAGTTCAAGGAATTGACTACGATGAGACTTTCTCACCCGTAGCGATGCTTAAATCCGTCCGAATCATGTTAGCAATAGCTGCATATTTCGATTATGAAATTTGGCAGATGGATGTCAAAACAGCGTTCCTTAACGGTTTTCTTAAGGAAGAGTTGTATATGATACAACCGGAAGGTTTTGTCGATCCAGAGAATGCTAACAAAGTATGCAAGCTCCAGCGTTCCATTTATGGGCTGGTGCAAGCATCTCGGAGTTGGAATCTTCGCTTTGATGAGGTGATCAAAGCGTTTGGGTTTGTACAAGTTTACGGAGAAGCTTGTATTTACAAGAAAGTGAGTGGGAGCTCTATAGCGTTTCTAATATTATATGTGGATGACATATTGCTGATTGGAAACAATATAGAATTTTTGGATAGCGTGAAGGGGTATTTGAACAAGAGTTTTTCGATGAAGGATCTCGGTGAAGCTGCTTTCATATTGGGCATCAAGATCTATAGAGATAGATCAAGACGCTTAATAGGACTTTCACAAAGTACATACCTTGATAAAGTTTTGAAGAAGTTCAAAATGGATCAATCCAAGAAGGGGTTCTTGCCGGTATTGCAAGGTACAAAGTTGAGTAAGACTCAATGCCCGGTGACTGCGGAAGATAGAGAAAAGATGAGTGTCGTCCCCTATGCTTCAGCCATAGGCTCTATCATGTATGCAATGCTGTGCACAAGACCAGATGTCAGCCTTGCCATAAGTATGGCCGGAAGGTTTCAAAGTAATCCTGGTATGGATCACTGGACAGCGGTCAAGAATATCCTAAAGTACCTGAAAAGGACTAAGGAGATGTTTCTCGTTTATGGAGGTGATCAAGAGCTCGTCGTAAAGGGTTACGTCGATGCAAGCTTTGACACTGATCCGGATGACTCTAAGTCTCAAACCGGATACGTATATATTCTCAACGGGGGAGCGGTAAGCTGGTGCAGTTCCAAGCAAAGCGTGGTAGCCGATTCTACATGCGAAGCGGAGTACATAGCTGCCTCGGAGGCGGCAAAGGAAGGTGTCTGGATGAAGGAGTTCATGACGGATCTTGGAGTTGTGCCTAGTGCACTAAACCCAATGACTCTGTTCTGTGACAACACTGGTGCCATTGCTCTAGCCAAGGAACCAAGGTTTCACAAGAGGACCAGACACATAAAGCGACGCTTCAATTCCATCCGCGATTCAGTCAAGGAGGAGGACATAAGCATTTGCAAAGTACACACGGATTTGAATGTTGCAGATCCGTTGACTAAGCCTCTTCCACGGGCTAAGCATGATCAACACCAAGACTCTATGGGTGTTAGATTCATTACCTTGTAATGCTAGATTATTGACTCTAGTGCAAGTGGGAGACTGTTGGAAATATGCCCTAGAGGCAATAATAAAAGAGTTATTATTATATTTCCTTGTTCATGATAATCGTTTATTATCCATGCTATAACTGTATTGATTGGAAACTCAAATACATGTGTGGATGAATAGACAAACTTTGTGTCCCTAGTGAGCCTCTACAGGACTAGCTCGTTGATCAAAGATGACCGCGGTTTCCAGGTCATAGACATGAGTTGTCATTTGATAACGGGATCACATCATTAGGAGAATGATGTGATGGACGAGACCCAAACATTAAACATAGCTTTTGATCGTATCAGTTATCGCTATAGTTTTCTGCATGTCAAGTATAAGTTCCTATGACCATGAGATCATGTAACTCACTCACACCGTAGGAGTGCTTTGTGTGTGCCAAACGTCGCAACGTAACTGGGTGACTATAAAGGTACTCTACAGGTATCTCCGAAGGTGTCTGTTGAGTTGACATGGATCGAGACTGGGATTTGTCACTCCGTGTGACGGAGAGGTATCTCCGGGCCCACTCGGTAATGCATCATCACAATGAGCTCAAAGTGACTAAGTGGTTAGTCACGGGATTATGTATTACGGTGACGAGTAAAGAGACTTGCCGGTAACGAGATTGAACTAGGTATAGAGATACCGACGATCGAATCTCGGGCAAGTAACATACCGACGAGACAAAGGGAACTGTATACGGGATTGCCTGAATCCTTGACATCGTGGTTCATCCGATGAGATCATCGAGGAACGTGTAGGAACCAATATGGGTATCCAGATCCCGCTATTGGTTATTGACCTGGGAGTGTCTCGGTCATGTCTACATGGTTTCCGAACCCGCAGGGTCTACACACTTAAGGTTCGGTGACGCTAGGGTTGTTAGTGAGAACAGTGCATGGTTGCCGAAGGTTGTTCGGAGTCCCGGATGAGATCCCGGACGTGACGAGGGTCTCCGGAATGGTCCGGGGACAAAGATTGATATATAGGATGAAAGGTTTCGGAGTCCGGAAGTGTTCCGGGGAGCATCGGGAAATCGGCGGATGACCGAAAGGGGTTTCGGGGTCCCGGAAGGGGTTTCGGGCCTAATGGGCCACAAAGGGGGGACACAACAGCCCTCATAGGGCTGTGCGCCCCCCCTGGGCCCTCTCCTAGTGCGCATGGGGGGCTGGCCCCTCCTAGGGCTGCCGCACCCCCTGGCTTGGGGGGCAAGGCACCTAGGGGGGGAAACCCTAGGGCCTGGCGCAGCCCTTGGCCGCCGCCCCCCCTCTGCCCTGGCCGCCGGCCCCCCTAGGGGAAACCCTAGGGCGCCCCCCTCCCCTCTATTCCCCCTATATATAGAGAGGTAGAGGGAGGGCAGCCAACACACGTTTTGTGCCTCGGTGCTGCCCTCCCTCTCCCATAACATCTTCGTCTTCCCGCGGTGCTTGGCGAAGCCCTGCTGGAATCCTCCACCACCATCACCACCACGCCGTCGTGCTGCCGGTCTCTCCATCAACCTCTCCTCCACCCCTTGCTGGATCAAGAAGGAGGAGACGTCCCCGAGCCGTACGTGTGAAGAACGCGGAGGCACCGTCGCTTCGGTGCTAGGATCTTCGGCGATCTGAATCGCGGCGAGTACGACTCCATCAACCGCGTTCTTAATGCTTCCGCTTAGCGATCTACAAGGGTATGTGGATCCAACTCTCCTCTCGTAGATGCATCTCCTAGATTGATCTTGGTGAACGTGGGAAAAATTTTTGTTTCCCATGCAACGTTCCCCAACACCAACCCCTTGTGAAGAAGGCTACATTTTTTTAGATTATAATCAAATGCCCATGTTAATCATGTCGGATCAAAGATGGCAGGTTAGTGCATTTTACAAATCCTGCAAACCAAATAGGCATGCGGTAGTGTTCAAAACTGCATGTAGGCACTAACACGTTTTCTTTTATTGGAGATAAGATTAGGCCCGGTAGTGGATAATGTGATACAATATAACAATCGCATCGAATGCCTAGATCTGCATCTCTCGGAAATTACTTTGAACTCCTACCGAGGGACCTTACCGAAGATTATATTCACCAGGTTCTTTGTTATCAGAGCAAGGTTGTTGAACGTAATGAGGTTTGCCCTACATTTATTTCGCAAAAAAAGAATGATTTGTTAATCAGCGTTGGAGGCTGCGACATAACTGAATAGGCTCCGGAAAAACTAAATTTTATTTTGGAACTTCAGATGACAGAGTAATCAGAAGTCATCGTGTCAAACCCATACATGACTTCTCAGTGGCTGGCCCCTTTGCAAAATATATGAGGTTACGAAACCAACCTTACAAGTGGTAATATTAGTTTGAACCTCTCTTATATCCATGTTTAGCGGATCAGCGCGGGCGTTTGCAGCTGATGAGCTGAATTTCATTGCTAATATCAGATTGAACCTTGTAATCTTAGAATTTGAGCCATATAACTCTGGAATTTGAACATTGTATTATTTCGAGCTTTTGTGGTACAATCGTTGAAATGGAATCGTATGAGACTCGTATATTGGTAGTACTATTTTGACCTTAATATGCAATGGGCTTAGATTTTATTAACCATTCTCGAATGTGTTTACCTTGTCGATCTCATAGCACATGATCTGTATAGCTAACTCGAATGCGATCTTCGACATTATTGCACACAGTTGGTTTCTTCAACCGTGTGCCCTGTAGAGCGTGGAATTAATTATCGCACTTGAGTGTCCATCATCACCTTTTTGCGTAACTTTGACCTCATCACCCACGGGTAAACGTATGACCGAAGTCATTTGACACACTTCATTTTTACAAAGCTTTTTGCCAATAAACGCCCATGATTTGTCCCTCTTCTGCTCGACGCGTGGCCAAACTAGCCGGGCGGGAATCTTGCGCGGTAAACTGCGCGGTTGCGCGGGAACAGGCTCACCAACGATACATTTGGCGCCTCTTCGAGCCCACGCGTGGTCAAACGAAACACGTGTGGTATTCTCAAGCGTGCACTGGAATCCTCCACTACGAATGTGGTGACAAGAGTGACGATTACAGGCTGACCGGCCCCCATTTATTACAGTAGCCATTTAACCCGTGTGTCTCTTCAACCTTTCGATCGCGCCCCACTATTGCAAGAAGCACACCCACCATGACATTCTTAGAGGGTATCCTGCCCGGCTCCAATGGCGCTTCGAGCGGCTGCCGACAACGAGCAACAGTTCACCATGCATGTTGTGGTGGACACCCACAGAAGGTTCACGGAGCTCTCAGTGGTGTACACCAACGACCCGGTCTGGGTGGAGCACTCCATCCACATCATGGAGATGTTGCTTGCCAAGGAGAAGTACAAGGTGGTCGGGTTTGACCTCGAGTGCACCCGCGCTCGTGCCAGGTCTCGTCCCAAGGTCGCCGTCGCCCATATGTGCGTGCGCAGTCATGTCCTCGTCTACCACTATTGCCTAGCCAAAAGGCCTTGCGAGCGTTTTGCCAGGTTTGTCAACAGCCCCCACTACATGTTCGCTATAGTAGACATCACCAACGATGTAAAGGTGCTCAAGAATTCGGGCATCTCCTGCCAGAATCTTGTCGACATCCAGGCCCAATAAAAGATCTGGGTTAGCAACGAGCATGAGAAGGACTCACAGGTTCACCTCGCCGAGGCCATCACCGATCCCTATTATAGAGACATGAAGGATTCCTGCAACAAGGACAAGTGTGCCTGTCACTTGGTCTGGATGGAGAAACTCGATAAAGCTCACGTCGTGTACGCGGCCAAGGAGGCGTACACGAGCTACGAGATGTATAGGCAGATCGTTGACATGAGGAAGTGCCTCCTTCCCCAAAACGACCAGGGATTCAGTCGGAAGCAGAGCAATGGCAAGCGTCATCGCAACAAGAAGTAGATGATTAGATCCTCATTTCTCGTAGTTTAGTATGCATGTAATTTCTTACTTTGGTGTGTGGAAATGTTATGTGTGTGGTCACTTGTGTAAGTGTATGCTTAATTTGGTTATGCAATGCTGTCTTTTCAAGTATATATGTTGATGCTCTGTAGACAGAGCGTAGATGTTGTGCGGATAGAGTAAATCACATCGCACATGGACTAAGCAATGGAATCCGTCGGTGGTGTTTTCATCAATCACTCATAATTGTATAGCAGCAACCGTTTGCTCACAACACACACGGCTTTTTAACAGGGATCGTCTGTGTTGTTATCGGTCTTCCCATACATTTCTGATTGCAGACCTGTTTGTCGCGTACCACACACATCTTGTTAAGTTGAACCGTTTCTGTTCTCTTGGCTCAAGGCAAATAGTTCATCAGAGTGAACTGTATGTCGTATATCCTACACACATTCATCGGGCTGACCATTTCTTTTGTGTTGCTTAATCACAAACAGTTCATCCGAGTGAACTATATGTTGTATATCGCACACACCTTGATTTGGCTGCCCGTTTCTGTTGTTCTATCTCATCGCAAGCAGTTCTTATCGATCAACCATATTCCCCACATTGCACACGCATTTAAAATCTCAATTGTGTTTGATGTATCCACCATTGCAAATGTTTTGCATCTTTTTTGATGGGTTTGTACATCACCCTTTACGATTAATGCATCGCACACAGTTTCATTGAGGGGTCTCTGATTGTAGTGTCGTGTTAGCAACATCCTGTGGTAGTGCATCCTCTGTGTGATGCTCCCATTGTACCTTATAAAATTTTATATATTTGTTGCGGGTGACTCTGTCCATCTCATACAAGATCCTTAAGGGTTTCTCTTCATAAGTTAGATCTTTGGCGAGCTCTATTTCGACCATATATGTCTGTCTGGTGGGTGGTACAATACACTTCTGAAGCTTAGACACATGAAAAATATTATGAACCTTGAGTAACTCTATAGGTAATTCCAATTGATAAGCCACTTTGCCCACCCTGGTCATGACCGGGAACGGACCGATGTATATTGGTACCAGCTTTCCTCAGGTATGAAACCTTTTAACTCCCTTCATTGGGGTAACTCAGAGATACGCATATTCTCCTGGATGGAAACTGGTCTACGTGTGCTTGGGATCATAGTAGCTCTTTTGGCGGGATTTAGACACCTGCAATCTGCCTTAGATTTCTACAACTTGTTCCTTTTCTTCCATCATCAAGTCTGTTTGAAAGATTTGGTTGTCTCCTGTCTGTGACCAGTTCAATGGGGTATGACATTTATGTCTGTACAGGGCCTCAAAAGGTGACATCTTGAGGCTAGTATGGTAGTCGTTGTTGTAGGAGAACTCAGCGTACGATAGGTTGTCTTCCCATTTGGGTCCATGTGCAAGAGCACAAGTGTAGCATGTCTTCCAGTATTTGCTTGACTCGTTCTGTCTGACCATATGTCCGAAGGATGATAAGAAGTGTTGTGCTTCAGGGCGGTTTCCAGAGCTTGGTGGAGACGTAGCCAGAATGCTGAGGTAAACAGGAATCCTTGATCCGAGGTGATGGTTCTGAGTACTCCATGCAAACTAACAATCATGGATATGTATAGTTGAGCGAGTTGATGTGCACGGTAGGTGGTCCTTATTTTATGTATTTACCGAGGAATATTTATAATTTTTGGAACTTTTTTTTATAAATTCATCAACATTTTCCAATTTTTTATTTTTAGAAATTGTGAGCTTATTTTGGAGTCTCGGGCTTTTTAAAATTCATATGCTTTTTCAAAATTTAAGCATCTTTTAATATTGGAGAACACTTTTTTGAATTTTATAATATTTGTAAAATTCATGTTAGTTTTTTGAAATCCATGATAACTTCTTACAAAAATATCTATTATTTAGAACATTCGTGACACCTAAATCGTTTAGAAAACACCACCCTCAAAAGATAGTCTTCTCAACACTCAACACTCTCTCACGGATTTGATTATGTGGAAGGAGAGGGATTTGGGTGGAAAGCAATTAAGGTAGCTAAAGATCAAGGTTCTATGGCTGGAGTGGAATCCCTTTGATCTCAACACAATAATATGGAGCTCTCTCTCAAAAAATGGATATGTGAATGTGAAGTGTATGCTTCACTCTGGTTGCTCTCTGAGAGTTGGTGGAATGGGCGGGGGTATATATAGGCAGCACCAAAATCCAACTGTTACACATCTTTATGCACACTTCGGTGGGATCGGATGAAACTAATCGGTGAGGCTGACTTGTACAATTGGTTTGAACTTTAGGATTTTCGGTGAGACCGACCTGTACAATTGGTTTGAACTTTAGGCTTTCGGTAAGACCGGATAGAACCTCTCGGTGAGATCGAGCCGTGTGACCTACGCACTCTTAATACTTCGATGAGACCGATTGAAACCAATTTGAGTCGATTTTAATTGATCAGAGATGGTTTCACTACTAGGAGAAAGCCTACTAGTAGCGTTTGAAATACATATAGCAGTGCGCTGAGTCCAGCGCTACTGCTAAGGCGTTATAGTGGTAGCAGTAGCACTGGTTTTCCAGCGCTACTGCTATACCTAGTTAGCGGTAGCGCTTGTTGAGCAAAAGCGTTGCTCATAACAGTAAGTAGTAGTAGCGTGTTCTTCTCAAAAGCGCTAATGCTAAATTTTTGCTGTATTTTTTAAAATGCAGCTTATTGTCGTCGTATTTGTATAGGTTTTATATACAGTACTTTCATCATATGATTTTATGAGCATGATTAGTTGTTATTTATAATAGTGGGAAATGAGCATGGATTAGATTCAAGTGGAGGCAACATGTCGTGCACATTGAAAGTACTAGTAATCATGCTCATATAACAACTTAGCATCATGCATCATCATAATATTAAATAACTCATCATTGGTATCATAATAAGAAGTCCTACTCATCATCATCATATAACTTCTACTCGTTATCATGATATAACAAGTCATGCTCATCATCATCATAGTCATCTAACCAACCCTACTTAATTGTTCTTAGCACATCATCATGAGTATTAGTTAGGATCTAACTACCACTCTAAGGTAGAATAGCATAAAACAAGATAGACCCCGACTCTCCACTATGGAGTATGGAGACCATCCCGTCTCCAATTCTTGCTCTTCGCACAATGTTGCTTTCAAGTAGCTCCCTACGACTGACCATACATTTTTTTCAATCTTTGATTGTCATATTTTCATCGGTTTTAGAAATCCGGTATGAACAACAGTGATGTGTAGGCCTGTCTGGCCATATGCTCATAACATCAAAGTGACCTTTCGGAAACATCAGATGAGGCACACAATCCTTCGGGGTTTTCTATTGAAAAACATAGAAATAACTTCGTAGTTAGCAATGTACTTTAGTTTTAGAAGAATTTATGCAAAAGATGCATGGGTGTCGTAATAGTAAAAAAATCTTACCATGCAATCTCCATGGATGTTACTGTAGTTCAACATGTGCACTAGTGGCACGTATTAGCGATAATGTGCAGGAGTTTGATAATAGATATGATAATTCTCAAGATCATTAATAAATGAGATAAGATGATCTTTCTCATGATAACTTAATGCCCCATCAGTGTAGTAGGTTCTGTCTACCATCTTCCCTACATTTTTTGAAGAATGAAAATAAGTTGTTAATGGAAATAAGCTATCAACTATTTTGAAATAAACAATATAAATTACTTAATAAATATGTTTGAGAAACTCACATAGCGGTAGAATTGGAAGCGTGTCAACAAGGACCCAAATGTCCATATTTTTTTTGTCGATGTTAGGATCATTAAGATCCAAGGTGACAAGCATACCCTCATGGAAATCATACGTTTTGCAATGTGCTTCCCAATTCGGGCAACCAAAATGGGATACGCTCTCAGAATTGTATAGATTTACAACAAAATTATAACCATGATGAGTCCTTAGATGAACTATCTTTGTCTCCATGTTTTCATGATCATCATGCTCCAAGACATAGCGTCTTGCATGGCATGAGATAAGCTAGTCGAATTGTAAAAGACGGAAATTACACTTCGAAGAAGCAGAAGTTGTGCTTAATTACGAAAAAACACTTGTAGTTATTGCGTACCGTTTCAATATCGAATGTCTCCTGGAGCTTAATACTGAAGCGTTGACCTTCTACCAGGTGAGGCCTGACGCACAGACCCCGGTCCTCGCTGCACCAGTCGCACTCCGGGAGACTATCATCGTCGGACAACATTTCCTATGTTCATACATCAAAGATTAAACTTCTAAAATTAAATATATGCACTACAAAAAATTAAATTAGATATTATTATTCATCACGGGTTGACTATCGGTCTGTCGAGTAGTTCTAGAAAATTCTCAGCTCACGTGGTGTATATATTCGACAGTCGGGATTCTTCATCTCTGACATTTGCAATCGTCGGTGATGGTCGTTCTTATCTTCATTCCCGTGCATTACCAAAAGGTCTATCACGAGAAGGAAGAGGAAAAACGACCCCCACGACAACAGTCGACATTCTTCTTCTCTCGTATATGGTGGAGTCTCGCAGACTTAAAGTCAACCCGAAATGTCGTTTAATTATCTTTCTAGAAAATCCGGGTCACTCGATATATCCTACATATTCTAGCACAAGTCATGCCAAAATTCTCGGAAAAATCTACATTTACTTATTTTTTCAATTCTATTCAAAAACCTACATTTACTAAAAAATATCTCATATAGCATTCTAATACATTTATGTACCTAAAAATTTCTATTACTAAATTCTTTTACTAACAAATTCTATACCTATATTTGTATACATAGAGAGGTGTGGAAGAGAGGAGAAGGAGGAGGGAGGAGTGAGGGCTTCGGGCAGCTGGGGGAGGGAGGAGAGAGAAGGGCATTGGGAGGAGGGAGGAGGGAGCAGGGCAGTGGGGGGAGATAGGAGGGTGGTCGGAGGAGGTGGGAGGAGAGAGGAGAACCGCCGGAGGGAGGAGAGAGGAGGGCAATGAGAGGAGGAGGGCGGGAGGGAGGCAGATACCTTGGGGGCGACGGCAGGCAACGTCGGCGACGGCACGCGACAGTGAGAGAGTGAGTGAGAGTGTGGGGGGGAGAGAGGACGCACCCGGGGTGTGGATATGGTGGCCTTAGTAGTAGCGCTTGTTGATAAAGGCCGCTACTGCTAAACCCCATATCAGTAGCGCTCGAAAGGGACCAACGCTATTGTTATGGTCAATAGCAGTAGCGCTTTTGTAGAACAAGCGCTACTAATAAGGCTAAGCATGTAAAAAAAGCATCAAAAAAGCATTGGTCATCAATGATCTTTTTATGCAGAATCTAAATTGTCAATGAAGACCAATTGGTTGTGATAGTTTGAGAATCACAATATTTAAGGTGGTAAACATTCCGTTCGCGGAGCGAGGTGGGACTAAACTTGGGTCTTAGGAGGGGACTGAATTTAGCAGTAGCGCTGGTTGGTGGAAAGCGCTATTGCTAAGTACAATAGCAGTAGCGCGTTTTGCGTCTGAGCGCTATTAGTATACCTATCCTACCGCCAACGGTCTGGCTATTATAGTAGTAGCGTGTTTTTTAGATACCACGCTACTGCTATGTCCATAATAGGAGCGCTCTTTCCACTCAAGCGCTACTGTTGATTAGCATAAACATTTCCTTCCAAAAAGCGCTACTGGTAAGATGTTGTGTATAATGTTTTCCCTAGTAGTGTTTGCCAGTGCTCTTTGGTGGGACTGAGGTGCTAGGGTTTAGGCAATGACTATGTGAAGTGTATCTTTATGAGTCCGGCTGTCCGAGTGTAGGCTATTCGATGGAACCAAGACAGACTTTAGGGTTTTGGACATAGTGCAAAGTGAGAGTGTGGCCGAGGTTTTTTTAGCAATATATAGCATTTGAGCGGTTAGACTTTCATCAAAATCTCATTCTTTCCTAATAGTATTGGCTTTCCTACGGACTCAATGTGATTTTGGATCACTTAAATGAAAATGTAGAGTCTTGAGGCTTGGTCAACATATATCCTTAGCATTTTGAGGGTTCCACATTCACATCCAATTGCTATACCTAGATTGAACTTTACTAAAACATTCTTTGAGAAGACATTAGTTCAATGATGTATACATCATGATGAATTAACAAAACCGATTTGGGGATTAGATGAACTTTCAACCGGTAAATTAAAAAAAAATCTCAAATATTGATAAAGTTTTATGATTTTTTTAAAATATTTTTTCTTTGTGAATTCGGGAAAAAAAATCACCAATTCAAAAAATTAGATGTTTTTAAAAAACCACACATTCAAGAAATGTTCGTGAATTTTAAATATTCTGAATTTGTAAAAACTTCATGAATTTATTTTCGTTTCCCCCAAAAATGGTTCACGAATGTGAAAAATGTTTTCATTATTTTAAAAAATCATATATTTTAAAAGAGAGAGGAAATAAAAATAAAGGTAAACGGGAAATATATGAAAAATAAAAACAAACAACAAATAAACACTGAGTGAAAGCTTATTAAAGTTTCACAGAACCGCTAGGAAGCCTCCACAACCTTCCAAAACCAGGGAAAGATTAAAGCATTATTGGGCTGTCCCATTACTATCCTAGCGATCGACTGGTGTGTGCAGTGTATGAAAATTCAACATATGTATACATTTTTGTTACAATATTTTTTTTTGTATATGTCAAGAATATTTTCTTAACATAATATTATATAATTTTGTATTGTTTTGATGTCTATTATTATCGTACACATTTTAAATTTTCGGTATACATCTAAAACATTTTAAATACATGTTTAACTTGTTTCATGTACATGATTAATTACTATTTCACGCATATGTTTTGATGTCTACCTTTTTTCATACACATCGTATATTTTTTATACACCAGATATATTTTCCTACACATGTTTCACATTTTATATCTACATGTTTAACTTTTTTCCAAGTGCATGATTAACATTTCTTAAAACATATATTTGTGGATATCTACCTTTTTCATAATTGTAAACATTGTACATTTTTTGTATACACTAGGGAAGTTTTATATATATTATCTCTACTATTTCCACACTTGAGATCTTATGGGTTTCATCTATGCTTTGTTGTTTTTGTTTACTTTTTCCACATACCTTCTACATCTTTTTGTATACAGCTTCCATATACATCGGAAACATTTTTGCTAGACATATTTAACAACTTTTTAATATAAACATTTTCATGTAATATATATTTAAAAGCATAAACAAAAGTTACAAAAGTAAAACAAAACAAAAAAAAACTTAAAAACTGAATATAATTGAATAGTGGCCTCCCGCGCGCTGGACCAGTCCATTTAGGTAGGCGCCTAGTTGTGAGCGCTAGTTGGACCGGCCAATTCGTGAGCTCCCTTCAGGCGAGAGTTGACTATGTCTTGCGGTAGGTGAAAGAAAGAAGTATACTTTTCACCCCCAAATCCCCTCAAATGGAGCCATAACCCCCTCAACTCGAATTTGGTATGATTTCAACCCTAAACATGTCAAAACCGGATTAATCAAGCCCTGAGTGGTTTCATGCCACATCAAAAGTGGTTTTGCAGCATATGCTGGTAATTAGGCACCGATTTTTCGTGACGTGCCGCTGAGGTGCTAATAACTCTGGAATAACTCTGTACGGTCCCTTATATCGCTACCTCTAGCGTACCTTGCCATCACTGTCTCCTCCAGTGTCCCGATTTCCACCATAGTTATGAAGGCGAGCTACCCTAGCACGGTGACGCCGTACATCGCTCTTCTCGCGCGACATGTTCAGCAAGTCGCTGCGGTTGTCCACCTCCGTTCCGCGCGCATGCATGGCACCGGCTCCGTCGTGAACTACATGCAAGTAGATACCTGGAGTGTGTCCAGCGCCATGTACGGTAGGTCTGTTCGGCATGTAGCTGCAGATGGCGGATGGCACCGTGGTTCAATTCGCAGGGACGACGCACGCCGGGAAGTCACCAAAGGGAACACGTTGATGGCGACACTGTTCCGCGTGCAGTCGACGGAGTCACCGCCAAGCGAGAGCGCGAGCTCACGCCGCAGCCACGGTGGCATCCATGACGGCAGGAAATCCAAGTCTCCAATATGAAGCTGCCGCCGAGCCAACGGACCTTGTCCATACCATGCACGTACTCTTCTACGATGAGGATACCTCGCCGAGGCCCGTGTCGTCGCAGCTCTGGCTCTCAGCTCAGGCACTGGTGTCGAACACCACGACAAGGCGAAGATAACGTCTCCCGCCGTGTCGGACTATGGGAACAAGCCCTCGCTCCCGGCGAGCCGGGGGAACTCAGGCGTCCGCATGGTGCGCAAGTCATACTGCGCCTCGGAGTTCACGGCCAAGACGCTCTCCATGCCCACCATGTCGTTGGCCTCTCTCTCGTTCATCCATAGGGAGCCCATGGACACTGAGCACGGCGACAATTGGCCACATCATCGCCTAGTCATTGTCAAAATAACCGGAACCACCTGTAAAACCAGTTTTGATGTGGCAGAAACCACTTAGGGCTTGATTAATCCGGTTTTGACATGTTTAGGGTTGAAATTATATCAAATTCGAGTTGAGGGGGTTATGGCTCCATTGGAGGGGATTTAGGGGTGAAAAGTATACTTCTTTCTAGGTGAAACGCAGGGACTATTTATCGCATTAAACGTTTCTATAGGGAAGTCTTGTATAGAGGAAACAACCTCGGGCCAGCCCATTCTAGCGCGGAGGTTGAAAAAAAATACGAGAATAAAAGGATGGCACCGAGGGAAGGAACCATGGTTTAACGGGTGTCCGCGAGTAGTTTTGGTTAGTAGTGCGATCGCAACCAACTAGGGGGACCGGCGCCGGTCTTCTCAGGTTTTTCTTTGTTTTCTCGTTTCTTTTCTTTTCCGAATTTTTCATTCTCTTCTTTTTTGTTCTCCATTTTATTTAATTTTTTTTCTTTGTTTCTTTTTGTTTTTCATTCTATAATTTTTTTATAGAATATGTTCAACATTTCTTCGCATACTTGTTTGATATTTTTTAAATACATGCTCAACATTTTTTTATAAACGATCAACATTCTTTTTAGTACTTGTTCAACGTTATCCTTTCTTTTTTCTTTTTTAATTCTACATTTTTTATATGTCAAAACATTTTTTAATAAGTTATGAACATTTTTGTATACACGTTCAAAATTGTCCCAAAAATTTTCAAATAGTTTCCAATATTTGATACTTATGTCAACATTTCTCAAATACATGTTCAACATTTTTCAAACACATTTTTAATATTTTTAATACTTATTCAACATTTTTAAAATACTTATTCAACATTTTTCATACACTTGTTAAACATTTTAAACACCTGTTCTCAGGGTTTACTTCCGAACTACTGCACAAATAGGGACCTCTTATCTGCCGCATTCTGCGGCAGACTAGATGGGCTTCGCACAGGGGTGCCTCGTTTGGGACGACAATTAGAGCATATCAGCGCCAGTGTTGCATTTGCAGCACGATAACCTTTATAACTAACCATATCGGTATATTCAATCTTTTTTTCCTTTTGAGAACATTTAAGGAAATTTCTGAGTACTTTTAAAAAAATCTGACCAGTTTTTGAAAAATGCAAACAAGTATTGGAAAAGGTACTCAATTTTAGAAAAAGGAATAAAGTACGAATATGTGAACTACTTTTGAAAAACTTGGAAAAAAAATCAATTCCTATTTTATGACAAACTCGAACAAATTTAGAGCCAGGAATATTTTTTAATTTATAATTATTTTGACAAAAAGGAACATTTTCTGAAAGCATGAACATTTTGGATAAAAGAGAACTTTTTTTTGCATCTGTGAACAAAATCTGAAACTCGGAAGAAAATGTTAAAATGTTACCATTACAAACATTTATTGAATTTGTGAGATTTTTTTTGTAAAAAGGAACATTTTTTGAACTTATGAATATATTTCGAATGGCGGATATTATTTTTCAAATATGCAAACATTTTTAAATATCAATAACACTTTTTGAATTTGTGAAAGAAATTTGAAACATGAATAATTTTTTAAAGGAGAACACATTTTTTTGCTTCTGTACGCACGCTGGTCCACTTGCACTACCCAGAAGTCGCTTTCTCATGTGCATCGGGGCATGCGGTGAAGGTTGCATGCTGTCACATGGATGTAGTCCATCCAAATGATGATACGACTTCTCTCTGCTATCTGTACTCAATAGTTTCAATAAAAATATATACAGAAAATCTATACTTGTTGTTAAAGTGTATTGTGCATGAAGCATTGCAGTAAAACTTCACAACAAAAATCAAAAATCAAAAATTTCAGTACTTTTACAATGAAAAAACATATGTCACATTGTGCAAAAAAGCTCAAAATAAAGACGGAAAACTATGGAAGCAAAATTGTTATATGTTTCCAGCATGTTTTTTAGTATATATTTACAACTGAAAAAGCACTCATGTAGCATTTCATTGGGCAACTGCGCCTCTCGTGAAACGCGAGCCTCCAGGAAGCTTTTTTCTGTCGCGGGTTAAAGTTTTTTGCATCTACAATTGAAGTGTTTTTTATCAGCGGTTGCAGCGTTTTATGTTGCACGGTGTCTTGGTTGAAACTTCTGCATCTACGGTTGAAGCTTTTTTAGTCAACGGTTGTAGCTTTTTCCTTATCACAATGCCTGGTTGATGCTTTATTCATCTACGATTGAAGCTTTTTCTGTCAACGGTTGCAGCATTGGTCGGCCCCCAGCTTCTGCGTTCTCCAGTTGAAACTTTTTCATGCCTAGTTGTAGCTTTCTCAGATATCAGTTGCAGCTTTGCGGGTTACACAAATATGGTTCTATCACCCATGCAACAAAAAGTCAACACTCTTTCCAGCAAAATTTACCACCGGTTCTAGCAAAATATTTGTTCGTTTGTAGCATATGTGGGAGAGCTGTTTGAGATGCATGAGGAGGTAAAGCGAGAGGAAAAAGTGAGAAGAGGAGATGAAGAATAAGCACAGAAAAAAAGAAAAGAAAAAGTGTGGCGCGGAAGAGATAAGCTACAGGCCCACCAGACGCATGTGCCAGCCTGTTCCCCGTGTGACAGAGCAAGCGAGCGAGGGGCGACCGACCGAGCGCTTGTCCGAAGGGAAACGTTTCCCTTCATTGAAGGCGCCCGACCCAACGCCCCATTATGGGCTGGCCTTCACTGTTTTGTTACCTTTTTTGTTTCTCGTTCTTTTTTCTTTTTCTGCCCCCCCCCCTTTTGGGGCACTGTGTGTATCACAAAATCTTAATCGTATACTAAGTTTTTTTTTAACGTATACTACAAATGTTCACTGTGTATTTGAATTTTTATTCAGCATATATTACACATAATGTTCAGTGGGTATTTGAAAATTGGTCAACGTACACTACAAAATGTTCAATGCAAATTCAATTTTTTCCAGTATATATATATACATATTGTCAAAATGTTCGAAAATGAAGACCAAGAAAAAAAGGCCCACTACATTGTTTCTGCATTACGTTCTCCTATACAGCACTTCAAGCGCCCATGTGTGGAAGTAGCGGTCACGCAGCCACAAAATTAGGCCGGCGCAATGAGCGCGTTGCTCGCTCGATACTTCCTTCCTTCGCTTGTTTTGCAAACTGGTTGCAGTTGACCGGTCAATCATTGACCTAAAGAAAGATAAATAAATAAATATAAAAAAAGAGAATTAAAAAAAGTTCATCATTTTGTAAAAAACACATCAAATTTTTAAAACCTTCATTGAGTTTGAAAAAAATAGCTCCTTGATTTTGAAAATAGTTCCTAATTTGAAAACAAATGTCATCAAAATCGAAGAAATGTTCATCAATTTTGGGAAAACACTTTACAAATGTGAAAAAGCTTCATCAGTTTTGAAAAAAGATCATTGATTTTGGAAAAAAAATCATCCCTTTTGAAAAAAAGTACATGAAATTATAAAATTGTTCATCAATTTGAAGGAAAGTTCAGAAAATTCAAAAAAAGTTATCGTTTTTGAAAAAAGTTTATGTATTTGAAAAAAAACAGGAAATTTATGAAAACTAAAATAATAATGAAACCACAAAAACAGAAAAGGAAAATGGGAAATGAAAAGCCAAAAACCAAGGAAAGAAAAAAAAAGCAACTGTTTTACGAACGGGTGGGATAGCCTACTTGTTGTGTGCTTCCTTTCTTACCCAGAGGTTGGGTGTTCGAAGCCAGTCGTGTGCATATTTTTTGAGAGTCTACAAAAATAGAAGGGAAATCTTTCCACTCGACGCGCCGGCCGAACGCTGCGCTGGACGCGTGCGCGTCGCTGGATGGAAGCAAATCGGACGGCCCTTGCGCAGTCTTTTTCTGTGGGCCAACCTTATCCTCTGTCTTTCCTTTATCTCCTTCGCAACCTTATCCTCTGCTCTCTCATCCTTTGTCCTTCTCTTATTCTTTTTCTGTGGGTATACAAGTGTTGCAACCGTCACCTAGGAAAGCTTCAACAGCTGTTCAAAAAAGATTCAACCACAGACACAGAAGCTTCAATGGTACTGCACAACAAGGGGAAGTTGCAATCGTAGTTGGATTTTGCTACTACCAGCGAAGTTTTTGCTACATCCATCAGGTGGAGCTGCGACCTCACGACGACGACAACGACGATTTTGCTGCAACCGTAGTAGGATTTTGCTACTATCGTGGGAGCTTTTTGCTTTCTTTCTCTGGTTTGCAGTGTCTGATTGGGAGCTTTTTTTTCTAACGGTTGAAGCTGTTTTCATACACGGTTGAACCTTTTTTCGTCCACGGTCGAAGCTTTTTCTGCAACATTTCATACACGGTTGAAGCTTTTTTCGTCCACGGTCGAAGCTTTTTCTGCAGCATTTCATACACGGTTGAAGCTTTTTTGTCCACGGTCGAAGCTTTTTCTGCAGCAAAATGCTACAACCATTGACATAAAATGCTACGACCATTGACATAACAGTCGAAATGCTAAAACCATTGACATAAAATGCTACAACCGTTAATAAAAAAAAAATTCAATGCAGCACATCCGGATGGGTTTGGTGCGACCGGCCGAAATTTCGGCCGGCGCACCGGCGCCTAGCGTTGGCCAAAATAGAATGAGTATGGGCCTGCTCAGGTAAGATTGTCTTCAGCGCCAGTTAACAACTGCACGGACGGGGCAAGGCGGTGCGAATAGGAAATGCCCTAGGCATGTGCTCTAAGTGTAAAGAAAACTCAAATTCACTGTTAAAAAAGCTACGTTTGTGACACAAAAAGATGGAAATAAAACTTACTTTTCTTGAGTTGGCCAAAAAAATATAAAAAAAAGTGGGAGTAAATAAACTATTGGATCATTGGAAATGGATGCTCCGTGCCGGGGATCCGGTATCGGCGGTGCAGTGCATCACGCACAAACGTCCAAGCTCATCATTGATCCATTATACAGTTTATTATTATTATTATTTGGTATTAGTACTTTGATATTAATTATTGCATGCACATAGCAAACGTACAAAATATGTACAGAAGGCTTAGGAAAGATGCTGAAAAATCAATATCGTGCATCGTGAATTAGTACGACTCCTTCATGTTGTTACTATGCATGGAGTCACCAGTCACGGATAATCTTTTCTTCGTATATGCGGCCACGCGTGCACATGTCGTACCAGTTTAGCATTGTGGGAAGAGCGCTGCTGTCTGCAGTGGCGGAGACAGGGGGGACCAGCTGGGGCCCTGGCCCCCCCTAAGATAAGTGATTTGCTACTAGTTAATAGATGAACAGTGAAATATCTAGAAAAAAATACATGTATTAGTACTACTTGGCCCTTGTTATCAGAAGTTTGAGTCATTTGGTCCCCCTAATACTTAATTCCTGGCTCCGCCACTGGCTGTCTGGGTTCCATTACACTCTGTAGGAAATGCATAGACAGTCCACGCATCAAACCAAGGCCCTGCGTGCATGAAATTGCAGTCGATGTGTAGACGATCACTTGTGGCAGCGCCAGCAGCGAGCGTGCATGAAGGAGGCAATGCATGAACAGTGTATCGTTCTTTCATCGTGCAGTCCGTGTCAATGTGTGAAGCCATTTCGTTGTGGGAAATGGAAAACACATTTTTCTCTGCTCGATGGCGGCCAATAATAATAATAGAACAGAAAACACAAACCAATAATCAACAGATAAAGGTACCAAGTAATTGGGAGCAAGGAAGATAATCAATACAGAATAACATGGAAAAATAATCCAGAAATGCCGATAGATGTGTTGGAAATATCAACATTTTTCTGGTTAGACTAATCCACGAGTATAGAGTAAACATGAAAAATACAGTATGCATAAAAAAAATCACATACCGATACCTAAACATGTGAGTACATACTAACATGTATACGACCAGCAGATGAACGAGCAAATAAGGAATGAACGAGTCATACCCTCCGGTTGGCCAGGCCAATGCGGAGGCGGCAGCGGCAGTCTTGGCGTCGGCCGAGGCCTTCTTCTTGACGGCTTCGTCGTTAGCCATGGAGTCGATGCAGGGGAAGTAGTGGAAGCAGAGGCGGACGGAGACAGATTGGGAGCAGTCGCGTTGAGATGCTTTCCAAATACTTTATTGCCGTTCTCCCGGGCAGGATCTCGAACGACAGGGTTCCGCAGGCACCTGCTCTCATGATCAACCGTGCACATTGTCGTTGGGATGTGATCGCCGGAAGCAACATAGAGAGAGAAACAGTAGATGACGACTAGGATTGTGCAAGAGGGAGTGAGTGAACTATATAGGCCATCAGGTTGATGGGTCTGGGCTCAGGCCCACGACCGAGTCCGCGAACAGCCCACGGTCCAACGTCTTGGATAGTGGCACTATCCGAGATTAGTTAACCATTCCTGACCGGCAAAAATAAGCTCTGACTCTGCTTAATCCCGCAACCCGCGACGGACGCGTCGTGATGAGGCGAGGCGGACGACGGTGGCGGAGGAGGAGGAGGAGCACGCGTGTACATCTCCTTTTCCCAACCTCCCAATGATATGTGGTCGAGCAACCCTTATAAAGGGGTTTAACTCTCACTCCACTAGCAGTATGATACTAAACTTCACACCACTTGCCATAAATCTAAATGGCCTTAGAGATTAAACAATAATTATTGTCTTATATGGGCCTAAGACCATCTATAATCCAACAACCCCCACCAGATCTCGAGGCAGATAAGATTGTCAATTGTTCCAAATAATGTTTGATATACCAGAATTTTTAGTGGAGACTTTAAGTTGAACTTCCACCTAGTGCAACAGGATTAGACTTATTCACAACTGAACAATAGATTAAGCCTTCAATTGTCAGTTTGGCGTGCACAAGTTTCGCCTCTTGCCAGTTGATACATGGTCGTCGAAGGCTAAACCATACGGGTGGAGCTTATTAGTCATACTCCTTACCTTCTTATGAGCTTCCTAGAGAATATCCAATCCCATTACTGTGACCAGCAGTCGGGCTCACATATGTGTGTTCCTCCAAAAAATGCTTTGTAGGATATCATCTTGCTTACACAATTTTTCGAACAAAAAAAGTTAGCCCGCCTTATAGATTATGAGAGTATTGCATCTCACGGAGTTGTTTAGTAAGGATACTCTCCTCAGTTGACCGCTGGATTGTTAGCCCAGGTTCTAATTCACGAAATCTCTGATCACATAGGTTGGCTAACCCCCATGGCAACTTACGTGGGTCTCATGCCCATCTCCCTCGATGCATTTTCTACCACAACCCGTGATAGCCCTTTTGTAAAAGGGTCTGCCAGATTTTTAGTGGTCTGGATATAATCCAACACTATCACTCTCGAGTTTCATAAATTTTTGACAGATTTTAATCTTCTTCTTATGTGCTTTGTGGATTTCATGTTGTCCTTTGAACTCTTAGCCTTGGTAATCATTTTTTGATTATCACAGTTCATTAGGATAGACGAGACTGGCTTTTCAACCACCGGTAAATCCATCAAAAGCTCTCGAAGACATTCTGCTTCGACACATGATGTATCTAAAGTTTTGAGTTCTACTTCCGTAGTCGATCTCGTTAAGATTGTCTGCTTGCAAGACTTCCAGGAAAGATCACCACCACCAGGTGTGAAGACATATCCACTTGTGACTTTCATCTCATCAACATCAGATATCCAATTCGAATCACTATACCCATCAAGTACCATCGGGTACCCGGAATAGTGAATTCTATAGTTCACAGTACTTTCAAATAACGCATGACTTTCTCAACATCATGCTAGTGCACAACTCCCGGATTGGAAAAACCGGCTCAGTTTGCACACATCAAATGATAAGTTGGGCCAAGTAGTACAAGCTACGTACATGAGTGAACCAACCACTTGAGAATATCTCAATTGATCTATATCCGTGCCTTCGAACTTTCAAATCCGCATGCTAGGATCATATGGTATTGCAGAAGGTTTGCAGTCGGAATATCTAAAACAAGTCAAGATCTTCTCAACATAGTGGGATTGCAAAAGTGCAATTCCACCCTCATTATCTCTCAGTAGCCTGATGTTCAAGATAACATCAACCACACCCAGGTCTTTCATCTCAAAGTTATGAGATAGAGAGGACTTGACTTCCTCACTGACTTTGAGGTGGGTCCCAAATATCGGTATGTCATCGACATACAAACACAGTATAACTCCTTCGCCCCCACCATAGCGATAGTATACACATTTGTCAGCTTCGTTAACAACAAAGCCAGAAGATGTCAACATTGTATTAAACTTCTCATGCCATTGCTTAGGCACTTGTTTCAGGCCACACAAAGGCTTCATTAGCTTGCACACCTTTCTTTCCTGACCATTTACTACAAATCCATATGGTTGTTGCATGTAAATTTCCTCATCTAGCTCTCCGTTGAGGAAAGTCGTCTTAACATGCATATGATGAATGAGAAGACCATATGAGGAAGCCAGCGAGAGTAACACTCGAATGGTTGTCAGTCTAGCCACATGTGGGTAAGTATTGAAGAAATCTTCTTCTTCTTATTTCTGGGTATAACCCTTGGCCACACGCCTAGCCTTGTACTTATCAACGGTACCATCGGTCCTAAGCTTACTTTTGAACACCCACTTACATCCCAATGGTTGACAACTGACGGTGTCCTGGACTAGGGGGTACAAACCTAGATAGCCCGTGGCCTTTAGATGAGCATGTAGGCCCTTGTTCTCATATGGCAAGACTCGGGAATCTAGACGCCTGGATATGATCAAGACCGCATCTACCAAATATCTGACGTATAATGCAAGACATCTCATGCCGTCTCCATGCGCACCCCTAGATACCGAACATGTAACCCTAGATGTCGTGTCTGGCGTATAGTGGATCTCAACACAATTACATTCGCCTAGCCCGTATAGTGGATCTCAACACAATTACATTCGCCTAGCCCTACAGTTAGGTTTCGCCTTGCGATCTCGAGGTAGATCAAACCAGTACTCAATACATCATCAACCTCATCATCAATACAATCAAAGCAAGACGTAGGGTATTACCTCTTCGAGAGGGCCCGGACCTGGGTAAACACTTCTCCTTCATCCCTGGTACCATTGATCCAAGATCCACAGCTCGGGACCCCCTACTACCCTGAGGTCTGCTAGTTTTGACACCGGCACTAGTGCTTTCATTGAGAGTTCCGCTGTAAGATCAACAGAAGGATCGATGTTATCGTCGGTCAACGACTCTAGGGGAACCGCTGCCATGCTCGAAACCCCCATCGTTGGATCGCACCCTCTCCTTTATGAGCAAGGAGTGATCCACGCCATTTTTTCCACCCCGGCCGAAACCCCCCATAGAGGGCTGAGGGCTAAGGTGTATTTTGGAGAACGATTCGGACAGTGGCCGGCTGGGAACAACCGACAATTCTGATCTTCAAATCAACTCGGCCGATCCGTCAACTGCATGTCCTCCCCAAGAAAAGAATGTCGGGGCATCAAACCCGCAATACATGGAGGTAGAAAATTCTCTCCCCGCGTGCCACATCGAAAATTGCCCATATAATTTAGGCCCCTCTGATATCTAGGGTCTGGCCTATGTGCAACAGCTACTTGCTAAATCGACCAGGCAGTTCTAGGCCAGGTTTTTATCCGTCAAAAATGACATACCGAATTACCGAGACTAAAAAATAATAGCAGCCTTTCAGCGTGGATGCAAAGATAAAAGTGTTTAGAATGCCCGTTGATCCGAAGTATCTCCCATTATCAAGTTGAACGAGAATTTATCAGGATTATCATAGTAGTGTGTAATACTATTCACATAACTAGGATCGACGGTTTTAGGAGGTTCCCCATCTCCATGAGTAGCAAGTACATCAAATTTTCGTGGTCCATATCCGTAACTAAAGATATAAAAACAACTTAGAACAAAAACCAAAAACTACTTGGTGATAAAGCAAACAAGCACACACGAGAATAACAACCCCATGTTATTGCTCCCCGGCAACGGTGCCAGAAAAAGGTCTTGGTAACCCACAAGTGTAGGGGATCAATTGTAGCATTTTTTTTATAAATAAGAGTGTTGAACCCAATGATACGTCTCCAACGTATCTATAAGTTTTTATTGTTCCATGCTATTATATTATCTGTTTTGGATGTTTAATGGGCTTTAATATGCTATTTTATATTATTTTTGGGACTAACCTATTAACCGAAGGCCCAGTGCCAATTCCTGTTTTTTTGCCTATTTCAGTGTTTTGCAGAAAAGGAATACCAAACGAAGTCCAAACGGAACGAAACATTCGGGAGGATCTTTCTTGGACCGAAAGCAGACCAGAAGACTTGGAGTTGAAGTCTGGAATGCCACGAGGCGACCACGAGGCAGGAGGGCGCGCCCAGGGGGGTAGGCGCGCCCCCACCCTCGTGGGCCCCTCGTAGCTCCACTGGCATACTTCTTCTGCCTATATATACCATTGTACCCTAGAAACATCAGGGAGAGCCGCGAAAGCACTTTTCCACCGCCGCGACCTTCTGTACTCGTGCGATCCCATCTTGGGGCCTTTTCCGGCGCTCTGTCGGAGGGGGATTCGATCACGGAGGGCTTCTACATCAACACCATAGCCTTTCCGATGATGTGTGAGTATTTTACCACATACCTTCGGGTCCATAGTTATTATCTAGATGGCTTCTTCTCTCTCTTTGGTTCTCAATATAAAGTTATCCTCGATGTTCTTGGAGATCTATTGTAACACCCCTATGTATTAACTACTGTGTTACTCTGCTAATGATGCCAAGTCATCTTCATTTGCATTAATTAATCACAATGGTTAAGCTCCCAATTCAAATTACCCTCTGAATTCAAAGCAAATTCAAAATTCAAAATGAAGTTGTTCCAAAAATTATGGAAAAATGTTCATCATTTAGCAAATATTCCAAAACAATTGATGTTGAGGAAAACAACATCACCAGCAACTCCAAATGTGGGCTAGGGCATTAAACAGTGCAATATCAGCACTTAAATATGTCAATTCATTTTTGTAAATTTCAAAAATGATCCAAATAAGCCCAAACCAATTTTTGCTGTTAGGGAATATTGCTAGGACATTTTTGGACCAGGTAACACATTTTATAAAAGTGATTTGGTGGTCCCATCTTTTTACTCTCCTCTCTGCTTTAGAAATAAAAGAAAAAGGCAAAGGAAAGAACTTACCTGGCGCCCAGGTCGCGGCCCAAGCCGGCCCGGCCGCCTTCCCTCACCTGCTCCCTCCCCGTGTCACCGCCGCCCTGGTCCGCGCGCGCCCGCGCCGTCTCCGGTCGCCACCGCGACGAGGGCAGGTGGGAGAGGATAAGAACGCCTCCGCCCCTCTCCCCTGGCCTTCCTCTCCATTCGGCACCCTCCCCTTCCTCTCTTCCCAGCTCGCTCGCCCTCCTCTCCTCTCTGTCATTGCGACCGAACGCCGCCGTCGTCGCCACTCTGCACCACCACGGCCACTGGCGTCCCCGAGGCCGCAGACCTTGTCTGCAGGCTCCGTCGAGGTCGGGTCCTTCACCAGGAGGCCCCAGATGGGGCCGTAGCGAGCTGCTGTGCCGAGCCCCTTCGTCTGCATCACCATTCGCCGCCGCATCTTCTCCGACTCCGGCGACCTTCTGCGGCTACTAAACCCCTCGACGAGCCTTCCTTGAGCTCCACGGTGAGCAGACGAGCACAACCCCTCTCCTCTCCCTCTCTTGCCACGTCTGTAGTCACCGTTCTCCGCGTGCCCGAGCTCGCCGCCGCACGAGCTCATCACCGGCCATGTTCCGGTGGCCGAACGCCCGCGCAAGCATGCCCGTCGTGCTCGCCAGCGCACGTAGATGCCGTAGGTGCCCAGCCCCGTCTGTTTTGCTCGCCGTAGCGCCACCTGCGAGCTCGCCGTGCTTCGGCTTCCGCCACGGCTCAACGCCGGCGCCATTTCCTGCCGACTCCGGTGAAGCCACCACCACCACTAGTTGCGGCGCAGCGCGCCCGTTCGAACGCACCAACGCGCGGGCCAAACAACCCCCTGTAGGCGATTTCCGACGAGGGCCGTGGCCCTCCGCCGCGTCTGGAGGTCACCGGTGGCGAAACACCGGCCGCCGCCAGCGTGGCTGACCTGGGGCCACCCCCAGGGTCACTGCCAGTGGCCCCCACGGGCCCAGTTGACTGGGTTGACCCAGTCAACTGCTGACTGGGCAGCCCAGTGTCACTGACACGCGGGCCCCACCGCATAGTTAGTTAAATAAAACGTTTTTATAATTAAACTTAATTAGTAATACTAATCAGTCACTGACATGTGGGGCCCAACAGTTAGTTAGTCTCTGTTTAGTTAATTTAAACACGGTTAGAGTCACTGTCTATGACAGGTGGGACCCACCTGCCAGTTTGACTGGTCAGCTGCTGCTGATGCAGTGCTGACGTCAGCATGACGCAATAACTCAATTTCTGTTAATAAAAAAAATAATTCCAGAAAATCATTTAATCTTCGAAAATTCATATCTTTTAAACCGTAGCTCGTATCGAAAAACTTTCTACATGAAAGTTGCTCAGAACGACGAGACGAAGCCAACCGTGCTATCTGTTTCCGTGTCGGGACCCTCTACGGAGGTGAACCCGCAACTTTTAGCCCGTTTCCGGTAGATGAATAGTACACATACACCGGTTAATAATCCCAGTTAATTCCTAAAATAACTAAAATGACTTAGACATGTTTTTAGGCAACCCTGCACTGCACATTAGCCTAGCACGCTTTGTGATGCTTGTATTCTGTGTATTTATCTGTTTCTTCCCCCCCTCTTCTCTCTCGGTAGAGTCCGACGCTGACGCTGCTCCAGAGACCGACGCCGTCCCGGTGATTGGTTCCCCCTCCGACGACCTTGCTTTTGCCACCGAGCAACCAGGCAAGCAACCCCCCTTTGATCATTCCGATATCGCCTATGTCTATTCTCTCTTATTCTTGCATTAGAATTGCTGCTATTGCTGCTGCTCCTATTACTGTTGCATAGCCTGTTTTTGCAATACTGTTGATACCTGTCTTTATTCATAAACTGCTTAGTATAGGTTGGGTAGCACTGCTGTGGTCCCGCTTTCTCGTAGTTGCCTCGCATAGTACCCTTGCCTCGATCAAGCGATCGAGCCCCTTCCCCTGACCTTCTTCACACCACCGCACACCCCCTAATATGCTCGACTCCGCAGAGTTAACATCGGGTGACGAGGGTGATACCTCTGAACTCACTTCCGATGTTGTCCCTGTAGTATAGCTAGCTCGTTGTGGGTTACCGAGGGTGATTCCTCTTCCCACTTCCGACTTAGCTGTTGTCGTGCATCCGCTATGGTGATTACCGCCGAGGGTGATTCCTCCGGTACCACCTTAACGGGACTTGTCGTTTAGGAGTCCAACGAGGGTGATTCCTCGGATTCCTCATCGGCATGGAAACCACACGGATGCCCTGGTTTACCGTACCGTGTTCAAAGACGTATCGATCCCCGAGGCCGGACGTCGCCAGGAACAAAGGCGTGCGGCCAGAGGTATCGTGCGTCTGAAGACACTTTACAGTTACTACTACACATGTTGGATAGAGACGGGTTGACCCTGAGGGGTACCCGCGAGTGCCTTCGAGGCGTGAGCTGTGGAGTCGGGTGACCAGTGAGGGTACCCGCGAGATAACTACGAAGCGTGGCCGGTCCTGTAAGGTCCTTGTCACAAGTCTTCGAGACGGGACGTCGGGGCCACCGGTGTGGTGGCAACGCTCGTTACCGCGCGCTCCCAATCCACTAAGCGATTTGGATATTTGATCCGAGGGGCCTTCGGGTCCGATAGCACTAACCACCACGTGGGTGTGAGTGGGTGCTCTGCGTCGTATACATCAGCCGGAGTCGTCACGACGTCAGCGATTGAGCGGCCCGTTCGGATTGGACCCAGGATGCAACTGCGTGCTTGTATAAGGGGTTGCTAGGTCTGCTACCGAACGGCCTCGCAACGTGCAGGAGCGTCCGGGGCGATGGGCCATGACCCCCGGGGGCATAGGATTAGTCCGGCGTGCTCGATCCTCTCTGTCGGTTTCCGGTCGGGTTGCGTCGTGTTGTTTAGCCGAGGCCGGGCAGGACCCAGCCAGTGTGTCCGGCCGGAGTTAAGCGAGCGTGGTGGGTAAGTTGGTGCACCCCTGCAGGGAAGAAAACATCTATCGATAGCCTGTCCTACGGTAACGGACACTCGGAGTTGTATCCACTTCGGTACAACTAGAACTGGTGACTTGAGATATGAGGAATATTACTATGAACACTTTACATTATGATGTACTAATCTGCACCCTTCTAATTGCTGCAAGACCCTGAAGATGCTAGTCTTCGTCAGGACTAGGCTTTTCCCCTCTCTACTCTGGCTTTCTGCAGACTAGTCCACCCACATAAAGCCTCCTTTGAAAATGATACATTGCTTAGTATAGATCTGATGTAAGTCTTGCTGAGTACTTTGGATGAGTACTCACGGTTGCTTTGCTTCCCCTTTTGTCCTTCCCGCATGATAAACCAGACGACGGAGCCATGGTGCCTGCAGCCCCCGTTGACGACTACTACTACCAGCCCGAGGCTGGCTACTTCTACTACCCGGCCGGCGAGTACTTCTACGAGGAGCCGGCGGACGACGACCAGGAGTAGGATCGGAGGTCCCAGGCAGGAGGCCTGCGCCTTTTCGATCGTAGTTTTTCTTTTGCCCCGCCTCGTATGAGGCCTATCTGTACTTGTGTTCTGTATCTGTACCCAGGTACCTAACGCTTCCGCTAACCTTGTGTGACACTTGTTATGTATTCGAGCCCTCGAGGCCCCTGGCTTGTAATATATAACTTGTATGAATTTATTTATGTTTTAGAGTTGTGCTGTGATTCCTTCACGTGAGTCCTTAGGATTGATCGTGTGCATTTGCGTGTATGATTAGTGCACGGTCGGGCCGGGGTCGTCACAGGTTGGTATCAGAGCCGACTGCCTGTAGGAAACCCCTTTCCAACTCCTTGGTCGAAGTTGAGTCTAGAGGTCAAAACTGTTTTACTAACTTGGCTGTGTGGCTTATGGCCCCACGTCGCCACTTGGGTGGTGTAGCTTCTTTTATTCCTCGTCTATACTCTGGGACTCTTCTCTCTCGTCTATTCGGGTTAAATTTTACTAACTCCATTAGGTTCTCGTTTTCACATCTACCCGGAGAGCTGGATACCAGTGCGGTTTCTTATCATTGACCTGATTAGCCTGATAATCATTCCTTTCCATTTGTTTGTTTAACCTTTCTTACCAAGTTCTGTTCAATTATCATCAGGACTTGACAAGTCTGATTCTTCTTCTTTCAGATGGATCCTCTGTTTCCACCTCGCCCGGAGACTCAGCTTGTGCTTCGCACCTGGGCTCGAGATGCCCCTGGGTTTCCGGCCATTCTAGTCGCTCTCCTGACCAGGCTGGGCTACCGCTGGTATCCCGAGTACATGGTCTACGAGGAGTTTCGCGAGTTCAACCAGGAGCAGTATTATGCTGATGTTCGTATCTATGACCGGCAGGATGACTCAGACACTGAGCTGTACCGCTTTCGCGGTAGTGGCGTGACGGTTGCGATGGCAGTCCATGATGCTGCCTACGCTGCTGTCGCACGCCTCCGAGGAGAGCACAGAGATAGCTTGGATGCCTCTGAGTTTCGGTACATTCCGTATGCACCTGCTGGAGATGAGACTGGATACTACTCAGCTATCTGTGCCCCATACGAGAGTCGACGTTATGACCCGCAGGTTCTGATCCAGCACACTCAGGCGCTGGATCGAACTGCTCGGGCCCTGGCGGTTGAGTTGTCCATCACTCGGACAACTCTCTACCAGACGTTGACGCAGTTGGTACCGGCTGTCCAAGCAGGGACACTTCCTCCGTCTATCCTTTGCCCGCGCAGGATCAACACACCTCCAGGTGTCGAGTGGCCTGCGGTTGGAGGTCACACGCCAGTTCGTGGACCTCTGATTCCCGTCCGATACCGGGTTCTGCATCAGAGTGCACATGGAGCTCAGGATCCTTCTGCGATTGAGATCCGCCGTCCGCACTTGCAGCTACCCCGTTTCAGTTCCTTTCTCCGACGTTGATGTAGCCTTTGCTATGCCTCGTTGTGTACTTCCTTACCGCGGTCTGCGCGCCGCCTACTATGTCTAGTTTTGATTTTGCGCCGTTATGCTGCCCGTTTGAAACCGACGCTATGTACGAACCCGTATGTCATGATGTGTATGATGTTGTGTTAATGCACTTCCCTTATGTCGTGCATATTTACTACATCGTTGAATTCATGCAATGCGTATTCTTGTCGCTAAACCACCCCTGTTGGAATTATCAGGATGGCTGGTAACAATGATCCCCCTGCACCTCCGCCTCCGCCTCCGCCGCCAGACTATATGGCTGCCGTAATGCAGACCATTGACATGCAGCATCAGGTGCTGCAGGGTATGCTCAACCAGATACCCCAGATCAACGCCAATGCTCAGCATCAGCCAGCCGCTATCACTCTGCAAGAATTTCTGCGGCTCAATCCAACGATATTTCGCAGTGCCGCCAACCCCTTGGATGCCGATGATTGGCTGCGAGACATATTCTTTGAGCTGGATTCTGCCGCCGTGTCCCCTGACAACTATGTCAAGTTCGCGACATATTTCCTGAAGGGTCCGGCGGCCCAGTGGTGGGACACTCACCGGAACACAGTGCCTGCTGGAACTGTCATCACCTGGGCAGACTTCAAGACTGCCTTCCGTGCTCGGTACATCCCGGAAGGGGTTATCGACCGCAAGCGTACGGAGTTTCGCAACCTGATTCAGGGCAACAAGTCAGTTGATGCTTATCAGCGGGAGTTCCTGGAACTGTCCCGCTATGCTGAGGAGGATATCGCTACTGACGCAAGACGCCAGGAGAAGTTCAGGCGCGGACTTCATCATGATATTCTGCTTGCTCTAGTGGCGCTGGATTTTCCGGACTTCGCCACTTTAGTGAACAAGGCCATTCAGGTTGAAACTGGACTCAAGCTACACAAGGACGCTCTTAAGCGCTCTCGCGAGTCGGGCTCATCTTCGGGCTCGTCTTTTCAGAAGCGCCGCATATGGATTCCTCAGAGCATGTATCGTCCAAACGCTCCAGTGTACAGGCCTTCTTATGCTGCACCTCGTCTGCCTCCTCCACCGCCAATGCAGTACAGGCCTGCAGCTCCAGCACCTCGAGCACCTGCGATTCGTCCAGAGAGTGGACTCTGCTTCAAGTGTGGCCGTCCGGGTCACCGTGCCAGAGACTGTCCGCAGGTTCAGGGTCAGCTGGCTCTTCCATCTGCTGGCCGTGGCAGTGGACGTGGAGTTCCTCAGCAGCGCAACAATAGTACCAGGCCTTCGTATGCTCGTGGTGGTCAGCTTCACCACGTCAATCTGAGCGAAGACCCAGAGCAGCCAGCCACAGTGATGGGTACACTTCTTGTCAACTCAGTATTTGCTAATGTTTTGTTTGATACTGGTGCATCTGATTCTTTCATATCAGAACCATTTGCATTTAAACATGGCTTTAAACAAGATAAACTATATCACACGGTATCCGTACAAACCTCCGCGGGTCAGTGCAAATCTACCTTATTCTGTCCGGAAGTGGTAGTGGAGATAGAAGAAAGGAAGTTTCAGGCACACCCCATTGTCCTGAAATCCTGCGGCATCGACCTTATCCTAGGAATGGATTGGTTGGAGGCTCACGAGGCCCAAATTGATTGTGCCACCAAGACTGTACGTCTTCGGCACCCCTCGAATCAACTCGTGAATTGCCGCGCTCGTATATCCCGTAATGCCGAGGCTCAAATCTATGCCTTAAATGCATTGAATGCTTCACCACTTGAAGGGCTCGAAAGCATACCAGTTGTATGTGATTTCCCGGATGTCTTCCCAGAAGAACTTCCAGGAATACCCCCTGCTCGAGCCGTCGAATTTGTTATTGACTTGAAGCCGGGTACTACTCCTATTGCGAAGCGTCCTTACAAGATGCCACCGCATGAGCTCCTAGAGCTTAAGGAGGAAATCGACAAGTCACTCAAGAAGGGCTTCATCCGTCCTAGTTCCTCTGCCTGGGGAGCACCGTCTCTTTTCGTCAAGAAGAAAGATGGTACGAATAGGCTGGTACAAGATTACCGACCTATCAACCAGGCAACCATCCAGAATAAATATCCGCTTCCTCGGATCAATGACTTATATGATCAACTGGCTGGATCATCGGTGTTTTCTAAACTCGACTTGAGGTTGGGTTATCACCAGATCCGTGTTCGCGAAGAGGATATTCCAAAGACTGCATTTGTTACTCGCTATGGCTCTTATGAGTACACTGTCATGTCTTTTGGGCTGACTAATGCTCCAGCTACCTTCTCCCGCCTGATGAATTATATATTCATGGATTACCTCGACAAGTTCGTCGTGGTATATCTGGATGATATTCTGGTATTCTCGAAGAACAAGGAAGAACACGCCGAACATCTTCGCCTTGTTCTGGAGAAGCTGCGAGAGCATCAGCTTTATGCTAAGTTTTCCAAATGCGAGTTTTGGCTTTCTGAAGTAACCTACCTTGGACATGTGATTTCCAAGGATGGCATTGCCGTTAATCCGGAACGGGTTCAGGCTATTCTTGACTGGACTCCTCCGAAGAATGTCAAGCAAGTGAGAAGTTTTCTCGGCCTTGCAAGCTATTGTCGTCGCTTCGTCGAGAACTTTTCCAAGATTGCCAAGCCCCTGACTAATCTGCTTCACAAAGGCGTTAAGTTTGAGTGGACAGATAAATGCCAGGAAAGCTTTCAAGCTCTTAAGGACAAGCTCGTTTCTGCTCCAGTGCTTGCTCCTCCAGATTCTCGCAAGGACTTCGTGATATATTGCGACGCCTCTCGTCAAGGATTAGGCTGTGTCCTAATGCAAGAACGAAGAGTAATTGCTTATGCATCACGTCAATTGCGTCCGCATGAAGAGAATTATCCAGTGCATGATCTTGAACTTGCTGCAGTGATCTTTGCATTGAAGCTATGGCGACATTACCTTCTCGGTAACCGGTGTGAGATTTATACTGATCACCAAAGTTTGAAGTATTTATTCACTCAGCCGGATCTTAATCTCCGCCAACAGCGATGGTTGGAAACTATTTCAGAATATGACTGCGGTATTTCTTATACCCCTGGCAAGGCTAATGTGATGGCCGATGCCTTGAGTCGCAAGTCATACAGCACCAACCTCAAGGTTAGGCGAGCTCAGCCTCGTCTTTATGAGGAATTACGCAAGCTGAATCTACATATCGTTCCACATGGTTCGCTTAATGACCTTGTGATACAGCCGGATCTTGAGAAGGCTGTCAAGGTAGCGCAAACCAAAGATGCTTACGTTGATGTTATGAAACAGAAACTGCATCTTCCGAAATACAGGGATTTCTCAATACCCGAAGATGGAACCTTGTATTTCCGAGGCCGCATCGTGGTAACGCGTTTCGACCTAATGACTGACAAGGTCATGAAGGAGGCACATGATACACCGCTGTCTATTCATCCTGGTAGTACTAAGATGTATCGTGATCTCCGCCAAAGGTACTGGTGGCCTAATATGAAGCGGGATATTGCTCGTTATGTTGCTGAATGCGATATCTGTCGTCGCGTGAAGGCAGAACATCAGAAGCCTGCCGGACTTCTGCAACCTCTTCCTATTCCGCTGTGGAAATGGGATAAGGTGCAGATGGATTTCATTACTGGCTTTCCTAAGTCCCAGAAGGGTAACGATGCCATTCTTGTCGTCGTCGACCAACTCTCAAAGGTTGCACACTTCCTGCCAATCAAGGAGACTATCACTGCTAGCCAGTTAGCAGAACTATATATCTCCCGAATTGTATCCCTCCACGGAATTCCGAAGGAGATCAGTTCGGACCGTGGCACCCTTTTCACTTCCAAGTTCTGGGAAAGTTTCCAAGAAGCTTTGGGAACTCATATCAAATGGAGTTCAGCTTATCACCCCCAGTCCCAAGGCCAAGTTGAACGAGTCAATCAAGTGCTTGAAGATATGCTGCGAGCTTGTGTTATATCATTCGGTAAGAAATGGGAAGAATCCCTTCCATATGCCGAGTTCTCGTACAACAACAGCTATCAAGCCAGCTTGAAGATGGCTCCCTTTGAAGTTTTGTACGGACGTAAGTGTCGAACCCCTCTGAACTGGTCAGAAACTGGGGAACGACAAGTTATTGGTCCGGACATTATTCAACACGCCGAAGAGCAAGTCCGTATCGTGCGTGAAAATCTCAAGGCGGCTCAAGACCGTCAGAAGAGCAACTATGATCGCAAGCGATGGGGATTGACTTATCAACCAGGTGATCAAGTTTATCTTCGTGTCACCCCTATGAAGGGCACGCACCGTTTCGGCATCAAGGGCAAGTTAGCTCCACGCTACATTGGTCCCTTTCCCGTGGTTGCTAGGCGTGGATTCGTGGCTTACAAATTGCAATTGCCTCCGCAATTCTCGCATATCCACGATGTGTTCCATGTGTCGCAACTCCGCCGATCTTTCAAGGAGTCCCCGCATCGTGCTGTGGATCACGAGATGCTCGAGCTTCAAGATGATCTGTCTTATAAGGAGCATCCGATCCGCATCCTGGATCAAGCCGAACGTCGGACCCGTCAGAAGACAACTAAGTTCCTGAAAGTGCAGTGGTCGAATCACACTGAAGATGAAGCCACTTGGGAACGCGAGGAAAATCTTCGGGCGGAATACCCCGACCTCGTTGCTTCTACCTCCTGAATTCTCGGGACGAGAATTTCTTTTAGAGGAGGAGAATTTGTAACACCCCTATGTATTAACTACTGTGTTACTCTGCTAATGATGCCAAGTCATCTTCATTTGCATTAATTAATCACAATGGTTAAGCTCCCAATTCAAATTACCCTCTGAATTCAAAGCAAATTCAAAATTCAAAATGAAGTTGTTCCAAAAATTATGGAAAAATGTTCATCATTTAGCAAATATTCCAAAACAATTGATGTTGAGGAAAACAACATCACCAGCAACTCCAAATGTGGGCTAGGGCATTAAACAGTGCAATATCAGCACTTAAATATGTCAATTCATTTTTGTAAATTTCAAAAATGATCCAAATAAGCCCAAACCAATTTTTGCTGTTAGGGAATATTGCTAGGACATTTTTGGACCAGGTAACACATTTTATAAAAGTGATTTGGTGGTCCCATCTTTTTACTCTCCTCTCTGCTTTAGAAATAAAAGAAAAAGGCAAAGGAAAGAACTTACCTGGCGCCCAGGTCGCGGCCCAAGCCGGCCCGGCCGCCTTCCCTCACCTGCTCCCTCCCCGTGTCACCGCCGCCCTGGTCCGCGCGCGCCCGCGCCGTCTCCGGTCGCCACCGCGACGAGGGCAGGTGGGAGAGGATAAGAACGCCTCCGCCCCTCTCCCCTGGCCTTCCTCTCCATTCGGCACCCTCCCCTTCCTCTCTTCCCAGCTCGCTCGCCCTCCTCTCCTCTCTGTCATTGCGACCGAACGCCGCCGTCGTCGCCACTCTGCACCACCACGGCCACTGGCGTCCCCGAGGCCGCAGACCTTGTCTGCAGGCTCCGTCGAGGTCGGGTCCTTAACCAGGAGGCCCCAGATGGGGCCGTAGCGAGCTGCTGTGCCGAGCCCCTTCGTCTGCATCACCATTCGCCGCCGCATCTTCTCCGACTCCGGCGACCTTCTGCGGCTACTAAACCCCTCGACGAGCCTTCCTTGAGCTCCACGGTGAGCAGACGAGCACAACCCCTCTCCTCTCCCTCTCTTGCCACGTCTGTAGTCACCGTTCTCCGCGTGCCCGAGCTCGCCGCCGCACGAGCTCATCACCGGCCATGTTCCGGTGGCCGAACGCCCGCGCAAGCATGCCCGTCGTGCTCGCCAGCGCACGTAGATGCCGTAGGTGCCCAGCCCCGTCTGTTTTGCTCGCCGTAGCGCCACCTGCGAGCTCGCCGTGCTTCGGCTTCCGCCACGGCTCAACGCCGGCGCCATTTCCTGCCGACTCCGGTGAAGCCACCACCACCACTAGTTGCGGCGCAGCGCGCCCGTTCGAACGCACCAACGCGCGGGCCAAACAACCCCCTGTAGGCGATTTCCGACGAGGGCCGTGGCCCTCCGCCGCGTCTGGAGGTCACCGGTGGCGAAACACCGGCCGCCGCCAGCGTGGCTGACCTGGGGCCACCCCCAGGGTCACTGCCAGTGGCCCCCACGGGCCCAGTTGACTGGGTTGACCCAGTCAACTGCTGACTGGGCAGCCCAGTGTCACTGACACGCGGGCCCCACCGCATAGTTAGTTAAATAAAACGTTTTTATAATTAAACTTAATTAGTAATACTAATCAGTCACTGACATGTGGGGCCCAACAGTTAGTTAGTCTCTGTTTAGTTAATTTAAACACGGTTAGAGTCACTGTCTATGACAGGTGGGACCCACCTGCCAGTTTGACTGGTCAGCTGCTGCTGATGCAGTGCTGACGTCAGCATGACGCAATAACTCAATTTCTGTTAATAAAAAAAATAATTCCAGAAAATCATTTAATCTTCGAAAATTCATATCTTTTAAACCGTAGCTCGTATCGAAAAACTTTCTACATGAAAGTTGCTCAGAACGACGAGACGAAGCCAACTGTGCTATCTGTTTCCGTGTCGGGACCCTCTACGGAGGTGAACCCGCAACTTTTAGCCCGTTTCCGGTAGATGAATAGTACACATACACCGGTTAATAATCCCAGTTAATTCCTAAAATAACTAAAATGACTTAGACATGTTTTTAGGCAACCCTGCACTGCACATTAGCCTAGCACGCTTTGTGATGCTTGTATTCTGTGTATTTATCTGTTTCTTCCCCCCCTCTTCTCTCTCGGTAGAGTCCGACGCTGACGCTGCTCCAGAGACCGACGCCGTCCCGGTGATTGGTTCCCCCTCCGACGACCTTGCTTTTGCCACCGAGCAACCAGGCAAGCAACCCCCCTTTGATCATTCCGATATCGCCTATGTCTATTCTCTCTTATTCTTGCATTAGAATTGCTGCTATTGCTGCTGCTCCTATTACTGTTGCATAGCCTGTTTTTGCAATACTGTTGATACCTGTCTTTATTCATAAACTGCTTAGTATAGGTTGGGTAGCACTGCTGTGGTCCCGCTTTCTCGTAGTTGCCTCGCATAGTACCCTTGCCTCGATCAAGCGATCGAGCCCCTTCCCCTGACCTTCTTCACACCACCGCACACCCCCTAATATGCTCGACTCCGCAGAGTTAACATCGGGTGACGAGGGTGATACCTCTGAACTCACTTCCGATGTTGTCCCTGTAGTATAGCTAGCTCGTTGTGGGTTACCGAGGGTGATTCCTCTTCCCACTTCCGACTTAGCTGTTGTCGTGCATCCGCTATGGTGATTACCGCCGAGGGTGATTCCTCCGGTACCACCTTAACGGGACTTGTCGTTTAGGAGTCCAACGAGGGTGATTCCTCGGATTCCTCATCGGCATGGAAACCACACGGATGCCCTGGTTTACCGTACCGTGTTCAAAGACGTATCGATCCCCGAGGCCGGACGTCGCCAGGAACAAAGGCGTGCGGCCAGAGGTATCGTGCGTCTGAAGACACTTTACAGTTACTACTACACATGTTGGATAGAGACGGGTTGACCCTGAGGGGTACCCGCGAGTGCCTTCGAGGCGTGAGCTGTGGAGTCGGGTGACCAGTGAGGGTACCCGCGAGATAACTACGAAGCGTGGCCGGTCCTGTAAGGTCCTTGTCACAAGTCTTCGAGACGGGACGTCGGGGCCACCGGTGTGGTGGCAACGCTCGTTACCGCGCGCTCCCAATCCACTAAGCGATTTGGATATTTGATCCGAGGGGCCTTCGGGTCCGATAGCACTAACCACCACGTGGGTGTGAGTGGGTGCTCTGCGTCGTATACATCAGCCGGAGTCGTCACGACGTCAGCGATTGAGCGGCCCGTTCGGATTGGACCCAGGATGCAACTGCGTGCTTGTATAAGGGGTTGCTAGGTCTGCTACCGAACGGCCTCGCAATGTGCAGGAGCGTCCGGGGCGATGGGCCATGACCCCCGGGGGCATAGGATTAGTCCGGCGTGCTCGATCCTCTCTGTCGGTTTCCGGTCGGGTTGCGTCGTGTTGTTTAGCCGAGGCCGGGCAGGACCCAGCCAGTGTGTCCGGCCGGAGTTAAGCGAGTGTGGTGGGTAAGTTGGTGCACCCCTGCAGGGAAGAAAACATCTATCGATAGCCTGTCCTACGGTAACGGACACTCGGAGTTGTATCCACTTCGGTACAACTAGAACTGGTGACTTGAGATATGAGGAATATTACTATGAACACTTTACATTATGATGTACTAATCTGCACCCTTCTAATTGCTGCAAGACCCTGAAGATGCTAGTCTTCGTCAGGACTAGGCTTTTCCCCTCTCTACTCTGGCTTTCTGCAGACTAGTCCACCCACATAAAGCCTCCTTTGAAAATGATACATTGCTTAGTATAGATCTGATGTAAGTCTTGCTGAGTACTTTGGATGAGTACTCACGGTTGCTTTGCTTCCCCTTTTGTCCTTCCCGCATGATAAACCAGACGACGGAGCCATGGTGCCTGCAGCCCCCGTTGACGACTACTACTACCAGCCCGAGGCTGGCTACTTCTACTACCCGGCCGGCGAGTACTTCTACGAGGAGCCGGCGGACGACGACCAGGAGTAGGATCGGAGGTCCCAGGCAGGAGGCCTGCGCCTTTTCGATCGTAGTTTTTCTTTTGCCCCGCCTCGTATGAGGCCTATCTGTACTTGTGTTCTGTATCTGTACCCAGGTACCTAACGCTTCCGCTAACCTTGTGTGACACCTGTTATGTATTCGAGCCCTCGAGGCCCCTGGCTTGTAATATATAACTTGTATGAATTTATTTATGTTTTAGAGTTGTGCTGTGATTCCTTCACGTGAGTCCTTAGGCTTGATCGTGTGCATTTGCGTGTATGATTAGTGCACGGTCGGGCCGGGGTCGTCACATCTATTCAATGTAATTCTTTTTGCGGTGTGTTTGCCGAGATTCGATGAATTGTGGGTTTATGATCAAGATTATCTATGAACAATATTTGGTTCTTTTTTGAATTCTTATATGCATGATTTAATATCTTTGCAGGTCTCTTCGAATTATCGGTTTAGTTTGGCCTACTAGATTGATCTTTCTTGCAATGGGAGAAGTGCTTAGCTTTGGGTTCAATCTTGTGGTGTCCTTTTCCAGTGACAGCAGGGGCAGCAAGGCACGTATTGTATTGTTGCCATCGAGGATAAAAAGATGGGGTTTATATCATATTGCTTGAGTTTATCCCTCTACATCATGTCATCTTGCTTAAGGCGTTACTCCGTTCTTATGAACTTAATACTCTAGATGCATGCTAGATAGCGGTCGATGTGTGGAGTAATAGTAGTAGATGCAGAATCGTTTCGGTCTACTTGACACGGACATGATACCTATGTTCATGATCATGCCTAGATATTCTCATAACTATGCACTTTTCTATCAATTGCTCGGTAGTAATTTGTTCACCCGTCATAATTTATGCTATCATGAGAGAAGCCACTAGTGAAACCTATGGCCCCCGGGTCTACTTTACATCATATAAGTTTCCGATCTACAATTCTAGTTTACTATTTATTATGCAATCTTAATTTTCCAATCTATACAACAAAAATACCAAAAATACTTATCTTATTATATTTATCGGATCTCACTTTTGCAAGTGGTCGTGAAGGGATTGACAACCCCTTTATCGTGTTGGTTGCAAGGTTCTTGATTGTTTGTGCAGGTACAAGGCGATTTGCGTGTAGTCTCCTACTGGATTGATACCTTGGGTCTAAAAAACTGGGGGAAATACTTACGCTACTTTGCTGCATCACCCTTTTCTCTTCAAGGGAAAACCAACACATGCTCAAGAGGTAGCAAGAAGGATTTCTGGCGCCGTTGCCGGGGTGATCTACGCTCAAGTCAAGACATACCAAGTAGCCATCACAAACTCTTCTCCCTCGCATTACATTATTTGCCATTCGCCTCTTGTTTTCCTCTCCCCCACTTCACCTTTGCCATTTTAGTCGCTCTTTTTCCGTTCACCTCTTTTCCGTTCGCTTGCCTCTTGTGTGTCCGCGTGTTAGATCGTTTGCTTTGCCGTCATGGCCAGTCCTTCTATCATTGTTAGTACTCCCAATAATGAAGTTCTTAATTTTAAACAAAGGGAGGGAGTAAATCTAAAAGATGCTTGGTATAGAATTTGCAATGCTCAGAATAGATCTACTAGGAAGCAATCTACTTCCGTTCTTCTTCGCAATTTTTACGTAGGCATCACTCCTTGGAATAGATATATTCTTGATACCATTACCGGAGGGAATTTCTTGGGTAGCCATACTTTTGATTCTTATAATGCTATGATAGATCTGTTTGGCTCCCCACCTCTTTTGGTTAATGGAACTAATTTAACTTTGGAGCATGTAATGCAAAGGCTTGAAATTATCGAAAATAAAGTTGCCACTATAGAGTTGATCGAGAATTTGGATAAAAAGATCCACAACCAAATTACCCAATATGGATCTAAGGTAGGAGTTACTCTGAAAAATTTGAGTGAAAAAGAACCCATAGTTAACGAAAAGATAAATCAAGATTCCACTAGAATTGATAAACTTGAGGATATTATTACCAACTTGGGGTATGCCTTTTCTGCCATTAGAAACACTTCAAACCATCCTCCTACCAAAGTTGCCAAGTTTATGTATGTTCCTAAAAATAAGGATGAATCTTCTAGTAAGGAGAATGCGGATCTCAAATCAATAAGTGTTCACCCCAATTTTTTCACTATCATTAAGGAACCTTTTGCTACAAATGAATTTCTTGATTACTTGCCTAGAAGTTTGATCATCAATAAAAATAAAGAAACTCCTAAAGGTTATAAGTGTTCAATTGAAGAATTGCATACCAAAGATGATAATACCTAGATCTATTCTTGTTTTTATGCCTAGCTAGGGGCGTTAAACGATAGCGCTTATTGGGAGGAAACCCAATTTTATTTTCTTTGCTTTTTTAATTCTGTTTAGTAATAAATAATTCATCATGCTACTGCTATGATTGTGTTTTTTGTGTTTTAATTAGAGTTTGTGCCAAGTAGAACCTTTGGGAAGACTTGGGTGAAGTTCTTGCGATCTTGCAATAAAAAACAGAAACTTTAGCGTTCATGAGATTAGCTGCCATTTTTTACTGGAGGATTTTTGTAGGTTGATTCTTTTTGCAGATGATTAATAGAAAAATTCCTCATGTCCACCAATTTATTTCAGAATTTTTAGAGTTACAGAAGTATTCGAAAGTTATAGATTTCTACAGATTGTTCTGTTTTTGACAGATTCTGTTTTTCGTGTGTTGTTTGCTTATTTTGAGGAATCTATGAGTAGTATCGGGGGGTATAAACCATAGAGAAGTTGGAATACAGTAGGTTTAACACCAATATAAATAAATAATGAGTTCAATACAGTACCTTAAAGTGGTGGTTTGTTTTCTTATACTAACGGAGCTCACGATATTTTCTGTTAAGTTTTGTGTTGTGAAGTTTTCAAGTTTTTTGGTAAGGATTTGATGGACTATGAAATAAAGAGTGGCAAGAGCCTAAGATTGGGGATGCCCAAGGCACCCCAAGGTAAAAATCAAGGACAACCAAAAGCCTAAGCTTGGGGATGCCCCGGGAAGGCATCCCCTCTTTCGTCTTCGTCTATCGGTAACTTTACTTGAGACTATATTTTTATTCACCACATGATATGTGTTTTGCTTGGAGCGTTTTGTATGATTTGAGTATTTTCTTTTTAGTTTACCACAATCATCCTTGCTGTACACACCTTTTGGGAGAGACACACATGAATCGGAATTTATTAGAATACTCTATGTGCTTCACTTATATCTTTTGAGCTAGATAATTTTGCTCTAGTGCTTCACTTATATCTTTTTAGAGCACGGTGGTGGTTTTATTTTATAGAAATTATTGATCTCTCATGCTTCACTTATATTATTTTGAGAGTCCTTTAGAACAGCATGGTAATTTGCTTTGGTTATAAAATTAGTCCTAATATGATAGGCATCCAAGATGGGTATAATAAAAACTTTCATATAAAGTGCGTTGAATACTATGAGAAGTTTGATGCTTGATGATGTTTTGAGATATGAGGATGGTGATATTACAGTCATGCTAGTAGAATAATTGTGAATTTGAGGAATACTTGTGTTAAAGTTTGTGATTCCCGTAGCATGCACGTAAGGTGAACCGTTATGTGATGAAGTTGGCGCATGATTTATTTACTGATTGTCTTCCTTTGTGTGGAGGTCGGGATCGCACGATGGTTAACTCCTACCAACTCTTCCCCTAGGAGCATGTGTGTAGTGCTTGGTTTTGATAACTTGTAGATTTTTGCAATAAGTATATGAGTTCTTTATGACTAATGTTGAGTCCATGGATTATACGCACTCTCACACTTCCACCATTGCTAGCCTCTCTAGTATCGCGCAACTTTCGCCGGTACCATACACCCACCATATACCTTCCTCAAAACAACCACCATACCTACCTATTATGGCATTTCCATAGCCATTCCGAGATATATTGCCATGCAACTTTCCACCATTCCGTTTATCATGACACGCTCCATCATTTTCATATTGCCTTGCATGATCATGTAGTTGACATTGTATTTGTGGCAAAGCCACCATTCATAATTTTTTCATACATGTCACTCTTGATTCATTGCACATCCCGGTACACCGCCAAAGGCATTCACATAGAGTCATATATTGTTCTAAGCATCGAGTTGTAATTCTTGAGTTGTAAGTAAATAAAAGTGTGATGATCTTCATTATTAGAGCATTGTCCCAGTGAGGAAAGGATGATGGAGACTATGACTCTCCCACAAGTCGGGATGAGACTCCGGACGAAAAAAAAAGAGAGAAAAAAAGAGGCCATAAAAAAGAGAAAAAAGGAAAGGGCCCAAAAATAAAATAAAAATAAAAAAAAGAGAAAAAAAAGAGAGAAGGGGCAATGCTACTATCCCTTTTCCACACTTGTGCTTCAAAGTAGCACCATGATCTTCATGACAGAGAGTCTCTTGTTTTGTCACTTTCATATACTAGTGGGAATTTTTCATTATAGAACTTGGCTTGTATATTCCAATGATGGGCTTCCTCAAAATGCCCTAGGTCTTCGTGAGCAAGCGAGTTGGATGCACACCCACTTAATTTTTTTTGAGCTTTCATACATTTATAGCTCTAGTGCATATGTTGCATGGCAATCCCTACTCACTCACATTGATATCTATTGATGGGCATATCCATAGCCCATTGATACGCCTAGTTGATGTGAGACTATCTTCCTCCTTTTTGTCTTCTCCACAACCACCACTCAATTCCACCTATAGTGCTATGTCCATGGCTCACGCTCATGTATTGCGTGAAATTTGAAAAAGTTTGAGAATACTAAAGTATGAAACAATTGCTTGGCTGAAACCGGAGTTGTGCATGATTTAAATATTTTGTGTGGTGAAGATAGAGCATAGCCAAACTATATGATTTTGTAGAGATAGCTTTCTTTGGCCATGCTATTTTGAGAAGACATGTTTACTTTGTTAGTATGCTTGAAGTATTATTCTTTTATGTTTATATTAAACTTTTGTCTTGAATCTTTCGGATCTGAATATTCATGCCATAATAAAGAATGTTACATTGAAAATTATGTTAGGTAGAATTCCACATCAAAAAATTTGTTTTTATCATTTACCTACTCGAGGACGAGCATGAATTAAGCTTGGGGATGCTTGATACGTCTCCAATGTATCTATAATTTTTTATTGTTCCATGCTATTATATTATCTGTTTGGATGTTTAATGGGCTTTAATATGCTCTCTTAAATTATTTTTGGGACTAACCTATTAACCGAAGGCCCAATGCTAATTCCTGTTTTTTTGCCTATTCCAGTGTTTTGCAGAAAAGGAATACCAAACAGAGTCCAAATTGAACGAAACCTTTGGGAGGATCTTTCTTGGACCGAAAGCAAACCAGAAGACTTGGAGTTGAAGTCTGGAACGCCATGAGGCGGCCATGAGGCAGGAGGGCGCGCCCCCACCCTCGTGGGCCCCTCGTAGCTCCACCGACGTACTTCTTCCGCCTATATATACCCTTGTACCCTAGAAACATCGAGGAGAGCCACGAAACCACTTTTCCACCGCCGCAACCTTCTGTACTCGTGAGATCCCATCTTGGGGCCTTTTCCGGCACTCTGCCGGAGGGGGATTCGATCATGGAGGGCTTCTACATCAACACCATAGCCTCTCTGATGATGTGTGAGTAGTTTACCACAGACCTTCGGGCACATAGTTCTTAGCTAGATGGCTTCTTCTCTCTCTTTGGTTCTCAATACAAAGTTCTCCTCGATGTTCTTGGAGATCTATTCGATGTAATTCTTTTTGCGGTGTGTTTGCCGAGATCCGATGAATTGTGGGTTTATGATCAAGATTATCTATGAACAATATTTGGTTCTTCTCTGAATTCTTATATGCATGATTTAATATCTTTGTAAGTCTCTTCGAATTATCGGTTTAGTTTGGCCTACTAGATTGATCTTTCTTGCAATGGGAGAAGTGCTTAGCTTTGGGTTCAATCTCGTGGTGTCCTTTCCCAGTGACAGCAGGGGCAGCAAGGCACATATTGTATTGTTGCCATCGAGGATAAAAAGATGGGGTTTATATCATATTGCTTGAGTTTATCCCTCTACATCATGTCATCTTGCTTAAGGCATTACTCCGTTCTTATGAACTTAATACTCTAGATGCATGCTAGATAGCGGTCGATGTGTGAAGTAATAGTAGTAGATGCAGAATCATTTCGGTCTACTTGACACGGACATGATACCTATGTTCATGATCATGCCTAGATATTCTCATAACTATGCGCTTTTCTATCAATTGATCGGCAGTAATTTGTTCACCCACCGCAATTTATGCTATCATAAGAGAAGCCACTAGTGAAACCTATGGCCCTCGGGTCTACTTTACATCATATAAGTTTCCGATCTACAATTCTCGTTTACTATTTATTTTCCAATCTATACAACAAAAATACCAAAAATATCTTATTATCTTTATCAGATCTCACTTTTGCAAGTGGCCGTGAAGGGATTGACAACCCCTTTATCGCGTTGATTGCAAGGTTCTTGATTGTTTGTGCAGCTACTAGGGGATTTGCGTGTAGTCTCCTAATGGATTGATACATTGGTTCTCGAAAACTAAGGAAAATACTTACGCTACTTTGCTGCATCACCCTTTCCTCTTCAAGGGAAAACCAACGCATGCTGAAGAGGTAGCACCCAACGAGGAGCTAAAGATAGAATTTATATTCTCTTCAAGTTCGATAGACCATCGATACAACTATACGCACACTTACGTTCTCTTTACCTAGAACAAGTATGAAACTAAAGGCTTAGTAGGCGCAATACTAGAGCTACTTTGCAAGAATAAAGCTAGAAGTACTATGAGAGATAATAAAAGTTAGTTTGTTTCGGTAGAGAGCTTTTTGTAACACGAAGAGGAAGATTGTCCATAGGGAATTGAATATAACATGATAGATACTTACCATATGCAATAAGGGAAAGGCATACGCTAACACACTTTCCGTACTTGGATAATATGCACTCATGATTGTAATCTAGGAAGCATCCGTAACTACTAAAGATAATTAAGGTAAACCCCAACCATAGCATTAAGTAACAAGTCATCTTTACTCTCATACACAACAACCCCCTTACTCGGGTATAAGCGAATCATGAACGAAATGCAAAACCCTAGAGCGGTAATCCCACATGATTGCACGATACAGAGGGCACCATAGGACATCACCATATTATCATATAACTCATATCAATCACACCATACCACAATTAACTCGTAGGACAAAAGAAATATACTCAAACATCATAGGATTGCCACACATCATTGGATAATAATATATAGCATTAAGCACCATGTTTAAGTAAATATTATAGTGGAGACAAGAGGTGTTACACCACTGCATAGAGGGGGAGAGTTGGTGTTGACGGTGTCGAAGTAGTTGGTGTAGATCGCTGTCATAATGGTTCCCCCCGATGGTGTTCTAGTGCCATCGGGAGAGAGGGGGAGAGAGTCCCCCTCCTTCTTGTTCTTCTTCATTGCCCCTCCCCCAGATGAGAGGAGAGTTTATCCTTTGGTCCATGGCCTCCATGGCTCCCGAAGGGCAGGAGCCCCTCCGAGATTGAATCTCTCTCTCTATTCTCTTCTGTTTCGAATTCCTGTTTTCTGGCCGAAAAGCGTTTCTTATATTCCCGGAGATCTGTAACTCTGATTGGGCTGAAAATTTTAGAGGATTTTTGCCGGATATTAGCTTCCTTGCGGTAGAAGAACACCCCCAGCCGACCTACGAGGTGGCTGCAAGCCTGCTGGGCGCGCCCAGGGTAGGGGGCCATGCCCTTTGAGCTTGTGGGCCCCTCAGGCATCGTCTCACATTGATTCTTTTTCCCAAAATCACATATATTCCAAAATAAATCTCCATAAATTTTTATCGTGTTTAGACTTTCTTTGATATGGAGTTTCTGCGAAACAAAAAACATGCAACAAACAGGAACAGGCACTAGGCACTGAATCAATATGTTAGTCCAAAAAAATCATATAAATTATTGTCAAAAGTATGTGAAAGTTTGTACAATATTAGCATGAAATAATAAAAAATTATATATAGAAGAGCACAGATGTATCAGTCGCAGACTCATCCGAGGATGAGTACAACACGGGAGGCAGCAAGGCATTGTGTCTCAAGTGGGCTGGTCCGTCTCCCATGTTATACTCTTCGTCACCGGAATCCGCACCTCCACTTCACGGATCTTGAACCCCGCCGTCGTAGGATAGGTTTAGGGTCGGGCCGGGTTTTTTGTTCTAAATGTTTGGAATACAATGATTTTTTTTCGAAATATAAAGAATTTCGTTTGTGTTTTGTCAAAATCTACCGTGTTTGCATGAATTTTGTCCGATTAGTTCAAATACTGATTGAAATGTATGTGAGCAGTGTTAGATGGCCGCCTTCGGCATCAGTGTGTGCAGACTTGTCCCACCTATCTGTGGAAGGATGCCAAAGCAAATTTGTGGGTCAATGTTGGAGATGCCCTTAGAGCATCTACAACACATATGGCAAATCCGGTCCCTCAAACGCCCGACGCGCCCGAGCGTGTCCGCAGCCAGTTCGGGCACACCTCAAATTTCACTTGTTGCATCCGGACATCTCATACTTGATACGTCTCCAACATTATCAATAATAATTGATTGTTCCATGATATTATATTATCCATCTTGGATGTTTTATATGCATTTATATGCCATTTTATATTTTTTGGGACTAACCTGTTAACCTAGAGCCCAGTGTCAGTGTCAGTTTCTGTTTTTTCCTTGTTTTTAGTTTTGCAGAAAAGGAATATCAAAAGGAGTCCAAATGAGCTGAAAATTTACGGTGATTTTTTATGAACCAAAAGAAGCCCCCGAAGCAAAAGAGCTGGGCCAGAAGAGTCCCGAGTCAACGACAAGGGTGGGGGCCGCGCCCACCCCCCTAGGGCGCATCCCCCTACCTTGTCGTCGACTCATGGACCCCATGACTTGTTCTCGACGCCAAAAATTCCTATAAATACCAAAAACCCCAGAAAGAAACCTAGTGATAGAGGCGAGGGTGTCCCGATCTTTCGATGAGATGGTAACCATAAATAAATTGTTGCATAATTTGCATTAGAAATCACCTCACAAATATACATGTATGCAATATTTTTGGTCGTATCCAAGGTAGTCATGTCCTCATCATCTAGATCGGGAGTTCCGCCGCCGCAAGCCTCCGTAGCCATGAAAACCAATCAGGAGCCCGTTCCGGCACCCTGCCGGAGGGGGAAACCATCATCGGTGGCAATCTTCATCATCCCGGCGGTCTCCATGATGAGGAGGGAGTAGTTCACCCTCGAGGCTGAGGGTATGTACCAATAGCTATGTGTTTGATCTCTCTCTCTCTCTCTCTCTCTCTCTCTCTCTCTCTCTCTCTCGCTCGCTCGCTCGCTCGCTCGCTCTCTCGTGTTCTTGATTTGGCACAATCTTGATGGACCGCGAGCTTTGTTACTATAGTTGAATCATATGGTGTTTATCCCCCTCTCTATCTTGTGATGAATTGAGTCTTTTCCTTTGAGGTTTGATATGTCAGATTGAATCTTTGGATCTGAGAGCACTTGATTTATGTCTTGCGATGGGATATATGAGATGACAATGGGATGTTCTGTTGACCCACTTGATGTATGCTTTGGTTATCAACTTGCAGATTCCCCTGGTGACATTGGGTAATATATGCATAGGGGTTGGAACACGTTTTCAAATTATTTTCTCCGATAGAAATCTCGGGATGCTCTTAAAGTTCTTTGTGTTGGATTGAATATTATGAATCTTAAATTGTGTGATGCACATTGTATAATTAGCCCACTGATACTTGTGGTGACATTGGAGTATCTCGGTGGCATTAGGGTTGATTGATGCGTGTTACGTGGTGTTATTCTAGTACGAACTCTAGGGTTGTTTGTGACACTTATAGGAATAGCCCAATAGATTGATTAGAAAGAATAACTTTGAGGTGGTTTCGTACCCTACAAGCAATTTCATCTTATGTTCTCCGGGATAGGAACTTTGGAGTGATTCTTTGTTGCACGTTGAGGGATTGTTATACGATCCAATTATGTTATCATTGTTGAGAGAACTTGCACTAGTGAAAGTATGAACCCTAGGCCTTGTTTCCAAGCATTGCAATACCGTTTGTGCTCACTTTTATCATTAGTTACCTTGTTGTTTATATATTTTCAGATTACAAAAACCTATATCTATCATCCATATTACACTTGTATCACCATCTCTTTGCCGAACTAGTGCACCTATACTATTTACCATTGTATTGGTTGTGTTGGAGATGCAAGAGACTTTTTATTATTTGATTGCAGGGTTGTTCGAGAGAGACCATCCTTATCCTACGCCGCCCACGGATTGATAAAACTTAGGTCATACACTTGAGGGAAAATTGTTACTGTCCTACAATAATGAAGAAGGTTGCCTTGTAGAATCAATACTCGATTCTTATATCCATGCAAAGACATGGAAAAAGAAATAGAACCTACGTACTACGTCGATCCTAGCTACTCCTCGTTGGAGATCACGACGATCTCCATGTCTGGGTCCCGCGGCATGGGCGGCAACTGCAACTCCGGGTCATCCAGCGCCTCCGGCTGCTCCGCTCGGGCCTCCTTCGCCTCTATCTCCGTGTCGAGCTCGCCGAAGAGTGCGTCAGACCCCGCCTGCTCCCGCCGGAGGAACGCTCGGTTGGCCTCCACATGGGCCTCATCCTGGATGGACTCCAGGATGGCCTGCTGCTCGGCCATCTCGTCGGACTGGGCGACGGCGAACTCCGCCTCCGCATGCTCCATGTTGAAGGCTGACACCTGCTGATCCGCCTCCTCCACCTCCATCGGGGTCATCTCCTCCTCCTCTCCCCCCGGCTGCTCCTCCTCCTCCCCCCGACTTCGACGAGTCCGGAGGCAGCCCGACAACAATGCGGGCGGGGCACGCGGCTTCCCTCACTCGGATCTGCTACTGCATCTCGTAGCGGTGCTCCGACGTCAGCATGGCATAGTAGGTGATCCTGCTTCGTACCATGATAGAGTGCCGGAGCGTGGACGGAGCATCGAAGAGGGAGGAGGTGGATGGGTTCGGACTGGCGGCGCGGAGAGGGGGGGGGGATGGGTTAGGGTTGCGGGACGCCGGCCGGCTTAAATAGCTGGATTTGGTCTCGGGCGGTGAGCCGGAGCGGTGCCACGCGACGTTCACACCGCGACGACGGACGAGGTATCCGTCGGACCGCCGGGTTTTCGGGCGTTTCCGTGTGGGGCAACACCATGAGGCAGACGTGGCAGGCGTGCCTGGCCACATATCCGCCCCATATTTAGACTGGATATGAGTGGTGCCGGTGAGCTTGGATGTTTGAGGCCTGTTTGAGGCGCCCGCATGGGTCAAAAAAATCGTGACCGGGCGGCCCGCGCCGGCATATGAGACGGGTTTGAGAGATCCGGTTGTATATGCTCTTATGTCCCAAATATAGATTTTTCGTTTAGTTTGTATAAAAATCATCTGATTTGCATATAATTCACCCTGTTAGTTGAGGGCTTGAAATGTATACTACTAGCTTTGGATGGTCGCGTTCCGCATCCATGTCCGCGGACTGGTCCCCACTATCCGTTGACGGGTGTGGTGTCCAGTCTGCGGGGCAGCATTGAAGATGCCTTAACGTGTGTATCAAATTTGAATCTAAAATTATTATGTACTACGTACATGTTTGTAGAAACATATCTTGTGAACGTTCACACACAAAAATCAGAAATTTTGAAAACATTTAAATATGCTTCTCTTTCGAAGTCAGGACTGCTGGACCATAGACATCGCTTTGCTACCGAACCTATTTTGTCTTGTGTGTAGTCGAGGCACCGTGGCGCGCACCACCGAGGGACGGGCGAATCTCCACATCGGCCACCTCGTGCCAGCGCCGATCACGGATGGACGCAACGCAGCTGCACGTGGGCGGGCCCCATCCCCACGCCAAGAGGGTCTCGACCGGGGCTCGAGGCCGACGAAGCGTGCACTGTACCGAGCTGCCCCCGGGCCCGGACTGAGATCCAGTGACTGGTGACTAGCAAGTCACGGCGTAACTGGCGGCCCCCCAGCCGTTGGATCAGGGGGGGGCGGTTCAGATTTAAAACTGTAGCGAAAACACTGTTGGGGGTACTGTAGCGAGAAACACTGTTGATGGGGGTACTGTAGCAAAAACACTGTTGATGCGGGGTACTGTTCACGCAGATCTGGCCGTCGGCTCTGGATCGAACGGTGTGGAGAGGGGGGCAAGGCACCGTACTGTTCATTGGTGACTGGTGACTAGCAAGTCACTTGATCTCAATCCCCCGGGCCCCGGGCTGCACGTGCGTACGAGACTGGCTTTGACCTCCGTACCGTACGAAGGAGAGCAACGTGTACAGCCCCTAGCCGTAGTGTCTCGCAACCAACGGCCGGCACGCACGAGTGCTTCGCGTACAGTATCGGCAATCTGCCGGCCTGCGCGTGCACTTGTGGCCGAAGCAACCGAGTACCGCATGTAGCGTGCGTTTTTTTTTTGACGTGAATGTAGCGTGCGTTCGTGGCACACCGCGCAGACATGTACGCACTCCGTACGTCGATTTCAGCTGTATAATAAATTAAGTGTACATATTTCTCGTCCAGTGCTGTCAGGCTGTTGGTGGAGCATCATAGTCCGTCCCATTCGCGTGGCTCTCCAAAATATCCAGGAAACCCTAATTATTTGACGTGCAGTTGAATTAGTAGTAACAAAAATTCAAACCATGCATTCCCGTCAGCCACATGATACCAGTATACTTTTCTTTGACAGAAATGATACCAGTATACTCCATATATATATGTACGTATCCATCAACCGCACTCCTTGCCATTAGAGGCATAATCGTCAGCCCCAAGCCCCTGATTAAGCGCACGTGCGAGGTAAATCCTATGATATACCGGATAGTTAGGAGTGAAGACTGTATCAATAAGTGGATCATCTCTTGATCCGGGTGCAGCGCTATCACGAGGAAGATCACGCAGAAAAGCAGAGCGGATCGCCCAGTAAACTAATGGCTCAAGATACTATCTACTCTACCGTTTTACTGCACGTAGTACAGACCAGGCCAGGACGGTCGTAGTAGCATAACTTTCTTTTCGGGAAGTAGCTAGTTTAATTAAGAAAACCAATGGTACAATCAACCAGCTGCGCAAAGCAGAGTATATCTCGATCTTGCGATGATCCTGCGACTGGGACTGGGATCGATGTGGTGATCGAATTTGTAGTTGTTATATGAACTGTGACCCGATCCCGCCGGATTTGGCGCTCAAATGTCACTGTGTCTCGGTCATTGCAGCACAGTATTCTTCTCCCTTTCTCCCATTCCCACCTTCATCCCCGCGAGACGGCGTCTGGTGAAATTAGTTAAACAAGTACACTCCTTCTGTCAAAGCAGTTCATTGGCTGGTGGCCTAATGCCGATTCTCATCGATGCTCGAGCGGCTTGTTGGAATCTTGTGCACAACTTCCGTGCCATATCGTAGAGGCCATTTTAGACATTATTAGAGCATCTTCAATAGCAGGTGTATATTTGGATGTCTATATATTCATATAGACAATGGTTTAAAAAGATTCTCTTATATACACGTCCAGTTTTGCATCAGAACATCTATATATAGGAACCATGACATGTGGGCCGTGGCTGGGGAGAGGAAGAAATCTTGACTGCAGCTGAATTTAGACAATGCCTTCACATTGTTTAGGCGTGGACATTGTCGAGATCGATTTAGAGGATGTGTATATTTGAACGATCATATAGACAAGTTGTTGGACGTCTGTTTTGGGCTCACGTCGTGAAAAACGAGTATAGACATCCATATGGACAAGTTATTGGATTACACCTTATACAATTCTAGTAGATGCTAAAAAAATAAATCAAAATTTTGTGAGGTGAAATTGCTATACGAACAACACTTGCCGCACGGCATGGGAACAATACTTCCTCCTCTAAGCATCGGCCAAAAAAAAATTGATTGCCTCTTGCGCATTGTTGGCGCTGCCACATACGTATGGTCCATGCATCGGCCCCAACTTTATCGTGTGTATAATAATATTTTTTTAAAGCAGCAGTGCCTATTTTTACATGAGAGACGTCTAATTAACTGTATATCATATACAAATAAGCAACGATGCTTAAGAAAATACTGATTTATTTCTCTAAAGACCTTCACTAAGCGTCTTACATTGTACAAGGCCTTAATAGTTTTCATTTACGGGTGACATTATTAATAGTTAGTTGCTACTTGAACTTTATTCCCTCCAAAACGAGCTTATTCATTTGTTTACCTTATGTTTGTGTCATGTGCTAAAATTGACCTATTCGAAAAACGTACACTATTTTACCACCATATTATCTTTGTTAACGTGATGGATTGACCATTCGCAAAAAACAAACATGATGGATTGGCGCACGGGTTAGGAGGACATGTCGGCTAACTGGCCTAATAACTCAACCACATTTATGTAGTATGTCCTTCTTTCAACTCAAAACAAAATCATGTCCTTCTTTTGACGCGGCACAGTAGGCTCGTATGGTGGTAAGGCCGCGATAGCACTCATGGGCGTAATCTCCTCCTCATATGCAACGACGGAGCTACATTTAAGTCTGTGGGGGCCGTCC